>OX451738.1:1262816800-1263416800 GCA_948472305.1 Vicia faba
TTCTCAGGTGCCTCAAACTATACCTCCTTGGCATCAATAAGGTCTTGCACTTTGTTCCTTAGGGCCCAACAGTCATCAGTGGAATGCCCCGGGCTATCGGAGTGATAAGCACAGCGGGCATTCAGATTGTACTTGGGAGAGGCAGTATTCACAACCTTCGGAGCCTCCCTGACAGCCACTAGGTTGGTGGATAGCAACTGCGGCAAGATTTGCGATAGGGTCATACTTAGACGGGTAAACTCTCTTCTGGGTCTTTCAGCCCTGGGTGGATTGGTTTGCCGAGGAGCGGCAGCAGGCTTTGCAATCATCACCGCATTGACAGATTGGCGGCGCTCTGGTTTCTCTTGTCTTCTAGACCCATATACAGCAATGGCCTCCTTCTTAAAGGGTTTCTTCTCAGCACTTGAAGACGCACCTTTCTGAATTTTTCCGGACTTCATTCCAGCTTCTATCCTCTCCCCAGTCAGAATAAGATCAGTAAACCCTGCAGACGAATTACCGATAAGATGATTGAAAAATGGCCCAGATAGGGTCCCCAAGAACATATCTACCAACTCCCGGTCAGTTAACGGAGGCTGCACCCTGCCAGCCAGATCCCTCCACTTCTGTGCATACTCTTTAAAACCTTCGCTTGATCCTAGCGACATACCCTGGAGTTGGGTACGTGTAGGAGCAAGGTCGGCATTATATTGATACTGCTTATAAAAAGCAGTAGCCAAATCCTCCCAGTTACAAACTTTGGTCCCATCCAGCTGATAGAACCATTCGATATGAGTCCCTGAAAGACTCTCCTGGAAGAAGTAGATCCACAAATTCTTGTCCAATGTGTATGGTTGAATCTTCCGCACATAAGATCTGAGGTGTAGCTTGGGACAAGACGCCCCGTCATACTTGGTGAAAGATGGTGCCTTAAACTTGTGAGGAATGATCACACCAGTAGATAAGCCCATGTCTCCGAAATCCAGCCCAGGCACTTGTTGGATCTCCATGGCGTTCAGTCTGTCTTCCAACTGCTTATACCGGTCTTCAGCCGGAGGATACTGTTCCTCATTAAAGTCAGTCTCGTTGTCAGAGACTACTGGACTTGAAGCTTTTCCCCCCTGGGGACTGCCTTTGCCTACAGAAGAACCAGCCTCTTCATTCTGCAGAGTGTTGCCAAACCTTCGGCCCGAGTTGAAAAGAACAGTTCTCTTCTTCTTCTTCTTCTCCTTCTTCAGGAGTAAAGCCTTCAGCTCTTCTTGGCCTTGAGCCAAACCCATGATCAGCTCTTGAAATTGCGCGTTTTGCGCCTGAAGGGCCTTGATAGACATCTCGGTTGATGATGAGTCAGGGTTCATGATGCTGAAATGAACAGCGAAGAACAGTAAGCAACCTGAAAAGAAGAAAAACCTGCTATGCACATGATGAATGATATGTGTTTATGCAATGCATTCAAGGGTTCGAAAGTTCAAATTTGTTGTAGACAAAAAAGGAACACACGTTATCATTAAGGAAATAATTGTTTGGTACATCAAAGCCTCATGGGAAAAATAATACAAAAGCAAATCAATCCCAAAAGACATTGTGCATCCTCTTTGGAGCTATGTAGGTGTTGAGATTCTTTTCCTCGTGCAATAGGAGGGTGAGCTCCAAGACCTTCTTTTCACTAGCATGTAGACTGGTCTCAAGAGAATTCCGTTCTTCCTTAAGCTGGATCCAGCTCTTCTGCATCTCTTCCCAGGACGTGGGCATGTCAGGATGTTGAATGGTGTAGGACACCTCTCCCTCCGAGACTGGCTCTTTGATCACAGGGAGCATATGAGGATATGGCATTACTAACTTCTGGGAGCGGGCTCATACCCATTTGAGATAAGGTTCCAATGGGATGGAATTCCTGTGCCCCAGTGTCTTGCTGTCTATCTTACTGGGCATCCTCCAAGCTCTGATAAATCTCTGGCGAAGTCCTTGTACATCGTTGTCGAAGTCAAAAACTATGTCAGGAATTAACATGTCATGAGGGCCGTCCCTCCGAGCATAACCAAACAGTCTCCAAGCCAGGCATGGGTTGTAATTAATACCTCATCTGATTCCAAATAAAGGAACATTAGGATACTCCCCGCAACGATCAGTGATAGTGACATCCTCTCTAGACCGAGAACACCAATGTATATCTGCATGTGTAAGAGTCATCAACCGTTGTGACCATCTCAAACCTCGCTCATTCTTCAAAACTGATTGTGGAAGGTGCGAAATAAACCACCTTCCCAGGAGAGGAGTGCAGCACATAAGGACACCTCTTTTTCTCATGGTTCGAGTGTAACATGGGTGAAGGATGTCCCCCAGCAACGTAGGTATAGGATTCCTGGACATGAAGATCTGGACAGCACTGATATCTATAAGCTGATCTGGGTTAGGGAACAACACCAAACCATAGACAAGGAGGGCCACAACTTCTTCAAAAGCTTGTAAGTCAAGGGAGTTCCAACATTCTTGGGCCTTTTCAAACAGAAACCTGGCTAAGAACCCTTTGATGCCACTTCTAACCTCCCAATGTCCCTTGAGGTCAGATGATTGTAGGTGTAAGGCTTTAGCAATATCTTCAAGCTTGGGTTCCTTTTCCGTACCGTTGTAGGGTAGTTGATCAAGGATAGGGATCTTCAGAAGCCGGGAGAACTCTTCCAATGTAGGCACCAGTTGATAATCCAGGAAAGTGAAACAATGATGCAGAGGGTCAAAGAACTGGAACAGGACCTTTATCATATCTTCCTCAATGTTGGTATTGACCAAGCTGATGAGTCTTCCATGTCTTTCACTGAATGAAGAGCTCTCGGGAATCCTGGATATAAGCTCCTTAAGCTGAGGGGGGATCCTTACAAGGCTGATTTGAATTGTCTTTCTGCGAACAATTTTCATGTCCTACAAAACAAGAACAAAGATGAAGATTCAAACCCCTGAAATGGTTAGTCAATGCATATGATGCTGGATGATGTCATGATGCTATGATTAAACACACCACAAATATTTACAAAGGCAAACATGTAAGGCACACAAGTCACACAAGACAAGCCCTTAGAGTTTAGGCCAGCATGGGGTTTGGTATTACCCTCTTGAAGTTGGTGGGCTCAACCTGTCCTATTAGAAGTAACCGGGTTCTAAGGGTCCCAATATCACTGGATTGCTTTCATTGTTCATCGTTTCGATTTAGCCACTGAACTGGCGACCGAAATATTCCAGGAAAGTAACCCTCAATTGAGTGTAGTATCGAGTATCAACCAACCTCGGACTGCACCAAAGTCAGTTATCTCACTACCCTAAAGAGGCCAAGATAGTTCAATTAAGGTTCCTAAGGTCAGTTGATGCTTCACGACACCACATGGAGGCCCCGTACTCTCCTTGACTGAACTCAAGGGTTACCGGTACACACCAAAGTGCCACATCAACGCAGCAGACTGTTTCAACCATGTCGGTATACCCCACAATGTTCCCTCACAGCCTTGTTGCTACTTTCTAAGAAGGTATTCCCCAGATCCAGGTTAGGATCTATAGAACTCCCAAGACAGTCCCACAATTTAAAGCAAACAAGTCAAAGCAATTGAAAACACAGTGATCTTAGTCCTAAGGTACACCTCACTTTAAAAGAATTCCCCAGCAGAGTCGCCAGTTCTGTGATCGGTGGATCTGGAACTGACTATTTAACGCTGGTTCGCGAAATGTCGCGGAAGCAAGAGTCGCCACCGTCTTTTATTTTCTCCAAATGGAAAGGACAAAAGCACAGAAAAATTCCTTATTGAGATTGCTCTCGGTTCGGGAGGTAGATTTATAGAAAGGGAAGGTGTTAGCACCCTTTCTATCCATGGTTATTCATGGGCTCTTAGATACTTGCTCATTTGTGTTTTCAAAAATGTTTGTTTGCTTTTCAACTGTGGGTTTAAAAAAGTTTCGTTTAAAATTTCAGTTCGACTCTTGTATCAGTCCTCAAGAGTGTTTGAAAAATTGCTTTTGAAAGCTTTTTGAAAGGTGTCGGTGTGAAAAGAAGTTTTTTTTGATTTGTTTTGAAATTAGAGCAAGTATCTACGAGTCATCTACCTACCCTAAGGAATTCGTCTGTGTAAATGTCCTTAAAGTAGTGCCATCCCACCATTGAGAGGTAGGTAGCACCACCGTTGGAGGTGTTCGGGTCAATTCGAGGGTTCGGGACATTGTGGTCACCAGAGCAATGGGAAGACACCTTAGAAGCTACCCCCATGCCATGTTCATGGACATGAGGACTTACTAAAACATCCTCTACTCGACGACCACATTTCGAGGGGTAAGGCAACAGTGAGGCGTACCCTAGGGGTGGTGTGTGATTTGTGTGTCATGTCCAGTTATATTTATCTTGTTCATGCATTGGTGATCTACGCTTTGTTTTTATTTTTGACATTCATTCTTTCATGTGGTTTATTAACAGTTAAAAGGTGCAGAATTAAAAGTCCTACGCTATTACAAAGGCGCGGGTCTACATCGCCAAATTAATCCAAGACCCGATTTGAATAAAATAAAAATGCGGGAAGATAAATATCCTAATTAATCTATTACAAGGCTTTGGGGCAAGTACATTATATTCACAAAAGAAATAAAAATAAAAGCGCGAGAAGGAACTATAATCAAATGCGAGGGCGTTGGACCCTTTGAAGAAGTTAAATTAAAATTATTAGTGAATTAATGATTAAAGAAAAAGAAGAACTTATTTTTTATGTTTTTTTGTATTTATGGAATTAAGGAAAATTAAATTGGAATAAAAAAACCCTAATTCTAAACTATTTTTAATTTATTAGAAAAAATGTTTAAGTTTAACCTAGTTTTACATTAATTATTTACATGGCATATTTATTTATAAAAATAATTAATACTTAATAATAGTAAAAAAGGAAAAGAAAAATAATAACAACAATAAAACCCTAATCTCTATATTTTTTAGTTTATTAAAAAAAACATTGAATTAAACCTAGAATTAAAACTAAATTGGTTAACAAAATTTATTTATAAAATAAAACATTAGTGAATTAAATAATAAAATATATTTTTATTTTTTGACTTTCTAATTTTTTGGTATTTTTATATTAAAAAGATTAATTTTATGGAATTAAATAAAACCAAGAATATAATTAAAATAAATAATAGAAAAGAATAAAAATAGAAAAAAGAAAGACAAACATGGGGGGTTTGTTGGCCCTTTTGGAGGTTTGACTGAAGCAATTTGGCCCATTAGATTGAGGCCCCTTTTGACTTTTCAGACCATGTGCACATGCGTTGACTGGGATGTTCCCTGGACCTTGGTTCTTGGCCACTGGATGGTCACTCATGGCCACTTGGCAAGCCATTGATGAGAGCCTATGGTGGAGCACTGAATGGCACGCTGCGCAGGAATATATTAGAGGAAAAAATATGAAATATGCAAGGGGGACCTGGGAATCGAACCCAGGTCCCAATGTTTACCCATTACACATCCAGCCATCTGAGCTACGTGCGCACGTTGTATTGGAATTGGCCAGCGGATAACATAACATGACACAACGCTTAGTGATGTCCATCGCGCAAAAATTCAAACGTGCCTATGATCAGTGGACACGTCCTCCATCTTCTTCATGTTTCCTGTAAATAAAAAAGAGATAGCGGGGGTTTTAAACCCCCACTAAATGTACCCTGCGAAAAATAGCGATTAGAGCATCGTTGCTCATAAATTGGACGCGATATGATGATTGGATTCGCCTGAAGGTCACGAGTTTAATGGTATAGGCCTCGCTGTCCAATTTTTCCAGAATAAGAAAGCCCCAAATTTAAACCTCTGAAAACCTAGAAAACGTTAATGGCATCTTTCTACACAAGCGCTATTAATCCAATTCAATGGCACCATTAGCTTTATTGAGTTCATGTTAGTGCAAAACAATCATTAGAATGTATGAATATGGCATATAAATCAGAATACGAATATGAGAAAAGTTTGAGAAAATTGGACTTTGTTCTACCACTTCTTTATGCGTGAGGACTGGAAAAAGATTGAGTGACGTTCAGGAAGGCCTCAGAAAGCTGTTGGAATTGTTTATAAGCTTTGAATCACGCTCTATGTGTGTTTTCAGTTTTGAAAAATCTTAGAGAAAAGTGCAATGTGTGTATTCCTCTTGGGCGCAGCTTTCAGGTTCTCAGCATTAGGGTTGAGTTTGTGTATGTATATGGAACGAATTAGGGTAGAAATCCAAGTCCATTAACCTTTGCATTGATGTTTTTGAGATTTGATTTTCAATGTATCTTTTTCAATCTTTTTCATACCATTTTGATACCAATCATGGCCAAATCTTTCCATCTTGAGTGAGCACGAAATCTTGGAGTTATGATAGACCTATTAGCTGCATAAAAAGATTTAAAATGCATGCTTGAGTATTTTTGTCATATTTTATTTAATTAAATGAATTAATGGTGATAAAAATTCAAATAAATAATAAAAAATGATGAAATAAATCCCCTTTGGGTCAAATGGTCGTGCATAGCTTTTGGATGATGATTCTTGGAAGAAAATGTGGCCCATTAGCAATTTTGAGGCATTTGAAGCAAAGTTGACTTTTCAAAATTCCCAAACATTTCCCAACTTCCACAAGGCATATCTTGCTCAATGTTTAAGCTTTGATCATGTTCTTGGACATTTTGGAAAGGTATTGAAGTCCTATAACCAATGCCTTTGGTCCCATGTCATTTTGATTTACCAATCTCAAGTTATGGTCTTTGACTTAAAGTGCCTTTTTGTTGACTTTTGAAAATGACCTATAATGTTGAGATTGATAACTTTTTGTGAGAGCATTTCTTGGACTTGAAGTGTGAAGAGGAGTTGTAGGAAATGTCTTTCTCTTCAAAATGAGCTTTGGATGGAATTTTTCTGATAAACCATGTGGAAGTTATGCCTTGGTCAAGTTACAGTTGACTTTTTCAACTGTCCAAATATGGAAACTTTTGCATCTTGAGACTTTTTGAGCCATGCCTTGAAAATCATGATCAAGAATTGATCAAATGATGTTTGTGGCTTCAAAATAAGATGTTGACCAAAAATCTGGGCTTTTGACTATCAAATGACCATTTGCCCCTACAGTTGACTGTTGGGCAATTAGGGTTTTTGACTGTGCAATTTTGTGCTGTAAGTCTTGAAACTTGGCATATGGATGCTTGACCATGTTTATAGGCATGTGGGACTTGTTTGGACCCTTGGGAACTTCAACTTCTTTGCCAGAACCAAAACCCTAGTTTTTGACTGTTATGAGGCCCTTGAACTGTGCAACCCTTGAGAGCTTTTGAACCTTGATCTTTGCAAATCTTGAAGAATATGGGAGGGCAAATTTTGGGGTACAACATAAGGTATCAGGGTTTTGAGGAGGATCCCTTAGTGTGATTAACTCTGCTTTCAGCAAATGTTGTAACGCTTGAGACAATGGAATATTAATCTTAGCGTACTGCCTTTCTTGGTACTTTACCCTATGTCTATTGTCCTGTCGTTGCTGAGCATGTGTAGGATTATAGTTTAAGATTACCCTCACGTGTTGGTCGTTGTTACTCTGGTTACGACTTTTTGAGCGTATGCAGCATCAGACTCTTTATTCCCATTGTAAGGTTGTTTCCCTACACTTGAAGATGCACCCGTTTGGATTTTACGGCTTTTGATGACAACTTCGACTCTTTTGCCAGTCAGTATTAGCTCGGTGAACCCGGATGAAGAGCTTCCGATCAGATGGTTAAAGAAAGATCCCATCAAAGTTCCCATAAAGATGTCAATCAGCTCCCTGCCAATTAAGGGTGGCTGCACCCTGCCATCCAGGTATCTTCACTTTTGGGCGTATTCTTTGAAGCCCTCATTGGAATGCATGGTCATATTCTGCAACTGCACCGAGTTTGTGCAAGATCAGCGTTTTATTAGTACTGCTTGTAGAATGAAGCAGCTAGATCTTCCCAGGTGTGAATGTGGGAACTCTCCAATTGATTGAACCATTCAAGTTGCCTCCTAGCTAAGTTCTCTTAAAAGAAACAGACCCAGAGCTTATGATCAATTATGTATGGTTGAATCTTGCGGACATAAGATCTCAGATGCATCTTAGGACAAGAGAACCCATCATACGTGGCAAAGGTAGGGATTTTGAACTTTGGTGGGATGACCACTCCATAAATAAATCCTATTTCATCAAAGTCTAGACCAGGTACTGTCTGGATTTCCATGGCATTGAGGCAATCCTCCAGCTGTTTGTATTTGTCTTTCGCAAGAGGATACTGTTCTTCAATGTAGTCTGCCTCTTCTTTATTAGACCCCAGACTGTGGTCCCCTTCTTTTGTCTGATTGTCCCCCTTAGTTGACGGAGTTGCGAATTCTAGAGCTTGCTATGTTGGTTTTTTGAACCTCCTTCTCAAATTCAAGACACCCGCTGACTTCATTTTCTTCTTGTCTTTGAGAAAAAGACTCTTCAGGTCCTCTTGCCCTTTAGCCAAAGTCAAGAACATTTGTTGGAAATGAGCATTTTGTGCTTGAAGATCCTTCACGGTTTGTTCCATATCCATATTTCTGAAATAAACAGTAGGAAGATAAGGAAACCTATGTGGGAGAAACCTGCCATGATATGATGCATGCTATATGGATGCATGTTTTCAAGGATCTCACGGGGTAAACACAAGAAGATGTTAGAAGTTGAATTTTGATCAACCTACTTGATTGGAAAACTTCGTATCGGTGGATATCCTTCCACGAGAATCAAGCTCACCATGTCAAGTAGGTTATAGCCCTTGACTCAAAGTTATTGTGCTTTGGTCTTTGACAACATTTAATTAGAGAATGAATCCTCTTTCCCCTTGATATGCGTCTGGTTCAACATGACCCTGCATCATAGGCTCTTGAGATCCTTGAAATGGTTATTGAAAATGCCATGGTATGATGTCATGATGTTATGTACAAGTATGCAAAGCAAGCAAGTTGTTATGTACAAATAGTCATATAGACATAAAGGAGACAAGTCCTTAGGTTTAGGCTTGCATGGAGTTTGTAGGTAATTACCCTCTTTTAGTTGGCTCAACATGTCCTAGAAAGTAACCGGGTTCTAGGGGATCTCAATATCAATGATCTTTCTTCATCGGGCATTGTTTCAGCACAAGCCTCTTTAATGGCGACCAAAATATCCCGAAAGTCCAATCTCAATGAGCGCAGCATCGAGTATCTACCAACTTCGGACTGCACCAAAGTCGGCTACCTCACTACTTCCTAATGGCCAAGTTTTTCAATTAAGGTTCTAAGGTCAGTTAGTGCTTCATGACACCACACAGCGTCCCCGTATTCTCCTTGACTACTCAAGGTCTACTGGTACCAACAAATGTGTCACACTAACGTAGCTATTGCTTCAACCATGTTGGTATACCCCGCATAATTTGCACAATCTATTGCTACTTACCTAAAAGGTGCCCCCAGATCCGGGTGGAGGATCAAAACAAACCCAAACAAGTAACCATAATGTAAAGCATGAAAGTCAAACAAGGAAATCAAGTAAAGGTGATCTAGCCCTAAGGTAAACCCACTTTTAAGGAATCCCCACCAGAGTCGCCAGTTTTGTAATACGGTGGGAGAACTGACTTGGATGTTTTGCGTTTGATCGCAATTGTTGCGGATAACAAGAGTCGCCACCAACTTTTCTTTTATCCAATAAGGAAAGGTTGAAAAGAACAGGAAAGACCTTTCGAGATCATTTCTTGAGTTCGGGGGGTAGGTTATGAAAAGGGAAGGTATTAGCACCCTTTTCATCTGTAGTTATCTACGGGCTCTTAGTTGTTTGCTAGATCACTTGCTTTTGTTTGAAAATATGCTTTGTGATGTGGGTTTGAAAATATTTATAAAAAAAACATCTTTGTAATGGGTTTCGTCTCTATAAGAATGCGTACAAAGTGTTGGTTTTTGAAATTAGTTCAAAAAGGTGTTTGTGGAAGATGTTTTTGTAAGGGATTTTTAAAAGTGCGTTTGTAATAATTCTCGTCTCTATAAGAATGCGTACAAAGAGCTTTTGTCTTTTGAAAATGTTTCAATTGAAAGTGTTGGTTTTTGTCTTATGAGCGTCCTACCTACTCAAAAGGTCTAGTGTTCTTTTCCTCCTCCTTTAGATGTTGCTATCTTACCATTGATTTGGTAAGAAGCCTCATCGTTGGATGTGAAGGGACGGACGTGGGTCGTTTGTATAGTCATAGAAGGAAACCTATGGGACGTTTTAGCAATGTCGTTTAGGGACTAGGTAGTTTACCAGAGGCAACATTGAGGGTCATCGAGGAAACATTGGTAAGAAGCCTCATCGTTGGATGTGAAGGGACGGGCGTGGGTCGTTTGTATAGTCATAGAAGGAAACCTATGGGACGTTTTAGCAATGTCGTTTAGGGACTAGGTAGTTTACCAGAGGCAACATTGAGGGTCATCGAGGGACTACGATCTTTTATAGAGGGTCTTTGCTAAAATGCCCATATTCGAGGGACATGACTATTTTCTGAGGCAACAAGTGAGATTACCCTAGGGGTGCATGTCTGTGAATAATTTTTTTGATTTGCATGCATTTAGTCTTTAATTAGGGTGATCTACTTGTTGGTTTTATCTTGCCATACATCTGAATTACTAACATTTATACAAAAGCAATAAAAATGCAGAAAATAAATCCTACACTATTACAACCATATTGAATAGCAAGAAAGTGTAAAGACAAAACAAAATAAAGAAAGGAAAATGTGCTTTTCAATTCACGAAGCAACACTCTTCGATTATGCCCTTCCTGACTTCCTTTGATTTGGGCCAGGAATCAGTAAGAACACGTCTTTCGATTTGATCCTTTTCCTGCTTCATTTGATTGGGGCCTGGAATCAGCGTGAGGTGCACTCTTCACCTCAAGCTCCTTGCTGCCTTCTTCGATTGGGCCTGGCAATCAGTGTGGACAACCATCTCTTCTTCGTTTGGACTAGAAAGCAGCAAGGGCCTGTAAAGTATCATGAGTGCTTATCCTCCATTCACGCCCTCCTAGACTTTTGCTTGGGACTGTGAGGCAGCCCGGGGGGAAGCCTAAGGCTTCGTTTCACACAAGACTTTTTCTTTCGTTTAGGGTTTGTACAGGTTATCTTTAACGTATACTTGGACAAGAAAAAGCATGCAATCGAAAGTATAGAAATAAAAAGTGAAAAAATGTTATTTACATGTTATGTTTGAAACGAAAAGCTTAAGGTTAAGGGGACTTACCTTGATTGACGTTGGAATGTAAGTGTTAGACCTTGAGCTGATTGGACTAGATGCTCCTAGATTCGAAGGAAAGAAAACAGGTGTGGTGTTTCCTAGAATGGATTCGAAGGTCAAGAGGAGTTGGGTCATGCTTATTATTTTTGGATTCGAAGGAGAAGAACAGGTGTAGTGTTCTTTCTACTGGATTCAAAAGAAAAACAAAGTGTGGGGTTGTTCCTGGATTCGAAAGGGAAGAGAAACAAGTGTTGTGTTTCTAGTGTTGGATTCGAAAGGGTCGGAAACAAAGGTATGATCTTTTGAATCTGGGTATGATAATGTGTTAAGTGTTTGATAATTTTCACAAAATCAAAGTTTTTCCCAGATACCAAAAGCCTCTGGATGTGTCGTCCAGCCCCTTAGACATGTTATGGAGCTTCTTATTTATAGACGAAGTTGACGGAGGTTTAGGAGGGAAAACAAAACAATTTGAACAAAATGGGTAAACTGTTTTTGTAGCTTTCGTGGGGAAGTGTTTGTATGCTAAATTGGTGCAAGAATAGGAGCAGTGTTTCAGGACTGATGTGCAGCAGTTTTGGAGCGTTATGGCCAGTGTATCAGGCCTGAACTTGGTAGCAAGCATCTTTTGATATCTCTACCTTTCGTTTTGACCACCTTCGACCAGATCTTTCTTCAAACAATACAATTTGATTTTCATCCAACAAGTGTCTTTCGAATGGGTCATATGTGTATCTTTTAAAGGGCCAAATATGTGCCCTTCGATTGCACCATATGCATCATTTGAATGCACCATTTGCAACTCTTCGAATGGGCCACCAAGAAATGCCTTTTGAATGGGACACCCAGACATGTATTTTGAATGGGACACCCAGACATGTCTTTTGAGTGGGACACCTAGACATTCTTTTGAATGGGACACCCAGACATGTCTTAGTGTAGGAATTATGTGTGATCGAAATAGACTGTTTCCAAAGGAAATATTGCCCATTTGAAGCTAGCGTGAAAAATGGAAAATGCTTTGTGGGCGCCATTGCCTTGTGAATGCTAGCCACGGGGAAGCTATTTCCTTGTGCATTGTGGCCTAAAGGGAATCCTGGATTTTGTGAATCGAAGGAAGCATGCAAAGGGTAAATGGCTTCTGAATCGAAAGGAAGCTACATGAGGCCATTGCCTTATGCCTGCTGGCCTGAAGAAGGTCCTTGTCTTGTGAACTGGAAGCAAGTGTAAAGAATGCATTTGTCTTCTGAATCGAAGGAGGCTAGCAAGAAGCCACCAATTTCTGAATCGAAGGACATCAAAAGGAGGCTTTTCCTCTTTGAATCGAAGGAGGCTACAGGAGGCTTTTTTCCTTGTGCCAACTGGCCTGGTGGGAGCCCCTTGCCTTGAAG
Organism: Vicia faba; assembly: GCA_948472305.1. Taxonomy (NCBI): domain Eukaryota; kingdom Viridiplantae; phylum Streptophyta; class Magnoliopsida; order Fabales; family Fabaceae; genus Vicia; species Vicia faba. The sequence continues at coordinate 1,262,829,428 of OX451738.1, forward strand.
CATGCAAGAAGGAAGTTATTGCTCAATCGAAGGCTATATGCAGCTAGCCATTAAAGCAAGCATGGAGAGAATTATTTGTCCAATCAACACAGGAATGCAGGCATCAGATGTCCAATCGAAGCAGGCATGCAGGCCACCATTGCATTGTGAACCATGTGAGGCCAATGGTGCAATCGAAGGATGTATGCAGGAGGCCATTGCCTTGTGCCTGCTGGCATGCACGAGGCCCTTGTCTTGTGAATTGAAGGAAACTGTCTTCAAAGGAAAACAATTCCCAATCGAAGCTAGCACGAAGAGAGCATACAGAAGGCCACTGCCTCAATCGAAGCCTGGGATTTTAAGCTTGCTCGAATGAAACCAAATTCCCAATCTAAGCATAGTAATTAATCTAGTTCAAAAGAAGTCAACTGCCCAATCGAAACATAGGAATCCATACAAACTTGCTCTTCTTTGATTTGATGCTTGAGAGCCCCAAAATGATCCAATTGTACTTGTGCAACCTTGACCCAGTACGAATTTTGTGAGAAAAATCTTGAGAAATGAGAGGGCAAATTTTGGGGTACAACATCGTGTGATCAAATTCAATGGAATGGATCAACTATGAATCACATCGTGCGATCAAATTAATTGAAATGGGTTAACTAACTATGAATCACATCATGTGATCAAATTCAATGGAATGGGTTAACTAACTATGAATGACATTGTAAAATCAAAGTAAATGGAATAGGCCAACTAACTACGAATGACATCATATGATCAAATTTAATGGAATGGGTCAACTACGAATGACATTGTATGATCAAAGTCAATCGAATGGGTTAACTAAAAACGAATTACATAATCTAATCAAATTCAATGGAATGGGTTAACTAACCATGGATCATATCATGTGATCAAATTCAATGGAATGTGTTAACTAACTATGAATGAAATTGTATTATCAAAGTCAATGGAATAGGTCAACTAAATACGAATGACATTGTATTATCAATGTTAATGGATTGGGTTAAATAATTATGAATTACATTGTTTGATCAAAGTAAATGGAATGGGTCAACTAACTACGAATGAAATTGTGTGACAAAAGTCAATGGAATGGGTCAACTAACTACAAATGACATTGTATTATTAAAGTACAAGGATTGGGTCAACTAACTAAGAATAACAATGTATTATCAAATTCAATGGAATGGGTGAACTAACTATGAATGAAATTGTGTAATCAAAGTCATTGGAATGGGTTAACTAACTACGAATGACATTGTGTGATCAAAGTCAATCGAATGGGTCAACTAACAATGAATGACATTGTTTGATGAAAGTCAATGGAACAGATCAACTAACTACCAATGGCATTGAATTATAAAATTCAATGGAATTGGTCAACTATGAATGACATCGTGTGATCAAAGTCAATGGAATGAGTCAACTATGAATGATATAGTGTGATCTAGTTCAATGGAATGAGTCAACTATGAATGACATTGTGTGATCAAAGTCAGTGGAATGGGTCAACTAACTACGAATGACATCGTCTGGTCAAATTCAATAGAATGGATCAACTATGAATCACATCGTGTAAACAAATTCAATGAAGTGGGTTAACTAATTATGAATCACATCGTGTAATCAACTTCAATGGTATGGGCTAACTAGCTATGAATGACATTGTATTATCAAAGTAAATGGAATGGGCCAACTAACTATGAATGACATTGTGTGATCAAATTCAATGAAATGGGTCAACTACTAAGGACAGTGTGTGATCAAAGTCAATGGAATGGGTTAACTAAAATTGAATGACATCGTGTGATCAAATTCAATGGAATGGGTTAACTAACTATAAATCACATCGTGTGATCAAATTCAATGGAATGGGTTAACTAACCATTAATGACATTGTATTATCAAAGCCAATGGGATGGGTAAACTAACTAAGAATGACATTGTATTATCAAAGTCAATGTATTGGGTTAACTAACTATTCATTACATTGTGTGATCAAAGTCAATGGAATTGGTCAACTAACTATGATTGACATTATATGATCAAAGTCAATGGAATGGGTCAACTAACTATGAATGACATTGTATTATCAAAGTCATTGGAATGGGTCAACTAACTATGAAAGAAATTGTAATATAAAAGTTAATAGAATGGGTGTAACACGGTGGGAGAAATGACTTGGGATGTTTTGCGTTTGATCGCAATTGTTGCGGATAACAAGAGTCGCCACCGACTTTTCTTTTATCCAATGAAAGAAATGGTGAAAAGAACAGGAAAGACCTTTCAAGATTATTTTCTTTAGTTCGTGGGGTAGATTATGAAAAGGGAAGGTATTATCACCCTTTCCATCCATATTATCTACGGGATCTTTGTTTCTTGCTAGATCACTTGCTTTTGTTTGAAAAATATGTTTGTGGTGTGGGTTTTGAAAGTATTTTTAAAAATGTGCCTTTGTAATGGTTCTCGTCTCTATAAGAACGCATACAAAGTGTTGTTTGGAAAATAGTTCAAAAAGTGTTTGTTTTGAAAGTGATTTTGAAAAGGTGTCTTTGGAATGGTTCTCGTCTCTATAAGAACGCATACAAAACGTTTGTCTTTTGAAAATGATTTAAAATGAAAGTGTAGGTGTATAAAATGTTTTTGTTATGAGCAAGCGAGCAACTAGGAGCAACCTACCTACTCAAAGGTCTTTATTATTCTTTTCCTCCTCCTTTAGATGTTTCTATCTTACCATTGATTTGGTAAGAAGCCTCATCATTGCATGTGAAGGGACGGGCGTGGGTCATCATATAGACATGATAGAAATGTTGTGAGATATCTTGGCATTTCTCTTTAGGGACTAAGATCATTTGTAAGGCAACATTCGAAGTGTCATCGAGGGACTATGATCTTGTATTTTTTATTGTTTTGCTAAGACATCTCACATGCATAACATGGAAATTTTTAAGCAACAAGTGGAGTTAACCCTAGGGGTGCATGTGTCAATAGTGTGTTTGATTTGCATGCAGTTAGTCTTTGATTTAGGGGTTGTCTACTTGTTGTTTTTATCTTGCCATACAAATCTTACTTTACTAGCATTTATATGAAAGCGATAAATTGCGGAAAGTAAATATCCTACGCTATTACAATCACTTGGGGATGGGGTGTAGAAATTTACAAATGGGGATTGCAAGAAATTAAAGTCCTAATTATATATTACAACCTTACTGAAACAGTGTATAAGAAAATGTAAAAATAGACTTGTGTTGTTTTTGTTAAGAGAAGAAATAAATTTGCTTAAGAAAATATTTTTTAGTCTTTTTGTTTTAAAAGAAATAAAATAAAGCATGAGAATATAAAGTATTTTTTGGTGTTTTTGATTAATGAAAATAACGTGATGATAAAAATAATAAGAGAAACAAAATCAGAGTCAACGCGTTGCAGAAAGGATAGAAATACGAAGCAGAAGCCCTTACTCCGGTGCACTACAAATCAGAAAGAAAATGTTAGCAAAAATGGGGAAGGCCAGAAGCTCTGGGTCCGGACGCACTAACATTCTGAGGTTGTTGGGAATAGAGGAAAGCCTAGAAGTTCTGGTTTCTGAGAGAGTCTAGAAGTTATGATATTTCTGGAGGATTAGAAGTTCTAGTTGTTGAGAAACCCTAGAAGTTCTGGTGCCGCTGGAAACCTAGAAATTCTAGTGTCACTGGAAGGTTAGAAATTCTGGATGTGAGTAAGTGAGGTGTCAATGTTGTTGGATGAGAATGTCTAGAAGTTCTGGTCCAGGAGTGCTATTTTGACAGACAAATGGAAGGATTTATCTAGAAGTTCTGGTCCAGGAATATTGTTTTAACAAATAATGGGGTAAAAATGTCAAGCAATAAACATAAAAAGATGTTTCTGGGCCTAGAACCCAGGACCCTTAGCACTAATGTCTTATGTGCATTCTTTCTACCACTGGGGTGGTTGTATATCCGGTATTAGAAGCATATAACACAAAGTAAGTTCTGATGATGAACTTCATCTCCTTCTCCATGCCAGCCAGAGTATTTGCAACTTAGTCATTTCTTAACAAAAAAATGGAAAATGCAAACATATTAGTTATGCAAAAATTTCATCATGTTCTCAGAAATACAAAGCATCAGAATTGTAAACCAGAAGCAAGCATGAATTCTGCTAAATCTAATTATGAACCCTAACTTCCTCAAGAAGTTCTGATATGAAATTCTCTCTACTTAGGACATATAAACGAAATTTATAAATATGTACAAAATAAGAGTCATGATATCTACATTGTATCTTTGAAAATACAAGCCTAACAATTCCTGAGTAATGAGATGAAAATCATAAGAAACATACCCGACAAATGCAAATTGTTCTGTGAATTAGAGCCTGATTCAGATTGTTGTGATGTTCTGGTCAGCTTCCTCCAGTTCTCCGAAAGCTAAGGCAACTCTTAACTTGAGCTATGAACGGTGGGAAAATTCTGGAGCAGTCAAGGTGCAATGTTCGGATTTTTGAGAGGAGAGTGGTAGAGATTGTGTTACAGCTTGAAAACAGAAGCTAGGAAGGCTTCTACGTGTATATCAGAAACTGTGTGGAGGATTTGGCCAAGAAACGCATAAGGAACATTAGAGTTTTTATGCAAAAATCAGAAACTAGGAAGTTTTTTATTTCGGATGCAGTTTCAGGTTCTTGGGAATTTTCAACAAGGTTTCAAGGCTCTTTTTCCAATAACTCCCCCCTTTTGATGTTTGCCTATGAAGTTGAACTTATAGGAAAAATATTTACAAGCTTGGAAAAATCAAGAGTACAACCATCATGGGTTATGGCTCGTTGACTTGTCTTTGAAGCAAGTTTAGACAAGCATGTTTCAAGGTAAGGTAGGGTGGTTAGCAGCTTTAAGCACGCCTAATCTGAGTTTGTAAGCATGATTTGTGGGAGAAGTACACTCAGAAGCAAAGTGAAGCATTGGTTCAAGATAAACTTTGTACAAAAGTTTGCTTTTCGAGGACAACAGTGGTACTTTTATGCCACACGTGGGAAGATCCTTTGGATAAAGACTCAAAAGTTGGTGTAAGAATTAAATGATGATGAGATTTAATAAGCAGGAGAGCCTGGAACATGAGATTGCGCAACATAGCTTGAACCTAGATCAGAAGTTCATCATAAACGTAACTTGGATTAAGAACAAATGTCCAACTTCTGATCTTTGAATCTCCCTGGTCCAGCATGATCTGAAGGAGTTCTCAGACTTTTCAGACTGCTTGTAACATGCTTTGAAACCTCTCTTTGAATCATCTTAGCAAACTCTGGTTGAATCTACGTGAAAACTAGCCCAAAAGTTATAACCAAATTCTGACTTGGAAATGCTCAGAATTTACTAAGTGATTTAGTTTCGTTGACGTGTCTTCAAGGATTTATAACTTGAAATCCCAACATTTCTAGGAGAAGTTCTATTCTGCAATGTTTCAGATCTCAGTGAAATCTACAACTCTTATGTCAGAAGTTCTTCCTGAGTCAACTTGCATCATGATGAAAATTTGGCCAGAAGTTCTGAACTTATCATCTTTTCTTAACACTTAGAATTTTGACTTTTCCAAAGTAACTTTGATTTTTGATTTTCTTAATGAACCAAACTTCATGTCTTGATGAAATTTGATTCTTGAAACTTGATTTTGACCCAAAAGTCAAAGTTTGACTTTTCAGTGCATTTTGACCATTTTGCCCTTGTGCCAATTCCAAAACCAAAATTGATGTATCAGTGCTGCAAACTCGAGTCATGGAATATCTTGTGAGAAATTTTTGATAAATGAGAGGGAAAATTTTGGGGTACAACAACTGCCCCTATTCAATCTTCTTGAACCTGAAGAGTTAGATTGGCGAGCCCGCCATTCGTGACTTGAAGGTGGAAGATGATTGAACACTAAAGTGCCCATAAATTTGCACTCGATGGTGTGGTGGTAGATTCTGTAGTGAATGGGCTTAAAGATGCCATTTGTAGTAATGATGAAAATTCATTGGAGATGGGCTTATAGATGCCATCCAGAGTGACTGGGAAAGGTACCAGGATAAATTTTTTGGTTGATTTATACTGAAATAGTAGATGTCATTTGCCTATTTTTAATCTAGAAGAAATGAAATCTAACAAAAGAGGTCTTTGATTCGCCTGTTATTAACTGGAAGAAATGAATATACATAGAAGAGGTCTTTGATTCGCCTATTATTAACTGGAAGAAATGAATCTAACCTGAAGAGGTCTTTGATTCGCCTATTATTAACTGGAAGAAATAAATCTAACCAGAAGAGGTCTTTGATTCGCCTGTTATTAATAGGAAGAAATAAATCTAACTAGAAGAGGACTTTGATTGATTTTTCCTGCAACGAAAAGGATTAGTTGCATGCAGAAGTATGCATGGCGTGATGATGTTCTCAAAATAAATGAGATTATGTTGTATGCATTTATCATGTATGTAATATGATGCATGACTGCGAAGTATCTACTGCAATGAGCCTTTGTCTAGGAAAATAAATCCTTGACAACATGCTGGGGAGTTTTGGGAAGCCGGATCGCGGACGGTCGTTGGGGATGAAGAGTATGCACACCTTTCCAGACCTTGTCTTTAGAATGTTTCCGCTGGGGATTCCTGTTTTGTTGTTTGAGGAGAATTCCGCTGGGGTATGTTGATTTTGTTTGAAAAGGAAATTCTATGGAGAGCGTTGATTTCTGCTTGGGGAAATGAGTTTAGGAGTCTCAGTTATCTGTTGCTCTACCTGAGAGTTATCTCTTGATGGAATAGAAAGGAAAGTTAGTTGTTATCTTGTCGAAATTCAGGTTTGGTAGCAATTTGTTGAGGATAATGAATTTTACTATTATCTAGTCATATTACAGGCTTCGCAGTGACTCACTGGGGAAGATTAAATTAATTGTTATCTCGTTGCATTTCAAGCTTCGCAGAAAATTACTTGGGAGAGTGAAGTTAAAACTGTTATCTGGTCGGATTCCAGGCTTCGCAGCAACTTACTGGGGAAGACTGAATTAACTGTTATCTGGTCGCATTCCAGGCTTCACAAAAAATTACTTGGGAGAGTGAAATTAAAACTATTATCTGGTCGGATTCCAGGATTTGCAGTAACTTACCAACTTTAAAATACTATCTGGTCAAATTCTAGGCTTCACAACAACTTACTGGGGATGAGTGAATTAACTATTATCTGGTCGCATTCCAGGCTTTACAGAAAATTACTTGGGAGAGTGAAATTAAAACTGTTATCTGGTCAGATTCCAGGCTTCACAACAACTTACTGAAGTTAACTGTTATCTGGTTGGATTCCAGGCTACACAACAACTTGCTGAAGTTAACTATAATCTGGTCGGTTTCCAAGATTCATAGTAACTTATTGAATTTAAACAACTATCTTGTCAGCTTCCAAACTTCACAGTAGCTTACCAGATTTAAACTATTATCTGGTTGGTTTCCTGGCTTCACAGTAATATATGAGAGAATGAAGTTAATTGTTATCTGGTCGGATTCCAGGCTTCACAACAACTTACTGAAGTTAACTATTATTTGGTTGGTTTGCAGGCTTTATAGTAACTTACTGAATTTAAACTGTTATCTGGTCAGTTTCTAGGCTTCACAATAATATCTGAGAGAATGAATTCAATTTTTATCTGGTCGGATTTTAGGCTTCACAATAACTTACTAAAGTTAACTATTATCTGGTCGGTTTCCAGGCTTTGCAGTAACTTACTGAATTTAAACTATTATCTGGTCGGTTTCCAGGCTTCACAATAATATCTTAGAGAATGAAGTTAATTGTTATCTGGTCGGATTCCAGGCTTCACAATAACTTACCAAAGTTAACTGTTATTTGGTCGGTTTCCAGGCTTCGCAGTAACTTACTGAATTTAACTGTTATCTGGTCGGTTTCCAGGCTTCACACTAACTTGCTAGGTATCGTAGAGCAGTCTTATGGGGAAGAGGAGTTGTAGTACCTTGATTCGTAGAGCTGGAGAATCTTGCCGTTTGTTGGGGAAATAAATCTTGTTTCCAATCTGCTGGAGATGCGTTTTCTTTTGGAAGAACTCCTCGAGGATTCTTCTTGAGACCAACTCAGTTGGGAAGAAAGTTTTCCAGAGATTGAAACTCTGGCTGGGGAGAAAGTTTTCCATAGATTAAAACTATGGCTGGGGATCAACCTATGAAAAGGATTTTTGTGGGAGATTTGTCACTGCCCCAAGTAGCAGGTGTTTCCATACTTCCATAAGGTGTTCATTTGATCGTACATGATTCATTGCCAGAATTCATGTCCAATGCCCCAAGTGATTCAAATATAGACCTGCCCCTAGTTATTCAGCATTTCTTGAGAGATTTCTTGGAATCTTGACTGGACTGCCCCATATGTGTTGAACAGTGACATGTTCTGCCACTTTGCTTATAGTAGATATGTTACTAGAAGTGTCTTCCCACTTGAGGTGATTTTGTTTATTGAGAGAGTTTTTCGTTCAATGGATATTCTTTGTGCGAATTTCTATGCTGTCAAATAATTAGCTATATGCAAACAGTGGTATTCAAATAATGCAAAGTTTATGTTTGTCTTGAAGTTTTGAAAATGCATTTTGGCAGATAAAAGAATTTTGTAAGAACATGAATTCAAACTCAGGATTTAGAGTAAGCCTTACAAGAGTCAGGATACCTTTTGTAACAATATGCTTTCGAACTAACCCATGCTTCAATTAGGACTTTTGAAGGCTTGTAGCATGGTCTGGTTCACGATTTAAGAAACAAAGGATAAGGATCAAAGTGTATTTGAACCCGCCCGTTCTTCATGAAGTTCTTCAGTCCTAGAACTCAGTTAATTGTGCGTTTGAATTCCAATTGAGTCTGGAATGACGTTTTTGTGACGGTTCAGACAAATTAAGTTTGACGGAAGGCAGTCATTTTTGCAACATTTTTTTGTGTTGTTGAGGACTTGTAGTGACCTCCTTTTTTTTTGCAACATTTTTTTGTGTTGTTGAGGACTTGTAGTGACCTCCTTTTTTTGATTTATTATCCCTGATTTTTTCCTGACTGTTCTTGTTTTGAGATTACAGTCAGCGGGATGCCCCAGTTTTTCTTAAGTCTCCTTCGTAGGTTTTGACTTAGTGGGCCTTTATTTTTTAGAGATAATGACTGCCTGTGTGATAGGGAACCATCATCGTCTTTTGATTCCAGAGGAATGTTTTTTTGATGTCATTCATTGTATACGAGGTTTATGATTGAACGTGCGTTTGAATTAACTGAGAGACTACCCTGCCCCAGGTTCTAATTTAGGTTTCAATCTATGTGGAAAAAAACTCCTACTTCTTTGGCTCAAATGGGTTGACTAGGGATTATCTTCCTTATAACTCCAGTGTTTAGGATTTGAAAGAACACCTGTACATCATTAGCAAGGTCTGTCCAAAAGCATACCGTATGAGATTATGGCATTGTTTTTGTCATCCTCCCACTAAAGGTTTGCAACATTTAAAACAAGAGTTGAATGTCATAAAGAGAGTAAAAAAGAATAGTTTAAATATAGTGAAAACGGATAGATGAATTCAAGACAAACATATGCAATTGATTAATGAAACAAAGTTTGATATTAATAGATAAGTGTTTGAACAACAAAAGAGGTTACAATTGAAAATTCAAAATGAACTGGTGTGCCTTTGAGGGATGGCAGAAAAATTAAATTTGACCATCTTATGCAAACTCCAACGCTCCTTCATCGATATGGTCTTGAATTTTATATTTTAGCATCCAACAACTATTAATATCATGCCCCAGACTGTTGGAGTGATATGCACACCTTTCATTGGGACGGTAGCTAGGAGCAGAAGTATTAGGATTCTGAGGAGGATCCTTCAATGTGACCAAACTCAAATTCTACATGTGCTGCAAGACTTGCAACATCGGCATGTTAAGTTTGGTATATTGCCTATTGGATGTATCCTACTTACATCGATTACCCCATTGTTGTTAGTGAGGTTGTTGTTGGGCTCGTGATGTAGTGGCAAATTGGAAAGGTCTACTCTCCACCAAGCCAACCTCTTGTCTCATGGGAGGCTGAGTAGTGCCTTGATCCCCAATCTTGATCATTTGTTTCATACGGTTGCAATTGTTTTGATGAAGCTTGTTGACGAGAGTCCCCAACTCTTCTTGTCCCCGAGCTATGTTTTAGATGAGAGCCATTTTTCCCAACATCTAGATTCTCATCGTTGCTACCTCCGATTGCATTTGTCTTATCTGGCTTTCCTTGTTGCCTTCAGAATCGTCATTGGACACGCTCTCAATAAACAGTGTTTTCAACTCTTCTTTCCCCTTGGATAGGTTCAAGAACATCTCCTGTAGTTGAGCATTTTGAATCTGAATGTCCTTGATAGTCTGTTCTAGAGCCATCTCTACTGAAATAAACAATAACAAGATAAGAAAACCTGTACGGGAAAACCTGTTATGGTGACATGCATGTTATGGAATGTTTTCAAGGATCTTGCGGGGTAAACACAAGAAAATGTTAGAAGTTGACTTTTTATCAACAACTTCAACTGGAGAAATTCATATCAGAGGATTTCCTTCCGCGAGAATCAAGCTCACCATGTCAAGTGGGTCATAGCCCTTGACTCAAGTTACCGTGCTTTGTTCTTTGACAGCATTTGATTAGAGAATGATTCCTTTTCCCATTCAAAGGCATATGAACCTGCATCATAGACCCTTGAGATCCTTGAAATGGTTATTGAAAATTCTATGGTATGATGTTATGATGTTATGTACAAGTATGCAGAGTAAGCAAGTTGTTATGTACAGATAGTCATATACACACAAAGAAGACAAGTCCTTAGGTTTAGGCTTGGATGGGGTTCGTAAGTAAATACCCTCTTGAAGTTTAGTTGTCTCGACCTGTCCTAGTAATAGTAACCGGGTTCTAGGGGATCTCAATATCACTAACCTTTATTTTAAGCATTCTCTCAGCACAATAAATCTTTTCTTGCGGTCGAGATATCCCAAAAGTCCAATCTCAATGAGTGTAGTATCGAGTATCAACCAATTTTCAGCTTTCCATTGAAACCGACTATATCACTACTTCCTAATGGCCAAGTTGTTCAATTAAGGTTCTAAGTTCAGTTAGTGCTTCACGATTCCGCTCAGCGGCCCGTATTCTCCTCAATTCAACACAAGGGATACCGGTACCAACAAATGCGTCACACTAACATAGCCATTGCTTCAACCATATTGGTCTACACCGTACAGTTTCCACAATCTATTTCTACTTACCTAAAAAGGTGTCCCAGATCTAGGTAGAGGATCAAAACAAAGCCCAAACAAGGAACCAAAAATGTAAAACAAACAATTTAAACAAATAAAATCAAGTAAAGGTGATCTAGCCCTAAGGTAACCCAACTTTTGAGATATCCCCAGCAGAGTCACCAGTTTTGTAACATGGTGGGAGAACCAACTTGGGATGTTTTGCATTTTATCGTAATTGTTGCGGATAGCAAGACTCACCACCGACTATTCTTTTATCTAATGAAGGAAAGGGTGAAAAGAACAAGAAATACCTTTCGACATTATTTTCTTGAGTTCAGGGGGTCGATTATAAAAAGGTAAGGTATTAGCATCCTTTCCATCCGTAGTTATCTATGGGCTCTTAGTTGCTTGCTAGATCACTTTCTTTTGTTTGAAAAATATGCTTATGGTGTGGGTTTTGAAAGTATTTTGAAAACGTGCCTTTGTAATGGTTCTCGTCTCTATAAGAACGCATACAAAGTGTTGTTTGGAAAATAGTTCAAAGAAGTGTTTGTTTTGAAATTGATTTTGAAAAGGTGTCTTTGTAATGGTTCTCGTCTCTATAAGAACGCATATAAAGCGTTTATCTTTTGAAAATGTTTCAAAACGAAAGTGTTGGTGTATAAAATGTTTTTGTTGTGAGCAAGCGAGAAACTAGGAGCAACCTAACTACTCAAAGGTCTTTAGTGTTCTTTTCCTCCTCCTTTAGATGTTTCTATCTTACCATTGATTTGGTAAGAAGCCCCGTCATTGGATGTTAAGGGACGAGCATGGGTCATCGTATAGACATGATAGCAATGTTGTGAGATATCTTGGCATTTCTCTTGAGGGACTAAGATCATTTGTAAGGAAACATTCGAAGCATCATCGAGGGACTATGATCTTGTATTTTTGATTGTTTTTCTAAGACGTCTCACATGCATAACATGACAATTTTTAGGAAACAAGTGGAGTTAACCCTAGGGGTGCATGTGTGAATAGTGTGTTTGATTTGCATGCATTTAGTCTTTTATTTAGGGGTTGTCTACTTATTGTTTTTATCTTTCCATACAAATCCTACTTTACTAGCATTTATATGAAAGCGATAAATTGCGGAAAGTAAATATCCTACGCTATTACAATCACTTGGGGATGGGGTGTACAAATTTACAAATGGGGATTGCAAGAAATTAAAGTCCTAATTATCTATTACAACCATATTGAAATAATGTACAAGAAAATGTAAAAATAGACTTGTTTTGTTTTTGTTAATAGAAGAAATAAATTTACTTAAGAAAATATTTTTTAGTCTTTTTGTTTTAAAAGAAATAAAATAAAGCATGTGAATATAAAGTATTTTTTGGTGTTTTTGATTAATGAAAATAACGTGATGATAAAAATAATAAGAGAAACAAAATCAGAGTCGACGCGTTGTTGAAAGGATATAAATAAGGAGCAGAAGCCCTGACTCTGGTGCGCTGCAAATCAGAAAGAAAATGTTAGCAGAAATGGGGAAGGCCAGAAGCTCTGGGTCTGGAGGCACTAACGTTCTGAGGTTGTTGGGATCAAAGGAAAGCCTAGAAGTTCTGATTGATGAGATAGTCTAGAGGTTCTGATATTACTGGAGGATTAGATGTTTTGGTTGTTGAGAAAGCCTAGAAGTTCTGGTGCCGCTGGAAACCTAGAAATTCTAGTGTCACTAGAAGGTTAGAAATTCTTGTTGTGGGTGAGTGAGGTGTTAATGTTGTTGGATGAGAATATCTAGAAGTTCTGGTCCAGGAGTACTGTTTTGACAAACAAATGGAAGGGTTTATCTAGAAGTTCTGGTCTAGGAATATTGGTTTGAAAAATAATGGGGTAAAAATTTCAAGCAATAAACATAAAAGGATGTTTCTGGGGCTAGAACCCATGACCCTTAGCACTAATGTCTTATGTGTACGCTTTCTACCACTGGGGTGGTTGTACATCCGGTATTAGAAGCAAAAACATAAGCATATAACACAAAGTAAGTTTTGATGATGAACTTCAAAGGGTCATGCTATGCTACAGAAGTTCTGGATTCAACTAAAGGAAGAAAGAGATAACTTCAAAGCTCAGTTCTATTCTAGTGAAAAGAAAGTACTGGAGCTGACAAAACGACTCCACAAAGAATAAAACCTTAACGCCTATGTCAACACAAAGATGAAGCATCAATGGGAGATCTGAATTTATATTTTTTCTATTTTGTAACACTCTTTATTGAAAGTAATTATAATTTGAGTTTATTACTAAAATTTATTTTGTTTCCTTTTCTTTTAACAAATTTAAATCATATGACCCTTGAAAACATTGTACTTGCATTTGCATATCATGCATCATTACATAACACATTTTACCATACATATTTTATCATTTTCTTGCTGTTTATTTCAGTAAAAGATGGATCTTGAATAGACTGTTAAGCAACTCCAAGCTCATAATGCCCAATTCCAGGAGACCCTCTCGAATCTTGCTCAAGGACAAAAAGATATGATGGCACTCATCTCCAAAAAGAAGAAGACTCGGAAGCCAATTTTTATTCTCAACATGGGAAGAAGATTCATAGGTCATTCTAAACAAGTTCAAACTGTTGATATCACTTCTGTTGAAGATTATAACCAAGAAGAGGATGGTAGAAGTGTCAGGGCTAAAGGAGGAAGTAACCTTGGTTCTTGTAAGATGCCTGAGGATAAAGACTATTGTGATGAATAATATCCTCCTGCTGATGACAGATACAAGCAGCTAGAAGACCATTTTAAGGCTATAGAAATCCAAAAAGTGCCTGGATTGGATTTTAGAGAGTTGGGCCTTATTTCGGGGGTGGTTATCCCTCACAAGTTCAAAGTCTCTGTTTTTGCTAAATATGATGGTGTGTCTTGTCTGAAACATCATCAACGATGTTATGTTCGGAAGATCTAACCCCATACTGCGGATAGAAAGTTATAGGTGCACTTCTTTCAGGAAAGTTTGTCTGGTACATAACTCGAGTGGTTCTATTAGCTGGAAGGAACCAAAATTCGTACCTGGTAAGACTTGTCTGCTACTATCTACAAGCAGTATAAATACAATGCTGATCTTGCAACGACTCGCTTGCAATTACAAAACATGAGTATGGGTTTAAATGAAGGATTCAAGTAATATGCCTAGAAGTGGAGAGACTTAGCTAGAAGGGTGTGACCTCCCTTGTCTGACCGGGAGTTAGTTGATATGTTCATGGGCACTCTAACAAATCCATTTTTTAATCATCTGATTGGGAGTTCTTCGTCTGGTTTTATTGAGCTGATTCTAACTCAGGAACGAGTCGAAAGTGGTATTAAGAGCAAAAAAGTTTAAGTGGTTGCGCCTTCGGATGTTGTAAAGAAGACATTCAATAATTAAAAGGAAAAAAATGTTGTTTATGGCCAGAAGGGCAATATGCCTAGGTAAGATGCTACGGGAAGGCAGTTTACCAAGATTAATATGCCATTGTCTCAGGCGTTACAACATTTACTAAAAGTGGAGATGATTATGCTAAGGGTTCCTCCTCATAATGCCAACACATCCTCTCCTATGTACAACCCAAACACAAAATGCGCCTATCTTTCTAACAGTCCCGGGCACGACACCAATAATTTCTAGAGCCTGAAAAACAAAATCCAGGATATGATTGACAACAAGGAAATTGAGTTTCATCCTACGGAGACTCCAAATGTGATTACTGCGCTTATGCCAAAGCATGACAAAGGCATATGTGCAATTGATTATGTTCTTTATGTGGCTTTTGTAAGTGATTTAATGACTCCTCAACCAATTATCAAGAAGAATCTGCTGCAGGTCGATTTATTTCCGGGTTGTATTGAAAAATGTTACTGTTGTGCAACCCATCCTTATTGTTGTAGATTACTGAAGTAAGGCATTCAAAGCCTATGGACAATTATATAATTTTGATTGAGAAGGTTCCGTCTGTTGAGAATCTGTGTCAAGACTTATCTGTAATTTCTGGCCCTCCTGTTAGGATCACCTCTAGGGGTCCTATAAAGATTACTGCCAATTCGAAAGATGCTCCCCTGATCATCACTACACATGGACCTATCCCATATTCTTCGGATAAACCTATTCCTTTGAACTATGGATCTGATGTCCACTATCATGGCGTCAAACAATAAATAACGACTGTTGAAGATGAAGCTACTAAAGTTGCTGATCTCGGCATTGATAATATTGTTGGGACTAGTAAGGTCCCTAGAAGCGGATAAACAATCTGTTACAGGTCAGTTTATTTCTGGGTTATGTTAAAGAATGTTATTGTTGTGCAGTCCAACCCAATGACTGCGGGTTACTGAAGGAACGCGTTCAACGCCTGATAGATGAACATATAATTTTGATTGAGAAAGTTTTGTCTACTGAAAACTTATGCCAAGATTTGTCTGTTATATCTGGTACTCCTGTCAGGATAACTTCCAAAGGTCCTGTGAGGATTACCGCCAATCCAAAATTTGCTCCCTTGATCATTACAACCCCTGGACCCATCCTATATTCCTCAGAAAAAGCTATCCCATGGAACTATGGATCTGACGTCTATTACCATGGCGTTAAACAAGACTTGTATGATGAAGATGTTGAAGATGTTGACCCCAACATTGATAATATTACGGGTGTAGTGGTAGAAATGTTGAGACTAAGCCATTTGATTGACTTAACTCGCACAAATTAAATAAAAATCGCCACCACGCTTTATTGTTTCCAAAGGAATGGGAAAAGAGCGAATAACCCAAAAGAAGGGGAGAGAATCTAAGTTCGGGGGTTGGTTATGCAAAGGGAAGGTATTATCACCCTAAACACCTACGGTACTCCGCATGAACCTCTTTGAAAATATGTGTATTTTGGCTATAAG
Organism: Vicia faba; assembly: GCA_948472305.1. Classification (NCBI taxonomy): domain Eukaryota; kingdom Viridiplantae; phylum Streptophyta; class Magnoliopsida; order Fabales; family Fabaceae; genus Vicia; species Vicia faba. The sequence goes on from OX451738.1 coordinate 1,262,845,595, forward strand.
AGTTGTATACAAAAATATATTATGGGGATGAGAAAAGAAGTATTTTTTTACAATTTTTGCACCCGCCGCAGTTGCGAACCTTTAGTGCCTACGTGCCACCTTTCATGCAATAGGGGATGAGGGTACTCGTAGTTCACATTTAAAAATTTTAAAAGACAAGTGTGTTGGTTAATTTTATGAGCCGAGACATCATCGTCTTATCCGAGTGGAAGAATATACTTACTACCCACAATTATGAGAAAGGAGATTTGCGTCATCTCAAAGTGGAGGATATGGCTTGGATTTTAATATCAACAAAGCCTCGCTCAACACCCAAGTGGAAAATATCTCACTTCACTACGTATCATAGAAGTATACTAGCTCGCATCACTATAAGGATTTACAAGAGTCTATCTTTAGAGAAAATTTTCAAGCAAAAAGCCAAAGTGGCTAAGATGGTTTGAGTGAGATTGATTAACTTTTAGTCTTCTCACAAAAAATGTCAAATTATTATTAAGTTGTTTAAAGTTTGATTAAGAAAAGATTTTTTAAAATGCATGGAAGACAAGAATATTTATGAAAAGGAGGGAGAAGATTTTTGAAATTAAAGAAGGTGGGAGGAGATGAAGGGACTATCCTAAAGCATAAGATAAGAGCTAGGGAAAAGAACCATCTTAGCAACAAGAAGCCAACACTTGACACAATGAGTCAATGTAGAATTCCCATCCTTTGGATTTGAAACCAAACAAGAAAAGATAATAAACCTCTTAAGAAAACCTAGCTTCAAAGACATTAAGTCTTCATAAAAATTGGGCAGAGTAACGAGTGTATACCTATGAATTCTCAATCACAGACAAAGCACATAATCAGAATAACTTGCACACAAAGAAAAAAACAACCCAATGTCTTGGGATAAACCTCAAGAACTCTAGAAAAAATTGCAATAGAAGTCACAAGGTCTCAAGGTAGGTCAGTGTCTCTAATCCTAAGTCCAAGAAGTCCATAACTCCATCATTCTAAGGATAGTAACCAAATAGTCCAAGTAACATTAAAACTTTTTATGGTTCAAGTTGATTATTAGGTATCATCAAAAAGAAATGAAAAGTTTAAGTGAGCACGATAAAAATTACATAAAGATAAATGCTCAAATGAGCAAAGATAAAAAAAAAACATGAAATGAAAATCCTAAAATAGATGTGCTTAAAGTAAAAAAGCATAAAATAAAGTCAAATGTTAGAAAATAGAGGTTAGTTGAATGACCATCTTGAAACTTGCATTTGAGAACTCATTAGAAGATTGATAAAATCAAAGCCTCTCAATAACAAATTTCAATTTCTTTTTGTCAATTATATAATTCATTTTAAAATATCAAGGTAATAATAAATGATCAATGATGTTTAAATGATTCACTTAGTTCCAAATTTTATGAAGATTAATTAGAGGATTGATAAGGCCAAAGCCTCCTAACAATGAACCTCAATATTATTGGATCAAAGGTTTAAAATTAAACATACTTGGGCTTGCAAACATAGGTTTAGGCTACGAATGATCATTTCTCGAATCAGGACAAAATTTAGTGCTATGTTAAGCAATCGTAAGTGGACTTATGTAGAAGTCGCACCTATTTTGAGGCCTGTCAATAGCAATCTATGTGCCATATGTTTGGAGTGATAATATGTAGATCTTCCTCTAACAACATGTAGCACAAAAGAGTAGAGGATAAGAAGAAGAGGGAGGGGATACATTTGAATCAAAAACTTTGATCAAAACTATTATTAAAATCTTTCATCCATTTTGGTGGAGTTGAACTCAACACTCGAGATCCAATGATGTTAATAAAGTTTTTGATCAACAATCACATAGTCAGAATATATTAAAAAAATAAATTGCATTTAATAAATAAAATGAAAAAAGAAAAATGACTTTTAAATTGTTTTAAAAATGAAAATAAGAGGTAAAATAGCAAACTATTTTCAAAGTATCAAAGAAAAATTTATATAATTCATATAATTTTTATAATTTTTATAATTTTTTGATAATTTTTTAAAACAGAAAAGTATTTTAAAACTAATTAAAATCACTCAAATAAGTGAAGAAAAAGATCAAAAATAATAGAAGTCAAGATAAAATTCTAGAAAAATTTCAGAAAAGTCAGAAAAGAGTATGATTTTTATAAATTTTTCAGAATTTAAAAACATAAAAAATTATTCTTAAATAATTAAAAATAAGTTGAAACAGAGGAGAAATTATAAAAAGTATTAGATCTGAAAATAAAATAATGAAAAAAATAAAATCAGGAAGAGAATATTTGAAAATATTTTTGTGAATTTTTTCATAATTTTTGGACCAGAAATGAAGTTTTAATGGATTTCTGAAGTTTAAAACAAATAAATATAAAAATTAGAAAATAAAATAAAGCAAAAAAAATATGGACCACTGGATCATTGTCAAGACGCGTTAGTAAGCAGATCCAAGGGATCTGACGCGTTGTGCATGATATGGTCACTATTGGAAATCACACCAAATCAATTATTAAATCAGATTTTAATAAAATAAAAGGAAAAAATATCGTCCATTGGATGAAAAGTCAAAACGCATTAGTAAACAGATCCAAAGGACTTGGCGCGATGTGCAGATCATGGACCCTCAACCAAAACACACTGAATCAAAAAACAAGCAACCAATGAAAATAAAATAAATGTCCAACATTCATTGGTTGAAGAACGACACGTAGGTCGTCTTCAACCTCCAAACACCCTGTGCGTGAGATTTTGAGATTCTTCAAACGGAAACGTTAGAAGCTCAGACTAATGTCATTGATTCATATCTTCCAGACGATCCTAAACTCACCCTCGTGAACTTTTTTTATAAATTGAGCAGAGAGAAAAATGAAGAAAACAAAAAATAATAGCGAGCACCTTAGGTTAGGATTTCTCACTCAATTCTCAATGATTTTAAAAATGGTAAGAAACACAATGATCAGAAGGATGAGTAGAGTAGAATAGGATTTTATTTGGAACGATTTGGTTAAGAAAACTACCTAAACGAGGCTCACGAAAATAGCTCTAAAAGTGAACCTATGTAACTCAAAATATGGCTCAATTTGCTTGGTTTAAGTGTTGGAGAGTTGTGTGTTTATGGAAGAAACTTTGAAATGGAATTTCAAATTTCTGAGTTATGAATGAACTTTGGAAGGGTGTATTTGGATCTCCAAGTTTGAGAAAATGAACGCAATATGTCCCTATATTTATAGGGAAGTGAATAGGAATGGGAATTGAATGAATTAATGGAGTTTGGAGCGAAATCATGTGAAATTGCAAGCATGAAAAGTGTTACTCATATTTGCTCAAAACACAACTAATTATTGCGTTTCAAGGTGCTAACCACTTCTAAAAGATTGTTAAACATGATTAGAAGTAAAAACGCGCAACGGTTTGGTGATTAGAAGCTAGATTATGGATTTCAAATTCTGACTTTGGAGGAAACTTCAGTTTCAAGGTACCAACTTTGAACCCATAGTGTTCATAGCTCAAGGGGTCTTAGGGAATGATTCTTGAAGGATTTGAAAGATAAGGTTACAACATTTACAATGTGCAAAGAATGGGATCAAATGGATGCTTGAGCTAAAAGTTGTGATGTGTCAAAGTTGAGAAAAAGATGTTGACTTTTTGTAATTAGAAAAATTCTACGTTTTTCTTCAAAAATGATTTATAATGTTTTGCATCCAAACATGGCCTTCCAATCAAAATTTGCTTTTGACAAAAAAAGTATGTCATGAGGTAAATCTCTTAAATGGCATTTTGAGATTTAAACTACTTAAAAACTCCAAGAATTGAGAAAGTTATAACTCTGAGACGTTGGTGAAAATTCATGAGATGACCTATAATATTGTTCATTCTTAAGGCATCTTCCATCCATTTTCAATCTTTGCACATAAAAGAAGAGTTGACGTTCACACACTTAATATGATTGTAAAAATAGAATGGGCTCAAGGAGATAAAAATTGACCAAGTTATGATCTTTTGAAGTCACTTAAGGGCACTTGATGGCCTATCTAGGGGACTTGTAATTTTTCTTCATCATTAGGCATCTTCCATATAAAATTTTCTTGAAACTTTTGAAGTGACTGGTTGATAAATCTTTAAAGAGACGCATGTCTTTGGAATAACTCAAAAATACCAAAAGATGAGCAAGATATAGCCCTTATAAGTTCAAAACCCTAGCTCCTAGAACACCAAAATGACTTGGACACCCATTTTATGTTTGACAAACTTTCTTGCACAATAACTCTAGCCATGTGAATAAAAGTTGTTGTGGAAGATGATAAGAACCCATAATAACAAAAAATACCTTCACGTGTTAAGAATATAGAGAGTTATACACTTCTGACCAAGAAATCAAGAACTTGTCCAATTAGGTCAAACTTCTTGAATTAACTCTTGCATCTTTTGATTTTTAGTGACAAATTGAGGCATGATAAATCATAGTAGACCTCATCATGATATTACTTTAAGGCATCTTCAATGGTGAAGCTTGAATCTCAATGAAGCTTTGTTGAAGAAGGCATGGAAATAAACTCCTGAACCTATAAATCAAATTGATGAAATGTGTTGTGCCCTTACCTATAATATCATCAATTAGAGAAAATATTCATTTTACTTATTAGTTAAAAGTTAATGAATATAAAACATATATGAATCAAGGTGCTTGGTGATTCCTCATGAGCAAACCTAGAGATATGGGGAAGAACCAAACCCAATTTTGATCTTGATATGATTGAGTTGATATGAGATGATAGAGGAATCTTAGGGGCAAAAATTGGGGTACAACAGCGGGGACAAGTAAAGTTACTAGAAGTGGAAGGATTTTCTCCCTGAAAATCTCTCTGAAAAATATTGCTACACCTATTCAAATTCCAGTTACTAAATCAGTTGCCGAGGCATGGGATAAAGATTTTATGATAGAGCCTGCCCAGGCGGAGGCAACTAAAGAAACCATAGTAAAAGACACCTCTGGACATGATTTAGACGAGGTTTTGAAGATCATTCGCAGAAGTGACTATAAAATTGTTGAACAGTTGGGGCAGACTCTGTCCAAAATCTCCATGTTATCTTTACTATTGTGTTTTGAAGCCCATGCGCAGGCTTTAGTAAAATTCTTTAAGATAGCTTAACAATTGATAATGGATTAGGATTCTCCGATGCTGACTTGACTCCGAAGGGGAGAGATCATAATAGGGCCCTGTATGTCTCCATTGAATGCATGGGCACTATATTGGCTCATGTGTTAATTGATACTGGCTCTTCTCTAAATGTTATGCCAAAAGGCGCTCTTGACAGACTATATCGTGAAGGGGTTATATTGAAAACGAGTAACATCATAGTTCAAGCCTTTGATGAATCCAAAAGAATGGTGCATGGAGAATTAGACCTCCCAATCAAAGAGGGTTCATAGATATTTGAGTCCACCTTATATGTAATGGACATCCGGCCAGCTTATTCTTGTCTATTGGGATGCCCCTGGATCCATGGGGCAGATGTTGTTACCTCTACCTTGCACCAAAAATTGAAGTACCTTGTAAAAGGAAAGGTTGTTACTGTTTGTGGAGAAGATGAGTACATGGTTAGCCACCTGAATTCATTCTGGTACATGGAGATAGACGGGGAGTTCATCGACACTCGCTATCAATATTTTGAAGTGATTTCTCATGCAGCTATTAAAGATGTTTCTGCCATTCCAAAGACTACCAGGATTCTGCACAAGATGGCTTCCTTGAAAGATGCCCAAGCTACTATAGAAGAAGGTGGTTTCACTATTTCGGGTCAGCTTCCTGATATCCCTTATAAATCTGACAAAGTTGGTTTGGGCTTTACTGCAGAAGGTCAAAGGGTTGTTCGTCACACTCGGGCTGGAAGACCTCTGTTCTATATCAGCAACAACGGAGTCAATGCTATAGAAGACGCTAACAGTGTATGTGACTTTGTTATTTGGATATTCCCTACTATTGGCAATGGACTCAACAATTGGAAATAGAAATACATTATCCATGTCTGCTTTAGTTAGGAGTAATAGCTACATTCTTGTCTTATTGCTTTTAAAATATTTTGGTTATGTAATGAACAATGACTTTAAACCTTGTGTCTTACCCGGGGCATAACGGTTCATTTGTTAAGGGTTGATAATTCATAAACATTGTTCATTCAATAAAAACATTGGACGTTTTACATTCAAATTTTGTTCTCCCTGTTTTTCCTATATCTTATTGCATTTTAAAATAGCTATGTGTTCTTACACACACCCACACGCTACATTGCAGATCCTCATCCACTCTGGATCTCGTTGATAATGATTCTGCTATTTCCTCTTATGACTTCGAAAATCCGATCTACCAAGACGAAGACGAAGGTGAGGAAGATTGTAAAATACCTGGAGATATTTCCACACACTTAATACAAGAAGAAAAGGCTATCCAATCACATGAAGACCCAATCAAAGTTGTAAATTTGGGTATCGAGACAGACAGAAATGAAGTCAAGATAGGTGCCAACTTAGAGAGCAGTGTCAAGAACAGATTAATCAAGATGTTACATGAATATGATGAAATATTTTATTGGTCATGATATTGTGGTTCACCATCTGCCGATGAAAGAGGGTTGTTCTCCGATTAAGCAGAAGGTTCATCGCATGCGTCCCGAGATGTCAGAGAAGATCAAGGCCGAGGTTATGAAGCAATTCAACGCAAGTTTCTTAGCAGTGACATCATATCGTTAATGGGTTGATAATGTTTTTCCGGTGCTAAAGAAAGATGGCAAGATACGTATGAGCGTAGATTACAAGGAGCTAAATAGGGAAAGCCCCAAAGATGATTTCCCGCTTCCACATATTGATGTTCTGGTCGACAATACCACTCAACATAAGGTATTTCTATTTCATGAATGGTTTCTATGGTTATAATAAGATCAAGATGGAGCCTGAAGACAAGGAGAAGACTACCTTCATCACACAGTGGGACACTTTCTGTTACAAGGTCATGCCTTTTGGGTTGAAGAATGCTGGGACAACTTATCAGCGTTACATGGTAGCCTTATTTCATGACAAGACTCACCACGAGATAGAGGTTTACATTGAGGACACGATAGCAAGGTCAGAGATTGAAGAAGAGCATCTTGATCATCTACATAGACTGTTTGAAATATTGAAGAAGTATAAGCTAAGGTTAACCCAAAAAAGTGCACTTTTGGGGTGAGCTCTGGTAAACTCTTGGGCTTCGTCATCAGCGTTAAAGGTATCAAAGTTGATCTTGCAAAAGTTAAAGCTATTCAAAAAATGTAGGCTCTCCGTACCGAGAAGGAAGTCACGGGCTTCTTAGGACGGCTGAATTACATTGCCCGTTTCATTTCTCATTTGACTTCTACTTGTAAGCCAATCTTCATGCTGTTGAAGAAAGATCAAGTAATAAAGTGGAATGACGACTGTCAAATAGCCTTTGATAAAACTAAAGAGTACCTGCAAGAACCTCTGATTCTGATGCCACCAGTTGAAGAAGACCTCTAATCATGTATCTAAGAGTGCTAGAGACCTTAATGGGGGTGTGTACTGGGGAAGCATGACGAGTCTGCTCGAAAAGAGAATGCAATATACTACCTTAGCAAAACGTTTACCGACTGTGAAACAAGATATTCACTGCTCAAGAAAAATTGTTGTGCTTTGGCATGGGCTGCTTGCCGACTAAGACAATATATGTTTACCCATACTACCTTGTTGATCTCTAAAATGGATCCCATCAAGTACGTATTCGAGAAGCCAGCTCTCTCCAGAAGAATAGCCCTATGGCAAATGGTCTTAACAAAATACAAAATTCGGTGCACCACTCAAAAAGAAATCAAAGGAAGTTTTCTAGAAGATCATTTGGCACATCAAGTTGTAGACGACTATCAATCTATGAATTTCGAATTCCCGGACGATAACATTATACTAGTTACAAATTGTGAAGAACCTGGACCGTATGAAGGACCTGAGTCAGGATCCCAATGGACTATGGTTTTCGATGGAGCTTCTAACGCACTTGGAAATAAAATTGGTGATGTAATTATCTCTCCTCAGGGTTGTCATACGCCCTTCACTTCCATACTTTGCTTCGACTGCACCAACAATATGGTTGAATATGAAGCGTGCATCATGGGCATTAAAGCTGCTATTGACCTGAGAATCAAGTTCTTAAGCATATATTGGGAATCATCCCTGGTTATTAGTCAGATCAAGGGAGAATGGGATACGAAACATCTGAATCTTATCCCTTTTCGAGAACATGTGCTAACCTTGATTCCATATTTTGAAGAGATTACTTTTTAGCATATCCCAAGAGAAGAAAATCAGTTGGAAGACACATTGGCTACCATGTCATCCATGTTCAAGGTCAGATGAGACAATGAGGCTCCCAAAATTACCATTGAAAGATTTGATGAACCGGAACATTGCTATGAAATTGACATTAATGGTGTTGAGGAAAAACCTTGGTTTCATAAAGTGAAAAGGTACTTTGAGGCTTAAGAATAACCTAAAGGGGCATGGATCAATGACAAGAAATTTCTACGGAGGTTCTCGGCTAAGTTCTTCTTGAGAAACGTAATTTTATACAAGCACAATCATGATTTGACTCTGCTTCGTTGTATGGACAAGAAGGAAGTAGAGGAGATTATGCATGATATGCATGAAGGCGTCTTTGGTACTCACTCTAGTGGTCATACTATGGCTAAAATGATTTTGAGAGCGGGTTACTATTGGTCGACTATGGAAACTGACTGTCACCACCACTCAAGAACTTATCATAAGTGCCAAATCTACGCTGATAAATTTCATGTGCCTCTGGTTCCTCTGAATGTCTTGACTTCTCCTTGGCCATTCACAATGTGGGGCATTGATATGATTGGATAGATTAAACCCACTGCTTCTAACGAACACCGCTTCATCCTCGTCGCCATTGATTACTTCACAAAATGGGTTGAATCAACCTCATCCACCTCTGTTACCAAGAATATGGTCGCCCAGTTCATCAAACATAATCTTATTTATCGGTATGGCATCCCTGAAAGGATCATCACAGACAATGGAACTAATCTAAACAACACTATAATCACCGAACTCTGCATACAGTTCAAGATCAAGCACCACAAGTCTTCTCCGTATCGACCAAAGATGAATGACGCAGTAGAAGCCGCAAATAAGAACATAAAGAAAATTATACATAATATGGTTGTGACCTACAAAGACTGGCATGTGATGCTACCGTTTGCTCTTCATGGCTATCGCACTTTAGCACGAACATCAATTGGGGCAACCCCATTCTCTCTGGTTTACGGTATGGAAGCAGTCCTACATGTCGAAGTTCAGATTCCTTCTCTAAGAATTATGAAAGTTGAAGACTTAGATGAAGATGAGTGGATTCATACCAGGCTAGACCAGTTGAATACAATTGACGAGAAGAGTCTTGCGGTTGTCTGTTACGGTCAGATGTATCAGAAGCATATGATCAAGGCATTCAACAAAAAGATCAACATCGGGTATATTAGGTTGGTGACTTGGTAATAAAGCGCATCATTCTACCGCAAGGTGATCCTAGGAGAAAATGGACTCTGTTGTACCCCAAAATTTTCCCTCTCTTTTCTCAAAGATTCTCTCACAAAGATATCCATTGCTCAAAATTGCATAAGGTTTGATCAGCTCAAGACACTTCCTCAACATTGGGCTCAAATTAAGGCTTGGGTTTGGACAATTACAATTGGACATTTAATGCTCCATATAGTTTCCATAGATCATATTGGGCTCTCAAGCATCAGGTCAAAGAGGAAACTGTTGAAAGGGAAAGTAGATAAAAAAGGTGTGTCAAATTCAAAATCCAATTCAGGTTGTTCGAATCACATGACTGATTGAAATGAGTGGTTGACAGATTTTGATAAGTTGAAGAAGAGCAAGCTTTCATTGATTTCCCAAGCTTCGATCCACAAGGAAATGGATTCCTTCATGCTTGCTTCGATCCACAAGGCAATGGCTTCCTTCATGCTTGCTTTGATCCACAAGGAAATGGCTTCCTTCATGCTTGCTTCGATCCACAAGGCAACGATTTCCTTCATGCTTTCTTCGATCCACAAGGAAATGGCTTCCTTCATTCTTGCTTCGATCCAAAAGGAAATAGCTTCCTTCATGCTTGCTTCGATCCACCTCTAAACCCTTCGACACACATAGTTTCTACACTATGAATTACAATTTGAGATTTGGACATTTAAACTTTCGACCACTTAATCAACTGATGGTTACTGGTAGGAAAGCAATCCAGAAAGTCTTTCGTTTTGACTATGCCAATGAGATAATATTTCATACTCAAAGTGGTACTGTAGCGGTAGAAATGTTTAAGACTAAGCCATGGGATTTACTAGACTTGTACAAATCAGAATAGAAATCGCCACTGCGCTTTATTGTTTCCAAAGGAATGGGAAAAGAGCGAGTAACCCAAAAAAGAGGGGGGAAAGATTCAAGGTAAGGGGGTTGGTTATATAAAGCGAAGGTATTAGCACCCTAAACATCTACGGTACTCCGTAGGAACCTATTTGTAAAATCTGTATATTTTGGCTATTAAATGTTGTGTAAAAATGGATGGTGGAGTGGAGAAAAGAAATATATTTTTATGGTTTTTGCACCCGCCACGGTTGCGAACCTTTAGTGCTTACGTACCACCTTTTCGTGCAATAAGGGATCAGGGTACACATAGTTCCTCTTAAAATAATTTCTAAAATACAAGTGTGTTGGTTAATTTTATGAGATAAAACATCATCGTCATTGTCTGTGTGAAAACATACCTACTGCCCACAATCATGAGAAAGGAGAATTTGCATCATCTCAAAGTGGAGATATGGCTTAGATTTTAAAATCAACAATGCCTCACTCAACACCCAAGTGGAAAATATCTCTCTTCACTACATATTGAAGAAGTATAGTTATTTGCATCACTACAAGGATTGGAAAGAGTCTAATCTTTTGAGAAAGGTTTTAAAATAAGAAATCCAAAGTGGCAAAATGATTTGAAATGAGATTGATTGACTTTTAGTCTTCTCACAAAAAAAATGATGTCAAAATATTTTTAAGTTGATTGAAGTTTATTCATGAAAACATTTTGAAAATGCATGGACCTAAGTCCAAGTTTATTAAGAAAGTGGTTCAAGTTTCTAAACAAGAAGAGTTTTCAAAAGGAGGAAGAAGATTTTTGAAATTGAAGAAGATGAGAGGAGAAGAAGAGACTATCCTAATGCATAAGGTAAAAGCTAGGGATAGGAACCATCTAACCAACAAGAAGCCAATACTTGACACCATGAGCCAAGATAGAATTCCCATTCTTTGGATTGAATACAAGCAAGCAGAGATACTAGACCTCTTGAAAGAACCAAACTTCAAGTGTATTAAGTCTTCACAAAAATTGGGCAGAGTAACGGTTGTATACGGGTGAATTCTAGACTACACATAAAGTATGTAATCACAATAATCTACACACAAAACAAACAAACAACCCAATGTCTTGAGGTAAACCTCAAGAACTCCAGACAAAATATCAATTAAGGTTACAAAGTCTCCATCATAGGCCAAAGTTTCTAATCCTAAGTCCAAGAAGTCCCATACTCTATAATGCCAAGGATAGTAACCAAATAGTCCAAGTATCATTAAAGTTTTTATGGTTTATGTTGATTATTAGGTGTCTTAGAAGAAAAAAGAAAAGGCTCAAGTGAGCAAAGATGAAAAATAGCATGAAATGTAAATGTAAAATAAATGGTACATAAAGCATAAAAAATAAAACGGCACAAAGTGAAAGAAATTTAATAATTAGTGGTTAGTTGGATGACCATCTTGAAACTTGCATTTGGAATTCATTAGAGGATTGGTAGAACCAAAGCCTCCATACAACAAGTTGCATTTGCTTTTTGTCAAGTATATCATCCATTTGGAATCCTCAAAAGTACCATTTAATAATCAACGATGTTTAAGTGATCCGCGTTGACCAAAAGTGTTGTAGATCCATTAGAGGATTGGTAGAACCAAAGCCTTCACACAATGAATCTCAAAGTTATTGGATCAAAGCGATCAAATTAACATACTTGGGCTTGCAAACATAGGTTAGGGCCACGAATGATCATTTATTTGAATCAGGACAAAATTTAGTGCTATGTTAAGCAATCGTAAGTGGACTTATATAGAAGTCGCGCATATTTTTAGGTCGGTCAATAGCAATCTATGCACCATTTGTTTTGAGACATGATATAGAGATCATTCTCCAATAACACTTAGTGCAATAAGAAAGGGATGAGATGGAGAGGGGCGGGGAAGAATATACAAACCACATTTGAATTAAAATTTAATCAAACTATTAATAAAAATCATTCATCCATTTTGTGGAGTTAAACTCAACACCATGGATCCAATGATGTTAATAAAGTTAATGATAAAAAATTCAACCCAAGATTAGCCAGAACATAATCACAAAAAATATTGCATTTTAATATATACATTAAAAAAAGGTTTTAGAAATATTTAAAATAGAAATAAGGGATAAAAATATCAACTATGTTCAAATTAATCAAGAAATAAAAAGTAAGACCAAAGAAAAATTAGAAATGGACTCAAATATTTTTATAAATTTTTTGGTAATTTTTTAAAGTCATAAACTATTTTTAAAATTAAAAGAAATAAGTAAAACCAACCAAAAATGATAAAAAACACTAAAGTCAGAAATAAAAAATAAGTAAGGTCACCAATATTTGTCACAATATCATTGGATCATTCCATATTTTTCTCAGAATTTAAAAATGCATAAAAGTATTTTTAAACATTTAAAACAAATCAAATAAAGTGAAAATTTATTAAAAAAATACCAAAACATAAAATAAAATTGTGAAAAAATAAAAATCAAAAATATTTTTCATAATTTTTTCAGATTTTTTGTACTAAAAATGAATTTTCTATGATTTTTTGAAATTTAAAACAATTAAATATAAAAATTAGAAAAGAAAATATAAAAAAAATATGCGCCATCTGATCAATGTCAAAACGCGTTAGTAAACAGATCAAGTGGACCTGGCGCGCTGTGCATTTTATGGACTTTAGTGGATAATGCATTGAATCATTAATTAAATCAGATTTCAAAATAAACAAGTGGCGTGCCATCATTGGTTGGAAGATGACACGTTGGTCATCTTCAACCTCTAGCCAACGTGAATTGCAAGTCTCTCAAACTGTAAAATCAGAAGCTCAAACCTATGCCATTTGCTTCGTCTCTTCAAGACGAAGACAACCACACCTTCGCAACAAATTTATATAAATTATAGCTCAAGCAAATTGGAAAGAACGTTTTGAAAAGGGATTTGAAATTTAGTGGTCAAAATAAGGTTCCAGATGAAAGTTAGTGTTGTGACTAGAACCAGGGCAATGAGATCATCACAATGATATCAAAGTTTTGAAGAATTGATGAAGGAATCTGCCTATTGAAGTTGAGTTGCAGAGCTCTGAAACTGTACTTTTATGGAGCAATCTAAGGCATCATTCTTGAATGTAATTATATGGTTAGCTTCAGAGAAGATCAAGGAAGGTGAATTGATGGAAAAATTAGATTGAAAAAGGCTTGAAAGCAGATTTCGAAGTAGCAGAATTTTGAGTTATGGAACAAGTTTGGCAGGGTGATTCTGGCTATCCAAGATTGAGGAAATGAATGGGGGATGGCCCTCTATTTATAGGGAATCAAATGGAATGTTCGAGCGTGTGAAATGATGAATTTTGGAGGGAAATCGTGTGAAGTTGCAAACAGGAAAAGTGTGACTTCCAATTTGATCAAAACTCATCCAAAACGCGCGTTTTGTTGCGCTAATCACTTACGGAAGTTCACTAAACATGTTCAGAGGCAAAAACACGCAGAAACAGAGTGTTTAGAAGCTAAACCAATGATTTCAAATTCTGACTTATGAAGAAACTTCAGTTCCAAGTTACCAAATTCAATCCAATGGCATTCTCATCTCAAGGGGTCTTAAGGCATGATTCTTGATGCTTTAGAAAGATGAGGTTACTAGATTTGCAATGGAAAAAGAATGGAATCAAATGGATGCTTGAGCTAAAAGTTGCATTGAGTCAAAGTCGGGGAAAAAAGGTTGGCTTTCCATACTTAGAAATATTTCATGTTTTTCTTCAAAAGTGACCTATAATGTTTTGCATCCAAACATGGCCTTCCTCTTGGAATTCGCTCTTGACCAAAAAATATGGAATGAAATAGACATCTTGAATGACATTTTTAAACTTGAACCATTCAAAATATCCAAAAATTGAGAGAGTTATGGATTGTGGAAGTTGGCAAAAAATCATTAAATGACCTATAATCTTTTGTATCCTTAGGGCATCTTCCATCCATTTTCTCACATTGCACATAAAAGAAGGAATAAGGTTCATATCCTCAATATCATTATGGAAAAATAGTGGGCTCAAGTTGATAAAAATTGACCAAGTTATGGTCATTTAAACTCACATATAGGAAAATGGGGGTTCATCTGGAGGACTTGTAATCTTTCTTCATCATCAAGTTTCTTCCACATGAAAACTCCTTGGAACTTTTGAAGTGATTTGTTTATAACTCTTTGAAGAGAAGGATTTCTTTGGAATCACTCCAAAATACCAAAATATGAGCCAGATATGCTTCTTTGAAGTTCAAAACCCTAGCTCCTAGATCAAGAAAAATGCCTTGAGGAACTTTGACAATTTTGAACAAACTTCTTGTACCAACACAAATGCTTTGTAAATATAAGTTGTTGAGGGTGATAATGAGAACTCGTAGCAACCATAACCACTTCCATATCTTGAGAATTGAGAGAAATATTCATTTGTGACCAATGGGAACAAAGCCTTGTCCAAGCATGACAACTTCTCCAATCAATCCCTTGTAATTTTGAACCAAATTTGATAATCTTGTAATGTGGTGAAAAAAAATAACCTTGCCATTCCATTTCCTCCAAAACAAATCCAATGCTGGGGTTTGAACTTCTCAAGCTTTATTGACTAGGGCATGGAAATAAACTCATGAACCCATGGAGCAACTTGCTGAATCTCATTGCCTTTACCTACATGAGTAACAAGCAAGACAAACCAACATTGAATTTTATTAATTAAAAGAAGAAATCAAGACAAAAAATATTCATGATCACAAAAGAACACAAGTTAAGGTGCTTGGTGATTCCTCAAAGGTCAAAGCTAAATATAGGGATGGAAACCAAGAATCCTAATGTGATCTTGTTGTGATAGAATCAACATGATATGATGAGGGGATCTTAGGGGGGGAAATTGGGGTACAACAGCTGCCTTTATTTAAGTTTCTTCTATCGGAGTTACGAAGGTTGAAAATTTTCGTATTGATGCGATCGAAGATACTTAAATATAAAAACAAACCCTATTTTTGGCCCTAAGATGCCATGCAGTGCTTATGAGCACGAATGCATATGAACGAAACCAAGGAGACGCAAAACACCACTGGGGATGTAGCAAAAAAAATAACAAAACAAAAGAGAAACCCGACCAGGAAAATAAATCACAGGTGGATCAAAAGACCTGTCTTAAAGAATGGTAAAAAGTCAAAGGATACACTAACTTCTACTGAAGGCAAAACTACCAACGTTCATTAAAGGTAAAAAGAGGAAAGAAATAACAACACCGATGTTCACTGAAGGTGAGTTACCAACATTCACTAAAGGTAGAGAGAAAATATATCATAGCACCGCCGTTCACTGACGATTGACTACCAACATTCACTGAAGGTAGAAAAAGATAACAATCACCAACTTTCACTGAAGGTGACCTACCAACTTTCACTGAAGGTAGAGAGAAAATATATCATAGCACCGCTGTTCACTGACGATGAACTACCAACCTTCACAGAAGGTAGCAAAAAGATAACAATCACCAACTTTCACTGAAGGTGACCTACCAACTTTCACTGAAGGTAGAGAGAAAATATATCATAGCACCGCTGTTCACTGACGATGAACTACCAACATTCACTGAAGGTAGAAAAAAGATAACAATCACCAACTTTCACTGAAGGTGACCTACCAACTTTCACTAAAGGTAGAGAGAAAATATATCATTGCACCGCCGTTCACTGATGATGAACTACCAACGTTCACTGAAGGTAGAAAAAAGATAACAATCACTAACTTTCACTGAAGGTGACCTACCAACTTTCACTGAAGGTAGAGAGAAAATATATCATAGCACCGTCGTTCACTGACGATGAACTACCAAAGTTCACTGAAGGTAGCAAAAATATAACAATCACAAACTTTCACTGAAGGTGACCTACCAACTTTCACTAAAGGTAGAGAGAAAATATAAGTTTCCCCAAAATTTTGGCATTTCACCTAGAACGGGTCTCAACTTCTTCTTTAACCAAAGCATTCTTCCTGGAAAGGGTAATAAATAAGCTGTCTGAAATAAAGAGACTACCACTTGTAAAAAATTTACAATGAACTGTCTCTGCGATATTGAAAGTCTGGTCATCCACTGGGGTAATTTGGGGAACGGGCTGCAAACTATTAACTTATAGAGAAGATAGCAAAAAAAATAGTTACGTCGACTTTTACAGGGTGTACAGGTTGCTCAAATAAAGAGACCTGCCACTTGCTGTCATCGAGGATTGTAAAAGAGACTCTCTGGGGAGAACAGTATGGCTTCCTGGGGAAAAAATATGACTTCCTGGGGAGATGCCAATATATTTCTACTGAGGAGATAAAGTCTTCTCGTGCAAAATAAATGCACATTCTCAAACCAAGGCTCGAAGCCTGCATATATCATAAGTAATAATATTGCTGAGGATTAAAGTTTCAAACCAGAAATAAACGGTGATGGAACAGTCAACTGTAATACATCCTTTGAGAAATAAACTCAAAAGGGAAACCCAAATCATCCAGAAAAAGAGTTGTTCAAGAAGGCTAAAGCAAAAATCTTCCACGAGGGATAACTCAGTGGGGAATTTGAAATAATATATGCTTTCTGCATAAGGCCAACACTCTATTGGAAAGAGGACAACGTAACTCTACAAAACAGGGTGATATGTCAACAAAATATTAACGAATGTGAATGAGCAATGATTTTCCAATTATAGTTACGCATAATGTATGTATGAATGTATGAGTGTTATGGTGCGTATGCTGACAAAACAGATATACAACACTGGGAGTAACCAGGCAAAACCACCTCGGGCACAATCAACACTCGGCTAAATTACATTCAAGATGAATAATCCAAGAAAAAGTAAGCGCCAACTGAGGAAAAAAAACCTACTACCTGGTTTAAATTTACTGGGGAGAAACGTAATCCGAAAGTAAACAAAACATAGCGACCAAACAGTACAGATACAGAGATACAACATCCTTCTCCAGGTTTACCAGGTGTAGCACTCAGACTTCAACGGGAAATAAATTTTTTTCAAAAGTAATTCTTCTACTGGAGATTTTCAAAAATCAATTTCAAGTAGAGCAGACGGTCATCAAATCATCAAGACAATCACTGGGGAATTCAGGACCATTTTGAAAGAGGAAACACACAAACTTTGTTAAGGCGTATAATGTCCTATCATCAAGCCATTAACTGGGGATTTCGCGCTGACTTCACTGGGGAGGTTAACACCACATTCTTAAAGGGATACCCAATATACATTCTTCACTAGAGAAACCGGAGACATGCGTTCTTCAAGAGTAGTTATTGTACCAACTTCTCTGGGTAGAAAGAACCTATATTAAACAAACGAAAACCTTTACTAGAAGAATCTGGGATTGAATCTTCATATCGTGCAAACTTGGAAAAGAGGAGAAATGAACCACAACTTGACTAGGGACACTGGAGTCACAAACCCAATACAGCGAGAACATCCTGAGGAAAACTTCCTCGGGAAACAAAACTTCTCAAAACAACTGGAGTCCGTCCATTCCTGGGATCACCATTTTTGTTTTCCTATTGCGTCATAAATTTTAAACTAACAGTAAATTGTAAATTCTTTTTGAAAATCAATTTTTTTATTTAATCTTTTTGCTTTGAAAGTTATTATCAATAATAATTGGAGCCTTTGCAAGCCAAATAAAATAAGAACTACAAAGAATTGGGTAAAAGCTCAAATTTTATTAATAGAATGGTAGTCTGCGAATGGCGAGACTCCATGGATGATTACAAAGTTCGGAAAATGGTTATATATAATGGAAAAGATACATTGAGATACAATGACAACTATCCCCTCTAACAACTTTTGAAATCCTGAGCAGCAGCTTCTGTTGAAGTATGATGAGGATCCAAGAAGATTGTTGATCCAACAATCAAGTCTTGTCTGATGTAGTTACTTGCCAAGAAAGCCCCTAACTTTTGCCTAAGCTACCCTTGCGGGTTTTCAACTTAGCGGGAAATTTATTTTGTTTATGTCTCTAATTTTTGCCTAGACCTCCCTTTCGGGTTTTCGGCCTACGGATACGCTCTTTCTTTCCTAAGCCGCCCTTTCTGGTTTTCAACTTAGCGAGTTGTTCTTTTATTTCTTTGGGTGAAGTATTTCTTGACTGCATAAGTATTCATGGGACGTGGGAACTCCTCGTCATCCATAGTTTCAAGAATTAATACACCTCCAGAGAAGGCTTTCTTGACAACATATGGGCCTTCAATATTGGGAGCCCACTTGCCCCTAGAATCAGTGTTGAAAGACATGATCTTCCTGAGCACGAGGTTTCCTTATCTAAATTCAGATGGTTTGACCTTCTTATCAAAAGCTTTCTTCATTCTCTTCTGATATAACTGTCCATGACACAAAGCTGTCATCCTCTTTTCTTCAATCAAATTCAATTGGTTAAACCTGTTCTACACCCATTCAACCTCTGACAACTTGGTTTCCATTATCACACGCAAAGAAGGGATCTCAACCTCGACTGGGAGTACAACTTCCATTTCATACAAAAGTGCAAACAGGGTTGCCCCTGTTGAGGTGCTGACAGATGTTCGATATCCATGCAAAGCAAAAGGGAGCATTTCATGCCAATCCTTATAAGTAACAACCATCTTCTGGGTAATTTTCTTGATATTCTTATTAGCAGCTTCAATAGCCCTATTCATCTTTGGTCTGTACGGAGAGGAATTGTGATGGACAATCTTGAATTCTTCACACAGTTTTATCATCATTTTAGTGTTCAGATCCGAGCCATTGTCGGTGATAATTCTGCTCGGCACACCATACTGACATATAAGATTATTCTTGATGAAGCGCACAACCACCTGCTTAGTGACATTAGCATATGAAGCAACTTCCACCCACTTGGTGATGTAATCAATTTCTACCAAGATGAAACGGTGTCCATTCGAAGCTTTGGGTTCTATCATCCCAATCATGTCAATACCCCCACATAGAGAAAGGCCACGGGGAGGAAATCACATTGAGAAGTGTCTGAGGCACATGGACCTTACCTGCATAAATATGGCATTTATGACACTTCTTTGCAAATTTATAACAATCAAATTCCATTGTCAGCCAATAGTAATCTGCCCTTAGAATATTTTTAGCCATTGAATGTCCATTGGCATGAGTGCAAATGAACCTTCATGGATCTCATGCATCAGCATGTCTGCTTCGTGTCTATCCACGCATCTGAGCAAGACCATGTCATAATTTCTCTTATACAACACATTTTCACTGAGGAAGAAACTGCCTGCCAATCTTTTCAATGTCTTTCTATCTTTCTTCGAAGCACCAATCGGGTATTCCTGAGTCTGGAGAAAATGCTTGATATCATAATACCAAGGCTTCTCATCTGAACCTCCTCTATTGTAACCACATGAGCCGGCCTATCTAGTCGCCGAACCATAATTCGAGGTATATCATTCCAAGTATTTACTTGATACATAGAAGCCAGAGTTTCTAGAGCATCCGCCATTTGATTTTCATCTCTTGGAATATGATAGAATTCAACTTTATTAAAGAAGGGTAATAACCTTCTAGCATAATCTTTGTAAGGGATCAAGCCGGGGTGACGAGTATCCCATTCTCCTTTAATCTGACATATTACCAAAGCTGAATCACCATACACATCTAGAATTTTAATTCTGAGATCAATAGTTTCCTCGAGACCCATGATGCAAGCTTCATATTCTTCCATATTATTAGTACAATCAAATGTCAACCTTGCAATAAAAGGAATGTGCGATCCATATTGAGTTACAATCACAACACCAATTCCTTTACCATAAGCATTCACAGCTCTATCAAATATCATACTCCAGCGAGATTCAGGGTCAGGACCTTCCTCGGGCAATGGTTCATCACATCTTTCACTTTCAGGAACATCACATCCTCATCGGGAAATTCATAATCCACAGACTGATGATCCTCCACTGGCTGGTGAGCAAGATAATCTGCCAACACACTGCTTTTAATAGCTTTTTGAGTGCGGTATTCAATATCATATTCAGATAGAAACATCTGCAAGCGAACAATTCTCCCATTAAGAGCATGCTTTTCAAAAATATACTTGTTTGGATCCATTGGAGATCAACCAAGTAGTGTGATTCAACATATACTTCCGCAAACATTTTGCCGCCAAGGCTAGAGCACAACATGTCTTTTCCAGCATGGAATACCGCAACTCACAATCAGTAAACTTTTTACTGAGATAATATATGGCATACTCTTTCTTCCCTATTTCATCTTGTTGTCCCAGAATACAACCCATGGATTTATCTAACACTGTCAGAAACATAATCAACGGTCTTCCTTCAACAGGAGGGAGAAAGATAGGAGGTTCAAGCATATATTCTTTAATACTTTCAAATACCCTTTGGCAGTCACCCATCCATACACAACCTTGATCTTTCTTTAACAACTTAAAGATCGGTTCACACATTGCGGTCATGTGGGAAATGAATGTGGAAATATAATTCAAATGCCCGAGGAACCCCTAACTTGTTTTTCAGTTCTCGGCGCTGGCATCTCTTGAATTGCATTGACTTTATCAGGGCCAAATTCAATTTCTCTCTGGCTAACAATGAAACCCAACAATTTTCCTGATCGAACACCGAAGGTGCATTTATTTAGATTCAAGCGGAGATGATACTTCCTCAAACGCTGAAACAACTTCAACAAATCTTTTACATGCCCTTCTTCCGTCTGGGATTTAGCAATCATATCATCAACATATAACTCAATTTTCTTGTGCATCAGATCATGGAATAGGGTTGTCATAGCCCTCTGGTACGCTGCACCACCCTTATTCAACCTGAAGGGCATCACTCTGTAACAGAATGTTCCCCAGCGTGTGATGAACGTTGTTTTTTCCATGTCCTCCGGAGCCATTCTTATTTGATTATAATTGGAAAATCCGTCCATGAACGAGAAAACTTTGAATTTTGTTTTGTTATCCACTAACATATTAATGTGCCGTAATAGAAAATCATCTTTTGGACTAGCTTTATTTAGATCTCTGTAATCTACGCACATGCGGACTTTTCCGTATTTTTTCGGTACTGCGATAGTATTGGAAATCCATTGAAGATACACTGATGTCATAATAATACCAGCATCAATCTGCTTTAGAACCTCCTCTTTGATCTTCACATCCATATTTGGGTGAGTTCTTCTCAACTTCTGTTTGATTGGCGGACACTCTGGTTTCAACGGTAAACGGTGTTCCATAATATATGTATCTAGACTAGGAATATCCTGGTAAGACCAAGCAAAAATATCTACATACTCTTTTAACAACTCAATTAACTTTCTCTTCACATCAGGATGCAGCGATGCTCCAATCTTGACTTCTTTCGGATATTCTTCTGAACCCAAATTGATCACTTCTAATGGCTCTTTATATGGCTGAATGGTATTTTCCTCGTGCTCAAGCAACCGTGAGACCTCTTCTGGAATCTCAACATAGGCTTCTTCTTCGGCCCCATACACAGGACATTCAAAGTTGGGAGAGGGTGCTGGGTCATTGTATTCAACGAGTTTTTTAATTAATCTGCACATATGATTTATGATTGCTTTTAGAAACTGACACATATAACAAGTGATCATGCATATTGAATTTCAGTTACTATTTATTTTGAAGAGTTTTTTAATTACCATTTTCCAAGAAAAAGCAGAAAATAAAGACACAATTTGGGAAACAAAGACAACTTTTATTATTGATTTTAAAAGTCATAGCAAACAGATTAGCCCTATAACATTAATACTTCAACCTTGGGCAGAGTGAAAGCTTTTCAAAAAGATTAACAAAACAAATTACTTTGAAACATGTATGCAAGAAGGAACATCAATGGTGATCCAATTCTGAACCCTAACTCTGTGCGTCACATAATTCTACTTTTTCTGCTCTGCTTCATCTTCCACAATGGCAATAATCCTGGAAATAGTTAGATGAAGATAACCTCCTCTACGGAAGATGTCTTGATACTTGCCTGCAGCAGACTTTGGTTTCATGCTCTTACCTTTGTCATTCTTCAAAGAGAACCCCAAGCTGACTTTGTTCTTGTTTACAGGTGGATCCACAATTTGTCCCCATACCTCGCTATGAGCCTTTCGCACAACTTGTTGCGCATCCTTAAGCGAAACCATGGAATTCTCATTTCCTCTTATGTTGTCAATAGATAAGGCTTGGAACTGGGTTCCAACAGTAGCTTCATCTGTCTCCACAATGCTGAAAGAGGACAAATGAGATATCAATAATGCTTATTCCCCATTTATGATTACTACTTTCCCTTCACGTACAAATTTCAGTTTCTGGTGTAAAGTTGAAGTGACAGCCCCTGCCTAATGAATCCACGGCCGTCCCAACAAACAGCTATAAGCGGGAACAATGTCCATGACCTGGAAAGTAATCTGAAACAAATATGGGCCTATATGAATAGGCAAGTCCACTTAACCAATAACAGAACTCCTTGATCCATCAAACGCTTTCACAATGATGCCACTCGGGCGCATAGGCGTTTCTTGATATTTCAAATTCATAAGAGTGTTCTGCGATATAATGTTCAAAGTGGATCCATTATCAATCAACACATTGGATAGTGAATCATTCATACAGTTCATAGAGATGTGGAGGGCCAAGTTGTGATTCCTTCCTTCATCTAGCAATTCATCATCGCAGAAACTCAAGTTATTACATGACATAATGTTCCCTATTACGCTGCTGAATTGGTTTATTGGCATATCACTCTCCACAAAAGCTTGGGCCAATACTCTCATCAAGGATTCTCTGTGAGCAGATGAGTTCATCAATAAAGCCTAGATAGATATTTTTGAAGGAGTCTGTAGTAGCTGATCTATAATTTTGTAGTCGCTCATCTTGATTATCTTTAAAATATCATCCACATCTTTCTCTAACGTAGCCCCACTAGTCTCACCCATATCCTTCTTGGGTTCAACCTTCTCAGTAATTTTCTTTCCAGCACTAACATCTCCTCGAACAACTAGTGCAAACACACGATCGCTGCGGGTCACTCTGCTATTTTCAGCAATATTTCCAACATCAGGCATTGGCTGGATGGGAATTTCCACTCCATCCTCTAAGATTGTAGTGTTGTATTTGTAGGGTATAGCCTTATCTGACTTGTAGGGAATAGGACCGGCAAACCAATCACCAATGGGTAACAACTAGCTTGCTATAATATTCAACTTCAAGATGGGCGGGTGCCCCAATAAAAGTTACAATGACGTTTACCCCTTCTTCAACACAATCAGTCATTATTGAGTCATTTCTGGAGAAAAAATCCTCATCTGAGGAGAAATACTCATCTGCAGAGGCATACTCTTCATCTGACTCTTCTTCAGTCAAACAAACCTCAACCAAATCAACTTCATGGTAATCATCCCTTTGACCTGTAACCTTGATATTTCCAGTATCTAACAATAACTGAACACATTTCTTCATGATTGAACAGCCTCGGCACTCCCAGAAGCAAATTCGGAAAGACCCATATTGGTGTTCTACCTAACCAGCCATATGGCAGAAAGTAGCATGAAATTGCACAAGGTCCTCATTCATATACTCTACATCAAAAATTCTGAATTCTCCAGGACATCCAGAAACCATATTCACCTCCTCTTCATACTCTGCCCTAGGCCTGATTATGTGGATGAGGCCCTCATCCATCATCTCCTGTAAATCAGCCTTTATCTTATCGCAACCATGTATGTTTGTACTGCAAATAGCACAACCGGAATGGTGATGCATATGGTAGCTAAATTCAGAGGTCTGCATGCATTTTCACCAAATCTCCTCTAACCAGATTAATATCAAAAATTCGGAAGTCGCATGGATATTCGACCACCATATTCACAACATTTACTCCTCCATGCTTGGTAAAGGATTATCTTTCACATTAGGTCCCACATCCTTGAATAATAGAATACTAGACTTCACCAATTTCTGCACCCCAATCTTCAAAGGATAAAAATTCTCAACATTATGCCCTGTTGCTCCCTGATGAAAAGCACATGTTTGGTCTGCCTTATAATACCAAGGCAATGGTGATGGTACAACAGGAGGTGGTCGGGTCTGAACCAACTTTTTATGAATCAATGCCGGTAGTAACTCTGTATAGCTCATAGGAATAGGGTCATAAATCTCCCTTCTCTGATTATACCCTTGATTCCCCGACTAGGATGGTATCTGATAAGCAACGGTAGTTGGAGCTACACCCACAACTGAAGTAACTGAGGCGACTTGCTGATGACGTTGAGAATTCCTTCTAGGAGTATTAACCCTCCTCTCTTGCATGACTACAGTTCCTTCACTTCTTGTTAAATGACCCTCTCTTACAGCCTCTTCTAAGTGGATACCCATTCCTACCATTTCAGTAAAGTCATTTGGCGCACTCACTACCATCCTCTCGTAGAAAGTACCCAAATTTTTAAAGAAAATCTTAGTCATCTCCTTCTCTTCCATGGGAGGAATCACTTGGGCAGATACCTCATGCCATCTTTGTGCATACTCTTTGAATGATTCCCTGTCTTTCTGAACCATGGCCCTGAGTTGATAACAGTCAGGCACCATGTCCATGTTATACTTGTATTGTTTGATGAAGCCTCTCCCAAGTCATTGAAAGTATGGATGTTGACACTGTCGAAACTCATATACCACTTCAGTGCAGCACCGGTCAAACTATCCTGAAAAAAGTGAATCAACAAACGATGATCATCAGTATGGGTAGACATTCTCCTTACATATATCACTAGATGGGCACGAGGGCAAGTGTTACCCTTGTATTTCTCAAACTCCGGGACCTTAAACTTAGCAGGTATCTTAACATTCGGGACCAATCATGATTCATTCACATTCTGCCCGAATAACTCTTTTCCCCTAAGGGCCTTCATCTCCCTCTGCATCTTGTCAAACTGCTCTTAAAAATCATCCATTCTATCATAAAGACCCGAGTCTTCACTCGGTGGAGGGAAAGGACAACACACATCATCGTTAACAAATGGAACCATATTCACCGAAGGAGGTGCAGCAGGAGCAACATGCACCACGGGAGGTGCCGGAGTAACAATAGTCTGAACAATTGGAGTATCTTAAGGACCAAGGTTGAAACTTTCAGGCGCAAAATTCTCTGGCATTCCCCAAGGGTAACCTTGAGGCATGCGATTCTGAACAATAGCTGGAGTAGCAGATATAGGAACAGCCGAAACTTCAGTAGTAACCCTTGTTGGCTGAGGTTGAACACTCGGTGGCTGGTTCTGAGCATCCACCAGAGATTCCATCAGAGCAGAAAGATTGGCCATGCTGGCCTTCAAAGCAGAAACCTCCTCGCATAACTCGTGATTCCCTTGTTCTAAGTTGTCCATCTTCTTTCTTAAATTAGCCTGAGTGTTGTAGTGATGAGTCAGCTTGCTGAATGAAGTAAAGAAGCTTGGTAAGACACCTGGATATGCATAACAAATGCAAGAAATATTTGAAATATGATGCATGATGTGCAATGCTCGTGATTTTATTTCATTATTTAATATTTCAAGGGATTTAAAATTTCGGGACATATTGCAAATATCAAAGTAATAACGCATTTGAGAATATTGAAGAATTTTTTTTATTATAATAACTTCAAAATGGGTTACAAGTTTTAATGATCCCAAGTACAAGATTAAAATAAAATCTAAAATTATGAGAAGTAAAGCTTGATGGAGATCCTCTACACGCTGGCGCTTCCCTGTGAGCCTGGAAATCTGATCCTTCAACCTCTGGTTTTCTTCCGCATATCTGGTGGCAACCTTCTTCCAATCACCTGAATCAGGGAGTGAGAAAATAGCATCTGACTGAGGCTTATGAGAAAAGAAATCCCCTTTGCCTCTCCATAATCTCTACATCCCGTCTCTCAAGGATCTCAATCAAGTCTTCTTTCTCCTTCAATTCCGCCCTATAGGAAATCTCTAAAGTTTGGCACTTATTCTTCCAAGCGTCATTTTCTTGTTGCATTCTGACCAAAGCAAGTTGTAGCTCTTCTAGATCATCTAAAAGGGGAGGAGTGTTCTTCACAAACAAATCAGGCATAGGTGTTTCCCGGAAATACGACATCTTCAACTGAATGGCTCTCGTCTGGACCCACTATAGATATGGATCCAAAGAAACAACACCCCTAGGTCCCAAATCCTTCCTACTCATCTTATGAATGTGACGCCAGGCCTTCGCAATCTGCTCCCTAGCTTCCCTATGGTCTTCTCCCTCCTTCAGAGAGAAACTACTCAAATGAATACTATTTGGTTTATCCCTCATCGGATAACCAAGTTGTCATCGTGCAAGAACAGGGTTATAGTTAATTCCTCCCTTTGTACCAAGAAAAGGTACATTGGGGAAACTACTACAACTATCAATAATCTCTATATCCTGGTAAGCTCGATGATACCAATCAATATCCGAGTGAGTAAGTGCCATGATCTTAGAAGCCCAACGGGGTTCCTTCTTGACATCCCAAAAAGCATCACACTGAGGCATATGAGAGATAAACTACCGATACAATGGAGGCGTGCAACAGATAATCATCCCCCATGGTAAGAATTCCAAAGGTGAATAAAGTAATAAGCATCAACCAATAATGTAGGAACTGGGTTTCCAATCATGAAGATCCTGATAGCATTAATGTCAACAAACTTGTCCACATTAGGAAATAAGAACAACCCGTAAGCAAGTAGAGCAAAGATGGCCTCAAAAGCGATTGTACTCTTCATCCTGGCAAAAAAGCGAGCTTTCTCCAATAAGAACTGAGTTGGTAATCCTATAATCCATCCTTTAGTAGTCATATGGGCTTTAACCACAGACTTCCTCAAATGGATCAAAGCAGCAATCTCATGTGATTTTGATCATCCTCCAAGCCAGTAAAAGGAACACAATCGATAACAGGTAAATCCAATAGATAAAAATACTCCTCTAGTGTAGGCATCAACTGATAGTCGGGAAAAGTAAAGCAATGATACATCGGATTGTAGAACTAGACCAAGGTCGAGAGAATACCATCCTTCATCTTCAGCTTCATGAGAGGAATTATGGATCCATACTTCTTCTGAAAATCTGCAGAACACTCAATCTCGGGAATTAGACTGATCAACTCATCTATCTTGGGACCCTTGAAACTGTACTTCCTGGTATTTCTCTTTCCATAATCCATGTTTAAAAAGTACCTGAGATATTCACAAATGGTCAACTTTTAAATCCCTTGAAATAAGATTTCTTCAAAAGATGCTTATGAGTGCATGGATGCATGATGCAACAATCACACAAAAGATCACACATATAGGGTTCATAGGTTTAACGTCACGAGCATGAGGTTGAAGGTACTACCCATAAGGTATGGTCTAAAAGTTATCACCTGCCAAATAAGGTTCTAGAGGTTCCCAGAGTCTACATCCTTCCTTCGGATATTACTAACTTCCGGATTAACTCGATAATTATTAATATTCTTAAGAAAGACTCGTCCTAGCGTAGCATCGTGTGATAACTATTTATGTATTACTTCGTCATAGTTTCCGCACTACACCTAAAAGGCCAAGATGGGTTTGGTATTCTACAGTCCTCAGCTTCAGCAGGCTCCCAGGTCGAAAGCAGTACGTCTTCCTGATTACTCAGTAAACGACACTACAGTCAAAGGGGCCTCCACTGAGTGGGGGATATCATGCCTCTTTTTTTTGGGATTACTCCCTCAAAGTTAACATGACTATACCACCCATCATATCTTAAAGTTTTCCCAAGTCCGGGTATAGGACGTATGAGTAATCACTAAGCACCCTGAAAACCAGGAAACTCCAGATAAACATATATTCAACATATAGCTAACAATAGCATATACACATATATAAATAAAGATAGGCTCAACTCACTTAGGGATGAACCAGCAAGAGGTCAATTTGTCCCCAGTGAAGTCTCCATTTTTCTATTGCGATAGAAATGTTTAAGAGTAAGGCATGGGATTGACTAGACTTGTACAAATCAAAATAGAAATCGCCACCGCGCTTTATTATTTCTAAAGGAATTGGAAAAGAGAGAGTAACCCAAAAAAGAGGGGGGGAAGATTCAAGGTAAGAGGGTTGGTTATGTAAAGGGAAGGTATTAGCACCCTAAACATCTATGGTACTTCGCAGGAACCTCTTTGTAAAATCTGTATATTTTGGCTATGAATTGTTGTGTAAAAATGGATGGTGGAGGTGAGAAAAGAAATTTATTTTTATGGTTTTTGCACCCTCCGCGGTTGCGAACCTTTAATGCCTATGTACCACCTTTTCATGCAATAGGGGATCAGGGTACACGTAGTTCCTCTTAAAAAAATTTCTAAAATACAAGTGTATTGGTTAATTTTATGAGATAAAACATCATCGTCATTGTCCGTGTGGAAAACATACCTACTACCCACAATCATGAGAAAGGAGAATTTGCATCATCTCAAAGTGGAGGATATGGCTTGGATTTTAAATTCAACAATGCCTCACTCAACACCCAAGTGGAAAATATCTCTCTTCATTACATATTGTAGAAGTATAGTTGTTTGCATCACTATAAGGATTGACAAGAGTCTAATCTTTTTAGAAAGGTTTTAAAATAAGAAAGCCAAAGTGGCAAAATGATTTGAAATGAGATTGATTGAATTTTAGTCTTCTCACAAAAAAAAATGATGTCAAAATATTATTAAGTTGGTTGAAGTTTATTCATGAAAATGTTTTGAAAATGCGTGGACCTAAGTCCAAGTTTATTATGAAAGTTGTTCAAGTTTCAAAACAAGAAGAGTTTTCAAAAGGAGGAAGAATATTTTTGAAATTAAAGAAGATGGGAGGAGAAAGAGAGACTATCCTAATGCATAAGGTAAAAGCTAGGGATAGGAACCATCTAACCAACAAGAAGCCAAGACTTGACACTATGAGCCAAGATAGAATTCCCATTCTTTGGATTGAAACCAAGCAAGCAAAGATACTAGACCTCTTGAAAGAACCAAACTTCAAGTGTATTAAGTCTTCACAAAAATTTGGTAGAGTAACGACTGCATACAGGTGAATTCCATATTACAAACAAAGTATGTAATCACAATAACATGCACACAAAACAAACAAACAACCCAATGTCTTGAGGTAAACCTCAAGAACTCCAGACAAAATATCAATTAAGGTTACAAAGTCTCCAACATAGGCCAAGGTTTATAATCCTAAGTCCAAGAAGTCCCATACTCCATAATGCCAAGGATAGTAACCAAATAGTCCAAGTATCATTAAAGTTTTTATGGTTTATGTTGATTATTAGGTGTCATAGAAGAAAAAAAAGAAAAGGCTCAAGTGAGCAAATATGAAAAATAGCGTGAAACGTAAATGCTAAAATAAATGGTACATAAAGCATAAAAAATAAAAGGGCACAGAGTGAAAGCAATTTAATAATTAGTGGTTAGTTGGATGACCATCTTGAAACTTGCATTTGGAACTCATTAGAGGATTGGTAGAACCAAAGACTCCACACAACAAGTTTCATTTTCTTTTTGTCAAGTATATCATCCATTTGGAATGCTCAAAGGTACCATTTAATAATCAACGATGTTTAAGTGATCCGTGTTGACCAAAAGTGTTGTAGATCCATTATAGGATTGGTAGAACCAAAGCCTCCACATAATGAATCTCAAGGTTATTGGATAAAAGGTATCAAATTAATATACTTGGGATTGCAAACATAGGTTTGAGCCATGAATGATCATTTATTCGAATCGGGACAAAATTTAGCGCTATGTTAAGCAATCGTAAGTGGACTTATATAGAAGTCGCACCTATTTTGAGGCCAGTCAATAACAATCTATGCACCATTTGTTTTGAGACATGATATAGAGATCATGCTCCAATAATACTTAGTGCAATAAGAAAGGAATGAGATGGAGAGGGGTGGGGAAGAATATACAAACCACATTTGAATTAAAATTTAATCAAACTATTATTAAAATCATTCATCCATTTTTGTGGAGTTAAACTCAACACCATGGATCCAATGATGTTAATAAAGCTCATGATAAAAAATTTAACCCAAGATTATCCAGAAAATAATCACAAAATAATATTACATTTTAATATATACATTAAAAAAAGGTTTTAGAAATATTTAAAATAGAAATAAGGGATTAAAATATCAACTATGTTCAAATTAATCAAGAAATAAAAAGTATGACCATAGAAAAATCAGAAATGGACTCAAATATTTTTATAAATTTTTTTGTAATATTTTAAAGTCAGGAAATATTTTTAAAATTAAAAGAAATGAGTAAAACAAACCAAAAATGATAAAAAAATACCAAATTCAGAAATAAAAAATAAGTGAGGTTACCAATATTTGTCACAATATCATTGGATCATTCCATATTTTTCTCAGAATTTAAAAATGCATAAAAGTATTTTTAAACATTTAAAACAAATCAAATAAAGTGAAAATTTAAAAAAATACTGAAACACAAAATAAAATTTTGAAAAAATAAAAATCAGAAAGAAAAAATCAAAAAAAAATTTCATAATTTTTTCAGATTTTTTGGACTAAAAATGAATTTTCTATGATTCTTTGAAATTTAAAACAATTAAATATAAAAATCAGAAAAGAAAATAAAATAAATATATGGGCCATCTGATTAATGTCAAAACGCGTTAGTAAACAGATCAAGTGGACCTGGCACGCTGTGCATGTTATGGACTTTAGTGGATAATGCATTGAATCATTAATTAAATCAGATTTCAAAAAAAAAAACAAGTGGCGTGCCATCATTGGTTGGAAGATGACATGTTGGTCATCTTCAACCTCCAGCCAAAGTGAATAGCAGGTCTCTCAAACTGTAAAATTAGAAGCTCAGACCTATGTCATTCGCTTCGTCTCTTCAAGACGAAGACAACCACACCTTCACGACAAATTTATATAAATTGTAGCTCAAGCAAATTGAGAGGAAAGTTTTGAAAAGGGATTTGAAATTTCGTGGTCAAAACAAGTTTCCAGATGAAAGTAAGTGTTGCAACTAGAACCAGAGCAATGAGAGCATCACAATGATATCAAAATTTTGAAGAATTGATGAAGGAATCTACCTATTGAAGTTGAGTTGCAGAGCTCTGAAACTGGGCTTCTATGGAGAAATCTAAGGAATGATTCTTGAATGTAATTATATGGTTAGCTTCAGGGAAGATTAAGGAAGGTGAATTGACGGAAAAATTTGATTGAAAAAGGCTTGAAAGAAGATTTTGAAGTAGCAGAATTTTGAGTTATGGAACAAGTTTGGCAGGGTGATTCTGGCTATCCATGTTGAGGAAATGAATGGGGGATGACCCTTTATTTATAGGGAATCAAATGGAATGTCCGAGCGTGTGAAATGATGAAGTTTGGAGGGAAATCGTGTGAAGTTGCAAACAAGAAAAGCGTGACTTCCAATTTGATCAAAACTCATCCAAAACGCTCGTTTTCTTGTGCTAATCACTTCTGGAAGTTCACTAAACATGTTTAAAGGCAAATTTGCGCAGAAACAAAGTGTTTAGAAGCTAAACCAATGATTTCAAATTTTGCCTTATGAAGAAACTTCAGTTCCAAGTTTCCAAATTCAATCCAATGGAATTCTCATCTCAAGGGGTCTTAAGGCATGATTCTTGATGCTTTAGAAAGATGAGTTTACTAGCTTTGCAAAGGAAAAAGAATGCAATCAAATGGATACTTGAGCTGAAAGTTGCATTGAGTAAAAGTCGGGGGAAAAAGGTTGACTTTCCATACTTAGAAATATTTCAAGTTTTTCTTCAAAAGTGATCTATAATGTTTTGCATCCAAACATGGCCTTCCTCTTGGAATTTGTTCTTGACCAAAAAATATGGCATGAAATAGACCTCTTGAATGATATTTTGTAACTTGAACCATTCAAAATATCCAAAAATTGAGAGAGTTATGGGTTGTGGGAGTTGGCAAAAAATCATGAAATTACCTATAATGTTTTGTATCCTTAGGGAATCTTCCATCCATTTTCTCACTTTTCACATAAAATAAGGAATAAATTTCACATCCTCAACATCATTGTGGAAAAAGAGTGGGCTCAAGGTGATAAAAATTGACCAAGTTATGATCATTTGAAGTCACACATAGGAAAATGGGGGTTCATCTGGAGGACTTGAAATCTTTCTTCATCATCAAGTTTCTTCCATATGAAAAATCCTTGTAAATTTTGAAGTGATTTGTTGATAACCCTTTGAGTAGAAGGGTATCTTTGGAATCACTCCAAAATACCAAAAGATGAGCAAGATATTCTTCTTTGAAGTTCAAAACCCTAGCCTCTAGATCAAGAAAAATTCCTTGAGGAACTTTGACAATTTTGAACAAACTTCTTATACCAACACAAATTATTTGTAAATATAAGTTGTTGAAGATGATAATGATAACTCATACAAACCACAACCACTTCCATATCTTGAGAATAGAGATAAATATGAATTTGTGACCAATGGGAACAAAGCCTTGTCCAATCATGACAACTTCTCCAATCAATCCCTTGTACTTTTGAACCAAATTTGATAATATTGTAATATGGTGAACCAAAATAACCTTGCCATGTCATTTCCTCCAAAACAAATCCAATGGTGAGGTTTTAACTTCTCAAGCTTTATTGACTAGGGTATGGAAATAAACTCATGAACCCATGGAGCAACTTGCTGAATCTCATTGCCTTTACCTACATGAGTAACAAGCAAGACAAACCAAATTGAATTTTATTAATTAAAATAAGAAATCAAGACAAAAAATATTCATGATCACAAAAGACCACAAGTCAAGGTGCTTGGTGATTCCTCAAAGGTCAAAGCTAAATATAGGGAGGGAAACCAAGAATCCTAATGTGACCTTTTTGTGATGGAATCAACATGGTATGATGAGGGGATCTT
The DNA here is from genome assembly GCA_948472305.1 of Vicia faba. NCBI lineage: Eukaryota > Viridiplantae > Streptophyta > Magnoliopsida > Fabales > Fabaceae > Vicia > Vicia faba. The sequence goes on from OX451738.1 coordinate 1,262,879,007, forward strand.
AGGGGAAAAAATTGGGGTACAACAGGTACATACAAGAATATACAATTGGTGGATTCGAAGAACATGTAATTGTTGGTCCATTCAAAGAACATACAATTGGTGGTCCATTCGAAAAACATACAATTAGTCCATTCAAATAACATACAATTGGTGGATTCGAAGAACATATAATTGGTGGTCCATTCAAAGAAGATACAATTGGTGGTCCATTTGAAGAACATACAATTTGTGGTCCATTCAAAGAACATACAATTGGTGGATTCGAAGAACATATAATTGGTGGTCCATTTGAAGAACACACAATTGTTGGAAACAATATTGGTTTATCTATTGATAAGTTTGGTCGAAGGTTTGTGGATCTATGTGATCAAAACAAAAGGGTGAAGTATTCGAGAATCTTGTTGTACTATCCACATAACAGCCTAAAACCATGTCAAAAAGCAGTCTACTGCACTTCTATGAAACAACCCTACACCAAGCTGCCACAACACTCCAAAACTGCTGCAAAACATTCCTGTTATGCTGCTCCTAAACCAGTCCCATATTTTCACCAAACTAGCATATAAGACCTGCACCTCAAAATCCATGAAAAGAACATACCCAAATTATTCTAATTTAATTTGTCCCCCCCCCCCCCCAAAACACTAGCAAGACTCTTCTATAAATAAGTTGTTTCCACAACACACAAAGGGAGCTTTTGAACAAGAAAAAAGGAGAAGAAGAAAAAAAAGAGAGAGGCGAGAACACTCATGCTAAAACCTTAAAACACTCTTAAATCCAGAACCAAAAAAAAAACACCCATGTGTTGTACCCCAATTTTTGCCCCTAAGATTCCTCTATCATCTCATACCATCACAATGCAATCGGATCACAAATTAAGGTTTGGGGTCTATCTTCTACTGCATCCTGTCTTAGGGTTTGCCTATGGAATCACCAAGCACCTTGAAGAAATTTTATTTAAATATCTAGTACTTGTATGCTTCTAACTAACCTCAAAATGTGTATATGTTGTCTCTTGGAATATCATCTTGTAGGTCATGGCACAACTGCAGTCATCTCACCATCTCCTAGCACAGATGGTCAAAACTAGGGTTTGAAGTTTAATCAGGAGATCTCTTAATTTTTGGGAAACTCTTGATCCCATACTTCTCTACATATTCAGAAGCATCTATAATTGGAAGTTTGATTATCAACTTTGGCTTGAAGGGGTTTAATAGATAAAAAAAATGGGTAAAATGGTCATTTTGTCAAAAGACAGTCAAAATCAGTTGTTGACCAAGTGGACTTTTGGTCAACCATCAATTTAATATCCCTATTTTCATATTTCATGGTCAATAGTGCAAAAATATCAAGAGGAAGTGTGAATTGGAGTTAACTTGTCAAGGAAGGTATTTGAAGTTTTGAAAATTTTCTAGGTACCCATAGGGCTGAATTTTGACTGGCTATAACTTTCTCAATTTTAATTGAAAATGTGCAAATCTTATATGCCTAGAAAGAGGATGAAAAATTCTCCAACTTTGTAGGCGTAGAAACAAGTCCAAAAAATGAAAGGAAAAAAAGTTATGAAGTTTGAAATTTTTGACACTTAGTGAAATTTTGGTTAAAAATGCAAAAATTTGACTTTTTCATGTCCATTTTTGAATGACCATTTGGACTCAAATCAAAAAGTTGGAAACATGAAAGTTGTAGATTGAAGTTTTATCTTCATTTTTCATCCAAGAATAATCTCAAATGGTTAAGTGTATAGAAAGATATGGTGATTAGGATTTTGAGTTGGAAACTGAATTTTTGCCCAGCACAAGGCACACCACGCGCGCGCTAGGCAGTCATTTCATCAAACATGTTGTGGGAGGGCATTCATCAATACTTTTCTATGTGAAATATTCATTATTTTGAGAAATGTCCCACATCAAAGTTGAATCCCTAAATGTGAGGAACAATTTTGCTTTAGAAATTTTTCCAAATTCTCCATAAATATTGAGATATAATTGAAAGAAGAAGGCATTATGCAAGTTGAAATGTTTTGCTCAGCCAGGCCTCACGTGCGCAGCAAGCTTAGTCAGCCCTGGAATTTTATCAAGCAGTTTGTAAGCTCACATTCATAGCCAAATATCTCATTGATCCAAGCTTTATTTTGGAAAATTTTAAACATGAAAGATGGAGTATGAAATATCCTCTCCATTTTTTATTCAAACTTTGTGACATTTCATGCACTATGGAGAGAGATATAAGAAGTTAAATATGTGATCATGAAATAGCAAAGCCTGCATGGAAATGCATGGAATTTTTGCGCCAAACCAAAGCTTCAGCTTACCAGCTCACATCCCAACCTTTCTCACTTATTCAAAACGCATGTTTTGCACCCTCAAGCCAACATAAAACGCGCAGCACCTCACACCTCACTCTCACTTCCCATTTCTCTCATTTTCCTCACTATCTCATTCTTTCTTCTATAAAAGGCAATGTGATTCAACAATTGAAAAAAAAGGTCATTAGCAAGCTCTCACTCTCTTTCTTTCTTCCTCACAAAGTCAGCAACACACTTCTCTTTCTCTCTCTCTCTCAAAACAAGCTTGGACTCCATTGTTGAAATTTTCTTCTTTTCAAAGTTGCCTCCATCCTTGTTCCATCTCTCATATCTCTTTCATTTCTTCATTATTGGAGAACGGGAATCTAGTATCTATGGGTTTCTCATCATTAGATCCAGCCAATAGTGAATTTATTTTTCACTTGAAAGGTAAAATTCAGATTTGGATTTCTCGATTGCTAGCTTAATTTAATGCTTGAGATCTTGCATACATCTTATTAGTTGGCCAGACAATAGGTCTGATGTATCTAATTAATTTGATTCGAACTCCATTGATGTTTTGAAGTTTTCTGCAAATCATGCTCAAGTGACTTTTCAGTGACTTTGAGCTCCAATTTCTCTTTGATCTTGCCTTGTTTTTGAAATCTAAAACATGTGTGATTGTTGTACCCCAAAGTTTTCCCTCTCATTTCTCAAAGGATCAACCTGGACCCTCAGGTTTGCTTCCATCCAGTTTCAAGTCTTGAATTACAACTTTTCAAGAAAATCATTCACAAGGGCAAAATGGTCAAAAACACACTGAAAAGTCAAACTTTGACTTTTAAATCCAAATCAAGTTTCAACAATTATATTTCATCAAAACATGAAATTGGTTCATCAAAAAATCAGAAGTTAGAAGTTACTTTGAAAAAAATGAAATTTCTAAGCATTTAGAAAATTTTCTAAGTGTTAAGAGAATATGATACTTCAGAACTTCTGAGCCAGCCTCCACGCAAGTGCAGTCAGAAGTTGCAAACACGGTTCAGAACATGATGCTTCAATCAGAACATGTAGAAGCGGTGCTATTTGTTTAGAACATGATGTTTCAATCAGAACATGTAGAAGCGATGATGTTTTGCCAGAACATGATGCTTCAATTAGAACATGTAGAAGCGATGCTCTTTGGTCAGAACATTGATTCTTCAGCATATGAAGGCTAGGTTCAACACTCCTTCAGAACATGCTGGGGAAAAAGATACGAAGATCAGAAGTTGGATGTTCATTCTGAATTATGCTGAGTCTGAACATCTGATCCAGAATTAAGCGATGATGTAGAATCTCACATTGCAGGATTTCTGGGTTGATCAATCTCATCATCATTTAATTCTCATTTAATGCTCACAACCACTTATGGGTCTTTGTTCAATGGATTTCTCCACGTGTGGCATAGAAGCACCTTTACTGTCTTGGAAAAGCAAACTCTTGTACAAAAGTGTGCTGGGCCCATGCGTTACTTTTGCTTTGGAAGTTACTTTTCCTTAATTCCTGCTTACAATTCCAATTTAGGCACGGCTAAAAGCTGCTGACCACCTTACTTTGTGCTTTGAGCCATACTTGTTTGAACTTGTTTCAATAACAAGTCAGTGCCTAGCATATGATGGTGATTCCTTTGATTTCTCCAAGCTACTAAATCCGTGCCTATAAATTGAACTACATTTGCAACTGTGAAAGGGTCGAAAATTTGAGAAAGAAAAGCCTTGAACCCCTGCCAAAATTCCAAGAGTCCAAAATCTGTAAACACAACATACAAAACCTGTTAACTTTTGATTCCTTGCATTCAAACTTCATTTGTTCTCAAGTTGTTTCTTGACTAAAGCCATCCACGCAGTTGCTGATTCATATATTAGAAGTTACCCTAACTTCTGCATTTATACTACCATACACTCTCCATCCATCTACTCAAAGGAGTAAGAACATCACCCCTTTGCTGTTCTAGAAGTTGAAAACTTCCAGCCTGCTGAGTACGTGAAGAAGCTGCTCAGAACATCATCAGAGTTGAGGTTAACTTCGGTTCATAGAATCTCTTCCAGCTGCAAGGTAAGCTTATGCTGACTCTCACTACATTACTTAAGCATTACCAGATTTGCATGTTCAAAAATTCAATATAAATATCATGTTTCTGATGTTGTACATATTCTGAGATTTCATGTATCTGCCTGCCTAAGTATGGAGTAACTCAGTTCAAAACTTCTTGAAGAAATTAGAACTCAGAATTAGGATTAGAAAATTCATACTTTCCTCTGATTTATAGTTCTGATATTTCTTGTTTCTGAAACACTATGACACCTGCCATAACTATCATATGCACGTCTTCTGTTTTGTTGAGAAATAACCAAGTTGCAGATGTTCTGACTAGCGTGGAGAGGGAGACCAAGTCCTACCAGTGATATCAGAATTTCTGAAATCTACTTTGTTGTATGTGGTATCAGAACTTCTGAAAACTACCTCGTTCCCAGCAGACCCAAAACTTCTGACTTCACCCATTTTTCACTAACAGGATATCTGTTTTGCAGCATGCCAAAGTCAGAACTTTTGACCTCCTTTAGTCAGCAATACGCTGATTCTATTTTTTTCTTTTTCTCACTATTTTTTCTATTACTTTATTTTTCATTAATCAAAAAGACACCAATTTTTTTTACATGCTTTATTTTATTTCTTAAAACAAAAGATCAAAAATTATTTTTCTTAAAATAAAATAAGTCCATTTTACATCTTTTGTACATTCTTATCCATTCGATATGGTTGTAATAATAATTTAGGATTTAATTTTATTTGAAATCCCCATTGGTAAATATGTAACCCCATCCCCCCAATATTGTAATAGCGTAGGACTTTACATTTCTGCAATTTATCGCTTTTGAATGTAAATGCTAGTAACTAGGGTGTGTATGGCAAGATAAAATCAACAAATAGATTACCCTAATCAAGACTAAAAATGCATGCAATCAAACACACTTTGCACACATGCACCCTTAGGGTAATCTCACTTGTTGCCTATGGAAAAATAGTCATGTCCCTTGAACATGGGACATTTTAGCAAAGACCCTCGATAAAAGATCGTAGTCCCTCGATGACCCTCGATGTTGCCTTTGGTAAACGATCTAGTCCCTAAAATGACATTGCTAAAACGTTCCATGGGTTGCCTTCTATGACTATAAAAACGTCCCAATGCCCGTCCCTTCACATCCATTGACGGGGCTTCTTACCAAATCAATGGTAAGATAGCAACATCTAAAGGAGGAGGAAAAGAACATCTAAGACCTTTTGAGTAGGTAGATTTGCTCCTAGTAGCTTGCTTGCTCACAACAAAAACATTTTATACACTCACACTTCCATTTGAAACATTTTCAAAATATAACACTTTGTACGCGCTCTTATAGAAACAAGAGCCATTACAAAGAAAACCCTTTTCAAAATCACTTTCAAAAACACATTCCACAAACACATCTTTGAACTATTTTTGAAACAACACTTTGTACGCGTTCTTATAGAAACGAGAACCATTACAAAGACATTTTCAAAAATACTTTTAAAACTCACACCACAAGCACATTCAAACAAAAGCAAGTGATCTAGCGAGTAACTAAGAGCCCATGGAAAACCATGGATGAAAAGGATGCTAATACCTTCCCTTTTCATAATCTACCCCCCGAACTCAAGAAAACATCTCGACAGGTATTTCCTGTGCTTTTTCACCTTTCCTTCTGGATAAAAGAAAAGTCGGTAGCGACTCTTGCTAAACCACAACATTTTCAAACACAAACGCAAAACCTCAAGTCAATTCTCCCACCGTATCACAGAACTGGCGACTCTGCTGGGGACAATTCTAAAAGTGGGGTTACCTTAGGGTTAGATCACCTTTACTTGCTTTCATTGTTTGATTTGTATGCTTTACATTTTGTTCTTTGTTTGGGCTTTCTTTGATCCTCCACCCGGATCCGAGACACCTTTTTTAAGTAAATAGCAATAGATTATGGAAACTGTACAGCATAGACCGATATGGTTGAAACAATGGCTATGTTAGTGTGACGCATTTATGGGTATCGGTATCCCTCGTGGTGAATCGAGGAGAATACGGGGCTGCTGAGTGGAGTCATGAAGCACTAACTGACTTTAGAACCCTAATTGAACAAACTTTGCAATTAGGACGTAGTGAGATGAACGGTTTCGGTGTAGAGCTGAAAATTGGTTCATACTCGATGCTACACTCATTAAGGCTAGACTTTTAGGATATCTCGGCCGCAAGAAAAGATTGATTGTGTTGAGACAACGCCTAAGAGAAAGGTCGATGATATTGAGATCCTTTAGAACCCGATCACTATTACTAGGACAGGTTGAGCCAACCAAACTTCAAGAGGGTACTTACCTATAAAACCCCATGCAAGCCTAAAACATAGGGATTTGTTTGCTTTGTGTGTATATATTTGTACATAACATCATAAACATCATAAGCATCATGAGCATGCTCACTAACCATTTCAAGGATTTAGAAGTTTATCTTTTTTTTTGTTTTGTAGGTCATGAATTTCGTCCGAAGGAACACCATCCGTATCAATTTTGTAAAAGCACACCCTCAGCTTCAAGAGTTAGCCTCAAGAGTGCCCGGGGATTCTCCTTTTACTAAGAAATACGGTCGACTCCTTAGTTTGGCTACATCCAGTTTCCAAGAAGAAATAATGTGTGTACTGTTCCAATTCTTTGATCCCGTACATCATTGTTTCACTTTCACGGACTATCAGTTGGTACCTACACTGGAAGAGTTCTCTTTACTCTTAGGGGTGACCATGCTTGATCAGATACTGTTCACCGGTCTAGAGGGGATTCCAAAACCTGAAGTCATCGCCGAAGCTTTGCATCTGAAGAGAGCCGACATCATAGACAATTGGGAGACAAGAAGCAGGGTCAAAGGTTTCCTAGCCAAGTTTCTATTGGAGAAGGCTTGTTCATTCTGGGACGACATGGACTTCCAATCTTTTGAAGACATCCTGGCTCTTTTCATTTATGGTTTGGTTCTGTTCCCAAATTCGGATCAAATCATAGATGTTAATTCCATCACAGTCTTTCTCTATCGCAATCCAATACCTACCTTATTGGGAGACATCTTACATTACCTTCATACCCGCACCATGAAGAAAAGAGGTACTCTCTTGTGTTGTATTCCCTTACTCACCAAATGGTTCACTTCACACCTACCTCAATCAGCATTGAAGAATGAGCAAAGATTGACTTGGTCTCAAAGGATGATGTCCCTTACCCATTTTGACATTCGTTGGTGTTCAAGATCCGTGGAAGACGTCTCTATCATTAGCCACTGTGGAGAATTCCCTAACATCCCTTTGCTTGGTATTAGGGGAGGTATCACCTACAATCCCTGTTTAGCTCTTCGACAGTTTCGATATACCCGAAGAGATGGTCCTCACGAGATGCTCATCCATGATTTGGTGTTCGACTACGACAAAGAAGACCAAGGTTATCGCCAAAGGTTTACATGAGCTTGGAGAATGGTGAACAAGGTGGACAGTAGAACTTTGGGACACAAAAACTCTATCCCTCTCGAGCCTTACCTTAGGTCGGTGCGAGCTCGTGCTCAGAGTTTCGTGATGCCTTACCCTTCCTTCCACCCTGTTATCATAGAGCCTTTTGTTGAAGGAGACGTCCCATACACCGCCCTTCATCCTGACATTTCAAACAAAGAATTTTTCAAAATGATCTAGCAAGCAACTAAGATCCCGTAGATAACTACGGATGAAAAGGGTGCTAACACCTTCCCTTTTCATAACCTACCCCCCGAACTCAAGAAAACATCTCAAAAGTCTTGCTATCTGCAACAATTGCAATAAAACGCAAAACACCCAAGTCAGTTCTCCCACCGTATTATAGAAATGGCGACTCTACTGGGGACAAAAACTTAAAAGTGTGATTACCTTAGAGCTAGATCACCTTTATAATGCTTTCTTTGTTTAACTTTCATACTTTACATTTTTTGGGTCCTTGTTTGGGTTTTGTTTTGATCCTACACCCGGATCTGGGGCACCTTTTAGGTAAGTAGCAATAGATTGTGGAAACTATATAGCGTAGACCGATAAGGTTAAAGAAATGGCTACGTTAGTGTGACACATTTCTTGGTACCGGTATCTCTTGTGTTGAATCGAGGAGAATACGGGGCGGCTGAGTGGTGTCATGAAGCACTAACTGACCTTAGAACCTTAATTGAACAACTTGGCCATTAGGAAGTAGTGAGATAGTCGACTTTGGCGTAAAGCTGAAGATTGGTTGATACTCGATACTACACTCATTGAGATCAGACTTTTGGGATATTTCGGCCGCAAGAAAAGATTGATTGTGCTGAGACAATGCCCAATGAAGAAAGATAAATGATATTGAGATCCCCTAGAACCCGATTAATTTTTAGGACAGGTTGAACCAACTAAACTTCAAGAGGGTATTTACCTATTGAAACCCATGCAAGACTAAACCTAAGGTTTTGTGTGTTCTTTGTTTGTGATTATTATTATTCATGTCATCATAAACATCGTAACATCATAAGAATTCTCGCTAACCATTTCAAGGATTTAGGAATTTATTTTTGTTCGATTTTGTAGGTCATGACTTCCACTCGTAGGAATACCATCTGAGTCAACTTCGTGAAAGTGCATCCTCAACTTCAAGAATTAGCATCAAGGGTACCTGGAGATTCTTCTTTCACCAAGAAATATGGTCGAATTCTCATCTTGGATACCTAAAATTTCCAAGAAGAAATGATGTGTGTGCTCTTCCAATTCTTTGATCCCATGCATCATTGCTTCACCTTTCCTGACTACCAATTGATGCCTACATTAGAAGAATTCTCTCAACTGTTAGGAGTGCATGTGCTTGATCAAATACCATTCACCGGTTTAAAGGAGACTCCAAAGCCTGAAATTATTTCCAAAGCCTTGCATTTAAAGAGATCTGACATTATGGCAAATTGGGAGACGAGAGGTGGAGTTAAGGGTTTCTTAGCCAAGTTTCTATTGGAGAAGGCTCGTTTATCCTGGGAATATACGAACTTTCAAGTTTTTGAGGATGTCTTGTCCCTTCTAATCTATGGTTTGGTTCTATTTCCCAATCCGGACTAACTCATAGATGTAAATTCCATCAAGTTTATCCTCTCTCATAATCCCATACCTACTTTGCTTGGAGACATTCTACATTATTTCCACACTCGCACCATGAAGAAAATAGGTACTCCTTTGTGTTACATTCCCTTACTCTCTAGGTGGTTTATTTCGCACTTACCTCGGTCAAAATTGAAAAATGAGCAAGGCTTGACATGGTCTCAAAGGAATATGTCACTCACACATTCTGATATTCATTGGTGTTCTCGATCCTTGGAGGACATTACTATCATCGACCGTTGTGGGGAATTCCCTAATGGCCCTCTTCTTAGCATTAGGGGAGGTATTAACTATAACCCTTGTTTGGCTTTACGATAGTTTGGGTATGCACGAAGAGATGGTCCCCATGATGCACTCATCTAAGGTTTGGTATTCGATTACGAGGGTGACAACCAAGGCCATCGTCAAAGGTTCATACGAGCTTGGAGAATGATAAACAAAGTGGACAGTAAGACATTGGGACAAAAGAATTTCATTCCCCTTGAACTTTACCTTAAGTGGGTACAAACTCGTGCTCAAAGTCTCGTGATGCCTTACCCCGCCATCTTACCAATCATCATGGATCATGTTGCCGAAGGAGATTTTCCATATACTGTCCTTTATCCTGATATGCCTACTTTTCTTGAAGATTTGCAAAGAGCTTACATTCATCTAAAGGGGGAGAGAGACACCTTTTAAGCCTAGTTTTATGCAAGCGAGAATAAGACATTGGAGCTCACGAGACAACTTCATGAGGAGAGGAGCCTGAATGCATATATCGCTCCAAAGAGGAAGCATCCATAGGAAATTTGAGCCATTGTTATTGTATTTTAGTTCATTTTGTTTCTTTTGTAAGCCTAAGAGGCATTTTGTAATCAATTTTAATTTATTAAATACAATTAATGTTTGTTCCTTTTTGTCTAAACAAATTGAAATATTTCAAGTCCTTGAAATCATTTGCATACGCGTGTTCATGCATCATAACATAAACAGGTTTTCCACAATAGGTTTCCGTATCTCTCTACTGTTTATTTCAATAAGATGGATATCGAACAAATAGTGAAGGATATTAAAGCACAGAATGCTCAATTCCAACAGATTTTCCTGGATCTGGCTAAAGGACAAGAGGACCTGAAGACTCTCATGATCAAAGATAAGAAGAAAAAGGCAAAAAACTAGTGAGTGTCCTGAAAATGCGGAGGAGACTCAGAGGACCAGCAAAGCAAGCTCTAGAATTCGCAACTCCATCAAATGAGGGGGACAATCAGGAAGAGAATACAAAAGAAAAGGACCACAGTCTTGGGTCTGATGAAGAAGAGGCTGACTATGTTGAAGAACAATATCCTTTTAGTGATGACAAATATAAACAACTGGAGGATCGTGTCAACGCCATGCAAATTCAGAGAATACTTGGTCTGGATTTTGAAGAATTAGGGTTGGTTTCTGGAGTGATCATTCCCCTGAAGTTTAAAGTTTCCGCATTTGCTAAATATGACAGAGTTTCTTGTCCTAAGCTGCATTTGAGATCCTATGTCAAGAAGATCCAACCTCACACCACTGATAGGAATTTATGGGTCCATTTCTTCCAGGAAAGTTTATTGGGGGCTCAATTGAAATGGTTCTATCAGCTGGAGGGAATAAACATCCATAACTGGGAGGATTTGGTTGCTGCTTTCTATAGGCAGTATTAATACAATGTTGGTCTCGCTCTAACATGTACACAACTTCAAAGCATGTATATGGGTTCTAGTGAGGGCTTCAAAGATTATGCCCAAAAATGGAGAGATCTTGCAGGAAGAGTCCAACCTCCTCTATCTGATAGAGAGCTGGTAGATATGTTCTTGGGTACTTTGTCAGGCCCATTTTTCAACCATCTGATCAAAAGCTCTTCAGCTGGATTCACCGAGCTGATATTGACAGGTGAAAGAGTAGAAGATGGTATCAAGAGCGGTAAGATTAAAAGGGATGCATCTTCAAGTGCAGTGAAGAAGCCTTACAATGGGAAGAAAGAGTCCAATGTTGTGTACGACCAAAAGGGTCATAACAAGAGTAACCACGGCCAGTTAGTAGGAGCAGTTTTAATTTCCAATCCCACATCTACTCAATCGCAACGAGAGGGTACACTTAGGACGAAATTTTATGAGAGACAATACACCAAGATTGGTATGTCCTTACCATAAGCCCTACAACATTTACTGAAAGCTGAGCTCATTTCACTAAGGGACCCTCCACAAAATCCCAAAACATCTTCATCTCAATACAACCCCAATGTCAAATGTGCTTACCATTCAAATAGCCCCAGACACGATACCAATGATTGTGGGACTCTAAATAATAAAATCCAAGATCTAATTGATAATAAGACAATTGAATTAGACCCTCCGGAAACTCCCAACGTGATCATTGCTCCCATGCCAAATCATTGAGCGTCTAGTTCATTTTGAATTTTCAATTGTAATTTCTTTGTTTGTTTAAACACTTGTCCTTATGTTAGACTTTGGTTATTCTCATTAATGCATTACATATGTTTGTCTTGAATTAATTCAATCATTGTCAGTATATTTAAATTGTGTTTTCTACTCCTTTTTGTGATATTCAACTCTCGACTACAAGTTGCAAGCCTTTAGAGGGAGGATGATGAAAATAATACCATAATCTCATACAATATGCTTTTTGACAGACCTTGTTGACGATGTACAAGCGTTATTTCAATTCCTAAATAGTGGAGTTATAAGGAAGATAATCCCTAGTCAACCCTTTTGAGCCAAAGAAGTAGGAGTTTTATTTTTCACACAAATTGAAACCTTTAATCAAAACCTGGGGCAGGGTTAGTTTCTTAGTTAATTCAAATGCATGTTTAGTCACAAGCTTTCACTTCATACACAATGAGTGACATCAAAACATCCTTCTGAATTAAAAGAAGGTGATAGTTCCCCGTAAAATAGGCAGTCATGATCTCTCAAAAGAAAAGCCCACTGAGTCAAAACTTATGAAGGTGACTTAAGAAAAATTGGGGCATCCCACTGGCTGTAATCTCAAAACAAGAACAGCCAAGCAAAAATTAGGGACAGTAAATCAAAAAGAGAGCGCTACAAATCCAAGACAAATATGAAAAATGTTGCAAAAATGACTACCTTCTCCAACAAATTTAACTTTTCTGAACCATCACCAAAACATCATTCCAGACTCAATTGGAAATCAAAACACACAATTAATTTAGTATAGGACTAGAAAATATCATGAAGAACGGGTGGGTACTGTTGTACCCCTAAATTTTCCCTCTCATGTTTTCCATGTTTGTCTCCTACATGGGTGGTTACAAACAATTGCTAAAAAAATGTAAATTTTTAGAGGATAAACAAGATGTCTTCGATTGGCATTGGGACAAGGTATTTCAATTAGGAATATGGCACTCTTTGATCATGCCTTGATTAGTAAGCTTTTATTAGATGTTTGGTATCCTTCGATACAAGCTTGACTCACTAGTCTTTGATTAGGCATCTAAACCCTTCGATACAAACTTGACTCACCAACTTTAATTGAGTGTTGGACCACCTTCAATCAAGTTAATTTCACAATGTCTTCGATGGAGCGCTGAATCTCGTTTGATCAAGCTTAGTTCATAAAGCTTCCACAAGGCAAAGGCTCCTTTTCAGCTTGCGTTCAGCATATAATGCCAAGAATTCTTCAGATTTTCCTTCAATCCACTAGGCAAAAAGCTTCCTTCAACCCACTAGGCAAAAAGCTTCCTTCGACCTACAAGGAAAATACCTCCTTCACGCCTGATTCGATTCATTAGGTGATGGCCTCTTTGACACCTGATTTTACCTGTCTCATGCTAGAACCCTCAAGGCACTGGCTTCCTTTGTGCCAGCTTCGACTGGGCAATGGTCCCCTTTGAAATATTTTTTCATACTTCGACAAACATTTTAGTCCCTTCGAAGGTGCATTCATGAGGTTCCTTTGAAGAATCATTCATTGGTCCAGTCAATAGACACATGGTTACTAAATACAAGCTTGTCTTATGATGGGTCTTGGTCCTACATGTGGACAGGCCCAGGCCTCTTGTGCAATGGCATTCAAAGGTGGTGACAAAAGAGGTTTTCGATTAGCCAGATTGAAGTTTTCGTTTGAGTTGTTTGAATCAAGAAGTTAGGGAAAGTAGACTCAATCGAAGAAGCCCTGATGAAGGAAACTCTGAACAGATATGAATCTAGAGTCATCAAAAAGGACAAATGCTCTGACAAAGAGAATTTTGTGAAATTCGAATTGATGCAGATATTGACTTAATTAAAGAAACTCTGATACGGGAAAACTCTAAATTCAGAGTCATCAAAGATCTGAGAAATTCGAATTTATGTGGATGAACTCCATTGAAGGAGTTGAATCAGAGCGATTCGAAGGAGGCAATTAGAGCCATTCAAAGGAGGAAATCAGAGCCATTCGAAGGAGGCAGTCAGAGTCCTTCGAAGGAGAGAATTCAAAAGTCATTTGTGTCCATATTCATTCAAATTCAAAAAGAGACAAGAATTCCACATCTTTGGCAAAGTTTAAAAATGATATTCATAGCCTTTAAAACACCAACTTAATGGCGTTTTATTCCTTTTTCCTCTTGTCCCCTCCATCCCCTTTATATAAGGAGAACACTAGCAAGCTTAGAAAAGGGGGGACGAAAGGGAGAGGAGACCACATACACACACGTATTGGAGACATGCTATCCTTTAAACCATCCTAAAGCTAGAAAATCCTCATAAGTGGTCCCAACCAAATGAGTCTTCAGCAACGCTCTATTTATTTCCTAAAGTCTGCAGGAAGTGTTCCCAAGCACTAGCCAAAAGCCATGCATCAAGCCCTCCAGTCCTTGGTAAAATTTTGGGTCACAGCCTTTCGATTACTATTTGAATTGTTTTTATATGCATGTTTGTGTTCTCATTGATCATTCATACAAATATAAGTGTGGAAGTACAGGGTGCCATTTTAAGACTTCGAAGCAGCCAGGCTTCAAACTAGGTGGTACAAAGACCATGTGCTAGTTTTAACCCCAGATTTGGGTTTAGGAAATGACCATGCATAGAGTAGAGTCTTTAGATCTGTTTCGATCCGGCATTTGATCAAACTTGCAGGTGTATGTACAGGAGAAGAACCTGGGTTCGACACCCAAGTTTGTAATTGTTTCTTTTTCTAACGCTTGTACTACAGACCAAGCCTGAGCAGACCAGCGTGTACAGGACTGAAGGACATGGGTTTGACACCCAGGTCTTGCATCTTTATTGTTCTAATTCTTGTCTTGCAAATATGAATCGAAAAGCATATTGCCCTCCTGGATCGAAGGAGACATTTCTTTCTCTGGAACGAAGCCTCCCATTTTGCCCTGGATCGGAAGACGCCTTCTCTGGATCGAAGCTTCCCTTTTTTTCCCTGGATCGAAGGATGCCCCTTTGTATTTTTATTTTTGTTTTCATTATTTCTTTATTGACTTTTCTTTGAATCAACCTTAAATAAAAAATTCACAAAAAAACATTAGGTTGGTGTTTTATTAATCAAATTAATTTTGTAAAATAATTAACTAATTATTTTAACCTTTTCTTGAAATTAAAATTTAATAGACTTAAGTTTTATTTTCTTTTATAAATAAAAATAAAACAAAAAGATTTCCTCTTACCATAGGATTTTTAGACGTTATTCTCAATTCTCGCGCATTTATTCATATTATTGTAACTGCTCATGGGTTGTAATAGAATAATTAGGACTTTATTTTCTGCTTTATTCCCCTTATTCTTGGACTGTAATTAATCCCAAAATCCATATAATAGCATAGGATTTACCTTTTCGCACTTTAAATTCCTGTGTATATATTAACTGCTAGTAACTAGGATTGCATGACAAGACTGAAAGAAAACGCTAGCAAACCTAATAACACAAGATAAATAACTAAACTAAACACAATTCCACATACTCATCTCTAGGGTATCCCACTTCAGTTACCTTTGGAAAAAAATCATAATTCTCAAAATGTGACAAGTTTTAGTGGTTGTCCTCTAGTTTGAAAAGATCACAAGTCCCTCGATGACCCTCTCAATGTTTCCTCGGTTAAAAGTGATCTTAGAACTTTAGGACAGTTACTAAAATATTTTGCCAAGTTGCCTTTGTGACTGTAACGTCCCTTCGAATGTCCCTCTTACATCCAACGACTAGGGCTACCTACTCACTAATAATATGATAGCACTGTCTAAAGGATAAGAGGAAAAGAACTACCTTTTCGAGTACAAGTAGATAGATTTTAGATGTTATGCTCAAAACAAAATATTTTCACTTACACATTTCAAAAACAACTTTCAAAAACATTTTCTTTGTCAACACTCTTGAGGAATGATACAAGAGTTATCACAAAGCAAATCTTCGCACTAAGGCATTTCAAACTACTTTTTCAAAACAAAAACCACAAGGTATTTAGAAAATGAGCTAAGCATCTAAGAGCCCGTAGATAACTACATATGGAAAGGGTGTTAACACTTTCCCTTTCCATAATCTACCCCTCTTAGTCAGAAAATTATCGAAAAGGTATTTTTCTGTTCTTTTCACCCTTTCCTTAATTTGGATAAAAGAAAAGTTGGTGTCGACTCTTGCTTACCGCAACATTTGCAAACACAAACGCATAACCAGTATTAATAGTTGGTTTTGCCATTGTATCACAAAACTGGCGACTTTGCTGGTGATTTTGTAAAAAGTGGGGTTACCTTAGAGTCTAGTTCATTTTAAACTTCTTTACCTTGTATGCTTTGCCTGCTTTACTTTTGAGGGCTTGTTTGGGTTGTTACTATTGATCCTACACCCAGATCTGGGGAAACTTTTAGGTAAGTAGCAATAGATCGTGGGAACTGTGCGGGGTATACTAACACGGTTGAAGCTATAGTTACATTGATGTGACACTTTGGTTGGTACCGATAGCCCTTGAGTATTAAAGGAGAATACGTGGCCGCTGCGTGATGTCATGAAGCATCAACTGACCTTAGAACCTTTAATTGAACAACTTGGCCATTAGAAAGTAGTGAGATAGTCGTATTTGGTGTAGTCCGAAGTCGGTTGATACTCGATACTACACTCATTAAGATTTGACTCCCGAGTTTTGTTTGGTGGCAAGTCAGTTGTCGATCAGAACGAAACTTGTGGGAAAAATCAGTGATATTGAGATCCCTAAGAACCCGGTTACTATTAATAGGATAATTTGATCCAACTAAACTTCAAAAGGGTACTTACCTACAAACCTCATGCAAGCCTGAACCTAAGGCTGCTTGTGTGACTTGTTTTCCTTCATTATCTAACAACTTGAACTTATTGCAAGGCTTTTATTTGTACTCCTTGCAGGACCTTGTTTGCATACATTATCCAATAAACTAGTTTCTTGCAAGACATACTTGTCTTCATCACCCTGCATATTTTCTTGATGCATAGCATACGCATCATAGCATCATACCATAGCATTTCCTTAAACATTTCAAAGATCTCAAGGGCCTGTGGTGCAGGTTATGATGAACTAGACGTCTAGCAAGGGGCAAGGGGATTTATTTTCCTCTAGCCAATGCCGTCAAAAGATCAAAACACAATAACTTGAGTCAGGGGCGATGACCCACTCGACATGGTGAGCTTGATTCTCGTAGAAGGACCTTCAACAATACAAAGTTCTTCCGCCAAAGCTGCATTAAAAATTCAACTTCTAACATCTCCTTTTGTTTACCCCACGAGATCCTTGAAAACATTTACGTATCATGCATGTCATTACATAACAGGTCTTCCAGTACAAGTTTCTCATTTTCCCGTTGTTTATTTCAGCAAATAAAATGGCTCTCGAACAGAACGACAGAGATCTCCGAACTCAAGAGTCTCAGTTCATGGAAATATTCCTCAACCTATCCAAGGGGAAAGAAGAGTTGGAAGCACTCCTCAACGGGAATCTGACCAAGAAACATCCTGACAACAACAAGGATGACCAGTTGAAACAACTGCAAGCTGAAATGGAATGAATGAGAATCCATATGAGTAATCAAAGGGATCTTATGCAAAGTTTAGCTCGGGAACAAGAAGAGTTGAGGTTTCTCATCAGCAAGCTTCATCAAGACGGATGCAGCCGTATGATGCAAACAGTCGAGATTGGGGATCAGATTATTAATCAGCCCCTGATGAGACAAGAAGTTGGCTGGGTGGAGAGTATACCTTTCCAAATTGGTGCTACGTCACGAACCCAACCGCCACCTCCCCAACAACGACAAGGTAATCTACGTAAGCGGGATTCATTCACTAAGCAATATACCAAACTCAACATACCAATGTCGCAAGTCTTGCAACACATGTTGAAGATGAATTTGGTCATATTGAAGGATCCTCCCTAGAATCCTAATACTTCCGCTCCTACTTACCATCCCAATGAAAGGTGTGCATATCACTTCGATAGTTCGGGGCATGATACTGATAACTGTTGGACGTTGAAATATAAAATTCAAGACCTGGTCGATGAAGGAGTGTTGTAATTCGCACAAGATGGTCAACTGGAATTCTTTTTCCATTCCTCAAAGGCACGCCATCTGAAGTGACAAACCAAGACAAAGAGGATTTTTGTTCATTTAGAATTTTTAATTTGTAATTTCTTTTGATTGTTCGAACATTTGTTTCATGTCAAACTTTGTTATTTTATCAATGCATTGCATATGTTTGTCTTGAATCATTTCATTCGTATTCATTATATTGAAACTGTGTTTTTACTTTATTTTTATGATATTCAACTCTCTATCAAAAGCTTTAAGCCTTTAGAGGGAGGATGACGAAAACGATACCATAATCTCTACAATATGCTTTTGAACAGACCCCGCTGACGATGTACAGGCATTATTTTAAATCCTAAACAGTGGAGTTATAAGGAAGATAATCCCTAGTTAACCCCTTTGAGCCTAATAAGTAGGAGTTTTTCTTTTCATACAAATTAAAACCCTTAATCATAACATGGGGTAGGGTAGCTTTCTCAGTTAATTCAAATGTGCATTCAGTCGCGAGCTCCACCTTCAAAAATGACGAATAGTGTAGAAGATGCTCTCCAAAAGATGGTGATGGGTCCACATAATCGTCAAGGCAGGCTGTCATTGTCTCTCAAAAGAAAAGCCCGCTAAGTCAAAACCTATGAAGGAGACTTAAGAGAAAAAAAACTGGGGCATCCCGTTAACTGTAAACACCAAAGAAACAGTTCAAGAAAAAGTAAGGATAACAAAATAAATAAAGAGGTCCTACTAATCCTCAACAAAAAAAGAAAAGGTTACAAAAATGACTGCCTTCTCGAACAAACATTCAATTTCTGAACCATCACCCAGTATCAGAGCAATGATTCAAGACCCAACTGGAATCTAAACGCACAATTAACTTAGTTTAGGACTGAAGAACATCATGAAGAACAGGTTGGGTACAAATAAGTTTTGAGCCTTTATCCTTTGTTGCTTAAACCGTGAACCAGGCCACGTTACAACCCTTAAAAGTCCTAGCTGGAGCATGGGTTAGTTCGAAAGCATATTGTTACAAAAGGTATCCTGACTCCTGTAAGGTTTGCTATAAATCTTGAGTTGATATCACATTCTTGCAAATTTTGTTTTACTAAAAAAATGCATTTTCAAACTTCAAGACAGACATAAGCTTTGCATTTTTTAAAATACCATTTCTTTCATATGACTATTTGTTCAACAGTTGAGTAATTCGCACGACGGATACTCGATGAACAAAAAATCTTCTCAGTGGACATAATCACCTCTGATGGAAGGGCATTCCAATAATAGGCCTTTCATAATCAAGGGGCATAGCATGGTGCCCAAGCTGATCTGGGGCAGTCAAGTCAAGATTCTGGGAACCTCTCAAAAGTGCCAAATAGCCAGGGGAAGATCTCCATCTAAATCACTTGGGGCATTGGATATGAATTCCAGCAACGAATCTTGTACGATCAAACAAATATCTTCTAGCAGTGTGGCAACACTTACTACTATGGACAGTGACAATTCTCTGTACCCGGTGAACATGGACATAGTCGGAAAATACTACGCATGAACAAAGACCTGCTAGGTTGACTAGCCTAGGCAAAAATAAGGGCATCCCGACGAACCATAAGGGTTAGGGAAAAAATTAGGGATATACATATGAAAAATAATTGTACACCCGGTAAATTGAAAATCTGAAAAGGCGGCTTGGGAAAAAAAGGGTATCCTGATGGACTGAAAATATGAAAGGACAATCCAGGCAAAAGTTAGGGGTTAAAACGTACAACTACGTCCCGTCATCTCGTCACTTGTCTATCAGTAGATGGTTTATTACCCTGATCAACATTCACCAAGGACTCCAGATGTTGGGATAACAGTCAAACCATCTACAAAATCCCAGCAGATACCTTCTCCAGCAGGTACAAAGGAAATGGAATTCTACTATAAGGTCACTTCCATGTTCTTAGCATGCAACCTATTGATGTCAGGTGTTCTCATACCCCCGGCTGAGCAAGAATCTCCAACTATTGCTCCGACTTTGAAAGATCCCCCAGTGAAGTCGCAAAGCTTATCAGGATTCCCCAACGGATTCCTTCTCAAAACAACAAAACAAGAATTCCCAGCAGAAACATTCTAAAGCTATCATATAGAAACTATTCAGGTACGATCCAGAGACGAAGTTATCCTGATACTTATTCAGATCATCTTCTAAAAGCAGTTCAGGTACGATCCAGAGACGGATGTCATCCTGATACTTATTCAACACGTCTCCAGATATAATCATGATATAGATTCACTTTGACAAACCTCAAACAGTCCATGGAGTTTACCTTCTGTGATATGGTGGCAGAACCGACTATTTGAATGCTGGTTTGCATTTTGAGTTTTGTGTTTGCAAAATGTCGCGGTAAGCAAGAGTCGCCACTGACTTTTATTTCATCCAATCGGAAAGGAAAAAAGTACAGAAAAATCCTTTTTCGAGATACTCTGAGTACGAGGGGTAGATTATAGAAAGGGAATGTGTTAGCACCCTTTCTATCCATGGTTTTCCATGGGCTCTTAGGTACTTGCTCATATTTTTAAAATTGCTTGTGTATGTGCTTTGTTTTGAAAAGCTTGACTTCGGGATAACCCTTGTATCAGTCCTCAAGGGTGTGACGAAGTTTGTTTTGAATATTTGTTTTAAAAGTGTAAGTGTGAAAAGTTTTGATTTGATCAAGTACCTACTAGCATCTACCTACTCGAAAAAAAGATCGTTTGTATTCTTGTTTCCTTTAGACAACGTTATCCCACTATTGAGAAATAGGTAGCACTGTCGTTGGAGTTGTAAGGGTCAATTCGAAAGGGACGTATGATCACTAAAGCAATATTAGGACATCTTAGTAATAACCCTAAAGTCTTAAGATCATATTCGAGGCAACATTTTCGAGGCAACATTCGAATGGGACATTTTTTGTCTTTTTAGACTGGAGGGCAACCACTAAGACACCTTATGCTTAATGATCGTTTACCGAAGGCAACCGAAGTGAGAGTATACTCTAAGAGTGATATGTGCGAGTGATTTGTTTTTAGTTATTTAATCTTTGCACATTAGGGTTTTCTAACCATATTAATTTGTCATGCATTCTTGTCATACAATTCTATTAGCATACATCTAGACAGTTAAATATTTGTGGGAATTGAAAATGCGAGAAAGTAAATCTACTCTATTACAAGGCTTCGGGGAGGTGGATTAATTACGTAGCCA
The DNA here is from genome assembly GCA_948472305.1 of Vicia faba. Taxonomy (NCBI): domain Eukaryota; kingdom Viridiplantae; phylum Streptophyta; class Magnoliopsida; order Fabales; family Fabaceae; genus Vicia; species Vicia faba. Next base: position 1,262,900,244 of record OX451738.1, read on the forward strand.
AAAAACCCGGGAATTTAAACAGTAAATAATGCCCTAAATTAAACTATTACAAACCATGAACAGTTACAAAATATTGGAAAAATAATAATAAGCGCGCGGCGGATTAAATGCGAGGTGATTAGGGTTTTGACCCTTGACTAAACCTAATTGCAATTGATTAAAAATGTTTTTTGTCATGTTTTGTTGTTTGAGAAAATAATGAAATAATTGACTTAAAAGAAAATCCTAAGTTCTAGTTAATTTTAAATTAAGAAAAAAATATTAATTCAATCTAAAAACCTATTTTGGTTTTTTTTTTTATTTATTTGAGAAAAAAAGGAAAAATTAAATCAAGAGTTAACCTAATTTTCTAATAGAATTTTAGTTGTGAAAGAAATTAAAGTTGTCCTAAATTAATTAAACTAATCAATTAAAACATTTATTAAGAAAAGTAAATATTTTTTGTTATCTTGATTCGTTGATTTAAAATAAAATGATTTTTGTGTTGATTAAAAAAAACAGAATAATTAAAGAAATGAAATTAAAGAAAAAATAATGGAAATAACCGAGTGGGCCTGCTGCCAGCAGATCTGGTTCTGGCTGATGGGTCCAGAAGATGGTGACCCTCAGAAGATGGGGGGAACTGTATGTGATCCTGGCTAATGGATCAGAAGATGCTGCTCTTCAGAAGATGAGGTGCACTAGATTTGATTATGGCTAGTGGATCAGAAGGTGATGCGCACGATCTGGTCCTGGCTAGTGGATCAGAAGGTGCTGCTCCTCAGAAGATGCATGTGCTGGATCTGGTGAAAACAAAGGAGAAAATACCAAAAGCTCACGCCTGGGATCGAACCCAGAACAATGAGCTTCTGACTTCCTTCTTCTAACCAACTGCGCTGGATGTTAACTTTTTAATACAATAAAAACAAAAAGTATATCAGAAAAACAAGTTTCTGGCCAGAATAATGCGCCAGAATTTGAATCAGTCAATCAGGTTGTGACACGCTGTTGTCTTCTTCCCTGGAACCGTCGTTTTAAGTTCTGATTCTTCTACCTACAGACGCAGGTCTGTTGCTGAAACCTGTGTCATTCAAAAATCAAGTATATGCAATATAAATTCAATTGGGGACCATGGATCAGTTGGGTTTGAAACTCTGATCATCATGGTACCCATTATCAGGCCTAATTTTGCATGAAAACCAAAACCCCAAATTTGGGCATGAAACCCTGACAATGGAAAAAGCCTATTCCTGCACTGTAACTTAAATCAAACTATCCAGAAACATAGCAAACATGAAGATAAATACAAATACCTAATTTAAACGTGCTGAATAAGCAAGAATTACAGTAATTGAAGGTGGACAATTTTGCAAACTGTGAGAATGCTTGGTAGTGATTCTAGATGTTCTTATGCCTGCGAACGATTGGGAATGCTTCCTGAGACGTCCTGGAACAGGTTGTTGGCCTTGAATTATTCTCAAAGGTCCTCTATCCTGAAATCAGAACTTCACTTTTTGTCAATATTTTTTATTTTTGTTCTTACAGTCCCACGCCTCTAGCCTCTTTGTTTTGATCTGGAATCCTTCATTATATAACCTAGAGTGAATTAGGTTAACAAACTTGGATTAAATCTTTGCATTTATCCAAGATTTTATTTGATTTTCAATGTATATGATATCCTTCCAAATTTGGCCTAATCATGCCAATCTCGTGCCAATCAGCCTTGATATGATCTGATTCTGATATGCCAGCATAATGAGCTTATGATTCTGTCCAAAAATCCAATCAAAACAAATCTTTGCTATTATTTACCAATTATTTTATTTAATTCAATTTTTAATGAATAAAAAATCAAAATAAAATAAATAATGAAGAAAATAACATGTGAATGCACATATGGGTCGTGGACCACATTATAAGTGTAGTGCAAGCATAAAAAGTTAGGTCTATTTAGCAAAAAATGCAAATTTGGACACATTTGCCTTTTGGCAATTTTGCAAAAATGGTCAACTTGGCCAAAACATAACTTTCTCAATTTTGACCCTAGAGAGGTGTCCTTTGACTTTTTAGAAAGCTTGGGATGTCCTCTAAGAAACACTTTTGGTCTCATCTCAATTGAGTCTTCCATGTTCATGTATGAAGCTTTGACCCAAAAGGTATTTTTTGTTGACTTTCCAAAATGACCTATAATGTCAAAATTCATATCTTCTTGTGAGTGCATATTTTTAACTTTGAAGCTGAATATTAATTGTAGGGAATTGAATCCTCTTCGAAATGAGCTTTGGATGGGTCATTTCTGATAAAATATGAGAAAGTTATGCTTGGTCAAAGTTGAGTTGACTTTTCCTACAAAACCCTAATTTAGCAACTTTTGGGTTTTGATGAATTGTGAGCAATCCTTGATGAATCATGATCAACCCTTGATCAAATGATTAATGATACTTCAAAATGAGGATGTTGACCAAAAATCTTGAAGTTTGATTGTATGTGGGCCACAGTTGACTTTTGCCCTAGTATTGTTGATTTTCAGGCATTTGAGCAATTGACTGAGCAAACTTCTTCTGCAAGGCTTGAAACTTGACATGGACGATCTTGGGAACAAATTAAGACAATGGTGAGCATTTGAGACCTTTGTGGTTCATATATCCTGATAAAAAATGAAACCCTAATTTGAGGTAGACTGCCTTAGGAGAGAGTTTGTCTGGTCAACTCTTGGCCTTCTTTGAGCAATTTGAGGACCTCACTTGACATGTACTAAGAAATATGGAGGGAAAATTTTGGGGTACAACAGCTTCCCCTGTTCAATCTTCTTAAACCTTAAGATATAGATTGGCTCGTCTTCCTTTTGTGATCTGAAGGTGGAAGATGATTGAACACTAGAGTGCCCAGAAATTTGCACTCGCATGAAGTGATACTTGACTTGTGATATTGGGAATGGGCTTATAGATTCCATTTGGAGGTTGCTAGAGAATTGGCGGAGATAGGCTTAAAGATGCCATCCGAAGAAGTGTCAATTGCATAAGAGATTCCTTTGCGAGAACCCGTATACCTGTTGTTGAGAAGGACTTCGGTGGGGAATACTGGTCTCTGTCTTGAGAGAAATAGAGTTTTAGGAACTTGAGTTGTTCGTTACTCTACTGGAGAATAATTCCGGTTTGGGAAGCGGAAGTGAACTGTGTGTTTGGTCGGGGTATATGTTGCACCACGACTTACTGGGGAAATGTGAAACCAATCGCGTTTGACCGGGTCCCGGTCTTACAGTGTTGTGGACTTCCGTCTGGGGATAAGAGAGGAAGAACCCGGATAGTGAGGTTATGAGAAGGAACCTGGATAGTAGGTTCACTTGGATACGAAGGCCTGAATCGTAGGGCTGTAAGAAGGAACCTGGATAGTAGGGTTTCTTGGATATGAAAGCCTGGATAGTATGGCTGTGAGAAGGAACCTGGATAGTAGGGTTACTTCGATATGAAAGCCTGGATAGTAGGGCTGTAAGAAGGAACCTGGATGGTAGGGTTACTTCGATATGAAAGCCTGGATTGTAGGGTTGTGAGAAGGAACCTGGATAGTAGGGTTAGTTCGATATAAAAGCCTGGATAGTAGGGCTGTGAGAAGAACCTGGATAGTAGGGTTACTTCGATATGAAAGCCTGGATAGTAGGGCTGTGAGAAGGAACCTGGATAGTAGGGTTACTTCTATATGAAATCCTGGATAGTAGGGATGTGAGAAGGAACCTAGATAGTAGGGTTACATCGATATAAAACCCTGGATAGTAGGGTTGTGAGAAGGAACCTGGATAGTAGGGTTACTTCGATATGAAAGCCTGGATAGTAGGGTTGTGAGAAGGAACCTGGATAGTAGGGTTACTCCGAGATAAAAGCCTGGATAGTAGGGCTTTGAGAAGGAACCTGGATAGTAGGGTTACTCCGAGATGAAAGCCTGGATAGTAGGGTTGTGAGAAGGAACCTGGATAGTAGGATTACTTCGATATAAAAGCCTGGATAGTAAGGTTGTGAGAAGGAACTTGGATAGTAGGGTTACTTTGATATGAAAGCCGTGATAGTAGGGCTGTGAGAAGGAACTTGTATAGTAGGGTTACTTTGATATGAAAGCTTGGATAGTAGGGTTGTGAGAAGGAACCTTGATAGTAGGGTTACTTCGATATGAAAGCCTGGATAGTAGAGTTGTAAGAAGGAACCTGGATAGTAGGGTTACTCTGAGATGAAAGCCTGGATAGTAGGGTTTTGAGAAGGAACCTGGATAGTAGGGTTACTCCGAGATGAAAGCCTGGATAATAGGGCTATGAGAAGGAACCTGGATAGTAGGATTGTGAGAAGGAACCTGGATAGTAGGGTTACTTCGATATGAAATCCTGGATAGTAGGGTTGTGAGAAGGAACCTGGATAGTAGGGTTACTTCGATATGAAAGCCTAGATAGTAGGGTTGTGAGAAGGAACCTGGATAATAGGGTTGCTTTGGTAGAAAATCCTGGATAGTAGGGCTGCATCGGAATGAGTTTGGGTAAAACTGTAGAGTGAACCTGGGTAAGGTTGTTCTTGTCGTGCCAATGATTACTCTGTTTAGCTTCGAGTGTTGATCATGGACCTGTTGGAAATTGTCGATAATAACTGCCTTTCCTAAAAGAAATATATGGTTAGTTATGTGCGATGCATGGAATGCATTGTATGATGATGTTCTCAAAATAAATGAGACTATGTTATATGTGGTGTATGCATATGTCATGATGTATGATCATGAAATGCTGACGTAATAAACTATGTCTGGGAAAATAAATCCCTGACTGCTATTTGGAGAGTGTGAGAAATGGTATTCTTGACTATTGTAACAAACCATAGTTCCTCTGCTTCTATTAGGGATGGTGAATAAAGATGACTATGATGGGGATTTTCCCCTTGTTTGGCGAATATTCTTCCGGAAGAGACCCTGTCTGAGGATAACTCTGCAGGGAATAACTCAGTTGGAGAGGAGATACCCTGTTGATAGATCTGTTGTCTTGGAGAAATAACTCAGCTAGGGATGACTTTTTGTTGTTGGTGATAATGAATTCTGTTGGTGACTGAATTGCTGCCTGTGAGAGAAATAAACTCTTCTTGGGGGAAAATTTCCTGACTCACTCGCGATTGTGAACCTTATCTGGGGAGAGTTATCTCCCGTTTCGAGAAAGCTAACATCGCTGCCTTTGGATACTTTTACTCTGTGGGGAGTGTATGTACCATTAGTCACATTCTCAAGTTGGCTCTATCCCGACACCTGATGGGCAGAGTAACTGTAAGGTTTGGGCATTTCTTGTTTTTCCCTATTCCTGGAATTACAAGTAATTGTCTTTTGCTTTTTATGTAAATATTTATGAGTAGCAATTATTCTCAAATGCATATATAAAAAATGAATCATTGGACGTTCTTGCAAAACAAAACCGAAAAATAAAAAACAAGTTGAAAGTTCTTGTGAAAATGAATTGTATTGATTTTTGAAGTTGGCCTGTAACAGGCCTTTGTACAAGGAGGCTGACGTCCCAGTAAGAGAACGCCGCTGAAAGATAGAAATTACAATTTGTGTAAAATAAAGAAAAACAGCTATGTGAAACGATCCCATTGGGTTTCAACTCTACTATTACCTTTATATCTTCAAGCGTCTCATCACTTTGCTACTTGGCCGAAGGTGGACTAGATTGATTGGCGTCGTCTGAGCTTGATAGTCGATACTGAAGTCTGGTTGCAAGATGATCCCATGAGGCATAATGTTACGCTTTAATCCCTAATTTTTGCCTGGACCTCCCTTTCGGGTTTTCAGTCCACCAGGATACCCTTTTTTGCCTAAGTCACCTTTTCAGGTTTTCGACTTGCCGGGTGTACAGTTTTTTTTTCATTTTCATCCCTAACTTTTGCCCGAACCCTTTTGGTTCGTCGGGAAGCCCTTATTTTTTCCTAGGCTAGTCAACCTAACGGGTCTTTGATTATGCGTAGTATCTTTTCACTATGTCTACATTGACGAGATGAGGAAGGTTGTCACCATCCATGGTGGTTAGAATCATAGCTCCTCCCGAGAAAATGTTCTTAACCACAAATGGCCCTTCGTATGTGGGGGTCCATTTTCCCCTGGGATCACCTTGCGGCAGTATGATGCGTTTGATCACCAGATCCCCGACTTGATATTCTTGACGTCTTACTTTCTTGTTAAAAGCCTTGATCATTCGCTTTTGATACATCTGACCATGACAGATAGCAGTAAGTCTTTTTTCATTGATTAGATTCAGGTGATCAAATCGGGTTTGGATCCAGTCGTCTTCGTTCAAACTCGCATCCTTCATAATCCTGAGAGAGAGTATCTGGACTTCGATGGGTAGGACTGCCTCCATGCTATATACCAAAGAGTAAGGTGTTGCCCCTGTCAACGTCCGTGCTTAGGTACGGTACCCATGAAGAGCGAATGGTAACATCTTGTGCCAGTCTTTGTATGTCACCGTCATCTTCTGCACAATCTTCTTGATGTTCTTGTTAGCTACTTCAACAGCCACATTCATCTTTGGCCGGTACGAAGAAGAGTTATGATGCTGAATATTGAACTGTTTGCAGAGCTCGGTGATCATTGTGTTGTTGAGATTTGTACCATTGTCAGTAATAATCCTCTCTGGTACACCATATCGACAGATCAGATTATGTCGGATGAACCGCGCCACGACGTTCTTGGTTACTGTAGCAAAGGAAGCTGCCTCAACCCACTTCGTGAAATAATCAATAGCCACCAGAATGAAACGATGCCTGTTAGACGTAGTAGGTCTGATCTCGCCGATCATGTCGATGCCCCACATCAAAAGGCCAGGGGTCCGTCAAAACATTTAGGGGAATCGGAGGTACATACACCTTATTAGCATAGACTTGACACTTATGACAGGTTCGAGAGTGCTGATAATAATCGGCTTCCATAGTGGACCAGTAATATCTTGCCCATAGGATTTTCTTCGCCATGGTATATCCACTAGAATGGGTTCCGAAAGTGCCTTCATGTAATTCTCCCATGATCCTTTCTGCCTCGCTCTTGTTTACACACCGCAATAAGGTTGAATCATGGTTACTGTGATACGGTGGCCAGAACCGGGACTGTTTAAATACTATTGTGATACGGTCGCCACCGACTTTTATTTTATCCAACAAGGAAAGGAAAAAAGCACAGAAAAATTCCTTTTTTCAAGATTTTCTGAGTACGGGGGGTAGATTATAGAAAAGGAAGGTATTAGCACCCTTTTTATCCGTAGTTATCTATGGGCTCTTAGGTACTTGCTCATCATTTTCAAAATTGCTTCTTTGTGTGTTTGTGTGATTTAAAAAAAAATTGACTTCGATTTAACTCTTGTTTTTGTCTTCAAGAGTGTTACAAAGTGTTTTTGAAAGCTTTGTTTTAAAAGTGTAAGTGTGAAAAAGTTTATTTAGATTGAGCAAGTACTTAAGAACTAATCTACCTACTCGAAAAAGAGAACTGTTCTATATTTGTTTCCTTTAGACAATGTTATCCCACTATTAGTGAGTAGGTAGCATCGTCGTTGGAGTTTTGAGGGTCAATTTGAAAGGGATGTACGGTCACTAAAGCAATGTTAGGACATCTTAATAGTAACCCTAATGTCTTAAGATCAATATTCGAGGCAACATTATCCGAGGCAACCATTCTGAGGCAACTTTTCCGAACGGGACTTTGATATTTGTTTAGACAAGAGAGCGACCACTAAAGTATCCTATACTTAATGAACGTTTACCGAAGGCAACCGAAGTGAGAGTATACCCTAGGAGTGCGCATGTGCGAATGATTCAATTTCAAGTTATTATCTTTGCACATTTAGGGTTTGCTAACTGTTTTAATTTTAGCATACATTCTTGTCATGCAACCCTAATATCATACATCAAACAGTTTAAAATTTGCAAGAGTTTAAAGTGCGGAAAGTAAAGCTACGCTATTACAAGGCTTCGGGTATTAATTGCATAGCCAAAAACAACTCGTAAAAAAAACGATAAATGAACGAAAAAGTCCTAATTAATCTATTACATCCCATGAGCAATTACATCAATATTGTAAAAATAATAAAGCGCGCGATGAATATTAGATCGGGAGAGAACTAGGGTTTTGACCCCTTTAACCTAATTGAAAGAAAAAAAATGTTTTTGTTGATTTTTGATTATTTTTAAGAAAAGAATATGGTTTTAAAATTAAATATACAATTAATTAACTAATTAAATTAATTAACTAATTAAATTAATTAATGAAGATAAATTACATGACCTATTTTTTGTGTTTTTGGTTATTTTAAGAAAAATAAAATATAATTAAGTTAGAAACAAAACCATAATTATTCTAATTGATTTTAAATTTATTTACAAAATAATTAAAGTTATCTAAAATTAACAACCTAATTAAATTAATTTAATTTTTTGATAAAAACTAAAATCTAAACCTAATTTGGTGAAAAATATTATTTTTGTGATTTTTTGATAAAAAGAATTATTTAATTTTGTGTTAGTAAATTAAATAAATAAATTAAATAAATAAATTAAATAAAACAAAATGTAAAAAAAAAAAAGAGAAACAATTATTGGGCCTGAGAAAGAGATTTTTGGGGGTGCAGATAGCATTTTTCTGGGCCCAAGAAGCAAAGATCCATGTTGACTGGCCAGATTCTCCATTATGCATTGACTACGTCCTTTGGTGCTCCTTCAGATGATAGCCATCATATCTGGATCTCAAGACACTTGGCCAGTTGGATTATGAAGGCGTATGATAGTCCTTGGTCTTTGTGGAACATGGGATCTGTAGAAAGAATTCAAGAAAAATGCAAACGTTGGAGGAAGGGGTCGAACCCCTGACCTCAAGCTCCCCAACGCCTTAACGCTTTCCTGGCTACCACTGGGCCAATTGTGTTAGTTTTTATAATAATACAAAACAATAATTAAATATTAAGAAGGCAATACATATCAATTCAGCGCGCATTTTTTCAAATAGGCGAATGGTTATTCGCCACGTCTTCGTCTTCTCTAAGGATCTGTTGTTTTAGACAATAGACCTTTACCAACGGACACTCACCATAGCTAAAAACCTAGGCATATCAAAAATCATGTACAATCACAATAAATCAATGGTGATGGTACCAATCCAGTCGTCTCAGTCTCACGAACTTTATGGTACCCTAATCGTAGCCCAATTTGACCTCTACACCAAGATCCCAATTTGAACCAAAAAACCCTAACAATGGTGAAATCTCATATAGTTCATAAAAATGCAATTAATTATTACAGAAAGCTTGCAAATGTTCTAAGGATTAAGAATCTACAAATATTTCATGCTACAAGTACAAGAATGATGCAATTCGAATTCAAGAAAGAAGCAATATCGTGCTGACTTACAGTGCGTTATAGGGCCTGGAAATGCTTGCTCTCGATTGGTTTTGCTTGCTGGTAACCCCAGGAAGCGATTGGGATGGGCGGGAAGCTTTGAAACTGCTTGAAACTAGGAATTCGATTCAACACTTTTTCTTGTTTTTTTCAAGTTTGGTTCTGGTTGTTGTGCCTCTCTCTAGCCTTGCTTTAGGTCTTCCAACGATCCTTATGTACTGAGGAATGAATTAGGGTTGAAAGCATGTGCTTAATCTTCCTCCATCATTGTCTTTGATCTTGATTTGATTCACTTTAAAATCTTTCCAAAAATAGTCCAAATCCAATCTTTTTGTGCACTCCAAGCCTTTACACGAATTTGATCTCATGCTAGCTGGAATTTAAGACCTGAAACATGTATCAAATCTTGAGATTTCAATATTTTGGATTTTCTATGATTTGTTTTGATTTAAAATAATTTAATTCAAATAAAAAATCAAAATAAATAATAAAAATAAGATAATGACAAGTGGAAAAGGCTAGGGCTCGTGGACCATGTTGCCAACTCAAAACAAGTGCAAAAAGTTAGGCCCATTAAGTAAAATTTGCAATTTGAGGCATAGTTGACTTTTGGCAATTTTGCAAAAACGGTCAACTTCACCAATGCATAACTTCCTCAATTTTTACTCTTTGAAGGTGTTCTAGGACTTTTTATAAAGCTTGAGATTTCCTCTAAGCAACCATTTTGGTCCCATATCAATTTTATATTCCATGCTCATGTATGAAGCTTTGACCAAAATGGTTTTTTTGTTGACTTTTCAAAATGACCTATAATGTCCAAGTTATGCTAGGTATGGGTCATTTCTCATAAAGCATGAGAAAGTTATGCTAGGTCAAAGTTGAGTTGACTTTTCCTGCAAAACCCTAATTTAGCAACTTTTGGTTCTTGATGAATTGTGAGCAATCCTTGATGAATCATGATCAAACCTTGATAAAATGATGAAATATACTTAAAAATGAGTATGTTGACCAAAAATCTTGAAGTTTGACTGTATGTAGGCCACAGTTGACTTTTGCCCTAGCATAGTCGATTTTAAAGCCTTTGAGCAATTGACTGGGCAAATTTCCTTTGCAAGGATTGAAACTTGTCATGGATGATCTTGAGAACATATTAGGACATTGGTGAGAATTTGAGATCCCTTGGACTCAAGTATCTTGATGCAACCTGAAACCCTAATTTTAGGTAGACTTCCTTATGAGAGGGCTTGTCTAGTCAACCCTTGGGTTTCCTTGAGCAACTTGAGGATTTTTCTTGAAATGTTTTGAGAAATATGGGAAGGAAAATTTTGGGGTACAACAGCTGCCCCTGTTCAATCTTCTTAAACCTGAGGATGTAGATTGGCTTGCGTGCCTTTCGTGATCCGAAGGTGAAAGATGATTGAACACTAGAGTGCCCAGAAATTTGCACTCGCATGAAGTGATAATTGTCTCGTGATGTCGAGAATGGGCTTACAGATGCCATTTGGAAATTGCTGACGGGTGATGGGCTTAAAGATGCCATCCGAAGAAGTGTCGATCGCATAAGAGATTCCTTAGCGAGAGTTGTATACCTATTGTTGAGGAAGATTCCGTTGGGGGACGCTGATCTCTTTCTTGAGAGAAGTAGAATTTTAGGAGCTTCAGTCGTCCGTTATTCTACTGGGGAATCATCTCTGTTGAATTTTAGGAACTTCGGTCTTCCGTTATTCTACTGAGGAACCATCTCTTAGTCGAGGAGGTGAGAATGAACTATTATCTGGTCGTGGTCCAGGCTTCATAGTGATAAGAACGACTGCTATCTGGTCGTAATCCAGGCTTTGCAGCGAATTACTGAGGAGATGAGATCATACTTTCTATCCGGTTGTAATCCAGGCTTCACAATTTCTCGATTCTTATTTGGACGTAATCCAGGCTTCAGAAGGAATTAAGTTGTTATCCGGTCGCATCTGGGCTTCAACTTGAGTTTAGGGCACACTAATATTCGGGCGACTCCAGGCTTCTTAGTAATTTTCCAGGTAAAATTGCAATTTAGTCGAAATCCAAGCTTCGTAATGTCCCTTACTGTTATCTGGTCGTAATCCAGGCTTCGCAATGTCCCTTATTGTTATCTGGTCATAATCCAGGCTTCATAGTGTCTTTTACCGCTATCTGGTCTTAATCCAGGCTTCGCGACATCTCATACCACTATCTGGTCGAAATCCAGGCTTCATGGTGTTCAGAGGAAATCAAGATATTATCCGGTCGTAACCCGGGCTTCATAACTCGTGTTAAAGATATACCACTATCTGGTTGTAATCCAGGCTTCGCGGTGTCTTTGGCTGCTATCTGGTCGTAATCTAGGCTTCACAACGTCTTCTACCATTTTATGGTTGTAATCCAGGCTTTATGGTCTTGTATTGCTATCTGGTCGTAATCCAGGCTTCACAATAACTTGTTGAGCTGTTATCCGGTTGTAATTCGGGCTTCACGGCTTGTGTTTATGATATACCACTATCTGGTCGAATCCAAGCTTCATGGTACCTTGCATTGCTATCTGGTTGTAATCCAGGCTTCACAGTAACTGGTTGAGTTGTTATCCGGTTGTAATCCGGGCTTCACGGCTTGCTGGGGATTAAACTATTATCCGGTCGAATCCGGGCTTCATAGCTTAGAGATAAACCACTATCTAGTCGAATTCAGGCTTCGCGATGTTTCATACTGTTATCTGGTCGTTCTCCGGGCTTCACAATATGTTGTAGAAATCAATATATTATCCGGCCTAATCCGGGCTTCATAGCTTGAACTTGGTGAGAATTTGATTGTATCTTTCCTGAAAGGTAAAGGTTAGCTGTATGTAATGCATGATATGTATCAAGCAATGATGTTCTCAAAATAAATGAGATTGTGTTGTATGATGTGTATGCGTATGCCATGATATATGGATATGCAATGTTTTTATGATAATCTCTAGCTGGGGAAAATAAATCTCGGGTTGCTGCTGGAGAGTGCAAGAAGTTGAATTTTTCGTTTCCGCTGGGGATAGTGAATGAAGATGACTGTGAGAATAATCCTGCGGGAAAGGATAACTCCGCTAGGGAATAGACCGACGAGGAAATTACTCTGTGGGGAAGACATATTCTGCTAGAAGCTATGTTGATTTGGAGAAACAACCTCGGCTGGGGATGAGTTATCATAGCTGGCGATGATGCACTCTGTTGGGAATTGAGTTTCTGTTTGTGAAAGGAATCAACTCCGCTGGGAATGTTTTTTTCAGTGGCGACTTCACTGGGGATAATCTTTTAGACTCTACTGGGGACAATCCTCCAGACTCTACTGAGGATAATCCTTCAGACTCCACTGGGGATAATGTTCTAGTGCTAATGATAAATAAACTCTTCTTGGGGAGAATCTTGCTGATTTACTCGCGGTTGCGAGCCTCAGCTAGGGAGAGTGGTGTCTTGTTCGAGACTGCTAATATCACTGTCTTTTTCTTACTCTGCGGGGAGTGAATGTACCTTCAATCGTTTTCTCCAACTAGGTCTATCCATATACCTGGTGGATAGAGCAACTGAATGGTTTGGACATTTCTTATTTGCCCCTGTTTCTGATATTATGAGTAATCGTCTTTTGTTTCGCATTTAAATATTTATGAGCAACAATTATTGTCAAATGCATATATCAAAAATGAACATTGGACGTTCTTGCAAAACAAAACAGAAAAAGAAAACAATTTGAAATTTCTTTGTGAAAAATGAATTGTATTGATTTTGTAGTTGGCCTGTAAATAGGCGTTTTTATACAAGAGGCTGACGTCCTAGTAAGAAAACGCTGCCGAACAACAGAACTTATACAGTTTGTGTAAAAGAAAGAAAAACAGCTATGTGAATAATCCCACTGGGTTCCAACTCTGTTATTGCCTTTATGTCTTCGAGCATCTCATCACTTTGCTACTTGGTTGAAGGTAGATCGGATTGATTAGCGCCATCCGAGATTGATAGTCGATACCGAAGTCTGGTTGCAAGATGATCCAATGAGACATAGTGTTACGCTTCAATCCCTAATTTTTGCCTGGACCGCCCTTTCGGGTTTTCAGTCCACCGAGATACCCTTTTTTTCCCAAGCCGCCTTTTCAGGTTTTCGACTTGCCAAGTGTACAGATTTTTTTTCATTTTCATCCCTTATTTTTGCCCGAACCCTTTTGGTTCGTCGGGAAGCCCTTATTTTTTCCTAGGCCAGTCAACCTAGCGGGTCTTTGATTATGCGTAGTATTTTTTCACTATGTCTGCATTGACGGGATGAGGAAGGTCATCACCATCCATGGTGGTTAGAATCATAGCTCCTCCTGAGAAAATGTTCTTAACCACAAACGGCCCTTCATACGTAGGGGTCCATTTTCCCCTGGGATCACCTTGCAGCAGTATGATGCGTTTGATCACTATATCCCCAACTTGATATTCTTGTTGTCTGACTTTCTTGTTAAATGCCTTGATCATTTGCTTTCGATACGTCTGACCATGACAAATAGCAGTAAGTCTCTTTTCGTCGATTAAATTCAATTGATCAAGCGGGTTTGGATCCAGTCGTCTTCGCTCAAACCTGCATCCTTCATAATCTGAAGAGAGGGTATCTGGACTTCAATGCGTAAGACTGCTTCCATGCCATACACCAAAGAGTAGGGTGTTGCCCCTATTGAAGTACGCACTAAGATTTGGTACTCATGAAGAGCAAATGGTAACATCTCGTGCCAATCTTTGTATGTCACTGTCATTTTCTGCACAATCTTCTTGATGTTCTTATTAGCTGCTTCAACAGCCCCATTCATCTTCGACCGGTAAGGAGAAGAGTTGTGATGTTGTATCTTGAACTATTTGTAGAGCTCGGTGATCATCGTATTGTTGAGATTTGTACCACTGTCCGTAATGATCCTCTCTGGTACACCGTATCGATAAATCAAATTGTGCCGAATAAACCGTGCCACGATGTTCTTGGTCACTGTAGCAAATGAAGCTGCCTCAACCCACTTTGTAAAGTAATCAATAGCCACCAGAATGAAACGATGCCCGTTGGATGCAGTTGGTCTGATCTCACCAATCATATCGATGCCCCACATTGCAAAAGGCCACGGAGCTGTCAATACGTTCAGAGGAACTGGAGGTATGTGCACCTTATCAGCATAGACTTGGCACTTATGACATGTTCGAGAATGCTGGTAACAGTCAGCTTCCATAGTAGACCAATAATATCCTGCCCGTAGGATTTTCTTTTCCATGGTGTGTCCACTGGAATGGGTTCCGAAAGTGCCTTTGTGTAACTCTGCCATAATCCTTTCTACCTCGTTCTTATCCACACATCGCAGTAAGGTTGAGTCATGATTACGCTTGTAAAGGATACCATTGCTGATGAAGAACTTTTCCGCGAATCTCTTCAGAAACTTAATATCATTAATAGATGCACCCTCGGGGTACTCTTGAGCCTCAAGATACCTCTTCACCTCATGAAACCAGGGTTTATCTGCCACCTCTTCAGTCTCAATATCACAGCAATGTGCGGGTTCATCCAACCTTTCGATGGTAATCTGGGGAGCTTCATTGTCCCACTTGACCTTGAACATAGAAGACATAGTATCTAGCGCGTCTGCTAACTGATTCTCCTCCCTGGGGAAGTGTTCAAAGGTGATCTCCTCAAAGTGCGGAAGCAACGTCAATACATACTCTTTGTAAGGAATAAGATTTGGGTGCTTCGTATCCCACTCGCCTTTGATCTGACTGATCACGAGAGCGGAATCTCCGAATACACTCAAGAACCTAATCCTTAGGTCAATAGCAGCTCGAAGACCCAGTATACATGCTTCATACCCTGCCATATTGTTCGTGCAGTTAAAACATAATCGGGCGGTGAATGGAGTATGACAGCCTTCAGCAGATATGATCACGGTGCCATTGCCATTACCCAATGCGTTTGAAGCTCCGTCAAAATACATAGACCATCGGGATCCCTCCTCAGGTCCTTCATCCGGTCCAGTTGTTTCATAGTCGGTCATCAACATGATGTTCTCATCCGGAAACTCGAAGTTCATAGACTAGTAATCATCCACTACCTGATGCGCCAAATGATCTGCCAACACACTCCCATTGATTTATTTTTGGATTGTGTATTGGATGTCATACTCAGTCAAGATCATCTTCCATCTTGCTATTCTTCCGGACAAAGCGGGCTTTTCGAATATATAATTGATTGGATCCATCTTTGATATCAATTGAGTAGTGTGAGTCAGCATATACTGTCTCAGTCGGCGAGCAGCCCATGCCAAAGCGCAACAAGTTTTCTCAAGCAGTGAGTATCGGGTCTCACAGTCGGTAAACTTTTTGCTAAGGTAGTAAATAGCATGCTCTTTTCGGCCAGACTCGTCATGTTGCCCCAGCACACACCCCATTGAATTATCGAGTACTGTCAAGTATAAGATCAAAGGTCTCCCTTCAACTGGTGGCATCAGAATAGGAGGCTCTTGGAGATATTCTTTGATCCTTTCGAAAGCGGCCTGACATTCATCATTCCATCTTATCACTTGAACTTTCTTCAGCAACCTGAAGATTGGCTCACAAGTAGCAGTCATGTGCGAAATGAATCGGGCAATGTAATTCAGGCGTCCTAGAAAGCCTCTGACTTCTTTTTCTGTTCGGGGAGCTGGCATTTCCTGTATAGCCTTCACCTTTGCAGGGTCCACTTGAATACCTTTATCACTCACGACGAAACCCAGCAGCTTACCAGACCTTACCACGAAAGTGCACTTGTTCGGGTTTAACCTTAGCTTGTACATCTTCAACATGTCAAATAGCTTTTGGAGATGGTCAAGATGTTCTTCTTCAGTTTGGGACCTTGCAATCAGGTTGTCAACGTATACCTCAATCTCATGATGAATCATGTCGTGAAACAAAGCGACCATGGCGCGCTGATACGTTGCCCCAGCATTCTTTAATCCGAATGGCATGACTTTGTAGCAAAAGGTACCCCACTGCGTAACAAAGATTGTCTTCTCCGTGTCTTCGGGAGCCATCTTAATCTGATTGTAACTAGAGAAACCATCCATAAAAGAGAAGATCTTATGTTGTACGGTGTTGTCGACCAAAACATCGATATGAGGCAGAGGGAAATCGTCTTTGGGGCTTGCCCTATTCAGATCCCTATAGTCAACACACATCCGTACCTTACCATCTTTCTTCGGCACTGGAACCACGTTGGCAACCCACTGCGGGTAAGAAGTAAGTGCTAGAAAACCGGCATCAAATTGTTTCATAACCTCTGCTTTGATTTTCTCAGACATCTTTGGGTGCATTCGGCAAACCTTTTGCTTCACTGGAGGACAGTCTTCTTTAGTTGGCAAGCGGTGAACCACAATATCGGTATCCAACCCAGGCATATCTTAATAAGACCAGGCAAAGATCTCAACATAGTCACACAGCATTTGTATTAACCGTTGCTTGACTCAAGACTTCAGATTTGCACCAATATTAACCTCTTTCTTGTCTTCTTATGTACCCAGATTTACTGATTCCACTGGCTCTTCATGGGGCTGTATGGCCCTCTCTTCCTTAAGTAACAGTCTAGAAAGCTCCCCAGGCACTTCACAATCATCCTCACCTTCGTCCTCAGCTTGGTTGATCGGACTTTTGAAGTCATAACTGGTAGTAACAGAGTCGTTATCAGTGGGATCCAGAGTGGATGTGGACCTGTATTATGATATGTGAGTGTGTGTAAGACAATAGCTGTTTTAATGAAGTGCAAGATAGAAAAACAAATAGCGCAAAATTTGTAATGCAAGAAAAACGTCCAATGCTTTATTGATGATATATGGAAATGACAAACATAAAGCCCTCACAAACAAAGCCACGGTGTCTTGGGCAAGGCACCGGGACGTAAAGTTTTAAATTGTCTGTTACAAAACATCAAAACAAAAGTCTATTAATGTGTAATAAAAGAAATGGGCACGAAGTCCTTCGCCGTCCAATTGTTCAAGCCACCATTGGTAGTCGGGTAAATCCAGCTGTCAAAAACTGACTCCTCTTCGTCATCTTCAATTGCATTCACTTCCGGATTACTGATACGCAGGGGAGGTCTTCCAATCCGCGCATGCCGAATGGCCCTTTGAGCTTCTGCAGTAAAACCCAAACAAAACTTGTCAGTTTTGTGTGCGAAGTCGGGGAGTTGGCCCCAATTTGCATACCCACCTTTTTCAATAACAGCCCTGGCATCCTTGAGGGAAGCCATCTTCATTGGAGGATCTTCAGCAACAGTTTCAGTCGACACCAGAGTCTAGGGGACTTCTTCAAAGTTCTGGCACGGGGTTTCAATGAACTCCCCATCCATCTCCACATACCGAAAAGAGTTAAGGTGGCTCACCATGTATTCCTCTTCTCCTCGTACTGTAACAATTTCCCTTTCACTGGGTATTTTAACATCTGATGGAGCGTGGAAGTCACTGCCCCAGCTTTATGAATCCACGGGCGACCCAGAAAACAAGAATAAGATGGTCGAATGTCCATCACATAGAATGTAGATGCGAAAGTCTAGGAACCAACATTAACAGGGACATCCACTTCCCCAGGTACCATCCTTTTGGACCCGTCAAAGGCCCTAACCACAATATTACTTGGCTTCAGTACCAACCCTTCACAGTCCAACCGGTCTAATGCTTTCTTGGGTAAAACATTTAATGAAGACCCAGTATCCACCAGTAAGTGGGCCAAAGTAGTGCCCCTGCACTCGATCGAGACATGCAGGGCGTCATTGTGATTCTTTCCTTTGGCAGTCAAATCTGCATCGGAGAAACCCAACCCGTTATCAGCGGCCAAACTAGCCACACAGTCTTTGAATTGATCAGTAGATGTTTCTTGCGGCACATGCGCAGTTTTAAGGAAAGCAATTAAAGCCTTTGCATGGGCTTCTGAGTACAACAATAAAGATAGCATGGAGATCTTCGACGGGGTTTTCCCCAGCTGTTCGACTATGTTGTAGTCGCTTTTCATGATGATCTTTAGAATTTCCTCTATCTCCTGCCTAGAGGTTTCAACAATAATCTTCTTAGGCGCCTCCATCCGGGCAGGCTCACCTATGATCTCTTTGCCCCGAGCGTCAAATGACTCGGCGACAAGGGTAATGATTGGAACATGAACAGGGACAGTAGCAGATGTATTGGCAGGTGGAGTAGCAACAGGTTTCCGAACATTTCGTGGGGAGATCTCAGGAGAGAAGAGTCTTCCGCTTCGGGTGACCTTGCTAGACCCGACGATATTGCTGACATCAGTATCAGCTTCTTCAGCCTTCAAGTCTTGTTTGGTCCCATGATAATACACATCGGCCCCATAGTGCCACTGGACAACCTTATCCAAAGTGTACGGGATAGGACCAGGGATAGTTATGATCAATGGAGCAACTCTTGTAACGGGTGTAATCCTAACAAGCTTTCTCGAGGAAGCCTTGGAAGGATTGGCGGAAATGGTTATGATGGAAACATCTTCATCAGGAATCAACGGAATCAAAGTTTTCTCGAACAGGATCTCTTTTCTATCCATCAGGCGTTGAACACCTGACTTCAATAGATGGCAACCAGTAGGCAGGATTGAACATAGGTGGCAACCTTCGCCAAAGCCTGGAAATAAACCGACTGATAATAAGTTCTTCTTTACTGTCATCAACAGAGTAGAAACATCTTCCACAGAGGTTACAAATGAATCATCGTCCACATCATTTACTCCATGCTTGGGCATAGGAGCAGTCATGACGTTAGGCTTTTCTGGTGCGTCAAACTCAATTTCCTTAGCTTCAATCAAATATTGCACCTTATTCCTCAAGGCCCAGCAGTTGTTCGTGTCTTGCTCTGGGCTATCGGAGTGATAAGCACAGCGGGCGTTTGGATTATACAGCGGAGATATAGTGTTGGGGTTCTTCGGGGCTTCCCTCAGAGTCACCAAGTTGTTCTTCAACAATTGCGGCAGAATTTGAGATAGAGTCATACTGAGCCGAGTATACTGTCTTTACGGTCTCTCTATTCTTTGTTGATTGTTGCATTGTGGGGAAACAGTAGGTCTTGATATTACTACCGCATTAACTGCTTAGCGGAGTTCAGGTCGGTTTTGGCTCCTTGAGCTATAAACTGCACTAGCTTCTTTCTTGAGAGGCTTCTTCTCTGTACTTGACGAAGCATCTTTTTGTATCTTGTCGCTTTTGATACCAGCCTCCACTCTCTCCCCAGTCAAAATCAATTCAGTGAACCCAGACGACGAACTACCGATCAAATGGTTGAAATATGGACCCGACAAAGTCCCAAGAAACATATCCACCAAATCCATATCAGACAGAGGGGGTTGGACTCTTCCAGCAAGATCTCTCCACTTCTGAGCATAGTCCTTAAAGCCTTCGCTTGCACCCATAGACATACCCTAAAGTTGAGTACGCGTGGGAGCAAGGTCGGTGTTGTACTAATATTTCTTGTAAAAAGCAGCAGCAAGGTCCTCCCAATTGTGGACGTTAGCTACTTCCAGTTGATAGAACCATTCAAGTTGAGTCCCTGACAGACTATCTTGAAAGAAATGAACCCAAAGGTTCCTATAAGCAGTATAGGGTTGAATCTTTCTGACATACGAGCGGAGGTGTAGCTTCGGACAAGATACTCCATCATACTTAGCAGAGACAGGAGCTTTAAACTTGTGAGGGATCACCACCCCATATGCCAATCCCATATCTCCAAAGTCAAACCCAGGTATCTTCTAGATCTCCATTGCACTCAACCGGTCTTCAAGTTGCTTATATCTATCCTCAACAGGAGGATACTAGTCTTCATCAAAATCAGTGTCGTTATCAGAAACCACATGACTATGCCCCTTTCTTTCCTCTTGATTCTATCCCCCTCTAGATGAATGGGACAAATCAGTTTCCGGTCGCAAATTGTTCCTGAATCTGCGACCCATATTCAAGAGGACCACCTTCTTCTTCTTCTTCTCTTTCAAGATGAGAGACTTCAAATCTTGCTTCCCTTTGGCCAAATTCAATAACATCTCCTGGAATTGAGCATTTTGAGCCTGAAGAGCCTTGATGGTTTGATCAGTAGGCGTTTCAGAAGACATGATTGCTGAAATAAACAACGAAGAAGATGAGACACCTGTAATGGTACTTGTGATGATGGTGCATGGGAATGGAATGCGTATGAAATGATTTCAAAGACTTTGGGAGATTCAAATTTGTAAAACAAAGAAATAAACAAACTTTATTAGATTCAACTTGTAACAATGTTTAATAATGCCTTTAAGGCGTTACAAAAGAAATAAATGAAAATAAATCTAAATTTAGAAAAAACAACAAAGAATCAAAAATCCCATGGTCGCCTTCCATTCGTGCTGACATAATCGTTGATTGTCCTTTCATTCTCAAGCTGTCTTGTAAGCCTCAAGATCTTCCGTTCCTGCTCATGATACTTCTCTCTGCATGTATCCATTTCTTCCTTTAACTGGATCCAAGACCTCTTCAATTCCCCAAGATTAGTAGGCATGTAGGGATGGAGGACTGTGTAGGGAACACCTTCTTCATTAGTATGCTCTACAATCACCAGTAAAACAACTTCATATGGCATCCCCAGCTTTTGAGCACGGGCTCGAACCCACTGGAGATAAGGCTGCATCGGGAGGGAGTTCTTCAATCCTAGCTCATGCGGGTCAGACCCGTTCCCCATGCCCCAAGCTCGTATAAACCTGCGGCGATGTCCCTCAACATCCCCCTTGTAGTCAAAGACAATGCCTGTAAGCAGCAGCTCTTGGGGACCATCTCTCCGAGCGTGTCCAAACTGTCGTAAAGCCAAACAAGGATTGTAGGTTATTCCCCCTCTAATTCCAAGCAACGGAACATTAGGGTATTCCCCACATCAATCAATGACAGCTACTCTTTCCATATCTTTAGAACTCCAAAGGATGTCCGTATGAGCAAGGGACATGATTCTGTAAGCCCATCCTACACCTTCCCCGTTCTTCAATACAGACTTGGGGAGGTGCAAAATAAACCACCTCTCCAACAGCGGCATGCAACACATGAGGGTTCCCCTTCTTCGTACGGTACGAGTATAGAGAACATGTAGAATATCACCTAGAAGAGTAGGCACTGGATTACGGGACATGAATATCTTGACTGCATTCACATCTATAAAGGAATCTGGATTTGGAAAAAGAACCAATCCGTAGGTGAGGAGAGCCAAGATGTCTTCAAAATCTTGGAAATCCAAGTTATCCCAGAACTGTTGAGCTTGATCAATCAGAAACTTAGCCAAGAAGCCTTCAACCCCACTCCGGGTTTCCCAGTTAGACACTACATCAGCCTTTGTCAAGGGTAAAGCTAAAGCAATGTCCTCTGGCCTAGGAACCTCCTCCAAACCTGTGAAGGGTGTCTGCTCGAGAATGGATATACCCAATAAATCAGAAAACTCCTCCAAAGTAGGGACTAGCTGATAATCCGGGAAGGTGAAACAATGATGCAATGGATCAAAGAACTGAAATAACACACTCATTATTTTCTCATCCAACTTTGAAATGACCAAGCTAAGGAGGTGACCATGTCTTCTAACAAATGAAGAAGTATCAGGAACTCTTGAGACTAACTCTCTGAGCTGAGCAGGGATTTGCACAAAGTTGACTCGAATGGTATTTCTGCGCATAGAAGCCATGATTTGTAAAACAGAACAAAGATGAATCCCCTCGGTCTTTGAAATGGTTAGTCTAATGAAATATGCATGCTATGTCATGATGCATATGTCATGATAAAAACACACAACATGTATCACAGATAGCAAACACGGTAAAGGAAAACAAGTCACACAGTAGCCCTTATGTTTCAGGCTTGCATGGAGTTTAGGTACTACCCTCTTGCAGTTTAGTTGGTTCAACTTGTCCTAATAATAGTAACCGGGTTCTAGAGGTTCTCAATATCACTGACCATCCTCCATCGGTCATAGTTTCAGCTCACGCAACCTTTTCTTGCGGCCGGAACCAACTCGAGAGTATAGTCTCAATGAGTGTAGCATCTCACTACTTCCTATGGCGAAGTTGGTCAATCATAGGTTCTAAGGTCAGTTGATGCTTAACGACCCATATAGCAGCCCCATACTCTCCTTGTTGCTCCACAAGGGATATCGGTACCAACTAATGTGCCACATCAACGTAGCTACTGCTTCAACTGTATCGGTCTACGCCGTATAGTTCCCTCACAGTCTATTGCTACTTACCTAAAAGGTATCCCCCAGATTCGGGTTAGGATCTATAGTAACTCCAATACAAAGCCCACAAAAATAAAGCAATCAAATCAAACAATAGAAAACAATATGATGAACTAATCCTAAGGTATACCCCACTTATTTCTCCCCAGCAGATTCGCCAGTTCTGTGATACGGTGGCCAGAACCGGGACTGTTTAAATACTATTGGTTTGCGTTTTGTATTCGCAAATGTCGCGGTAAGTAAGAGTCGCCACTGACTTTTATTTTATCCAACAAGGAAAGGAAACAGAAAAATTCCTTTTTTTGAGATTTTATGAGTACAGGGGGTAGATTATAGAAAGGGAAGGTATTAGCACCCTTTCTATCCGTAGTTATCTACGGGCTCTTAGGTACTTGCTCATCATTTTCAAAATTGCTTCTTTGTGTGTTTGTGTGATTTGAAAAGAAAAGTTTTTGACTTCGATTTAAGTCTTGCTTCTGTCTTCAAGAGTGTTACGAAGTGTTTTTGAAAGCTTTGTTTTAAAAGTGTAAGTGTGAAAAAGTTTATTTGGATTGAGCAAGTACTTAAGAACTAATCTACCTACTCTAAAAAGAGAATTGTTCTATATTTTTTTCCTTTAGACACTGCTATCCCACTATTAGTGAGTAGGTAGCATCGTCGTTGGAGTTTTGAGGGTCAATTTGAAAGGGACGTACGGTCACTAAAGCAATGTTAGGACGTCTTAGTAGTAACCCTAACGTCTTAAGATCAATATTTGAGGAAACATTATCCGAAGCAACCATTTTGAGGCAACTTTTCTGAACGGGACTTTGATCTTTGTTTAGACAAGAGAGCGACCACTAAAGTATCCTATACTTAATGACCGTTTAACGAAGGCAACCAAAGTGAGAGTATATCCTAGGAGTGCGCATGTGCGAATGATTCAATTTCAAGTTATTATCTTTGCACATTTAGGGTTTGCTAACTGTTTTAATTTTAGCATACATTCTTGTCATGCAACCCTAATATCATACATCAAACAGTTTAATATTTGCAAGAATTTAAAGTGCGGAAAGTAAAGCTACGCTATTACAAGGCTTCGGGCATTAATTACATAGCCAAAAACAACCCGTAAAAAAACGATAAATGAACGAAAAAGTCCTAATTAATCTATTACATCCCATGAGCAATTACATCAATATTGTAAAAACAATAAAGCGTGCGCGATGAATATTAAATCAGGAGAGAACTAGGGTTTTTACCCCTTTAACCTAATTGAAAGAAAAAAATGTTTTTGTTGATTTTTGATTATTTTTAAGAAAAGAATATGGTTTTAAAATTAAATATATAATTAATTAACTAATTAAATTAATTAATGAGATAAATTACATGACCTATTTTTCGTGTTTTTGGTTATTTTAAGAAAAATAAAATATAATTAAGTTAGAAACAAAACCCTAATTATTCTAATTGATTTTAAATTTATTTACAAAATAATTAAAGTTATCTAAAATTTACAACCTAATTAAATTAATTTAATTTTTTGATAAAAAATAAAATCTAAACCTAATTTGGTGAAAAATATTATTTTTGTGATTTCTTGATAAAAAGAATTATTTAATTTTGTGTTAGTAAATTAAATAAATAAATTAAATAAAACAAAATGTTAAAAAAAAAGAAAAGAGAAAGAATTATTGGGCCTGAGAAAGAGATTTTTAAGGGGTGCATATAGCATTTTTCTGGCCCCAATAAGCAAAGATCCACGTTGACTGGCCAGATTCTCCACTATGCATTGACTACGGCCTTTGGTGCTCCTTCAGATGATAGCCATCAGATATGGATCTCAAGACACTTGGCCAGTTGGATTATGAAGGCGTATGGTAGTCCTTGGTCTTTGTGGAACATGGGATCTGTAGAAAGAATTCAAGAAAAATGCAAACGTTGGAGGCAGGGGTCGAACCCCTGACCTCAAGCTCCCCAACGCCTTAACGCTTGCCTGGCTACCACTGGGCCAATTGTGTTAGTTGTTATAATAATACAAAACAATAATTAAATATTAAAAAGGCAATATATATCAATTCAGCGTGCATTTTTTCAAATAGGTGAATGGTTATTCGCCACGTCTTCGTCTTCTCCAAGGATTTGTTGTTTTAGACAACAGACCTTTACCAACGGACACTCACCGTAGCTAAAAACCTGGGCATATCAAAAATCATGTACAATCACAATAAATCAATGGTGATGGTACCAATCCATTCGTCTCAGTCTCACGAACTTCATGGTACCCTAATCGTAGCCCAATTTCACCTGTACACCAAGATCCCAATTTGAACCAAAAAACCCTAACAATGGTGAAATCTCATATAATTCATGAAAATGCAATTAATTATTACAGAAAGCTTGCAAATGTTCTAAGGATTAAGAATCTACAAATATTTCATGCTACAAGTACAAGAATGATGCAATTCGAATTCAAGAAAGAAGCAATATCGTGACTGACTTACAGTGTGTTATAGGGCCTGGAAATGCTTGCTCTCGATTGGTTTTGCTTGCTGGTAACCCCAGGAAGCGATTGGGATGGGCAGGAAGCTTTGAAACTGCTTGAAACTAGGAATTCGATTCAACACTTTTTCTTGTTTTTTTCAAGTTTGGTTCTGGTTGCAACGCCTCTCTCTAGCCTTGCTTTAGGTCTGCCAACGATCCTTATGTACTGAGGAATGAATTAGGGTTGAAAGCATGTGCTCAATCTTCCTCCATCATTGTCTTTGATCTTGATTGGATTCACTTTAAAATCTTTCCAAAAATAGTCTAAATCCAATTTTTTTTGTCCACTCCAAGCCTTTACACGAATTTGATCTCATGCTAGCTGGAATTTAAGACCTGAAACATGTATCAAATCTTGAGATTTCAATATTTTGGATTTTCTATGATTTGTTTTGATTTAAAATGATTTAATTCAAATAAAAAATCAAAATAAATAATAAAAATAAGATAATGACAAGTGGCAAAGGCTAGGGCTCGTGGACCATGTTGCCAACTTAAAACAAGTGCAAAAAGTTAGGCCCATTAAGCAAAATTTGCAATTTGAGGCATAGTTGACTTTTGGCAATTTTGCAAAAAGGGTCAACTTCACCAATGCATAACTTCCTCAATTTTGACTCTTTGAAGGTGTTCTTGGACTTTTTAGAAATCTTGAGATATCCTATAAGCAACCCGTTTTGTCCCATCTCAATTTGATATTCCATGCTCATGTATGAAGCTTTGAGAAAAAAGGTGTTTTTGTTGACTTTTCAAAATGACCTATAATGTCCAAATTCATAACTTCTTGTGAGTGCATACCTTGAACTTAGGAGATGAATATGGATTGTAGATCATGGCATCCTCTTAAAAATGAGCTTTGGATGGGTCATTTCTCATAAAGTATGAGAAAGTTATGCTTGGTCAAAGTTGAGTTGACTTTTCCTACAAAACCCTAATTTAGCAACTTTTGGTTCTTGATGAATTGTGAGTAATACTTGATGAATCTTGATAAACCCTTGATCAAATTATGAAATATACTTCAAAATGAGGATGTTGACCAAAAATCTTGAAGTTTGACTGTATGTAGGCCACAATTGACTTTTGCCCTAGCACAATCGATTTTCAGGCCTTTGAGCAATTGACTGAGCAAATTTCCTCTGCAAGGCGTAAAACTTGTCAAGGATGATCTTGAAAACATATTAGGAAATTGGTGAGCATTTGAGATCCCTTGGACTCAAGTATGTTGATGCAACATGAAACCCTAATTTGAGGTAGATTGCCTTAGGAGAGGGGTTGTCTGGTCAACCCTTGGGTTTCCTTGAGCAACTTGAGGTTCTTTCTTGAAATGTTTTGAGAAATATGGGAGGGAAAATTTTGGGGTACAACAACTGCCCCTGTTAAATCTTTTTAAACCTGAGGATGTAGATTGGCTTGCGTGCCTTTCGTGATCCGAAGGTGAAAGATGATTGAACACTAGAGTGCCCAGAAATTTGCACTCGCATGAAGTGGTAATTGTCTCGTGATGTCAAGAATGGGCTTACAAATGCCATTTGGAAATTGCTGACGGGGGATGGGCTTAAAGATGCCATCCGAAGGAGTGTCGATCGCATAAGAGATTCCTTAGCGAGAGTTGTATACCTGCTGTTGAGGAAGATTCCGCTGGGGGATGCTGATCTCTGTCTTGAGAGAAGTAGAATTTTAGGAGCTTCAGTCGTCCGTTATTCTACTGGGGAATCATCTCTGTTGAATTTTAGGAACTTCGCTCATCTATTATTCTACTGAGGAATCGTCTCTTAGTCGAGGAGGTGAGAATGAACTACTATCTGGTTGTGGTCCAGGCTTCATAGTAATAAGACCGACTGCTATTTGGTCGTAATCCAGGCTTTGCAGTGACTTACTGGGGAGATGAGATCATACTTGCTATCCGGTTGTAATCCAGGCTTTGCAATTTCTCGATTCTTATATGGTCGTAATCCAGGATTCAGAAGGAATTAAGTTATTATCTGGTCGCATCCGGGCTTCAACTTAAGTTCAAGGCACACTTATATCCGGTCGACTCTGGGCATCTTAGTAATTGTCCAGGTGAAATTGCTATTTGGTCGAAATCCAAGCTTCGCAATGTCCCTTACTGTTATCTGGTCGTAATCCAGGCTTCGCAATGTCCCTTACTGTTATCTGGTCATAATCCAGGCTTCACAGTGTCTTTTACCGCTATCTGGTCGTAATCCAGGCTTGTCGATGTCTCATACCACTATCTGGTCGAAATCCAGGTTTCATGGTGTTCAGAGGAAATCAAGATATTAATTAGTCGTAACCCGGGCTTCATAACTTATGTTAAAGATATACCACTATCTGGTCGTAATCCAAGCTTCGCGGTGTCTTTGGCTGCTATCTAGTTGTAATCCAGGCTTCACAATGTCTTCTACCATTATCTGGTCGTAATCCAGGATTTATGGTCTTGTATTGCTATCTAGTCGTATTCCAGGCTTCACAATAACTTGTTGAGCTGTTATCCGGTCGTAATCCGGGATTCACGGCTTGTGTTTATGATATACCACTATCTGGTCGAATCCAGGCTTCATGGTACCTCGCACTGCTATTTGGTCGTAATCTAGGCTTCATAGTAATTGGCTGAGCTGTTATCTGGTCGTAATCTGGGCTTCACGGCTTGCTAGGGATTAAACTATTATCCGGTCGAATCCGGGCTTCATAGCTTAGAGATAAACCACTATCTAGTCGAATTCAGGCTTCGCGATGTTTCATACTGTTATCTGGTCGTTCTCCGGGCTTCACAATATGTTGTAGAAATCAATATATTATCCGGCCTAATCCGGGCTTCATAGCTTGAACTTGGTGAGAATTTGATTGTATCTTTCCTGAAAGGTAAAGGTTAGCTGTATGTAATGCATGATATGTATCAAGCAATGATGTTCTCAAAATAAATGAGATTGTGTTTTATGATGTGTATGCGTATGCCATGATATATGGATATGCAATGTTTTTATGATAATCTCTAGCTGGGGAAAATAAATCTCGGGTTGCTGCTGGAGAGTGCAAGAAGTTGAATTTTTCGTTTCCGCTGGGGATAGTGAATGAAGATGACTGTGAGAATAATCCTGCGGGAAAGGATAACTCCGCTAGGGAATAGACCGACGAGGAAATTACTCTGTGGGGAAGACATATTCTGCTAGAAGCTATGTTGATTTGGAGAAATAACCTCGGCTGGGGATGAGTTATCATAGCTGGCGATGATGCACTCTGTTGGGAATTGAGTTTCTGTTTGTGAAAGGAATCAACTCTGCTGGGAATGTTTTTTTCATTGGCGACTTCACTGGGGATAATCTTTTAGACTCTACTGGGGACAATCCTCCAGACTCTAGTGAGGATAATCCTTCAGACTCCACTGGGGATAATGTTCTAGTGTTAATGATAAATAAACTCTTCTTGGGGAGAATCTTGCCGATTTACTCGCGGTTGCGAGCCTCAACTGGGGAGAGTGGTGTCCTTTTCGGGACTGATAATATCACTGTCTTTTTCTTACTCTGCGGGGAGTGAATGTACCTTCAATCGTTTTCTCCAACTAGGTCTATCCCTATACCTGGTGGATAGAGCAACTGTATGGTTTAGACATTTCTTATTTGCCCCTGTTTCTGATATTATGAGTAATCGTCTTTTGTTTCGCATGTAAATATTTATGAGCAGCAATTATTGTCTAATGCATATATCAAAAATGACCATTGGACGTTCTTGCAAAACAAAACAGAAAAAGAAAACAATTTGAAATTTCTTTGTGAAAAATGAATTGTATTGCTTTTGTAGTTGGCCTGTAAATAGGCGTTTTTGTACAAGAGGCTGACGTCCTAGTAAGAGAACACCGCCGAACAACAGAACTTATACAGTTTGTGTAAAAGAAAGAAAAACAGTTATGTGAATAATCCCACTGGGTTCTAACTCTGCTATTGCCTTTATATCTTCGAGCATCTCATCACTTTGCTACTTGGTTGAAGGTAGATCATATTGATTAGCGTCGTCCGAGATTGATAGTCGATACCGAAGTCTGGTTGGAAGATGATCCAATGACACATAGTGTTACGCTTCAATCCCTAATTTTTCCTAGACCGCCCTTTCGGGTTTTCAGTCCACCGGGATACCCTTTTTTTCCCAAGCCGCCTTTTCAGGTTTTCGACTTGCCAGGTGTACGGATTTTTTTTCATTTTCATCCCTTATTTTTGCCCGAACCCTTTTGGTTCGTCGGGAAGCCCTTATTTTTACCTAGGCCAGTCAACCTAGCGGGTCTTTGATTATGCATAGTATTTTTTCACTATGTCTGCATTGATGGGATGAGGAAGGTCGTCACCATCCATGGTGGTTAGAATCATAGCTCCTCCTGAGAAAATGTTCTTAACCACAAACGACCCTTCGTACGTAGGGGTCCATTTGCCCCTGGGATCACCTTGCGGTAGTATGATGCGTTTGATCACCAGATCCCCAACTTGATATTCTTGTCGTCTGACTTTCTTGTTAAATGCCTTGATCGTTTGCTTTTGATACGTCTGACCATGACAAATAGCAGTAAGTCTCTTTTCGTCGATTAAATTCAGTTGATCAAGTCGGGTCTGGATTCAGTCGTCTTCGCTCAAACCTGCATCCTTCATAATCCGAAGGGATGGTATCTGGACTTCAATGGGTAAGACTGCTTCCATGCCATACACCAAAGAGTAGGGTGTTGCCCCTGTTGAAGTCCGCGCTGAGGTTCGGTACCCATGAAGAGCAAATGGTAACATCTCATGCCAATCTTTGTATGTCACCATCATTTTCTGCACAATCTTCTTGATGTTCTTATTAGCTGCTTCAACAGCCCCATTCATCTTCGGCCGGTAAGGAAAAGAGTTGTGATGCTATATCTTGAATTGTTTGCAGAGCTCGGTGATCATCGTATTGTTAAGATTTGTACCATTGTCCGTAATGATCCTCTCTGGTACACCGTATCGACAGATCAGATTGTGCCGAATAAACCGTGCCACGACATTCATGGTCACTGTAGCAAATGAAGCTGCTTCAACCTACTTTGAGGATCTTTCTTGAAATTTTTTTAGAAATATGGGAGGGCAAATTTTGGGGTACAACAGTTATGCTTATAAAGGATCCCATTGCTAAGAAAGAACTTCTCCGCGAACCTTCTCAGAAATTTCTTATCATTAACAGATGCCCCCTCGGGGTATTCTTGAGCCTCTAGATACCTATTTACCTCTTGAAACCAGGGTTTATCTGCTACCTCTTCAGTCTCAATGTCACAGTAATGTGCGGGTTCGTCCAGTCTCTCAATGGTAATCTGGGGAGCTTCATTGTCCCACCTGACCTTGAACATAGAAGACATGGTAGCTAGCGCGTCCGCCAACTGATTCTCTTCTCGTGGGAAATGTTCAAAGGTTACTTCCTCAAAGTGTGGGAGCAATGTCAGTACATACTCTTTGTAAGGAATAAGATTCGGGTGCTTCGTATCTCACTCGCCTTTGATCTGACTTATTACCATAGCGGAATCTCCGAATACACTCAAGAACTTAATCCTCAAGTCAATATCAGCTCGAAGACCCATGATACACACTTCATACTCCTCCATGTTGTTGGTGCAGTTAAAACATAATCGGCCGGTGAACAGAGTATGACAGCCCTCAGGAGATATGATTACAGCGCCAATGTCGTTACCCAATGCGTTCGAGGCTCCATCAAAATACATAGACCATCTGGATCCCTCCTCGGGTCCTTCATTCGGTCCAGGTTCTTCGCAGTCGGTTACCAACATGATATTCTCATCCGGGAACTCGAAATTCATGGACTGGTAGTCATCCACGGCTTGATGCACCAAATGATCCACCAATACACTCCCCTTGATTTCTTTTTGGGTTGTGTATTGGATGTCGTACTCAGTTAAGATCATCTGCCATCTTGCTATTCTTCCGGATAAGGAGAGCTTCTCAAAAATATACTTGATCGGATCCATCTTTGATATCAACAAGGTAGTGTGAGTCAACATATACTATATCAGTCGGTGAGCAGCCCATGCCAAATCGCGGCAAGTTTTCTCGAGCAATGAGTATCAGGTCTCACAGTCGGTAAACTTTTTTCTAAGGTATTAAATGGCGTGCTCTTTTCGACCAGACTCGACATGTTTCCCCAGCACGCACCCCATTGAATTGTCTAGCACTTACAAATATAAAATCAAAGGTCTTCCTTCAACTGGAGGCATCAGAATTGGTGGTTCTTGAAGGTATTCCTTGATTATTTCGAAAGTAGTCTGGCATTCATCATTCCACTTTACCACTTGATCTTTCTACAACAGCTTGAAGATTGGCTCACAAGTAGCAGTCAGATGTGAAATGAACCTGGCGATGTAATTCAGACGTCCCAAGAAGCCTCTAACTTCTTTTTCTGTGCGGGGAGCCAACATCTCTTGTATGGATTTTACTTTTGTAGGGTCTAACTGAATACCCTTATCACTGACAACAAAACCCATAAGCTTACCAGACCTTACCCCGAAGGTACACTTGTTCGGATTCAACCTCAGCTTGTACATCTTCAACCTGTCAAACAGTTTCTAGAGATGATCAAGGTGCTCATCCTCAGTTTGGGACCTGGCTATCATGTCATCAACATAGACCTCGATCTCGTGGTGAATCATATCATGGAACAAAGCGACCATGGCGCACTGAAAATATTCCCCAGCATTCTTTAACACAAAAGGCATTACCTTGTAACAGAAGATGCCCCACTGTGTAACGAAGGTTGTCTTCTCCATGTCCTCAAGAGCCATCTTGATCTGGTTGTAGCCAGAAAAACCATCCATGAAGGAGAAGATCTTGTGTTGTGCGGTATTGTCGACTAGAACATCAATGTGAGGAAGTGGGAAGTCATCCTTAGGGCTTGCCCTATTCAGATATCTATAGTCCACACACATTTGTACCTTACCGTCCTTCCTAGGTACTGGAACGGCGTTGGCAACCCACTGCGGATAAGAAGTGACAGCTAAAAATCCTGCGTCGAACTGTTTCATGACCTCTGCCTTGATTTTCTCTGACATTTCAGGGCACATACGGCGAACCTTCTGTTTTACCGGAGGGCAATCTTCTTTAGTCGACAGGCGATGTACCACAATATCAGTGTCCAAACCAGGCATGTCTTCATAAGACCAGGCGAAGATCTCAACATAGTCGTGTAGCATCTATATTAACCGTTGTTTGACACTAGGCTCCAGATTCTCACCTATCTTAACCTCTTTTTTGTCTTCCTTTGTACCCAAATTCACTCACTCAACTAGCTCTTCATGAGGCTGTATGGCCCTTTCTTCCTACTGTAACAGTCTAGCAAGTTCTACAGGCACCTCAGAATCATCCTCACCTTCGTCCTCGACTTGGTTGATCGGATTTTTGAAGTCATAATTGGAAGTAGCAGAGTTGTTATCAATGGGATCCAGAGTGGATATGGATCTGCAGTATGATACGTGAGTGTGTGTAAGTGAATAGTTGTTTTGATAAAGTGAGAGACAAAAAATAAAAATAAAGAGCGCAAAATTTGTAATGCAAGAAACGTCCAATGCTTTATTAATGATATATGAAATGACAAATAATAGCCCTCACAAGCAAAGCCAAGGTGCCTCGGGCAAGGCACCGGTCCGTAAGGTTTCAAACTATTTATTACAAATCTTAAAACAAAAGTCAATTACTAACGAATAAAAGCAACAGGTATGAAGTCCTTCGTTGTCCAGTTATTCGGTCCACCATTGGTTGTTGGGTAGATCCAGCTGTCAATGTCTGAGTCTTCTTCACTGTCCTCAATTGCATTAATTCTCCAATTACTGATGTGTAGAGGAGGTTTTCCAATCCGTGCGCGCCTAATAGCCCTTTGAGCCCCTGTAGTAAAGCCCAAACCAAATTTGTCAATTTTGTGAGCAAAATCAGGGAGCCGACCCCAATTGGTACAGCCACCTTCTTCAACTACAGCCTTGGCATCCTTGAGAGAAGCCATCTTCAGCGGAGGTTTGTTGGTAGTAACTTCAGTTGACGCCAATGTCTGAGGGACCTCTTCGATGTTCTGACAAGGAGTTTCTATGAATTCCCCTTCCATCTCCATGTAGCAGAAGGAATTGAGATGATTCACCATATATTCTTCTTCACCTCGCACCGTGACAATCTTCCCCTTCACTGGATACTTCAGCATTTGATGGAGTGTAGAAGTAACTACCCCAGCCCTATGGATCCAAGGACGACCCAGCAAGTAAGAATACGATGGCCTGATATCCATCAAGTAGAAGGTGGACGCAAAAGTCTGAGAACCCACTTTGACAGGAATGTCCACCTCCCTGTGAACCATTCTCTTTGATCCATCAAAATCCCTTACCACAATGTTACTAGGCTTTAGATTCTAACCCTCACAATCTAAATGGTCTAACGCTTTCTTCAGCAAAACATTCAACGAAGATCCGGTATCTACCAGCACATGAGCCATAGTGGTTCCCCTGCACTCAATCGAGACATGCAGAGCATCATTATGATTCCTCCCCTTAGGGGTCAGATTCGCATCTAAAAAACCTAGCCCATTGTCAGCAGTCAGGATGGCCACACAATCTTTGAACTGATATGTTGAAGTTTCCTTCGGCAAATGTGTAGTCTTGAGAATGCAATCAAAGCCTTTGCATGGGCTTCAGAACATAAAAATAGAGACAACATGGAGATATTTGACGGGGTTTTCCCCAGCTGCTCGACCATATTGTAGTCGCTCTTCTTGATAATTTTCAGCATTTCCTCTATTTCTTGTTCAAAGGCTTCCACAATGATTTCCTTAGGTGCCTCCGTCTGGGCAGGCTCACCTATAATTTCCTTGCCCCGGGTCCCAGATGGCTCAGCAGCAAGGGTGGTAACTGGAGTAAGAACAGGAATAGTTGTAGATGTACTAACTGGAGTAGGAACAGGAGAAATGTCAGGAGTGCTGGTTGGAGCAGCAGTTGGATTAACAGTAGGCTTGATGATAGTCTTTGGAGAAATCTCAGGAGAGAAGACCCTTCTACTTCGGGTAACTTTACTAGTCCTGACAATGTTACTGACATCAGTGTCAGCTTCTTCATTCTTCAATTCTTGCTTAATGCCATGATAATACACATCAACACCATAATGCCATGGGACAGCCTTGTCTGAAGTGTATGGGATAGGACCAGGAACAATGATTATTAGCGGAGCAATTCTTGGAACGGGTGTAATCCTAACAGGTTTTCTCGAGGAAACCTTGGAAGGATTGGCGGAAATGGTTATAATGGCAACGTCTTTAGTGGGAACAACGGGAATAATAGTTTTCTCGAACAAAATCTCTTTATTATCCATCAGGCGCTGAACACCTGACTTCAATAAACGGCAACCGGAAGATATAATCAAACACATGTGGAAACCTTCACCACAACCCGGAAATAAACCGGCCAACAGCAAATTCTTCTTAACATTCATAAGAGAAGTGGAAATTTCTTCAATAGAGGTCACAAATAAATTGGTGTCAACAGCATTGACTCCACGACCATGTTTGGGCATGGGAGCAGTTATAACATTTGGCTTTTCTGGAGCATCAAACTCTATCTCCTTGGCTTCGAGAAAATCTTGTACTTTGTTTCTCAGGGCCCAACAATCATTTGTATCATAGCCTGGAATCTCAGAATGGTAGGCGCACCGCACATTGGGATTGTATCTGGGAGAAGTAGTGTTTGGATTCTTGGGAGCCTCTCTCAAGGTCGCCAAGTTAGATTTTAACAGATGAGGCAGAACTTCAGCCAAAGTCATATTGATGCGGGTAAACTTCCGTTGTGCTCTTTCCACCCTTTGTTGATTGTTGCATTGTGGAGCAATTGTGGGTCTTGGTATCACTACAGCATTTACCGTTTGACGGTGTTCAGATCTGCTTTGGCCCCTCGGGCTGTAGACTGTATTGGCTTCCTCCTTACCAGCAAAAGGTTTCTTTACCGAACTCAAAGAAGCATCCTTCTATATTTTACCACTTCGAATGCCAGCTTCCACTCTTTCTTCAGTCAAAATTAACTCAGTGAAACCAGATGACGAGTTGATGATTAAGTGATTGAAAAACGAACCAGATAGCGTCCCCAGAAACATATCAACCAACTCCCTATCAGAAAAAGGGGGTTGGACTCTTCCAGCCAAGTCTCTCCACTATTGATCAGAGTCCTTAAAACCTTCACCTGAACCCATAGACATACCCTAGAGCTGAGTACGAGTGGGAGCAAGGTCGGCGTTATACTGATACTGCTTGTAGAAATCAGCGGCAAGATCTTCCCAGTTTCAGACACTGGCTCCTTCCAACTGGTAGAACAATTCAAGTTGAGTCCCTGACAGACTATCTTGAAATAAGTGCACCCACAAATTTCTATCAGCTGTGTGGGGCTGGATTTTTCGAACATATGAGCGGAGATGGAGTTTTAGACAGGACACTCCATCATACTTGGCAAAAACTGGAGCTTTGAATTTATGAGGGATGACCACTCCCGATACCAGTCCCAGTTCTCCGAAATCCAAACCAGGTATTTTCTAAATCTCTAGAGTGCTCAGACGGTCTTCTAACTACTTATACCTATCCTCAACAGGGGGATATTGCTTATCATCGTAATCAGTATCGTTGTCAGAAACTGCAGGACTAGGGTCCTTTTCCCTTTCTTGGTTCTCCTCGTCCTTGGATGAAGAGGTCAGATCAGTTTGATGTTTCAACCTTTCTCCGAATCTTCTACCCATGTTCAGAATTCCAACCTTCTTCTTCTTTTTCTCTTTCAGAATAAGGGTCTTTAGATCCTCTTGCCCTTTAGCCAGACTTATCAACATCTGTTGGAATTAGGCGTTTTATGCCTGAAGATCTTTGATGGCTTGATCGGAAGACATTTCTGCTGAAATAAACAGCGAAGAAGATGAGAAAACTATAGTGGTACATGTAATGATATGCATGATAATGGGATGCGCATGTAATGATTTCAAATACTTTGGGAGATTTAAATTTGCAAACCAAAAAAAATAAACAAAACTTTATTAGCTTAACTTGAAGGGTTCAACAATGCCTTTAAGGCGTTACAAAGAAGTAAATAAAACAAATCTAAAACTAGAAAAAGCAAGATCAAAAGTCCCATGGACGCTTTCTCTTTGTGTCGATATAGTCATTGATCACTCTTTCTTCCTCGAGCTGCATGGTGAGCTTTAAAACCTTCCTTTCTTGCTCATGGAACTGCTCTCGATAAGTGTCTCTCTCATTCTTTAGCTGAATCCAAGACCTCTGTAACTCCCCAGGATCAGTGGGAATGTAAGGATAGAGAACCGTGTAAGAAATGCCTTCTTCATTAGTGGGCTCCACAATCACTGGTAATACGGCCTCATAAGGCATCCCAAGTTTCTGGGCACGAGCTCAGACCCATTGGAGATTAGGCTGCACAGGAAGGGAAGTCTTTGGTCCCAACTCTTCGGGGTCAGATCTGTTTACCATGCCCCAAGCTCGTATGAACCTCCGGCGATGCTCCTTAGCATCCTCCTTATAGTCAAATACAATGTCCTCAAGAAGTAACTCATGGGGACCATTTCTTCGAGCATGACCAAATTGTCGCAACGCTAGATAAGGATTGTAAGTGATACCCCCTCTGACACTAAGAAATGGGACATTAGGGTACCCCCCACAACGGTCAATAACAGCAGTATCTTCCATAGCCCGGGAACACCAAAGAATGTTTGTATGAGCAAGTGACATTATTCTGTATGACCAACCCAAACCTTCTTCATTCTTTAGCACAAACTTAGAGAGGTGAGAAATAAATCACCTCGACAAAAACGGCATGCAACACATAAGAGTCCCTCTTCTCCTCATAGTACGAGTATAGAGAGCATGCAGGATATCTCCCAACAAGGTAGGCACAAGGTTGTGAGAAAGGAAAATCTTGACAGCATTCACATCTACAAAGGAATCCGGATTAGGGAAGAGAACTAAACCATAGATAAGAAGAGCCAAGACATCTTCAAAAGCCTGAAAATTCAAATCATCCCAGAATAGTTGAGCCTGGTCCATCAGAAATTTAGCTAGAAAACCTTCGACCCCACTTCGTGTTTCCCAATTGGATACTACATCAGCCCGTTTTAAATGCAAAGTTGAGGCTATTTCTTCTGGCCTAGGAACTTCTTCCATACCTGTGAAGGGTACCTGTTCAAGAATGGATATGCCCAATAGATGAGAGAACTCTTCCAAGGTGGGCACCAGCTGGTAATCTGGAAAAGTAAAGCAATGATGCTTGGGATCGAAGAACTGAAATAGTACGCTCATCATCTGTTCATCAAGGTTTGAAGTAACCAGGCTGAGAAGTTGACCGTGTCTCTTAATGAAAGTAGACATTTCAGAAACTCTTGATGCTAACTCTTTAAGTTGGGCAGGTATCTGCACAAAGTTGATTCGGATGGTATGTCTGCACACGGAAGCCATGATCTGCAAAACAGAACAAAGATAAATTCCCTTGGTCTTTGAAATGTTAGTGTAATGAAGCATGAATGACATGTTATGATGCATGATGTCATGATAAACCACATGTATAGCAAACACAGTGTGATCGGTGGATCTAGAACTGACTGTTTAACGCTGGTTTCGCGAAATGTCGCAGAAGCAAGAGTCACCACCGTCTTTTATTTTCTCCAACATGGATAGGACAAAAGCACAGCAAAATTCCTTATGAGATAGTTTCTCGGTTCGGAAGGTAGATTTATAGAAAGGGAAGGTGTTAGCACCCTTTCTATCCGTGGTTATCCACGGGCTCTTAGATACTTGCTCATTTGTGTTTTCAAAAGTGTTTGTTTGCTTTTCAAAATGTGAGTGGGTTTGAAAAAATTTCATTGAAAACTTCAATTCGACTCTTGTATCAGTCCTCAAGAGTGTTGTGAAGCGTTTGTTTTGAAATCTTTTAGAAAGTGTCCGTGTGAAAAGTTTGTTTTGTTTGTTTTTTGAAGAGAGCAAGTACCCAGGAGTTGTCTACCTACCCTAAGGAATTAGGCTGTGTAAATGTCCTTAAGGTAGTGCCATCCCACCATTGAGAGGTAGGTAGCACCACCATTGGAGGTGTTCGGGTCAATTCGTTTGTAGGGACAGTGTGGTCACCAGAGCAACAGTAGGACACCTTAGAAGCTACCCTTATGCCATGGAACATGGACATAAGGACTTACTAAAACGTCCTATACTCGACGACCACGTTTCGAAGGCAAGGCAACAGTGAGGCGTACCCTAGAAGTGGTGTGTGCGTTTGTGTGTTGTTTTCATGTTATGTTTTATCTTGTACATGCATCACGGTGATCTACGCTTGTTTTTTTAATTTAGGCCATACATTCTTTCATGCGATTATAATTTAAAGTGCGGAAATTTAAATGCGGAAAGTAAAATCCTACGCTATTACAAGGCGCGGGTCTATACATCGCCAAATTAACAAAGACCCGTTTGGTAAAAAATGCGGAAAATAAAATAAATTCCTAATTACTATTACATGGCTTGAACAGTTACATAATATTCACAAGAAAATAAAGTAACGCGCAAAATAGAAATTGAAATTGAACGTTCGAGGGCGTTGGACCCTTTTGAAATTTAATGGAATTAGAAAGCTAACTAATTATTTAATAAAAGAAAAGAAGTGTTTTTTAGGTTTTTGGATTTATGAAATAAAGAAGTTAAAATTAAAATTAAAAGAAACCCTAATTCTAAGTTATTTTTATTTATTTGAGAAAAATGTTTAAGTTTAACCTAATTTACTAAATATTTAATGTACATGTTTATTTACAAAAATATTTAATTAGGAATTAATAATAATGATAATAAGAAAAAAAAGATTATTTATTAAGAAAAGGATAAGAATGTTAAAAACTCTAATTTCTACATATTTTAATTATTTAAGAAAAAGTGTTAAAATTAAAACCTAATTTAACTAAATAATTAATGTATATTTAATATTTATTTACAAAATAAATTAATAGGAATTAAATATAATTAAACATATTTTTGGTTTTTTTTTATCTTCTGGTTTTATATTATAAAAATCAATTTATGAAATAAAACAATTAAAAAGAACAATAATTGAAAAGAATAAAAGAAAAGAAAATTAAAAGAAGGAATACAAACAAGGAGGGGTGTCTGGCCCTTTTTGGAGGTTTTTGTAGAGTAATTTGGGCCCAAGATTGCAAGGCCTGCGTTGAATTTCCAGTTTGCATGTGGAGTGGTTGACTAGCGTGTATGGTAGTCTCCACGTTCTGGCCTTTGGATTGATCATGAAGCCACTTGTCAAGCCAGAGCATGAGGGTGTATGGTGAAGCCTTGAAAGAACGCTGCATAGAAACGCCTTAAGAGAAAAATTATGGAATATGTGGGGGACCTGGGAATCGAACCCAGGTCCCAAAGCTTGCAACGCACATCCCTGGCCAATTGATCTATCATGTCCATTCGTATATAATATAATAAGAAAACATTATATATAGAAAATGCCCATTATGCTGAAAAACGCGCCAACGTTTAAATTGGCCAACCAGATGAGGACACACATGCTTCTTCTTCCTTTTTTTTCCTGTAAATAAAAGCAAATAGCGGGGGTTTTAAACCCCCACTAAACTCAACCAGAAAAAATAGCGATTAGAGCATAGATGAATATAAAAAGGGCGCGAGGTGTGAGTTTGTCTCGTCTTGAGGTCACGAATCCAATGGCACAGGTTTGAAGGTCTGATTTTTCCATATGAAGAAACTCCTAAATTTGGAGCTCTGTAACCCTAGAAAACGTTAATGGTGAATTCTTATACAGGCATTGTTAGTTCAATTAAAGGGTACCAATAGCTTCAGAATATCCATATTAGTGTAAATCAATTAACAAAATACATGAACAATGCTTAAAAATTGAAACACGATAATGGATATGTTTATGAAAAGTGAGACTTTGTTATACCAATTCTTGAGGTCTGGAGATTGGTTCTTGATTGCAACGCGTTCCTAGCAATGTCAGGAAGACAATGGACAAGCTTTTGGACCTTGAATCGCCTTGTAGCTATGTTTTCAGTTTTCAACTTTTGATGAAAATTTTCAATTTTGTTATGCAGCCTCTGAGCAATATTTCGTGTCTAATGGAATAGGTTTAGGTTATGCCTATGTAAGTGAATGGAATTAGGTTAAAACCAAGCCCAAAGATCCATTGATTTAATGATTCAATATTTGATTTTGTTCACATCTTTTTTCAATCTTTTTCCATGCCAATCATGCCAAATTTGGATGATATTATCCTTGTTAATGGATGCACGAAATATTTATCTCATAATGAGTGAACTTGCTGCACAAAAAGATTTGATAAGTGTTATTTGATATTTTTTCATATTTAAATTTAATTAAATGAATTAATAATAATAAAAATTCAAATAATTAATCAAAAATAAGAAAATACATCCCTTTGAGGTCAATGGGTCGTGCATATCCTTTGGGTAATGATTCATGAAAGAAATTGAGGCCCATTAGCATTTTTGAAGCCTTTTGTGTAAAGTTGACTTTTCAAAATTCCGAAAAATTTCCCAAATTATACAAGACATATCTTGCTCAATTTTGAATCTATGATCATGTTCTTTGACATTTTGGAAAGGTCTTGAAGTCCTCTAACCAATGTATTTGGTCCCATGTCATTTTGATTTACCAATCTCAAGTTATGGTCTTTGACTTAAAGTGCCTTTTTGTTGACTTTTGAAAATGACCTATAATGTTGAAATTGATAACTTTTTGTGAGAGCATTTCTTGGACTTGAAGTGTGAAGATGAGTTGTAGGAAATGTCATCCTCTTCAAAATGAGCTTTGGATGGGATTTTTCTGATAAACCATGAAGAAGTTATGCCCTGGTCAATTTGCAGTTGACTTTTTCAACTGCCCAAAAATAGAAACTTTGTCATCTTGAGACTTTTTGAGCCATGCTTTGAGAATCATGATCAAGAATTGATCAAATGATGTTTGTGGCTTCAAAATAAGATGTTGACCAAAAATTTTGACTTTTGACTGTCAAATGACCATTTTGCCCCTGCAGTTGACTGTGAAGCATTTAGGGTTTTTGACTGTGCAATTTGATGTTGTGAGTCTTGAAACTTGGCATATGGATGCTTGACAATATATGTGGGCATGTGGGACTTGATTGGACCCTTTAAAACTTCAATTTCTTTGCCAGAACCAAAACCCTAAATTGACTGTGTTAGGAGGCAATTG
Source organism: Vicia faba (assembly GCA_948472305.1). Classification (NCBI taxonomy): domain Eukaryota; kingdom Viridiplantae; phylum Streptophyta; class Magnoliopsida; order Fabales; family Fabaceae; genus Vicia; species Vicia faba. The sequence goes on from OX451738.1 coordinate 1,262,941,632, forward strand.
GACTGTGCAACCCTTGAGAGATTTTGAACCATTATCTGAAGATTGATCTTGGCAAATCTTGAAGAATATGGGAGGGCAAATTTTGGGGTACAACAGTTGCCCCTGTTCAATCTTCTTAGACCTGAGGATGTAGATTGGCTGGCGTGCCTTTCGTAATCCGAAGGTGGAAGATGATTGAACACTAGAGTGCCCAGAAATTTGCACTCACATAGTAGAATGTCAGTAGTGTGATGTCGGGAATGGGCTTACAGATGCCATTTGGAGACTGATGGATAGGAGGATGGGCTTATAGATGTCATCTGGAGATTATAATTTTGGAAGTTTGGGGGAGGGAACCTGTGTAGGGTTACCGGATGATGAGCTCGCGTAAAACTGCATCTTTGGAGGAAGGAAACCTGTGTAGGGTTTACTAATAATGAGTCCATATAAGACTGCATCCTTGGAAAGAGAGAACTTGTGTAGGGTTGACTGATGACGAGTTCGTGTAAAACTGCCTCTGGAATTGATAAAGAAACCTGTGTAGGGTTTACTGATAACGGGTCTGTGTGAGACTGCGTATTTGAAGGAAGGAAACCTGTGTAGGGTTTACTAATAGTGAGTCCGTATAAGACTGAATCTAGTGCTGAGAAGGAAACCTGTGTAGGGTTTACTGATGACGAGTCAGTGTAAAATTAACGTCTGGAGTTTGAGAAGGGAACCTGTGTGGGGTTACTTTGATGATGAGCCTGTGTAAATCTGCATCCTGGAAGAAGTAAAACCTGGGTATGGTTTCTGGCGACGAGTCCGTGTAAAAACTGCATCTTTGAAAAGAGAGAACCTGTGTAGGGTTTCTTGATGACGAGTCCGTGTAAAACTACGTCTGGAGGGAGCGAAGGGAACCTGTGTGGGGTTTCTTAGGGGTAAGTTCGTGTAAAATTTCTGGAGGAACCGGGGTAAGGTTACTCCAGGATGAGTTCGTGTAAAACTTCTTGATAAACCGGGGTAAGGTCATCTTGAGATGAGTCCGTGTAAGACTTCTGGAGGAACCGGGGTAAGGTTACTGCAGGGTAAGTTCGTGTAAAACTTCTTGATAAACCGGGGTAAGGTCATCTTGAGATGAGTCCGTGTAAGACTTCTGGAGGAACCGGGGTAAGGTTACTGCAGAATAAGTTCGTGTAAAACTTCTTAATGAACCGGGGTAAGGTTATCTTGAGGTAAGTCCGTGTAAGACCTCTGGAGGAACCAGGGTAAGGTTATCTTGTGATAAGTCCGTGTAAGACTTCAGGAGGAACCGGGGTAAGGTTACCTTGGTATAAGTTCGTGTAAAACTTCTTGAGGAACCGGGGTAAGGTTACCTTGGGATAAATCCGTGTAAGACTTTGGGGGGAACCGGTGTAGGGTTACCTGAAATAAGTTCGTGTAAAACTTCTTGATGAACCGGGGTAAGGTTAACTTGAGGTAAGTCCGTGTAAGACCTCTGGAGGAACCGGGGTAAGGTTATCTTGTGATAAGTCCGTGTAAGACTTCAGGAGGAACCGGGGTAAGGTTACCTTGGTATAAGTTCGTGTAAAACTTCTTGAGGAACCGGGGTAAGGTTACCTTGGGATAAATCTGTGTAAGACTTTGGGGGGAACCGATGTAGGGTTACCTGAAATAAGTTCGTGTAAAACTTTAGGAGGAACCGGGGTAAGGTTACCTTGAGGTAAGTTCGTGTAAAACTTCAGGATGAACCGGGGTAAGGTTACTTTGGCGATGGGTCCGGGTAAGACTTCTTCTGAAAGAAAAGGAACCGGTGTAGGGTTACTTTGGTGATAAGTCCGGGTATGACTTCTTCTGGAAATTGAGAAGGAAACGGTGTAGGGTTACTTGATGATGAGTCCGTGTAAAACTTCATCTGAAATAGAAGGAACCGGTGTAGGGTTGCCTGATGATGAGCCCGTGTAAAACTTCATCTGAAAGGAAGGAACCTGTGTAGGGTTGCCTGGTGATGAGTCCGTGTAAAACTGCATCTGAAGTTGAGAAGGAACCGGTGTAGGGTTTCCTGATGATGAGTCTGTGTAAAACTACATCTGAAGTTGAGAAGGAACCGGTGTAGGGTTTCCTCATGATGATCAAGTAGATAATTGTCCGGTCTGGTTTCGGATATTAACCCACGATCAGTTGTCCACAGAATTTTCCTGGCTTGTTAACGGTATTGATCTGGAACTGAAAAGGTAGATGGTAACCCTCTTTTGATTGACTTTTTCCTGAAAAGGCAAAGTATTAGTCGTATGCAATGTCATGATGCATGAACTGCATGATTTTAAGATGTTCTCAAAGATAAATGAGATTTGTATGTTCATGATGCGTATATGCATGCTATAATGTATGAAGATGTGATGTTTATGAATGTATTTTTTTGTCTGAGAAATAAATCCTTGACGTGTGCCGGGCGTTTGTTGGATCCTGGGCTGCTGTTGAAGAGTAGAGTTCTTCATGTTTCCGCTGGGGGTGATGGTTGCAAGAATACCGGTAGGAGAAGATGACTCCGTTGGGGGATGAACTTGGCTAAGATTACTCTGCGGGGAATGCTCTGTGGGGAAAGAGAGATACTTTGCTGAGGTTGATGATAACTCCGCTGGGGATACCGTTGTTGAGTTATGTTGAAGGAATTGATGAACTCCGCTGGGGGATAGGAAGACTCCGCCGGGGAAACTTTTCAGATTGGACTCTCCTGGGGAAATTTTGAACTGTACTGGGGAAGTGGCTCCGCTGGAGCGTTTGGTATACCGCCGGGGAACAATCTTATATCAAGACTGCCGGGGATGCTTGTTAAGAATGTTTGTAGACTCCGTTGAGGAATGTTGAGATCTGCTGGGGATACCCAGTTTCCTTATGGCTGACAATATACTAACTCTGCTTGGGGAGAGTATCGTTGACTTGTTGGCTCACTCTCTGGGGAATTAAGATATCTTGATTACATTCTTCAGCCGAATTTACCTTGGTACCTTGGTGGACAGAGCAACCAGATCATTTAGACAGCTCATATTGCCCCAGTTTCTGTTGGAGAAGGTACCTGTGGAGGCGTTTGATGACTGCCGATTGACAAATCTTCTTCTGGTAGGCAAGTGACGAGATGACGGGACATAGTCGTATGCTTTGATCCCTAATTTTTTCCCGAACCCTTTTGGTTCACCGGGAAGCCCTTATTTTTTCCTAGGTGTGTCAACCTAGCGGGTCCTTGTTTGTGCGTAGTATTTTTCGACTATGTCCACGTTCTCAGAATGTAGGGAGATGCCCCTGTCAATAGCATTGTGTTGCCATGTTACCAGAAGATGTTCGTTTGATCGCCCAATGCCCCAAGTGATGGAGATTTGCCCCAAGTTGGTTGGCCTTTTGAGAGATTCTCCGAATCTTGACTTAACTGCCCCAGATAATGGACCATGATCAGGCCCGCCCCTTGGTTGGGAGTGCTTTTGTTCATAAGATATTCTTCGTGCGAATTTCTTTGTTGTTCAAACAAATAGTCATATGTGCAAGCAATGTTATTTCAAAAATGCAAAGCTTATGCCTGTCTTGAAGATTTTGAAAATGCATTTTTCATAAAAACAAGTGAATTTTGTAAATTGTGATGTCAACTCGTTATTTTACCGCAAGCCTTAAGGAGTCAGGATACCTTTGTAACAGTATGCTTTCGAACTAACCCATGCTTCAGCTAGGACTTTTAAGGGTTATAACGTGGCCTGGTTCATGGTTTAAGAAACAAAGGATAAAGGCTCAAATTTATTTGTACCCACCCGTTCTTCGTGATGTTCTTCAAACCTAAACTCAGCTGATCGTGCGTTAGACCTTGTTTGAGTCTTTGCTCTGATATACCAGTGATGATTCGGATACTGATAGTTTATTTCGAATAGGCAGTCATTTTTTTTTATGTTGAGGATTTGCAGGACCTCTTTCTTTTCGATTTCGTTATCCCTGTCTTTTTGCCTGAACTGTTTCTTTTGTGATTACAGTCAGCGGGATGCCCCAGTTTTGTAAGTCTCCTTCTTAGGTTTTGACTTATTGGGTTTTTATTTTTTTGGTAATGACTACTGTCGTTATGATTATTCAGAACCATCACTGTCTTTTGTTTTGGAAAGACTTCCTTTGGTGTCATTCGTTGTGCACTTGGATCAACTGAGAGAACTACCCTGCCCCAGGTTATGATTAAGGGTTTTAATTAATTTTTTTTTTGTGAAAAGAAAAAACTCCTACTTCTTTGGCTCGAAGGGGTTGACGAGGGATTATCTTCCTTATAACTCTAGTGTTTAGGAATGGAAACAACGCCTGTACCTCATCAGCGGGGTCTGTTCAAAAGCATACTGTAAATTGTGGTATCGTTTTCGTCATCCTCCCTCAAGAGGCTTAGAATTTTCAGTCAAGAGTTGATCATCACAAAAATATGAAAGCAGTTTTAAGTACAGTAAACATAATTAATTCAAGACAGACATGTGTAATGCATTCATGAAATAAAAGAGTTTAACATGATAATTGTTTGTTCGAATAAGAAAAGAAAAGTAAAACTTGAACATTCGAATGAACAAAAAAATTCCAATCCTAGCCATGTTTGGGCAAGGGAGTAGTGATCACATTGGGAGTCTCAGCAGGCTCGAATTCGATCTCCTTAGCGTCGATCATATTCTAGATCTTGTATTTCAGCGCCCAACAATCCTCAGTTTCGTGCCCCGGACTATCAGAATGATAAGCACACCTCGCTTCTGGGTTGTAGTTTGGAGAGGAGGTCTTGGGATTGGCAGGAGGGTTGATCACCGCAATCAGATTCATTTTCAACATGTGTTGCAGAGCTTGTGACAACGGCATGTTGATGTTGGTGAATTGTCTTTTAGGCTCGTCTGGCCTTCGCTGATTTCCCTTTTGTGGTTGTCGGCGTGGCGCAGAACCAGAGATCATAACTGCCCCTGCATGTTGGTCACGACGACTCTTTTAACTGTATGCAGCATTAGACTCTTTCTTCCCCATGTAAGGCCTTTTGTGAGTATCAGGAGGTGTGGCCTCTTGAATCTTCCCACTCTTGATACCAGCTTCAATTCTTTCCCCAGTCAAGATTAAATCTGTAAACCCAGCAGAGGAATTCCCAATCAGATGGTTGGAGAAAGGTCCAGACAGGGTCCCCAAGAACATGTCGACAAGTTCCCGATCAGTCAGAGGTGGTTGTACCCTTCCAGCAAGGTCCCTCCATTTTTGGGCATACTCTTTGAAACCTTCGCCTGCACCCATAGACATTCCCTGAAGTTGAGTGCGCGTGGGAGCAAGGTCGGCATTGTACTGGTACTGCTTGTAGAATGTAGTGGCCAAGTCCTCCCAGCTGCGGACGTTGGCTCCATTCAGTTGATAGAACCACTCGAGCTGAGTCCCTGAAAGACTCTCCTGGAAGAAATGGATCCATAAGTTCTTGTCAGCCGTGTAGGGCTGGATCCTCCTTATATATGATCTGAGATGCAGCTTAGGACAGGATGCCCCGTCGTATTTGGCAAAGGCAGGTGCCTTGAATTTATGAGGGATCACCACCCCCGAAGACAGACCTAGATCTTCGAAGTCCAGGCCGGGCACTTTTTGTATCTCCATGGCACTTAGTCGGTCTTCCAACTGTTTATACCTGTCCTCAGCTGGAGAGTATTGTTCATCATTGAACTCTGTCTCGTTGTCGGAGACCACTGGACTAGGAACCTCTCTCTCATGGGGGCTGTCATTTCCAACAGATGGGGTAGTCTGCTCAACTTCATTTAGTGGTCCGTTCCCAGATTTGCGTCTCGGGTTGAACAGCACTGTCCTCTTCTTCTTCCTCTTCGAGAGCAGAGTCTTCAAATCCTGTTGGCCCTGGGCTAGACTCTTAATCAACTCCTAGAACTGGGCATTCTGGGCCTGGAGGGCCTGGATGGATTGCTCAGTAGATGTTTCAGGATTCATGATGAGACTGCTGAAATAAACAGCAGAGAAGGTAAGCAACCTATAGAAAAAGGGTACTTGTAATGCAATGACGTGTATGTATGCATGCGATGTTTTCAAGGATCTCGCGGGGTAAACAAGAAAGTTGTTAGCATTTGAATTTGGGTAGCTTGATTGAAAGAACTGCATATTGTTGAGAGTTCTTCTTCAAGGGTCAAGCCTCACCATATCGAGTGGGTCATAGCCCCTGACAACCTTGGCTAGAGGAAGATAAATCCCCTTTGCCCCTTGCTGGACATGTTGGTTCATTGTGACCTGCATCACAAGCCCTTGAGATCCTTGAAATGGGTTAGTCCTTATGCAGGATGTATGCAATGGTATGATGGCATGCTATGCATGGAGTGATGTAAGTAAACCCTGTTATGAATCCAGATTAAGGACTGTAAACAAAACTTGCAAGAAACTCAAGTGTTAGATAACAAGCATGCAAGTAGTCAAGTTGGAAGGCACACAAGTCACACAAGAGAGCCCTTAGAGTTTAGGCCAACATGAGGTTTAGGTATTACCCTCTTTCAGTTTGTTGGTTAAGACTTGTCCTATCAGAAGTAACCGGGTTCTAGAGGATCCCAATATCACTGACTACCCTCAATCGGTCATAACTCCAGCATCGCAATCTTTTCTTGTGGCCAGAACCATCACGAGAGTTTAGCCTCAATGGGTGTAGCATACTGCTACTGTTCTATTGGCCAAGTTGGGTCATTTAAGGTTCTAAGGTCGGTTGGTGCTTAATGACTCCTCAGAAGACTCATATTCTCCTCGTTGTGACACAAGGGATATCGGTACAGACCAAGGCGCCACACCAACGTAGCCGCTGCTTCACCCATGTCGGTCTATGCCGGACAGGTCCCTCACAGCTTATGCTACCTAACAGGGTATCCCCAGATCCGGGTTAGGATCTATGTAACTCCGATGCAACCCACAATAATAAATAAAACAAGCACAACAATTGAAAACACAAGTGATCTTAGTCCTAAGGTACACCTCACTTTATAAGATTCCCCAGTAGAGTCGCCAGTTCTGTGATCGATGGATCTGGAACTGACTGTTTAACGCTGGTTTCACGAAATGTCGCGGAAGCAAGAGTCACCACCGTCTTTTATTTTCTCCAACATGGACAGGACAAAAGCACAGCAAAATTCCTTATGAGATAGTTTCTCGGTTCGGGAGGTAGATTTATAGAAAGGGAAGGTGTTAGCACCCTTTCTATCCGTGATTATCCACGGGCTCTTAGATACTTGCTCATTTGTGTTTTCAAAAGTGTTTGTTTGCTTTTCAAAATGTGAGTGGGTTTGAAAAAATTTCATTGAAAACTTCAATTCGACTCTTGTATCAGTCCTCAAGAGTGTTGTGAAGCGTTTGTTTTGAAATCTTTTAGAAAGTGTCCGTGTGAAAAGTTTGTTTTGTTTGTTTTTTGAAGAGAGCAAGTACCCAGGAGTTGTCTACCTACCCTAAGGAATTAGGCTGTGTAAATGTCCTTAAGGTAGTGCCATCCCACCATTGAGAGGTAGGTAGCACCACCATTGGAGGTGTTCGGGTCAATTCGTTTGTAGGGACAGTGTGGTCACCAGAGCAACAGTAGGACACCTTAGAAGCTACCCTTATGCCATGGAACATGGACATAAGGACTTACTAAAACGTCCTATACTCGACGACCACGTTTCGAAGGCAAGGCAACAGTGAGGCGTACCCTAGAAGTGGTGTGTGCGTTTGTGTGTTGTTTTCATGTTATGTTTTATCTTGTACATGCATCACGGTGATCTACGCTTGTTTTTTTAATTTAGGCCATACATTCTTTCATGCGATTATAATTTAAAGTGCGGAAATTTAAATGCGGAAAGTAAAATCCTACGCTATTACAAGGCGCGGGTCTATACATCGCCAAATTAACAAAGACCCGTTTGGTAAAAAATGCGGAAAATAAAATAAATTCCTAATTACTATTACATGGCTTGAACAGTTACATAATATTCACAAGAAAATAAAGTAACGCGCGAAATAGAAATTGAAATTGAACGTTCGAGGGCGTTGGACCCTTTTGAAATTTAATGGAATTAGAAAGCTAACTAATTATTTAATAAAAGAAAAGAAGTGTTTTTTAGGTTTTTGGATTAATGAAATAAAGAAGTTAAAATTAAAAGAAACCCTAATTCTAAGTTATTTTTATTTATTTGAGAAAAATGTTTAAGTTTAACCTAATTTACTAAATATTTAATGTACATGTTTATTTACAAAAATATTTAATTAGGAATTAATAATAATGATAATAAGAAAAAAAAGATTATTTATTAAGAAAAGGATAAGAATGTTAAAAACCCTAATTTCTACATATTTTAATTATTTAAGAAAAAGTGTTAAAATTAAAACCTAATTTAACTAAATAATTAATGTATATTTAATATTTATTTACAAAATAAATTAATAGGAATTAAATATAATTAAACATATTTTTGGTTTTTTTTTATCTTCTGGTTTTATATTATAAAAATTAATTTATGAAATAAAACAATTAAAAAGAACAATAATTGAAAAGAATAAAAGAAAAGAAAATTAAAAGAAGGAATACAAACAAGGAGGGGTGTCTGGCCCTTTTGCATGTGGAGTGGTTGACTAGCGTGTATGGTAGTCTCCACGTTCTGGCTTTTGGATTGATCATGAAGCCACTTGTCAAGCCAGAGCATGAGGGTGTATGGTGAAGCCTTGAAGGAACGCTGCATAGAAACGCCTTAAGAGAAAAATTATGGAATATGTGGGGGACCTGGGAATCGAACCCAGGTCCCAAAGCTTGCAACGCACATCCCTGGCCAATTGATCTATCATGTTCATTCGTATATAATATAATAAGAAAACATAATATATAGAAAATGCCCACTATGCTGAAAAACGCGCCAACGTTTAAATTGGCCAACCAGATGAGGACACACATGCTTCTTCTTCCTTTTTTTTCCTGTAAATAAAAGCAAATAGCGGGGGTTTTAAACCCCCACTAAACTCAACCTGAAAAAATAGAGATTAGAGCATAGATGAATATAAAAAGGGCGCGAGGTGTGAGTTTGTCTCGTCTTGAGGTCACGAATCCAATGGCACAGGTTTGAAGGTCTGATTTTTCCATATGAAGAAACCCCTAAATTTGGAGCTTTGTAACCCTAGAAAACGTTAATGGTGAATTCTTATACAGGCATTGTTAGTTCAATTAAAGGGTACCAATAGCTTCAGAATATCCATATTAGTGTAAATCAATTAACAAAATACATGAACAATGCTTAAAAATTGAAACACGATAATGGATATGTTTATGAAAAGTGAGACTTTGTTATACCAATTCTTGAGGTATGGAGATTGGTTCTTGATTGCAACACGTTCCTAGCAATGTCAGGAAGACAATGGACAAGCTTTTGGACCTTGAATCGCCTTGTAGCTATGTTTTCAGTTTTCAACTTTTGATGAAAATTTTCAATTTTGTTATGCAGCCTCTGAGCAATATTTCGTGTCTAATGGAATAGGTTTAGGTTATGCCTATGTAAGTGAATGGAATTAGGTTAAAACCAAGCCCAAAGATCCATTCATTTAATGATTCAATATTTGATTTTGTTCACATCTTTTTTCAATCTTTTTCCATGCCAATCATGCCAAATTTGGATGATATTGTCCTTTTTAATGGATGCACGAAATATTTAGCTCATAATGAGTGAACTTGCTGCACAAAAAGATTTGATAAGTGTTATTTGATATTTTTTCATATTTAAATTTAATTAAATGAATTAATAATAATAAAAATTCAAATAATTAATCAAAAATAAGAAAATACATCCCTTTGAGGTCAATGGGTCGTGCATAGCCTTTGGGTAATGATTCATGAAAGAAATTGAGGCCCATTAGCATTTTTGAAGCCTTTTGTGTAAAGTTGACTTTTCAAAATTCCCAAAAATTTCCCAACTTCTACAAGGCATATCTTGCTCAATTTTGAAGCTATGATCATGTTCTTGGACATTTTGGAAAGGTCTTGAAGTCCTCTAACCAATGTCTTTGGTCCCATGTCATTTTGATTTACCAATCTCAAGTTATAGTCTTTGACTTAAAGTGCCTTTTTGATGACTTTTGAAAATGACCTATAATGTTGAAATTGATAACTTTTTGTGAGAGCATTTCTTGGACTTGAAGTGTGAAGATGAGTTGTAGGAAATGTCATCCTCTTCAAAATGAGCTTTGGATGGGATTTTTCTGATAAACCATGAAGAAGTTATGCCCTGGTCAATTTGCAGTTGACTTTTTCAACTGTCCAAAAATAGAAACTTTTGCATCTTGAGACTTTTTGAGCCATGCTTTGAGAATCATGATCAAGAATTGATCAAATGATGTTTGTGGCTTCAAAATAAGATGTTGACCAAAAATTTTGACTTTTGACGGTCAAATGACCATTTTGCCCCTGAAGTTGACTGTGAAGCATTTAGGGTTTTTGATTGTGCAATTTGATGCTGTGAGTCTTGAAACTTGGCATATGGATGCTTGACAATATATGTGGGCATGTGGGACTTGATTGGACCCTTGAAAACTTCAATTTCTTTGCCAGAACCAAAACCCTAAATTGACTGCGTTAGGAGGCAATTGGACTGTGCAACCCTTGAGAGATTTTGAACCATTATCTGAAGATTGATCTTGGCAAATCTTGAAGAATATGGGAGGGCAAATTTTGGGGTACAACACACAGGTATTTCAAACATAGTCAAATCACACAAAGCCCTTAGGTTTAAGGCTTGCATAAGGTCAAAGGTGGTACCCTCTTGAAGTTAAGTTGGTTTCAACCTGTCCTAGAAAAAAGTAACCGGGTTCTAGAGGATCTCAATACCACTGACCATCCTCCACCGGTCATGGTTTCAGCTTACGCAATCTTTTCTTGCGGTCGGAACTATTCCGAGAGTATGGTCTCAATGAGTGTAGCATCGAGTATCAACCAGTTCTCAGCTCTACACCGAGGTCGGCTATCTCACTACTTTCTAATGGCCAAGTTGGGAAATTAAAGGTTCTAAGGTCAGTTGATTCTTAATGACACCATGCAGCGGCCCCATATTCTCCTCATTTCTCCACAAGGGATACCGGTACCAACCAATGTGCCACACCAATGTAGCTACTGCTTCAACCGTATCGCTCTACACCGTACAGTTCCCTCACAGTCTATTTCTACTTACCTAAAAGGTATCCCCAGATTTGGGTTAGGATCTATAGTAACCCCAAACGAAAACCCTTAAAAGTAAAGCAAACAAAGTAATCAAGAGAAGCAATTATGATGAACTAGATCCTAAGGTATACCCCACTTATATTTCCCCGGCAGAGTCGCCAATTCTGTGATATGGTGGCAGAACTGATTGTTTGAATGCTGGTATGCATTTTTCCTTTTGTGTTCTCAAAATGTCGCGGTAAGTAAGAGTCGCCACCGACTTTTATTTCATCCAATCGAAAAGGAAAAAAGTACAGAAAAAAATCCTTTTTCGAGATATTCTGAGTACGGGGGTAGATTATAGAAAGGGAAGGTGTTAGCACCCTTTCTATCCATGGTTTTCCATGGGCTCTTAGGTACTAGCTCATCTTTTTAAAATTTCTTGTGCATGTGCTTTGTTTTGAAAAGCTTGACTTTGTGATAACCCTTGTATCAGTCCTCAAGAGTGTGACGAAGTTTGTTTTGAAAATTTGTTTGAAAAGTAAGTGTGAAAAGTTTTGATTTAAGCAAGTACCTACTAGCATCTACCTACTCGAAAAAAAGATCGTTTCTATTCTTGTTTCTTTAGACAACGCTATCCCACTATTGAGAAATAGGTAGGACCGTCGTTGGAGTTGTAAGGGTCAATTCGAAAGGGATGTACGATAACTGGAGCAATATTAGGACATCTTAGTAATAACCCTAAAGTCTTAAGATCATATTCGAGGCAACATTTCCGAGGCAACATTCGAATGGGACATTTTGATCTTTTTAGACAGGAGGGCAACCACTAAGACACCTTATGCTTAATGATCGTTTAACGAAGGCAACCGAAGTGATAGTATACCCTAAGAGTGATATGTGCGAGTGATTTGTTTTCAGTTATTTAATCTTTGCACATTAGGGTTTTCTAACCGTATTAATTTGTCATGCATTCTTGTCATACAATCCTATTAGCATACATCTAGACAATTAAATATTTGCGGGAGTTGAAAATGCGAGAAAGTAAATCTACGCTATTACAAGGCTTTGGGGAGGGGGATTAATTACATAGCCAAATAAACCCGGGAATTTAAACAGTAAATAAATCCCTAAATTAAACTATTACAAACCATGAACAGTTACAAAATATTGGCAAAATAATAATAAGCGCGCGGCGGATTAAATGCGAGGCGATTAGGGTTTTGACCCTTGACCAAACCTAATTGCAATTGATTAAAAATGTTTTTGTCATGTTTTGTTGTTTGAGAAAATAATGAAATAATTGAATTAAAAGAAAATCCTAAGTTCTAGTTAATTTTAAATTAAGAAAAATAAATTAATTCAATCTAAAAACCTATTTTTGTATTTTTTTTTTATTTATTTGAGAAAAAAATGAAAAATTAAATCAAGAGTTAACCTAATTTTCTAATTGAATTTTAGTTGTGAAAGAAATTAAAGTTGTCCTAAATTAATTAAACTAATCAATTAAAACATTTATTAAGAAAAGTAAATATTTTTTGTTATCTTGATTGGTTGATTTAAAATAAAATTATTTTTGTGTTGATTAAAAAAATAGAATAATTAAAGAAAAGAAATTAAAGAAAAAATAATGGAAATAACCGAGTGGGCCTGCTGTCAGCAGATCTGGTTCTGGATGATGGGTCCAGAAGATGGTGACCCTTAAAAGATGGGGGGTGTTGTATCTGATCCTGGCTGGTGGATCAGAAGATGCTGCTCTTCAGAAGATGAGGTGCACTGGATTTGATTCTGGCTAGTGGATCAGAAGGTGATGTGCTGGATCTGGTCCTGGCTAGTGGATCAGAAGATGCCGCTCCTCAGAAGATGCATGTGCTGGATCTGGTGAAAACAAAGGAGAAAATACCAAAAGCTCATGCCTGGGATCGAACCCAGAACAATGAGCTTCTGACTTCCTTCTTTTGACCAACATGCGCTGGATGTTAACTTGTTAATACAATAAAAACAAACAGTATATCAGAAAAAACAAGTTTTTGGTCAGAATAATGCACCAGAATTTGAATCAGCCAATCAGGTTGTGACACGTTGTTGTCTTCTTCCCTGGAACCATCGTTTTAAGTTCTGATTCTTTTACCTACAAACGCATGTCTGTTGCTGAAACCTGTGTCATTCAAAAATCAAGTATATGCAATATAAATTCAATTGGGGACCATGGATCAGTTGGGTTTGAAACTCTGATCGTCATGGTACCCATTATTAGGCCTAATTTTGCTTGAAAACCAAAACCCCAAATTGGAGCACGAAACCCTGACAATGGAAAAAGCTTATTCCTGCACTGTAACTTAAATCAAACTATCTAGAAACATAGAAAACATGAAGATGAATACAAATACGTAATTTAAACGTGCTGAATATGCAAGAATTACAGTAATTGAAGGTGGATAATTTTGCAAACCGTGAGAATGCTAGGAAGTGATTCTGGATGTCCTAATGCCTGCGAACGATTGGGAATGCTTCCTGAGACGTCCTGGAACAGGGTGCTGGCCTTGAATTGTTCTCAAAGGTCCTCTATCCTGAAATCAGAACTTCACTTTTTGTCAAGATTTTTGAGTTTTGTTCTTACAGTCTCATGCCTCTAGCCTCTTTGTTTTGATCTGGAATCCTTCATTATATAACCTAGAGTGAATTAAGTTAAAAACTTGGATTAAATCTTTGCATTTATCCAAGATTTGATTTGATTTTCAATGTATATGATATCCTTCCAAATTTGGCCTAATCATGCTAATCTCGTGCCAATCAGCCTTGATGTGATCTGATTCTAATATGCCAGCATAATGAGCTTATGATTCTTTCCAAAAATCCAATCAAAACACATCTTTGTTATTATTTACCAGTTATTTGATTTAATTCAATTTTTAATGAATACAAAATCAAAACAAAATAAATAATGAAGCAAATAACATGTGAATGCACATTTAGGTCGTGGACCACATTATAAGTGAAGTGAAAGCATAAAAGCTTAGGTCCATTTAGAAAAAAAATGCAAATTTGAACACATTTGTCTTTTGGCAATTTTGCAAAAATGGTTAACTTGGCCAATGCATAACTCTCTCAATTTTCACCCTAGAGAGGTGTTCTTGGACTTTTTAGAAATATTAGGATGTCTTCTAAGCAAACCTTTTGGTATCATCTCAATTTAGTCTTCCATGTTCATGTATGAAGCTTTGTCCCAAAAGGTGTTTTTTGTTGACTTTCCAAATTGACCTATAATGTCAAAATTCATATCTTCTTGTGAGTGCATATTTTGAACTTGGGAGCTGAAGATGAATTGTAGGGAATTGCATCCTCTTCAAAATGAGATTTGGATGGGTCATTTATGATAAAATATGAGAAAGTTATGCTTGGTCAAAGTTGAGTTGACTTTTCCTACAAAACCCTAATTTAGCAACTTTTGGGTTTTGATGAATTGTGAGCAATCCTTGATGAATCATGATCAACCCTTGATAAAATGATTAATGATACTTCAAAATGAGGATGTTGACCAAAAATTTTAAAGTTTGACTGTATGTGGGTGTTGTACCCCAAAATTTGCCCTCCCATTTTCTTCAAGATTTGCTAAGAGCATGCTTTAAAATCTCTCCAAAGGTTGCACAGCCCAATGGCCTCCTAACAGTCAAAAATTAGGGTTTTGGTTCTGGCAAAGAAATTGAAGTTTCCAAAGGTCCAATCAAGTCCCACATGCCTATAAACATTGTCAAGCATCCTTATGCCAAGTTTCAAGACTCACAGCACAAAATTGCACAGTCAAAAACCCTAATTGCTCAACAGTCAACTGCAAGGGCAAAATGGTCATTTGACAGTCAAAAGTCAAATTTTTGGTCAACATCTTATTTTGAAGCCACAAACATCATTTGATCAATTCTTGATCATGATTCTCAAAGCATGGCTCAAAAAGTCTCAAGATGCAAAAGTTTCTATTTTTGGACAGTTGAAAAAGTCAACTGCAAATTAACCAAGGCATAACTTCCACATGTTTTATCAGAAAAATTCCATCCAAAGCTCATTTTGAAGAGGATGACATTTCCTACAACTCATATTCACACATCAAGTCCAAGAAATGCTCTCACAAAAAGTTATCAATCTCAACATTATAGGTCATTTTCAAAAGTCAACAAAAAGGAACTTTAAGTCAAAGACCATAACTTGAGATTTGTAAATCAAAATAACATGGGACCAAAGCAATTGGTTAGAGGACTTCAAGACCTTTCCAAAATGTCCAAGAACATGATCAAAGCTTAAAAATTGAGCAAGATATGCCTTGTGGAAGTTGGGAAATTTTTGGGAATTTTGAAAAGTCAACTTTGCTTCAAATGCCTCAAAATTGCTAATGGGCCACAATGTCTTCCAAGAATCATCACCCAAAAGCTATGCACGACCCATTGACCCAAAGGGGAGTTATTTTCTTATTTTTAATTAATTAATTGAGTTTTTAATTCTATTAATTCATTTAATTAAAATTAAATATGAGAAAAATACTAAAATAAAGGTTTTGAATCTTTTTGTGCAGAGATTTCACTCATAATGAATCAAATATTTCGTGCATGCTCAAGAGACCAAATCTTCCAAAATAGGCAAGTTCCATGGCAAGAAAAGATTGAAAAAGATGCTTGAAAATCAAATATTGAAGATCATTGAATACAAGGCTTTGGGCTTGATTTTTCTGACCTAAATCATTCACATACATAAGCATAACAAAACCTAATGCTCAAGAAGAGGCAAACTGCGCTGAAACAAAGAAACCAAACTTGCATTTTTTGACAAAAAAACTCAAAACTGTTCTCATAGCTAGAGATCGTTCCAAGGCCTCAAATCTATTCCAAAACACTCCTGACACTACCAGGAAACTGTTGCAATTGAAATCAGATCTCCACGCACAAGGAATTGGTAGAACAGATTAACTTTTCTTTCAAAAATATTCTTGATCGTGTTTTAATTTCTAGACATTTTTCATGCATTTTAATGATTGGTTTATACTAATATGATCTCTCTGAAGCTAATGGTGTTATCCAATTGAACTAATATTGCCTGTATGCAAAGTTACCATGAGACCTTTCTAGGGTTTCAGAGACTTTGAAAGAGGGTTTCGTTCCTCTGGAAAAATTGGCCAGTCACACCTATACCATTGGAATCAGAACTTTTTGACGATTTAAAACCATACCTCACGCTCAATTTATGATGAACCATGTCCTATTCGCTATTATTCGCAGGTACCATTTAGTGAGGGTTTAAAACCCCCGCTATCTATTTTGTAATTTCAGGCAAATGAAGAAGAAGGTGTACGTGTCCCAGGATGGTTGGCTCATTTGAATTTCTGGCGCGTGATGTACCATAAGCGTGTTGTTCTCTTATATTATTTCTATTCCATTAAATTAACAAAGAAACGCTTTGGTTGGATTGGTAGCTTAGCTATCATGCAGGTACTGGGACCTGGGTTCGATTCCCAGGTCCCCTTGTATGTTCCATAATTTTTTCTCTAACATGTTCCAGCGCTGTACTCATCCAGTGGTCCACCAAACGCCTTGCCTGCCAAGTGTCCCCAGGGATCCATCCAAGGGCCAGAATATGCTGACTACCATGTACGCTAGTCAACTATCCCACATACGTGCTGGAAAGTCAAAAGGGCCTTGCATCTGTTGGGCCAGATTACTCACAATAAGCCTCCAAATTGGGTCAACCACCCCCCATGTTTGCACTTTCTTTCTCTCTTTTTATTCTTTTCTTTTATTTATTTTAATCATGTTAATTGTTTTATTTAATTCCATAAAATTAATTTTCATAAAACACAAAAAAATCAGAAATCATTAAAAATAAAAATATGTTTATTTAATTCTTTAAATAGTTTTTGTAAATAAATTCCAAATAATCAATTTAATTTAATTTTAGGTTTAACTTTAATGTTTTCTTGATAACTAAAAAAAATATAGAAAAATAGGTTTTTAGCATTTCTTATTCTTTTTCTTAATAAATAACCTTTTTTTATTTCTTATCATTATTAATTATTAATTATCTTTGTAAATAAATTTGTAATTAAATAATTTGAGTAAATTAGGTTTAAACTTTAATTCTTTTCCTTGAATAATTAAAAACATGTAGAATTAGGGTTTCTTTTCCAATTAATTTCCTTTATGTCCATTAAATGCAAAAACATCAAAAAATAACTTCTTTTCTCATTAAATCATTAATTAATTTAGTAATTTCAATTTATTTTCTTTAAAGGGTCCAACGCCCTCGCACTCTCGATTCTTATTTCTTTTCGCACGTTTACTTTTATTTCCTTTTTCAATATAATGTATTCGCCCTAAAGCCTTGTAATAGATAATTAGGATATTTACTTTCCGCATTCTTTATTCAAAATCGGGTCTTTGTTAATTTGGCGATGTATAGACCCGCGCCTTGTAATAGCGTAGGACCTTTATTTTCTGCACTTTAATTTCCGCACCCTTTAAACTGTTAATCACATGAAAGAATGTATGCCTAAATTAAAAACAAGCGTAGCTCACCAAATGCATGACAAGACAAATAATAACTGAAAATGACACACAATTCACACACCACTCCTAGGGTACGCCTCACTGTTGCCTTGCCCCTCAAAACGTGGTCGTCGAGTATAGGACGTTTTAGTAAGTCCTTATGTCCATGAACATGGCATAAGGGTAGCTTCTAAGGTGTCCTACTATTGCTCTGGTGATCACACTGTTGCCTTGCCCCTCGAAACGTGGTCGTCGAGTATAGGACGTCTTAGTGAGTCCTTATGTTCCATTGATCTAGATGCCTCGGAATAGTTGCCTCGGAAAAAAAAGATCAATGGCATAAGGGTAGCTTCTAAGGTATCTTACTGTTGCTCGGTGACCACACTGTCCCTACAAACGAATTGACCCGAACACCTCCAACGGTGGTGCTACCTATCTCTCAATGGTGGGATGGCACTACCTTAAGGACATTTACATAGAAGAATCCCTTAGGGTAGGTAGATGACTCGTAGATACTTGCTCTAATTCAAAACAAATCAAAAACTCCTTTTCACACCGACACTTTGCAAAAAGCTTTCAAAAATAATTTTTCAAACACTCTTGAGGACTGATACAAGAGTCGATCTGAAACTTTCAAAGAAACTTTTTCAAACCCACGCACTTTTGAAAAGCAAACAATCATTTTGAAAACACAAATGAGCAAGTATCTAAGAGCCCATGGATAACCATGGATAGAAAGGGTGTTAACACCTTCCCTTTCTATAAATCTACCTCCCGAACCGAGAAACAATCTCATAAAGGAATTTTTCTGTGCTTTTGTCCTTTCCATGTTGGAGAAAATAAAAGACGGTGGCGACTCTTGCTTCCGCGACATTTCGCGAACCAGCGTAAAACAGTCAGTTCCAGATCCACCGATCACAGAACTGGCGACTCTGCTGGGGATACTTATAAAGTGAGGTGTACCTTAGGATAGTTCATAACTGTGTTTTCAATTGCTTTGACTTGTTTGCTTTATTATTGTGGGTACTGTCTTGGGAGCTCTATAGATCCTAACTCGGATCTGGGGATACCTTCTTAGAAAGTAGCAACAAGGTTGTGAGGGAACTGTGCGGGGTATACCGACATGGTTGAAGTAGTCGGCTACGTTGATGTGGCACTTTGGTGTGTACCGGTAACCCTTGAGTTCAGTCAAGGAGAGTACGGGGCCTCCATGTGGTGTCGTGAAGCATCAACTGACCTTAGGAACCTTAATTGAACCATCTTGGCCTCTTTAGGGTAGTGAGATAACTGACTTTGGTGCAGTCCGAGGTTGGTTGATACTCGATACTACACTCAATTGAGGGTTGCTTTCCTGGAATATTTCGGTCGCCAGTTCAGTGGCTAAATCGAAACGATGAACAATGAAAGCAATCCAGTGATGTTGGGACCCTTAGAACCCGGTTACTTCTGATAGGACAGGTTGAGCCCACCAACTTCAAGAGGGTAATACCCAGACCCCATGCTGGCCTAAACTCTAAGGGGTGTGGTGTGACTTGTGTGCTTTCATACTTGACTACTTGCGTGCTTGTTATCTGACACTTGAGTTTCTTGCAGGTTTTGTTTACAGTCCTTAATTGGGACTCATAACAGGGTTTACCTACGTTACCCCATGCATAGCATAACATCATACCATTGCATACATCCCGCATAAGGACTAATCCGTTTCAAGGATCTCAAGGGTTTGTGATGCAGGTCATGATGAATCAACTATCCAGCAAGGGGCAAAGAGGATTTATTTTCCTCTAGACAAGGTTGTCAGGGGCTATGACCCACTTGATATGGTGAGCTTTGACTCTTGAAGAAGGTTCCTCTAGCCAAAGTTATTTGAAAATCAAAACAAGGTTGATGACTAAAGTCAGGGGCTATGACCCACTGGATATGGTGAGCCTTTGACCCTTGAAGAAGGATTCTCAACAACATGAAGCTCCTTCAATCAAGTCACCGGATTCCAACTCTAACAATTTTTCTTGTCTACCCTGCGAGATCCTTGAAAACATTGCATGCATATATATACATCATTGCATTATAGGTACCTTTCTTTACAGGTCACTTACCATCTGCGCTGTTTATTTCAGCAATGGCTTCTCAACAATACAACCCGGACCTTCATGCTCAAGAGACTCGGTTCGGGGAAATCCTCCTGAATCTATCCAAGGGGCATGAAGAGCTAAGAACACTCCTCACGGGGACTTTGGTCAGGAACAGTGTTGAGGACGACAAGGACGAACGGCTGAAACGTCTACAAGCTGAGGTAGACACATTGAAAAACCAGATGCTGGGGCAAGGGGCTCTCATCCAAAGTTTAGCTCGGGAGCAAGGAGAGCTGAGGGCCATGATCAGTCAGCTTCATCAAGACATGAAGCAACCAGCCCAAGTCAGGGACCAAGTCATTAATCAGCCTCCAAGAAGTCAAAGGTTTGGGCCTCTCCAAGCTGCTACCACTTTACAGGTCCAACCACGACCTCGCCAAGAACAACGGGCTGATCAGAGCAAGCCAGACAAGCCTAAAAGGCAGTTCACCAAGCTCAACGTGTCACCGTCTCAAGCCTTACAACAATTTTTGAGGTTGAATCTGGTGACATTAAGGGACCCTCCTAAGAATCTCAACACAGCCTCCCCAAAGTACAATCCTGAGGAAAGATGTGCATACCACTCTGACAGTCCAGGACATGACACCGACGACTGCTGGGCTCTGAAGAATAAGATCCAAGACCTGATTAATGAAAGAGCTGTGGATTTCACCCAGATGGGCCAGGCTGAATGCTCTTGTCATCCCTACAAGATGCACCAGTTGAAGTAACAAGCCCTGAGACTAGAAGACTTTTGTTCATTAGAATTTTTCAAGTTGTGAGTTTCTTTTGATTATTCAAACATTTATTCATGTTAAACGTTGTTATTTCATTAATGCACTACACATGTCTGTTTTGAAGTAATTATTTCGTATTCACTATTTAAAATTGCTTTCATTTTTTGTGATGTTCAATGCTCGATCAATAATTCTAAGCCTCTTGAGGGAGGATGACGAAAACGATATCACGATCTTTATAGTATGCTTTTGAACAGACCCCGCTGATGAGGTACAGGCATTGTTTCAATTCCTAAACACTGGAGTTATAAGGAAGATAATCCCTCGTCAACCCCTCTGAGCCAAAGAAGTAGTATTTTTTCTTTTCGAAATTTAAAACCCTTAATCATAACCTGGGGCAGGGTAGTCTCTCAGTTGATCCAAGTGCATAACGAATGGCACCAAAGAGGTCCTTACAAAACAAAAGACAGTGATGGTTCCGAACAATCATACAGACAGGCAGTCATTACTTCTCAAAATAAAAACCCATTAAGTCAAAACCTATGAAGGAGACTTACAAAACTGGGGCATCCCGCTGACTGTAATTCCAAAAAGAAACAGTTCAGGCAAAAAACAGGGATAATGAAAGAAAAAGAAAGAGGTCTTACAAACCCTAAACCAAACAAAAATGACTACCTATTCAAATAAAAGTTCAACATCCGAACCATCACCAGAATATCAGAGAAAAGACTCAAACAAGGTCTAACGTACTATCAACTGAGTTTAAGTTTGAAGAACATCACGAAGAGCGGGTGGGTACAAATAAAAATTTGAGCCTTTATCCTTTGTTTCTTAAACCGTGAACCTGGCCACGTTATAACCCTTAAAAGTCCTAGCTGAAGCATGGGTTAGTTCGAAAGCATATTGTTAAGAAGGTATCCTGACTCCTTAAGGCTTACTATAAAATATTGAGTTGATATCACATTTGACAAAATTTGTTGGTTTTACTGAAAAATGCATTTTTTAAAAACTTCAAGACAGACATAAGCTTTGCATTTTTAACATAACTTTGTTCGCATATGACTTTTTGTTTGAACAGCATAGAAATTCGCACGACGAATGCCTAATGAACAAAAGCACTTCCAATCAAGGGGCACGACATGATCATGGTCTATTATCTGGGGCAGTCAGGTCAAGATTCGGAGAATCCCTCAAAGGTCAAATAGCCTGGGGCAAATCTCCGCCTGAGTCACTTGGGGCACTCCAGCAACGAATCTGGCCTGATGAAACATCTTCTGGGGCATGACAAAACACTTCTAACAGGGGCAACTCCCTACATTCTGAGAGCGTGGATATAGTCAAAAAATACTACGCCTAATCAAAGACCTGCTAGGTTGACATACCTAGGCAAAAATAAGGGCTTCCCGACGAACCAAAAGGTTCGGGCAAAAATAAGGGATGAAAAGAAAAAATCTGTACACCCGGCAAGTCGAAAACCTGAAAAGGCGGCTTGGGCAAAAATGGGTATCCCGGTGGACTAAAAACCCGAAAGGGCGGTCCAGGCAAAAATTAGGGATCTAAGCGTACGACTATGTCCCAGCATCTAGTCACCTGTCTACCAGAAGATTTGTCAACTACCCCCACAGGTGCCTTCTCCCACAGAAACAGGGGCAGTAATGAGTCGTCCAAGCGATCTAATTGCTCTGTCCATAAGATACAAGGTATGATCAGCTGAAGAAGGTAACCAATATACCTTAATTCCCCAGAGATTGAGCCAGCAAGTCAATGCACTCTCCCCAAGCAAAGTTATACAATCAGCCTTAAGGAAGTTGGGTATCCTCCAGCAGATCTCAACATTCCTCAGCATAATATACGGATATTCTTAACAAGCATCCCCGGCAGTCTTAATCTAAGACTGTTCCCCGGCGGTATACCAGACATTCAGTGGAGTCACTCCCCCAACATATCTCAAGAATTTCCCCAGGAGAGTCCAATCCTGATTTCCCCAGGAAAGTTTGAATCAATCTCCCCAGCAGGAAGCTCATCCCCAGTAGATTCTGGAAGCTTCTCCCATGCAGAGCACGAACGCGTCCCCCGGCTTTATTCAAAGGTTATTTCCCTACCAGGATATAACTGGGTTATCCTCAGCCAAAAGCCACGAAAAGACCGTCCTCGGTAAATTCTTCGTATCCCCAGCGGAGTCCATTAAAGCTTCCAACATAACAACGGTATCCTCGGCGAAGTTACCATCAACATCTCAACAGCATACCTCTCTCCCCACAGAGTATTGTTCCCCAGCAAAGTAGCTAGAGTAATTTTTCCCCGCAGAGTAATCCATTCGCCAAGTTTATTCCCTAACGGAGTTATCTTCTCCTACCGGTATTCTTGCAATCATCATCCCCAATGGAAACGAAGAATCTCACTCTTCAACATCAGCCCAGGATTTGACTTCCAGGCATCCGTCAAGGATCTATCTTCCTAGACGAAAATACCTTCAAAAACATCACATACATCATGATACACGCATAAACGCATCATATCGTACAATCTCATTTACGTTGAGAACATCATTGCTTGATCCATATCATGCATTGCATATGACTGACCTTTACCTTTCAGGAAAGATCCAGTTAAGTTCTCAGCTATATTCCAAGACTTTAGTCTGGTTCAGGTAAATCGATTCTAAGATTTTTCTGATTCTTATCCAGTCAAAGTTAATCCAAGACCTTCTCTGGTTCAGTCAGATCGACCCTAAGATCTCCCTGATTCTTATTCCAGTTGAAGATTCCAAGACCTTGCCTGGTTCAGTTAAATCGACTCCTAAAGATTTTTCTGATGCCGATCCAGTCAAAGGCCTCCTCTGGTTCAGTCAGATCGACCCTGAGATCTCCCTGATTCTTATTCCAATTGAAGATTCCAAGACTTTGCCTGGTTCAGTTAAATCGACTCCTAAAGATTTTTCTGATGCCGATCCAGTCAAAGGCCTTCTCTGGTTCAGTTAAATTGACCCTAAGATTTTTCTGATTCTTATCCAGTTGAAGATTCCAAGACATTGCCTGGGTCAGTTAAATCGACTCCTAAAGATTTTTTTGATACCGATCCAGTCAAAGGCCTTCTCTGGTTCAGTCAGATCGACGCTAAGATCTCCCTGATTCTTATTCCAGTGGAAGATTCCAAGACCTTGCCTGGTTCAGTTAAATCAACTCCTAAAGATTTTTCTGATGTCGATCCAGTCAAAGGCCTTCTCCGGTCCAGTTAAATCGACTCCTAAAGATTTTTCTGATGCCGATCCAGTCAAAGGCCTTCTCTGGTCCAGTTAAATCGATTCCTAAAGATTTTCCTGATGAAGACGCAGTTGAAGATTCCAAGACCTTGCCTGGTTCAGTTAAATCGACTCCTAAAGATTTTTCTGATGCCGATCCAGTCAAAGGCCTTCTCTGGTCCAGTTAAATCGATTCCTAAAGATTTTCCTGATGAAGACTCAGTAGAAGACATCCAAGATTCCCTCATCGTTACTGTTGAGGTAGTAATTGCCCCAGATTCTCTCATCGTTACTGTTGAGGTAGTAATCGCCCCAGATTCTCTCATCGTTACTGTTGAGGTAGTAATCGCCCCAGATTCTCTCATCGTTACTGTTGAGGTAGTAATCGCCCCAGATTCTCTCATCGTTACTGTTGAGGTAGTAATCGCCCCAGATTCTCTCATCGTTACTGTTGAGGTAGTAATCGCCCCATATTCTCTCATCGTTACTGTTGAGGTAGTAATCTCCCCAGATTCTCTCATCGTTACTGTTGAGGTAGTAATCGCCCCAGATTCTCTCATCGTTACTGTTAAGGTAGTAATCGCCCCAGATTCTCTCATCGTTACTGTTGAGGTAGTAATCACCCCAGATTCTCTCATCGTTACTGTTGAGGTAGTAATCTCCCAAGGTTCCCTCATCGCCCCGTTGAGGTAGTAACCATCCCTGATTCATTCATCTCCTTTTGAAGCTCCAGACTCGATTCCTGTATCTCGCCAGGGCACGTCTGAAGAGGTTTAAGGATTCAATTCCTATAACCAGTCAGGGCACATTTACACAAAGAGTTTAAAGACCAACTCCTGTAACAGGTCAGGTAATCATCTTTCTTTTTCAGGTACGCAAGTTCTCGCTAAGGAATCTCTTACGCGATCGACACCCAGATGGCATCTATAAGCCCATCCACCTATCCATCACCTCTCAACATGGCATCTGTAAGCCCATCTTCCTATCCATCAATCTCCAAATGGCATCTGTAAGCCCATTCCCACCATCACACTGCTAACATGTGAGCGCAAATTTCTGGGCACTCTAGTGTTCAATCATCTTCAACCTTCGGATTACGAAAGGCACGTCAACCAATCTACATCCTCAGGTCTAAGAAGATTGAACAGGGGCAACTGTTGTACCCCAAAATTTTCCCTCCCATTTTCTTCAAGATTTGCTAAGAGCATGCTTTAAAATCTCCCCAAAGGTTGCACAGTCCAATGGCCTCCTAACAGTCAAAAATTAGGGTTTTGGTTCTGGCAAACAAATTGAAGTTTCCAAAGGTCCAATCAAGTCCCACATGCCTATAAACATTGTCAAGCATCCTTATGCCAAGTTTCAAGACTCACAGCACAAAATTGCACAGTCAAAAACCCTAATTGCTCAACAGTCAACTGCAAGGGCAAAATGGTCATTTGACAGTCAAAAGTCAAATTTTTGGTCAACATCTTATTTTGAAGCCACAAACATCATTTGATCAATTCTTGATCATGATTCTCAAAGCATGGCTCAAAAAGTCTCAAGATGCAAAAGTTTCTATTTTTGGACAGTTGAAAAAGTCAACTGCAAATTGACCAAGGCATAACTTCCACATGGTTTATCAGAAAAATTCCATCCAAAGCTCATTTTGAAGAGGATGACATTTCCTACAACTCATCTTCACACATCAAGTCCAAGAAATGCTCTCACAAAAAGTTATCAATCTCAACATTATAGGTCATTTTCAAAAGTCAACAAAAAGGCACTTTAAGTCAAAGACCATAACTTGAGATTGGTAAATCAAAATGACATGGGACCAAAGAAATTCGTTAGAGGACTTCAAGACCTTTCCAAAATGTCCAAGAACATGATCAAAGCTTAAACATTGAGCAAGATATGCCTTGTGGAAGTTGGGAAATTTTTGGGAATTTTGAAAAGTCAACTTTGCTTCAAATGCCTCAAAATTGCTAATGGGCCACAATGTCTTCCAAGAATCATCACCCAAAAGCTATGCACGACCCATTGACCCAA
Source organism: Vicia faba (assembly GCA_948472305.1). Lineage (NCBI taxonomy): Eukaryota > Viridiplantae > Streptophyta > Magnoliopsida > Fabales > Fabaceae > Vicia > Vicia faba. The sequence goes on from OX451738.1 coordinate 1,262,967,392, forward strand.
AGGGGAGTTATTTTCTTATTTTTAATTAATTAATTGAGTTTTTAATTCTATTAATTCATTTAATTAAAATTAAATATGAGAAAAATACTAAAATAAAGGTTTTGAATTTTTTTGTGCAGAGATTTCACTCATAATGAATCAAATATTTCGTGCATGCTCAAGAGACCAAATCTTCCAAAATAGGCAAGTTCCATGGCAAGAAAAGATTGAAAAAGATGCTTGAAAATCAAATATTGAAGATCATTGAATACAAGGCTTTGGGCTTGATTTTTCTGACCTAAATCATTCACATACATAAGCATAACAAAACCTAATGCTCAAGAAGAGGCAAGCTGCGCTGAAACAAAGAAACCAAACTTTCATTTTTTGACAAAAAAACTCAAAACTGTTCTCATAGCTAGAGATCGTTCCAAGGCCTCAAATCTATTCCAAAACACTCCTGACACTACCAGGAAACTGTTGCAATTGAAATCAGATCTCCACGCGCAAGGAATTGGTAGAACAGATTCACTTTTCTTTCAAAAATATTCTTGATCGTGTTTTAATTTCTAGACATTTTTCATGCATTTTAATGATTGGTTTATACTAATATGATCTCTCTGAAGCTAATGGTGTTATCCAATTGAACTAATATTGCCTGTATGCAAAGTTACCATGAGAGCTTTCTAGGGTTTCAGAGACTTTGAAAGAGGGTTTCGTTCCTCTGGAAAAATTGGCCAGTCACACCTATACCATTGGAATCAGAACTTTCTGACGATTTAAAACCATACCTCACGCTCAATTTATGATGAACCATGTCCTATTCGCTATTATTCGCAGGTACCATTTAGTGGGGGTTTAAAACCCCCGCTATCTATTTTGTAATTTCAGGCAAATGAAGAAGAAGGTGTACGTGTCCCAGGATGGTTGGCTCATTTGAATTTCTGGCGCGTGATGTACCATAAGCGTGTTGTTCTCTTATATTATTTCTATTCCATTAAATTAACAAAGAAACGCTTTGGTTGGATTGGTAGCTTAGCTGTCATGCAGGTACTGGGACCTGGGTTCGATTCCCAGGTCCCCTTGTATATTCCATAATTTTTTCTCTAACATGTTCCAGCGCTGTACAAATCCAGTGGTCCACCAAACGCCTTGCCTGCCAAGTGTCCCCAGGGATCCATCCAAGGGCCAGAATGTGCTGACTACCATGTACGCTAGTCAACTATCCCACATACGTGCTGGAAAGTCAAAAGGGCCTTGCATCTGTTGGGCCAGATTACTCACAATAAGCCTCCAAATTGGGTCAACCACCCCTCATGTTTGCACTTTCTTTCTCTCTTTTTATTCTTTTCTTTTATTTATTTTAATCATGTTAATTGTTTTATTTAATTCCATAAAATTAATTTTCATAAAACACCAAAAAATCAGAAATCATTAAAAATAAAAATATGTTTATTTAATTCTTTAAATAGTTTTTGTAAATAAATTCCAAATAATCAATTTAATTTAATTTTAGGTTTAACTTTAATGTTTTCTTGATAACTAAAAAAAATATAGAAAAATAGGTTTTTAGCATTTCTTATTCTTTTTCTTAATAAATAACCTTTTTTTATTTCTTATCATTATTAATTATTAATTATCTTTGTAAATAAATTTGTAATTAAATAATTTGAGTAAATTAGGTTTAAACTTTAATTCTTTTCCTTGAATAATTAAAAACATGTAGAATTAGGGTTTCTTTTCCAATTAATTTCCTTTATGTCCATTAAATACAAAAACATCAAAAAATAACTTCTTTTCTCATTAAATCATTAATTAATTTAGTAATTTCAATTTATTTTCTTTAAAGGGTCCAACGCCCTCGCACTCTCGATTCTTATTTCTTTTCTCACGTTTACTTTTATTTCCTTTTTCAATATAATGTATTCGCCCCAAAGCCTTGTAATAGATAATTAGGATATTTACTTTCCGCATTCTTTATTCAAAATTGGGTCTTTGTTAATTTGGCGATGTATAGACCCGCGCCTTGTAATAGCGTATGACCTTTATTTTCCGCACTTTAATTTCCGCACCCTTTAAACTGTTAATCACATGAAAGAATGTATGCCTAAATTAAAAACAAGCGTAGCTCACCAAATGCATGACAAGACAAATAATAACTGAAAATGACACACAATTCACACACCACTCCTAGGGTACTCCTCACTGTTGCCTTACCCCTCGAAACGTGGTCGTCGAGTATAGGACGTTTTAGTAAGTCCTTATGTCCATGAACATGGCATAAGGGTAGCTTCTAAGGTGTCCTACTATTGCTCTGGTGATCACACTGTTGCCTTGCCCCTCGAAACGTGGTCGTCGAGTATAGGACGTCTTAGTGAGTCCTTATGTTCCATTGATCTAGATGCCTCGGAATAGTTGCCTCGGAATAAAAAAGATCAATGGCATAAGGGTAGCTTCTAAGGTATCTTACTGTTGCTCGGTGACCACACTGTCCCTACAAACGAATTGACCCGAACACCTCCAACGGTGGTGCTACCTATCTCTCAATGGTGGGATGGCACTACCTTAAGGACATTTACACAGCAGAATCCCTTAGGGTAGGTAGATGACTCGTAGATACTTGCTCTAATTCAAAACAAATCAAAAACTCCTTTTCACACCGACACTTTGCAAAAAGCTTTCAAAAATAATTTTTCAAACACTCTTGAGGACTGATACAAGAGTCGATCTGAAACTTTCAAAGAAACTTTTTCAAACCCACGCACTTTTGAAAAGCAAACAAACATTTTTAAAACACAAATGAGCAAGTATCTAAGAGCCCATGGATAACCATGGATAGAAAGGGTGCTAACACCTTCCCTTTCTATAAATCTACCTCCCGAACCGAGAAACAATCTCATAAAGGAATTTTTTTGTGCTTTTGTCCTTTCCATGTTGGAGAAAATAAAAGACGGTGGCGACTCTTGCTTCCGCGACATTTTGCGAACCAACATAAAACAGTCAGTTCCAGATCCACCGATCACAGTGGGCCAAATTTGACTTTTACCCTAGTACAGTTGATTTTCAGGCATTAGAGCAATTAACTGAGCAAACTTCTTCTGCAAGGCTTGAAACTTGGCATGGATGATCTTGGGAACATATTAAGACAATGGTGAGCATTTGAGACCTTTGTGGTTCATATATCCTGATAAAAAATCAAACCCTAATTTGAGGTAGACTGCCTTAGGAGAGAGTTTGTCTGGTCAACTCTTGGCCTTCCTTGAGCAATTTGAGGACCTCACTTGACATGTATTGAGAAATATGGGAGGGAAAATTTTGGGGTACAACACCATCCCCAACATAGTTTATTTCTCTATCAACGGAAGTTCATCTCCCAGCGTTTCAACTTTAATAAATCTGAAGACCTATATTCTTCACCCCCAGCAACAATTAGTCGCTAATTCAACAATACAGCAATAGAATGTCTGACACATTCATACATTGAATTCATACCCCCATTTTACAAACCTCATAGCATGTGCAGCATAAATGCATATATCACAATCTCATTTATTTTGAGAGCATCATGCAATTCATACATCATGACATCGCATGAAACTGGTTTTACCTTTTCAGGTCAAACACTACCAACTTATACAGCAGGTCAAAGATTAATGCTTGAAACCAGAAGGGGAACTATCTATGTGACCAACATTTTCATGTTCCAGATTAATACCTGAAACCCGACAGGACATCTATCTATGAACAAATTGTAGATCAGTTCCCAAAACAAGACAGGGTGACTAGCTACATGATAAACACTTCCTTCAGACCTCTGCTGGTTCAGTTTAAATCGACCAATGGTTTATCCTGATTCCGTTCCAGCAGACACTTTCTATGGTTCAGTTAAATTGCTCCAAATATTTATTATGAATCTTTTCCAGTTAAAGATTATTCAAGACCTCTACTGGTTCAGTTTAAATCGACCAATGGTTTATCCTGATTCCGTTCCAGTAGACACTTTCTTTGGTTCAGTTAAATCGCTCCAAATATTTATTCTGATTCTTTTCCAGTTAAATATTATTCAAGACCTCTGTTGGTTTAGTTTAAATCGACCAATGGTTTATCCTGGTAGACACTTTCTCTAGTTCAGTTAAATCGCTCCAAAGATTTATTCTTATTCTTTTCCAGTTAAAGATTATTCAAGACCTTTGCTGGTTCAGTTTAAATCGACCAATGGTTTATTCTGATTCCGTTCCAATAGACACTTTCTTTGGTTCAGTTAAATCGATCCAAAGATTTATTCTGATTCTTTTCCAGTTAAAGATTATTCAAGACCTCTACTGGTTTAGTTTAAATTGACCAATGGTTTATCCTGATTCTGTTCCAGTAGACACTTTCTCTGGTTCAATTAAATCGCTCCAAAGATTTATTCTGATTCTTTTCCAGTTAAAGATTATTCAAGACCTCTGTCGGTCCAGTTTAAATTGACCAATGGTTTATCCTGATTCTGTTCCAGTAGACACTTTCTCTGGTTCAGTTAAATCGCTCTAAAGATTTATTCTGATTCTTTTCCAGTTAAATATTATTCAAGACCTCTGCTGGTTCAGTTTAAATCGACCAATAGTTTATCCTAATTTTGTTCCAGTAGACACTTTCTTTGGCTCAGTTAAATCGCTCCAATGGTTTATTCTGATTCTTTTCTAGTCGAAATCAAGTTTAGATTTAATCTAATTTCTATCAACAATCACTTGTGGATGACATCTTTAAGCCCATCTCCGGCAACTCTCTGTCATCTTAACCAAATGGCATCTGTAAGCTCATTCCTGACATTATCAACCAACAGTATTACTTCATGTAAGTGCAAATATCTGGGAACTCTAGTGTTCAATCATCTTCCACCTTCATATTACGAAAGGCAGACAAGCTAATCTAAATCCCCAGGTTTAACAAGATTGAATAGGGGCAGCTGTTCTACCCCAAAATTTTCCCTCTCATGTTTCCAAGTTTGTCTCCTACATGGTTGGTTACAAACATTTGCTAAAAAAAATGTAAATTTTTGGAGGATAAACAAGATGTCTTCGATCGGCATTAGGACAAGGTATTTCGATTTGGCATTTGGCACTCTTCGATCATGCCTTGATTAGTAAGCTTTGATTAGGTGTTTGGCATCCTTCGATACAAGCTTGACTCACCAGTCTTTGATTGGGCATCTAAACCCTTTGATACAAACTTGACTCACCAACTTCAATTGAGCACTAGGCCCCCTTTAATCAAGTTGATTTCACAATGTCTTCGATGGAGCGTTGAATCTCCTTCGATCAAGCCTAGTTCATAAAGCTTCCACAAGGAAAAGGCTCCTCTTCAGCTTTCCTTCAGCACACAAGGCCAAGACTTCTTCAGGTTTTCCTTCAATCCACTAGGCAAAAATCTTCCTTCAATCCACTAGGCAAAAAGCTTCCTTCGACCCACAAGGAAAATACCTCCTTCATGCATGATTTGATTCATTAGGCGATAGCCTCTTTGACGCTTGGTTTGACCTACCTCATGCTAGAACCCATAAGGCACTTGGTGCCATTGTGCCAGCTTCGATTGGGAAATGGTCCCCTTTGAAACATTTTTTCATACTTCGACACGCATGTTAGTGCCTTTAAAGGTGCATTCATTAGGTCCCTTGGTAGAAGCATTCATTGGTCCAGTCGAAGGACACATGGTTACGGAATACAAGCTTGTCTTATGATGGGTCTTGTGCAATGGCATTTGAAGGTGGTGACAAAAGAGGTTTTCGATTGGCCAGATTGAAGTTTTCGTTTGAGTTGTTTGAATCAATAAGCTAGGGCAAGTAGACTCAATCGAAGAAGACCTGATGAAGGAAACTATGACCAGATTCAAATCCAGAGTCATCAAAAAGGACAAATGCTCTGATGAAGATAATTCTGGGCAATTCGAATTGATGCAGATATTGACTTAATAAAAGAAACTCTTATAAGGGAAAACTCTGAATTCAGAGTCATCAAAGATCTGAGCAATTTGAATTGATGTGGATGGACTCCATCGAAGGAGATGAATCAGAGCCATTCGAAGGAGGCAATCAGAGCCATTTGAAGGAGGCAATCAGTGCCATTCGAAGGAGGAAATCAGAGCCATACGAAGGAGGCAATCAGAGTCATTCGTAGGAGAGCATTCGAAAGTCATTTGTGTCCACATTCATTCAAATTCAAAAAGAGACAAGAATTCCACATCTTTGATAAAGTTTCAAAATGATATTCATGGCCTTTAAAACACCAACTTAATGGATTTTTATTCCTTTGTCCTCTTGTCCCCTCCATCCCCTATATATAAGGAGCATACTAGTAAGCTTTGAAAAGGGGGACGAAAGGGTGAGGAGACCATATACACACACATATTAGAGACACGTTATCCCATAAACCACCCCAAAGCTAGCAAATCCTCATAAGTGGTCCTAATCAAAGGAGTCTTCAGCAACGCTCTATTCATTCCCTAAAGTCTGGAAGAAGTGTTCCCAAGCACTAGCCAAAAGCCATGCATTAAGCCCTCTAGTCCTTGGTAAAATTCTGGGTCACAGCCTTTCGATTACTATCTGAATTGTTTTTATATGCATGTTTGTGTTATCATTGAACATTCATACAAATATAAGTGTGGAAGTACAGGGTGCCATTTTAAGGCTTCGAAGCAACTCGGCTTCAAACTAGGTGGTATAAAGACCTTGTGCTAATTTTAACCCCAAATTTGGGTTTAGGAAATGATCATGCATAGGGTAGAGTCTTTGGATATGTTTTGATCAGACATTTGATCAAACTTGAAGGTGTATGTGCAGGAGAAGAACCTGGGTTCGACACCCAGGTTTGTATTTTTTTTTCTTTTTCTAATGCTAGTACTGCAGACAAAGCCTGAGCAGACCAACGCGCACAGGATCGAAGGACCTGGGTTCGACACCCAAGTCCTACATATTTATTGTTCTAATGCTTATCTTGTAGATATGAATCAAAAAGCATATTTCCCTCCTGGATCGAAGTAGATAGCTCCTTCTCTGGATCGAAGGAGACATTTCCTTCTCTGGATCAAAGTCTCCCATTTTTCCCCTCGATCGAAAGACGCCTTCTCTGGATCGAAGCTTCCCTTTTTTTCCCTGGATTGAAGGATGCCCCTTTGTATTTTTATTTTTTTTCATTATATATTTATTGACTTTATCATTTGAATCAACTTTAAATCAAAAAATCACAAAAAAACATTAGGTTAGTGTTTTATTAATCAAATTAATTCTGTAAACAAATTAATTAATTATTTTAACCTTTCCTTAAAATTAAAATTAAATAGACTTAAGTTTTATTTTCTTTTATAAATAAAAACAAAACAAAAAGATTTCCTCTTACCGTAGGATTTTTAGACGTTATTCTCAATTCGCGCGCATTTATTCTCACATTTTTCATATTTTTTGTAACTGCTCATGGGTTTTAATAGAATAATTAGGACTTTATTTTCTGCTTTATTCCCCTTATTCTTGGACATGTAATTAACCCCTAAAGCCATGTAATAGCATAGGATTTATCCTTCCGCACTTTAAATTTCTGTGTATATATTAACTGCTAGTAACTAGGATTGCATGACAAGACTGAAAGAAAACGCTAGCAAACCTAATAACGCAAGATAAATAATTGAAGTAAACACAATTCCACGTACGCACCTCTAGGGTATCCCACTCCAGTTTCCTTTGGAAAACGGTCACAATTCTCGAAATGTGAGAAGTTTTAGTGTTTGTCCTCTAGTTTGAAAAGATCACAAGTCCCTCGATGACCCTCTCGATGTTGCCTCGGTTAAAAGTGATCTTAGAACTTTAGGATAATTACTAAAATTTCTTGCCAAGTTTCCTTCGTGACCGTAACAACCCTTTGAATGTACCTCTTACATCCAACGACTAGGGCTATCTACTCACTAATAGTAGGATAGCACTGTCTAAAGGATAAGAGGAAAAGAACTACCTTTTCGAGTACAAGTAGATAATTGTTAGATGTTATGCTCAAAACAAACTATTTGCACTTACACATTTCAAAAACAACTTTCAAAAAGATTTGCTTTGTCAACACTCTTGAGGACTGATACAAGAGTTATCACAAAGTAAGTTGTCGCACTAAGGCATCTCAAACAACTTTTTCAAAATACAAAGCATAAGATATTTAGAAAATAAGCTAAGCATCTAAGAGCCCGTAGATAACTACGGATGGAAATGGTGATAACACCTTCCCTTTCCATAATCTACCCCCCTTACTGAGAAAAATCTTGAAAAGGTCTTTTTCTGTTCTTTTCACCCTTTCCTTAATTTGGATAAAAGAAAAATCGGTGGCGACTCTTGCTTACCGCAACATTTGTAAACACAAATGCAAAATAAGTATTAACAGTCGGTTCTACCACCGTATCACAGGTACAAATAATCTTTGAGCCTTATAATTTGTTTCTTAAAACCGTGAACCAGGCCACGTTACAACCCCTTAAAAGTCATAATTGAAGCATGAGTTAGTTCGAAAGCATACTGTTACAAAAGGTATCCTGACTCCTGTAAGGGTTACTATAAATCTTGAGTTGAATTCATATTCTTACAAAATTCTTTTATCTACTAAAGATGCATTTTCAAAACTTCAAGACAAGCATAAACTTTGCATTGTTTGAATATCGTTGTTTGCATAGGGCTATTTGTTTGACAACAGAGAAATTCGCACGGCGAATATCCAATGAATGGAAATTCTCTCAAAAAATAGAATCACTTCAAAATTGGAAGACACTTCCAAGGACAAGTCTCCCATAATCAAGGGGTTATGACATGTTAATTTCTAACTCATCTGTGGCGGGTAAGTCTAGATTCCAAGAAATCTCTCAAGAAATCATGAATAACCAGGGGCAGTTCTGCATCCGAATCACGCGGGGCATTGAACATGAATTTCAGCAAAGGGATAAGTATGACCAAGCAAACATTTTCTGGGAGCACTACAACATATACTACTATGGCCAATGACAAATCCCCCAAAGTACCTTTCATAAGGTGATCCTTGTTGAAGTCACCAGAACCACCTCTATAAGGTTATCCTCACATAATAATCTTCACGAATAAGGGTACAAACACCACTCGGCCTAGTTCATGGATATCCCCATAAAGTTGGATCCATGCAATCACCAGCCAGAGTTTCAACCTCCAGAAAACCTCTCCCCAACTGAATTAGTCTTAAGAGGAAGCCTTGAGGAGTTCTTCCAGAAGAAAACACCTCCCCAGTAGATTGTCAAATGGGTTTATTTCCCCAATAAACTACGAATCTTCCAGACCAATACAAATAAACAGACAAGACCTTTTAATCCCCGATAGAGTCATTGATATCCCCAACGGCGTTGTTACTATCCCCAAAAGTTACTAAAACCTGGACCCAACCAGATAATAGTTTAACTTCTTCAAAATCACTAACAAAACTCCTCTTCCCCAGTAGAGTTTTCCACTTTTCCCCAGTGAGTTGCTGCAAAACCTGGGAGTCAATCATATAACAGTTAACTTCTAACTCCCCAACGGGTTTTTTCTCCCTCTCCAATCAAGAGTCAGCGCCCCAGTAGAGCAACAGACAACTAAACTCCTGAGCTCTCTCCCTCAAGTAGAAATCAACACTCTCCACAGTGTTTTCCCCAAGCAAAGTCAATGTTCCCCAGTGGAGTTCTCCTCAAGCAACAAAACAGGAATCGCCACCAGAAACACTCTAAACAATGTTCGAAGATACACATACTTTTCATCTCTAACAAGAAGTCGGGGATTTAACTTCCCAAAACTCGCCAGCACTCGTCAAGGATTTATTTTCCCAGACAAAGATGCGCTTCAATAACATTTCACATTCATACATCATACCACATGCATACGAAACGCATGTAACACAATCGCATTTATTTTGAAAACACCATTACGCAGTGCATTTTATACATCATGACATTGCATACAACTAACCTTTTACCTTTTCGGGAAAAGATTAATCAATAGATGAACGTCATTAACTATCTATAAATTTCTCAGAGACAAAATCAAGCTTGAATGTTTTCTGATACTTATTGAAGTAGTAGTCGTCAATGATTCCTTCATTACTAGTTGAAGTAGTAGCCATCAAAGATTCCTCCATTACATGTTGAAATAGTAGTCGTCAAAGATTCCTTCATTACCAGTTGAAGTAGTAGTCATCAAATATTCCTTCATTACATGTTGAATTAGTAGTCGTCAAAGATTCCTTCATCACCTGTTGAAGTATTAGTCGTAATACTCCTTCATTACCTATTGAAGTAGTAGTTGTCAGATTCCTTCATTACCTGTTAAAGTAGTAGTCGCCAGATTCCTTCATTACCTGTTGAAGTAGTAGTCGTCAGATTCCTTCATTACCTGTTGAAGTAGTAGTCATCAAAGATTCCTTCATTACTTGTTGAAGTAGTAGTCGTCAAAGATTCCTTCATTACCTGTTGAAGTAGTAGTCGTAAGATTCCATCATTACCTATTGAAGTAGTAGTCGTTAAATATTCCTTCATTACCTGTTTAAGTAGTAGTCATCAGATTCCTTCATTACCTGTTGAAGTAGTAGTCGTCAGATTCCTTCATTACCTGCTGAAGTAGTAGTCGTCAGATTCCGTCTTTACCTATTGAAGTAGTAGTCGTCAAATTCCTTCATTACCTGTTGAAGCAGTAGTCGTCCAAGATTCCTTAATTACATGTTGAAGTAGTAGTCGTCAAATATTCCTTCATTACCTATTGAAGTAGTAGTTATCAGATTCCTTCATTACCTATTGAAGTAGTAGTCGTCAAAGTTTCCTTCATTACTTGTTGAAGTAGTAGTCGTCAGATTCCTTCATTACCTGTTGAAGTAGTAGTCGTCAGATTCCTTCATTACTTGTCGAAGTAGTAGTCGTCAAAGATTCCTCATTACCTGTTGAAGTAGTAGTCGTCAAAGATTCCTTCATTACCTGTTGAAGTAGTAGTCGTCAGATTCCTTCATTACCTGTTGAAGTAGTAGTCGTCAGATTCCTTCATTACCTTTAAAGTAGTATTCATCAAAGATTCCTTCATTACCTGTTGAAGTAGTAGTAGTCAAAGATTCCTTCATTACTTGTCAAAGTAGTAGTCTTCATATTCCTTCATTACCTGTTGAAGTAGTAGTCATAAGATTCCTTTATTATACATCACAGTCAAGCTTTATACTTACCAACAGTCACTCTGGATGGCATCTGTAAGACCATCCCCGACAGATTCTCTATCTCCTCTCCAAATGGCATGTTTAAGCCCATTCCCAACATAATCAACCACCACATCATCGAGTGCAAATTTCTGGGCACTCTAGTGTTCAATCATCTTCCACCTTCAAGTCACGAATGGCGGACTCGCTAATCTAAACCTTCAGGTTTAAGAAGATTGAACAGAGGCAGCTGTTGTACCCCAAAATTTTCCCTCTCTTTTCTCAAAGATTCTCACACAAAAATCTCCATTGCTCAAAATTGCATAAGGTTTGATCAGCTCAAGACACTTCATCAACACTACGCTCAAATTAAGGCTTGGGTTTGGACAAGTGCAATTGGACTTTTAATGCCCCCATATAATTTCCATGGATCATATTGGGCTCTCAAGCATCAGGTCAAAGAGGGAACTGTCGGAAGGGAAAGCAGATAAAAAAGGTGTGTCGAATTCAAAATCTGGTTCAGGCTGTTCGAATCACATGACTGGTCGAAAGGAGTGGTTGGCAGATTTTGACAAGTCGAAGAAGAGAAATCTTGCTTCAATTTCCCAAGCTTCTATCCACAAGGAAATGGCTTTCTTCATGCTTGCTTCGATCAACAAGGCATTGGCTTCCTTCATGCTTTCTTCGATCCACAAGGCAATGGCTTCCTTCGTGCTTTCTTTGATCCACAAGGCAATGGTTTCCTTCATGCTTGCTTCGATCCACAAGGAAATGGCTTCCTTCATGCTTTCTTCGATCCACAAGGCAATAGCTTCCTTCATGCTTGCTTTAATCCACTTCTAAACACTTTGACACACATAGTTTCTACACTATGAATTACAATTTGAGGTTTGGACATTTAAACTTTCGACCACTTAATCAACTAATGGTTGCTGGTAGGAAAGCAATCCAGAAATTCTTTCGTTTTGACTATGCCAATGAGATCATCTTTCATACTCAAAGTGGTACATACAAGAACATACAATTGGTGGATTCGAAGAACATACAATTGGTGGTCCATTCGAAGAACATACAATTAGTGGTCCCTTCAAAGAACATACAATTGGTGGTCCATTCGAAGAACATACAACTGGTGGTCCATTTGAAGAACATACAATTGGTGGTCCATTCGAAGAACATACAATTGGTCCATTCGAAGAACATACAATTGGTGGTCCATTCGAAGAACATACAATTGGTGGTCCATTTGAAGAACATACAATTCATAGTCCATTCAAAGAACATACAATTGGTGGATTCGAAGAACATACAATTGGTGGTCCATTCGAAGAACACACAATTGTTGGAAACAATATTGTTTTGTCTGTTGATAAGTTTGGTCGAAGGTTTATGGATCTATGTCATCAAAACGAAAGGGTGAAATATTCAAGAAGCTTGTTGTACTGTCCACATAATAGCCTAAAACCATGTCAAAAAGCAGTCTGCTGCACTACTATGAAACAACCCTGCACCAAGCTGCCACAACACTCCCAAACTACTGTAAAACAGTCCTGCTATGTTGCTCCTAAACCAGTCCCATATTTGCACCAAACTAGCATATAAAAGCTGCACCTTGGAAGCCATGAAAAGAACATACCCAAACTGTTCAAATTTCATTTGTTTTCCCCCCAAAACTCCAGCAAGACTCTTCTATAAATAAGTTGTTCCACAATACACAAAGGGGGCTTTTGGACAAGAAAAAAGGAGAAGAAGAAAACAAGAGAGAGGAGACATCACTGAGGCTGAAACCTTAAAACACTCTTAAATCTAGACCCAAAAAAACACAACACCCATGTTCTTTTCTTTCGAACCCAGAATCAAAAAAGCACAACACCTTTTTTCTTTTATTTCGAAGCCAAGAGCATTCAAAGGCAACAACTCAAGTCCAAAACACACATTTCAGCTTCAAGGAAGGCTTCTGGACTTTAAACCCTTAGTTTTAAGCATCATTGATGATTCATCTTCGAAGATAACATGTAATAACCATTTCCTTCGAAGCTCCCCTTTTGTTGTTTTACTTTCTTGTCATATATGTTAAGAACTAACCTGTACAGACCATAAAACAATGTTGGAGTGAGAAATTACAACATGCTTCGACACAAAGCCTTAGGCTTTGACACACACTGCTTCACAGGCCCAAACAGAATGGAAAAAGGGGTCGAAAAAAGAACATGCTTCGATGCATATAAGCATGATTTGACACATGCTTCGACTCATAACATCACGCTTCGATTTGGAACTGTAGGATATGCTTCGATGCATATAAAGCATGTTTCAAAACATGCTTCGACACATGTTGTTGAAGGATTTATTTTTTCTCTCTTTTGCGCTTTTTTTTATATTCATATCTATTTTAACTAACCAAAAGCCTTCCATAAAAAAAACCTAAAAAATGATTTCTTGATTAGTTTGATTTCCTTTTAACTTAGGATTAATTTTCCTTTTTTTTAATCATATCCCTTTAGTTTAATTAGGACAAAACTTAACAAAAACCCAAAACAAAAGTCATTTCTTTTTATATTTCTTGTACATTTATTCAATATGCTTGTAATAGATAATTGGTTTTAATTTCTTGCAATCCCCATTTGTACATTTTTATCCCCCATCCCCAAATAATGTAATAGCTTACAATTTTATTTTCCGCAATTTACCGCTTTAATATAAATTGTTAGTATTTAGGGTGTGTATGGCAAGATTTAAAATTAACTAGTAGACAACCCTAATTTCAAAGACAAAAATGCATGCAATCAACACACTATTCACACATGTGCACCTCTAGGGTAACCTCGCTTGTTGTCTCGGAAAATAGTCATGTCCCTCGAATATGGGTGTTTTAGCAAATACCCTCGATAGAAAGATCATAGTCCCTCGATGTCCCTCGATGTTGCCTTTAGTAAACCATCTAGTCCGTTACAAAAATTGCTAAAACATCTCATAAGTTGCCTTCTATGACTATACGATGACCCACGCCGATCCCCTTACATCCAACGATGGGGCTTCTTACCAATCAATGGTAAGATAGCAACCTCTAAAAGAGGAGGAAAAGAACAAAGATCTTTTGAGTAGGTAGGATGCTCGTAGTTGCTTTCTGGAAAACTAAAACCATTTCCACACTTACACTTTCAAAACATCTTTCAAAAACAAACATCCCTTTGAACTATTTTCAAAACCAACACTTTGTATGCATTCTTATAAAGACGAGAATCATTACAAAGTTAGCCGCAACAAAGGTGTTTTCAAAATACTTTCAAAAACCCACCACAAACACATTTCAAACAAAGCATTTTTCAAAATGATCTAGCAAGCAACTAAGAGCCCGTAGATAACTAAGGATGAAAAGGGTGTTAACACCTTCCCTTTTCATAACCTACCCCCCGAACTCAAGAAAACATGTTGTTGTACCCCCAAATTTTCCCTCTCATGTTTTCCCAAGATTTTTCTCTTACATAGGTGATTACAAACACTTGATTAAATAAAAATAAAAAATTGGAAGATAAACAAGGTCTTTCAATTGGAATTTTGACAAACTTCGATTGAAGCCTTGGCCTTCTGCTTGTTTGCTGTATACAACCTTCGATTTGGCATGTGTTTCCTTTGAAACAGCCTCCTTCGATCCAAAGGGGAGGGGCCTCTTGTTAGTACTCCTTCGATTGCACCATTGGCTTTACATGCTGGCTTGATTCATAAATGCAATGGCTACATGCATGCAAGCTGGATTCCTGCTTTGATTGGGCATTTGATCTTTTTTTGTAGCAAGCTTGATTCCTGCTTCATTTGGGCATTTGGTTTCTTTGGAGCCAACTTAATTTCTGCTTTGACTAGGAAAATACTAACTATGTGCATGCCTTCAGCGCACAAAGCAAGAACCCCCTTCAAGCTCCCTACGATCCACCAAAAATGACCTCCTGCATGCTTACGTTGATCCACAAAACAGTGGGTTCCTGCATGCCAGCTTCGTTCAAGGCAAAAGGCTACTTTTAACTGGACTTCGATTCATAAAGTTCCCACAAGGCAAAGGCCCATCAACATGCCTTCAATTCACAAGGAAAAATTCCCCTCTCACTGGTCTTCGATTCACAAGGCCAAGGCCCCTTCAACTTGCCTCTATGTTTTCTTTCGACCCACAAGAAAATGACTTCCTTTGGGCTTACCTCTAATGCGCAAGTAATGGTTCCCCTTCATGCAAGCGCCCATAAATTAGTGGTTTTCTTTCATATGTGCTTTGATTCATTAAGCAATTAGCTTCCCTCATGCTAGCCTTGACTCCACCTCCAAAGTATTCAACACACAGTATTCCATATTTTGACACCTAGTACTGGCGCACTCGAAGGACAGGCACATGGTACATTCGAAGGACATATATTTTCCCCATTCGAAAGACATGTATTGATAGATTTAAAGGGGAATACGTGGGTGTTCCATTTGAAGGACTTACTTTGTTTGCCCATTCGAAGGAATGAAAAGTGATGTATACAAGTGATGCATGGGTTACCTTCAAAAGAGAACACACATTGGTTCAAAATGAAGGATATTTATTGAAAGCAGACAATCATTATTTTTCAAAAGAAAAGCCCGCTAAGTTAAAACCTATGAAGGAGACTTAAAAAAACTGGGGCATCCTGCTGACTGTAATCACAAAAGAAACAATTCAAGCAAAAGAAGGAATAACAAAAATAAAAAAGAGGTCGCTACAAATCCTCAACAAAAAGAAAAGTTTATAAAAATGACTTCCTACTCAAACAAAGATCCAATTTCTAGTCCATTCAAAGGACCCATTCAAAGGCTATACAAGAAGTCTAATCGAAGGGCAGGAATTAGAAGGCATTCGAAGGAGCCAAAATGTCCACATACATTCAAATTTCAAAAAAAGAGACAAGATTCCATGTTTTTGGCCAACGTTACAAATTTTCATTCATGGCTTTCAAACACCTAATAAGGTTATTTTGTCTTGTCTCCTCACTCCTCTCTATATAAACAAGACATTAGCAAGCATTTCGACACGGATAGACAGCCTGGAAGGAGTCATACAAATTTGCAAAGAACTGTCAAAATCGTGAATTTTGAGAAAGCAATTTCCAGCCTTTCTTAATCCAAACCAAGTCATCCATTCGTTCCGTGAAGGTCCCAGGATTGATTCCCAGGCCTTAAATGAATCCAACTCACGCAGAATTTCCCTCATCCGATCCTCCTATTTTGGTAAAATTCTTGGATCTCAAACTTGTTTAACTTATAACATAAATCCCTTTTGCTTGCACATTCATATTGTTATCATTGTTTGCGAATTTTCTAACGTGTTTCATGTGAGCAAAAATGCCAGAACTATAGATCACCATTGTTAGGGGGTCGAAACATAGAGATTTTTCATTTTCATGGATGGAGATGGTTTTAGCTCAGGCTACGACCATGGTTTGACCTCCCCAGGCCTGCATGTCAAAATGTTATATTTTTATTCGCCCATTCAAAATAGAGGGACCCCACTGGAGCACGCGTGTTTGCCAAATCATCATGTTCATCTATTTTACATTATATATATTTCTTTGTGCTTATACTAACGGAAGTATCACCGTCCCAACGGTAGAGGCAGCGCATTTAAAGCTTTGTTGTATGTAAGGGCAGGGGTCCGAACCCTACCTCTTACACATTTTTTTTCCATTTCTTTCTTTGCAGATTTAGTATAGTCAGGTTATGCACACGCACCATGTAACATCAGATCTACACCTTTCAATGTCAATGCACTCAGATCCAAGAGCTTCAACGTGAAATTCACCATGTGCCCTCAAGGCTTATCTTCACTGGATAAAAGAAAAGTCAGTGGTGACTCTTTCTTACTGCAACATTTGTGAACACAAACGCAAAATCAGTATTAACAATTGTTTCTGCCTCCATATCACAGAACTGGTAACTCTGCTGGGCGAAAAAAGTGGGGTTACCTTATAGATTAGTTCATTTTAAAATTTCTTTCATTGTGTGTTTTTATGCTTTACTTTTGAGGGCTTGTTTGGGTTGTTACAATAGATACTACTCCCGGATCTGGGGCACCTTTTAGGTAATTAGCAATAGATCATGGAAACTGTGTGGGGTATACTGACACGGTCAAAGCGATAACTACGTTGATGTGACACTTTGGTTGGTACCAGTAGCCCTTGAGTAGTCAAGGAGAATACGACCGTTGCGTGGTTTCATGAAGCATCAACTGACCTTAAAACCTTTAATTGGACAACTTGGCCATTACGAAGTAGTGAGATAGTCGTCTTTGGTGTAGCCCGAAGTCAGTTGATACTCAATACTACACACATTGAGATTTGACTCCCGAATTTTGTTTGGTGGCAAGTCAGTTTTCTATCGGAATGAAACTTGTGGGAAAGATCAGTGATATTGAGATCCCTTAGAACTCTGCTACTACTGATAGGACAGGTTGAGCCAACTAAATTTCAAGAGGGTACTTACCTTAAAACCCGTGCAAGCCTTAAACCTAAGGTATTTGTGTGATTTGCTTGTGCTTTTTATACTTGTGCATGATCATGATATCACAACATCATAACATGGCATATCATACTAACCATTTCAAGGATTTTTAGGACTTATCTTTGTGTTATTTTATAGGACATGGCATCCACTCGCAGGAATACTATCCAAGTAAATCTTATAATGGTACCTCCTCAACTCAAGGAATTAGCATCCAGGGTTCCGGAGAGCTCTCCATTCACTGAAAGACATGGTCGACTTCTGAATCTGGTCACCTCAAGCCCTAATGAAGAAATGTTCAAGGTGCTCTTTCAATTTTTCGACCCTTTACGTCACTGCTTCACCTTTCCTGATTACCAATTGGTGCCTACCATGGAGGAATTTTCCCAGTTATTGAGGGTGCCCATTCTTGATCAGTTACCCTTCAAATGCAAACTTAAAAAAAGTGAAAAATAATGGGCCCACTTGGCAAAATTTGAAGTTTTGAGGATAGTTGAATTTTGGCAATTTTGCAAAAAAGTCCAACTTCAACAATGCATAACTTACTCAATTTTGAACTTTTAGAGGTTTTCTTGGACTTTTTATAAAGCTTGATATGTTCTCTAATCAACCCTTTTGGTCTCATCTCATTTTGATATTCCATGCTCAAGTTAGAAGCTTTGACATAAAGGGTGTTTTTGTTGACTTTCAAAAATGACCTATAATGTCAAAAATCATAACTTCTTGTGAGTGCATATTTTGATCTTGGGGTATGAAGATGGATTGTAGGGAATTGCATCTTCTTCAAAACGATATTTGGATGGGTCATTTCTCATAAAGTATGAGAAAGTTATGCTTGGTCAAAGTTGGGTTGACTTTTCCTGCAAAACCCTAATTTAGCAACTTTTGAATCTTGATGAATCTTGAGCAATCCTTGATGAATCATGATCAACCCTTGATCAAATGATGAAATATCCTTCAAAATGAGAATGTTTACAAAACAATCTTGAAGATTGACTGTATTTGGGTCACAGTTGACTTTTGCCCTAGCACAGTCAATTTTTGGAACTTTTGAGCAATTGAATAAGCAAAATTCCTCTGTAAGGCTTGAAACTTGACATGGATGATCTTGAGAACATATTAGGACATTGGTGAGAACTTGGGACCACTTGGACTCAAATATTTTGATGCAGCATGAAACCCTAATTTGGGGAAGACTGCCTTAGGAGAGAGCTTGTTTGACCAACCCTTGAGCAACCTTGAGCAACTTGGAGATCTTTCTTGCAATGTTTTGAGAAATATGGGATGGAAAATTTTGGGGTACAACACTGGGGATCAATTCTGTCATCAACCCCTGATGGGACAAAAAGTTAGCTTAGAGAGTAGACCTTTCCATATGGTTGTTACGCCAATGGTCCAACAACGACCTCGCCAACCACGACAGGGTAATCAGTAAAAGCAAGTCAATCCCAGGAGGCAGTTTACCAAAATCAACATACCATTGCCTCAGGCATTGCAACATATGTTGAGGATGAATTTGGTTATGTTGATAAGACCTCACCCAAACCCCAAAACTTCTTCCTTTAACTACAATCCTGATGCAATATGTGCCTACCATTCCAATAGTCCTGGACATGATACGAATGATTGTTGGGCATTTAAAAATAAGATTCAGGACTTGATCAATGAAGGAATGCTTGAGTTCATGCAAGATGGTCAGACTGAATTCTTCTTTCGTGCCTCAAATGCATGCCATATGAAGTGACAAGTTCAGACAAAGAGGCTTTTTGTTCATGTGAATTCTTAATTTGTAATTTTCTTTTGTTTGTTCGAACATTTGTTTCATGTCAAACTTTGTTACTTTACCAATGCATTGCATATGTCTGTTTTGAATCAATTCATTTGTATTCACTATATTTAAATTGCTTTCCTTTTTGTGATATTCAACTCTCGATCAAAATTTGTAAGCCTTTAGAAGGAGGATGACAAAAATGATACCACAATCCCTACAATATGCTTTTGAACAGACCCCGCTGACGATGTACAAGCATTGTTTCAAATCCTAAACAGTGGAGTAATAAGGAAGATAATCCCTAGTTAGCCCCTTTGAGCCAAAGAAGGAGGAGTTTTTTTTCTTTTTACACAAATTAAAACCCTTAATCGTAACATGAGGCAGGGTAGCTTCTCAGTTAATTCAGAGGTGCATTCAGTCGCAAGCCCATCCTTCATACACAACAAATAGTGTAGACGATACCTTCCAAAAGATGGTGATGGTTCCACATAATCATCAAAGCAGAAAATCATTATTTTTCAAAAGAAAAGCCTGCTAAGTCAAAACCTATGAAAGAGACTTAAGAAAAAAACCGCGGCATCCTGCTGACTATAATCACAAAAGAAACAGTTCAAGCAAAATAAGGAATAATAAAAATAAAAAAGAGGTCGCTACAAATCCTCAACAAAAAGAAAAGTTTATAAAAATGACTTCCTTCTCAAACAAACATTCAATTTCTGGTCCATTCAAAGGACCCATTCAAAGGCTATACAAGAAGTCTAATCGAAGGGCAGGAATTAGAGGGCATTCGAAGGAGCCAAAATGTCCACATACATTCAAATTTCAAAAAAAAGACAAGATTCCATATTTTTGGCCAACGTTACAAATTTTCATTCATGGCTTTCAAACACCTAATAAGGTTGTTTTGTCTTGTCTCCTCACTCCTCTCTATATAAACAAGACATTAGCAAGCATTTCGACACGGATAGACAGCCTAGAAGGAGCCACACAAATTTGCAAAGAACTGTCAATATCGTGAATTTTGAGAAAGCAATTCCCAGCCTTTCTTAATCCAAACCAAGTCATCCATTCGTTTCGTGAAGGTCTCAGGATTGATTCCCAGGCCTTAAATGAATCCAACTCACGTAGAATTTCCCTCATCCGATCCTCCTATTTTGGTAAAATTCTTGGATCTCAAACTTGTTTAACTTATAAATCCCTTTTGCTTGCACATTCATATTGTTATCATTGTTTGCGAATTTTCTAACGTGTTTCATGTGAGCAAAAATGCCAAAACTATAGATCACCATTGTTAGGGGGTCGAAACATAGAGATTTTTCATTTTCATGGATGGAGATGGTTTTAGCTCAGGCTAGGACCATGTTTTGACCTCCCCAGAGCATGCGTGTCAAAATGTTATATTTTTATTCGCCCATTCAAAATAGAGGGACCCCACTGGAGCACGCGTGTTTGCCAAATCAGCATGTTCATCTATTTCACATTATATATATTTCTTTGTGCTTATACTAACGGAAGTATCACCGTCCCAACGGTAGAGCAGCGCATTTAAAGCTTTGTTATATGTAAGGGCAGGGGTCCGAACCCTGCCTCTTACACATTATTTTTTCCATTTCTTTCTTATCAGATTTAGTACAGTCAGGTTATGCACACGCACCATGTAGAATCAGATCTACACCTTTCAATGTCAATGCAGTCAGATCCAAGAGCTTCAACGTGAGATTCACCATGTGCCCTCAAGGCTTCTCTTTACTGGATAAAAGAAAAGTTAGTGGCTACTCTTGCTTACTGCAACATCTGTGAACACAAACGCAAAACTAGTATTAACAGTCGTTTCTGCCACCATATCATAGAACTGGCAACTCTGCTGGGGAAAAAAAGTGGGGTTACCTTAGAGATTAGTTCATTTTAAAATTGCTTTCATTGTGTGTTTTTATGCTTTACTTTTGAGGGCTTGTTTGGGTTGTTACTATAGATCCTACTCCCGAATCTAGGGCATCTTTTATGTAATTAGCAATAGATCGTGGAAACTGTGCAGGGTATACTGACACGGTCAAAGCGATAGCTACGTTGATGTGACACTTTGGTTGGTACCAGTAGCCCTTGAGTAGTCAAGAAGAATACGACCGCTGCGTGGTTTCATGAAGCATCAACTGACCTTAAAACCTTTAATTGAACAACTTGGCCATTACGAAGTAGTGAGATAGCCGTCTTTGGTGTATCCTGAAGTCGGTTGATACTCGATACTGCACTTATTGAGATTTGACTCCCGAGTTTTGTTTGGTGGCAAGTCAGTTTTCTATCGGAATGAAACTTGTGGGAAAGATCAGTGATATTGAGATCCCTTAGAACTTGGTTACTATTGATAGGACAGGTTGAGCCAACTAAACTTCAAGAGGGTACTTACCTTAAAACCCGTGCAAGCCTTAAACCTAAGGTATTTGTGTGATTTGCTTGTGCTTTCTATACTTGTGCATGATCATGATATCATAACATCATAACATGGCATATCATACTAACCATTTCAAGGATTTTTAGAACTTATCTTTGTGTTGTTTTGTAGGACATGGCATCCACTCGCAGGAATACTATCCAAGTAAATCTCATAATGGTACCTCCTCAACTCAAGGAATTAGCATCCAGGGTTCCTGAGAGCTCTCCATTCACTGAAAGACATGGTCGACTTCTCAATTTGGTCACCTCAAGCCCTAATGAAGAAATGTTCAAGGTGCTCTTTCAGTTTTTCGACCCTTTACGTCACTGCTTCACCTTTCCTGATTACCAATTGGTGCCTACCATGGAGGAATTTTCCCAGTTATTGAGGGTGCCCATTCTTGATCAGTTACCCTTCAATGGTATGGAAAGAGACCCAAAACCTGAAGAGATTGCAAATTCTTTGTCTTTACAACGGTCTGATGTAGTGGAAAATTGGGAAACTAGAAGAGGCATCAAAGTGTTTCTAGCTAAGTTTCTGTTTGAGAATGCTCATCATTTTTGGGATACCCTTGATTTACAAGCTTTTAAAGAAGTGTTGGCCCATCTCTACTATGGGATGGTACTATTTCCTAATCTGGACCAACTCATAGATGTGAATGCGGTCAAGGTTTTTTTGTCTCATAATCTGGTGCCTACTTTAGTTGGAGACATCCTACACTCTCTGCATACCCACACTATAATGAGAAGAGGGACCCTGCTGTGTTTCACTCCTCTGTTGACTAGGTGGTTTATTTCGCACCTACCTTTATCTGTGTTAAAGAATGAGCAGGGCTTGAGATGGTCTAATAGGTTGATGTCCCTCACACATTTAGACATTCATTGGTGTCCTCGATCCTTGGAGAATGTTACCATCATTGACCGCTGTGGAGAATTCCCTAATGTCCCTCTCCTAGGCATTAGGGGAGGAATCACTTCTAATCCTTGTTTGGTGTTACAACAGTTTGGCTATGCTAGGAGGGATGGTCCTCATGATAAACTTGTCCAAGGAATTGTATTTGACTATGAGAATGATGTTCAGGTCATCGCCAGAGGTTCATAAGAGCTTGGGGCATGGTGAACAATGTTGATTGAAAAACACTGGGGCATAAGAACTCCATTCCTTTGGAGCCTTATCTTAAGTGGGTAGGAGCCCGTGATCAAAGTCTCAGGATGCCTTATGAGGCCATTCTACCCATCATCATGGAACTAGTTGTTGAGGGAGACACTCCTTACATTGTTCTTCATCCTGACATGCCGCCTAATTTCGAGGAGTTGCGAAAATCCTGGATCCAACTCAAAGAGGAATGGGATACCTTTGAAACCCAATTCTATGCCAGTGAGAAGAAAGTTTTAGAGCTCACCAGGCTACTTCACGATGAAAGGAGTATAAATGTCTACATTGCACGAAAGACGATGCGCCCGTTGGAAGCTTGAGTCCTTATTTGCTTTGAGAGTTCATTTTTGCTTTGTTACTTCGTTTGTAAGCCCAAGGGGCACCGTTGTAATCACTTAAGCTTCTTAATGTAATTAACATTTGTTTTCCCTTTGGCTAATCAAATTTAGGTCTTAGAAATCCTTGAAAACATTGCATACATATATCATACATATCATTGCATAAACAGGTTTTCAGGACAGGTTTTTTTATCTTCTTCGTTGTTTATTTCAGCAATGGCTCTTGAACAGACAGTAAAGGATCTCCAAACTCAAGATGCTCAATTCAAAGAAATGTTCCTGAATCTAGCCAAGGGGCAAGAAGGGTTGAAAACATTCCTCACCGGGAATTTGACCAAGAAACATCCTAACAAAAACGAGGATGAACAGTTGGAGCATTTGCAAGCTGAGGTTGAAGCAATAAGAATCCAAATGATGGGGCAAATGTTTCTTATCTAAGGCCTACCCCGGGGACAAGAAGAGATAAGAGGCATTGTCAAAAAACTTCATCAAGACGGACAAAACCGTATGAGGCAAACAGTCGAGGTTGGGGATCAAGTCAGTCATCAACCCCTGATGGGACAAAAAGTTAGCTTGGAGAGTAGACCTTTCCATATGGTTGCTACGCTAAAGGTCCAACAACGACCTCGCCAACCACGACAGGGTAATCAGTAAAAGCAAGTCAATCTCAGGAGGCAGTTTACCAAAATCAACATACCATTGCCTCAGGCATTGCAACATATGTTAAGGATGAATTTGGTTATGTTGATAAGACCTCACCCAAACCCCAAAACTTCTTCCCCTAACTACAATCCTGATGCAATATGTGCCTACCATTCCAATAGTCCTGGACATGATACGAATGACTGTTGGGAATTTAAAAATAAGATTCAGGACTTGATCAATGAAGGAATGCTGGAGTTCACACAAGATGGTCAGACTGAATTCTTCTGTCGTGCCTCAAAGGCACGCCATATGAAGTGACAAGTTCAGACAAAGAGGCTTTTTGTTCATGTAAATTCTTAATTTATAATTTTCTTTTGATTGTTCGAATATTTGTTTCATGTCAAACTTTGTTACTTTATCAATGCATTGCATATGTCTGTTTTAAATCAATTCATTCGTATTCACTATATTTAAACTGCTTTCCTTTTTGTGATATTCATCTCTCGATCAAAATTTGTAAGCCTTTAGAAGGAGGATGACAAAAATGATACCACAATCCCTACAATATGCTTTTGAACAGACCCTGCTAACGATGTACATGCATTGTTTCAAATCCTAAACAGTGGAGTAATAAGGAAGATAATCCTTGGTTAGCCCCTTTGAGCCAAATAAGGAGGAGTTTTTATTTTCTTTTTACACAAATGAAACCCTTAATCGTAACATGAGGCAGGGTAGCTTTCTCAGTTAATTCAGAGGTGCATTCAGTCGCAAGCCCATCCTTCATACACGGCAAATAGTGTAGAAGATACCTTCTAAAAGATGGTGATGGTTCCACATAATCATCAAAGCAGACAATCATTATTTTTCAAAAGAAAAGCCCGCTAAGTCAAAACCTATGAAGGAGACTTAAGAAAAAAACTAGGGCATCCTGCTGACTGTAATCACAAAAGAAACAGTTCAAGCAAAAGAAGGAATAATAAAAATAAAAAAGAGGTCGCTACAAATCCTAAACAAAAAGAAAAGTTTATAAAAATGACTTCCTTCTCAAACAAACATTCAATTTCTGGTCCATTCAAAGGACCCAATCAAAGGCTATACGAGAAGTCTAATCGAAGGGCATGAGTTTGAGGGCATTCGAAGGAGCCAAAATGTCCACATACATTCAAATTTCAAAAAATGAGACAAGATTCCATGTTTTTGGCCAACGTTACAAATTTTCATTCATGGCTTTAAAACACCTAATCAAGGTTGTTTCTTCTTGTTTCCTCACTCCTCTCTATATAAACAAGACATTAGCAAGCATTTCGACAAGGATAGACAGCCTGGAAGGATCCACACAAATTTGCATAGAACTGTCAAAATCGTTAATTTTGAGAAAGCAATTTCCAGCCTTTCTTAATCCAAACCAAGTCATCCATTCGTTCCGTGAAGGTCCCATGATTGATTCCCAGGCCTTAAATGAATCCAACTCACGTAGAATTTCCCTCATCCGATCCTCCTATTTTGGTAAAATTCTTGGATCTCAAACTTGTTTAACTTATAACATAAATCCCTTTTGCTTGCACATTCATATTGTTATCATTGTTTGCGAATTTTCTAACGTGTTTCATGTGAGCAAAAATACCAAAACTATAGATCACCATTGTTAGGGGGTCGAAACATAGAGATTTTTCATTTTCATGGATGGAGATGGTTTTAGCTCAGGCTAGGACCATGGTTTGACCTCCCCAGAGCCTGCATGTCAAAACGTTATATTTTTATTCGCCTATTCAAAATAGAGGGACCCCATTGGAGCATGTGTGTTTTCCAAATCAACATGTTCATCTGTTTTACATTATATACAATTCTTTGTGCTTATACTAATAGAAGTATCATCGTTCCAACGGTAGAGGAAGCGCGTTTAAAGCTTTGTTATATGTAAGGGAAGGGGTTCGAACCCTGCCTCTTACACATTATTTTTCCATTTCATTCTTTGAAGATTTAGTACAATCAGGTTATGCACACGCACCATGTAGCATCGGATCTACACCTTTCAATATCAATGCAATCAGATCCAAGAGCTTCAACATGGGATTCACCATGCGCCCTCAAGGCTTATCTTTATTGGATCCCAATATAGCCTCTGGGTTCCCTCACCCTTGGGCCTAGCGTTTTTCAAATCATCACCCCCCTTAATCAAAATAATCTCGAAAAGGAATTTTTCTATTCTTTTCACCATTTCTTTAATTTGGATAAAAGAAAAGTCGGTGGCGACTCTTGCTTACTGCAACATTTGCAAAGACAAACGCAAAACCAGTATTAACAGTCGGTTCTGCCACCGTATGACACATCTCAAAGGTCTTTCTTGTTCTTTTCACTCTTTCCTTTATTGGATAAAAGAAAAGTCGGTGGTGACTCTTGCTATCCGCAACAATTGCGATAAAATACAAAAACACCCAAGTCAGTTCTCCCACCGTATTATAGACTCCCACCTACGAAGGGACATTTATGATTAAGAAAATATTTTCTGGTGGTTCTATGATACTAACCACCATGGACAACGAAGATTTTCTGCACCTAGTGAATGCAAACATAGTCAAAAGATACTACGCATGAAAACGACCCGCTAGGTTGACTAGCCTAGGCAAAAATAAGGGCATCCCAGTGAACCAAAAGGGTTCATGCAAAAATTAGGGATATATATATAAAATATTATACACCCGGCAAGTCAAAAACCTGAAAAGGCGGCTTGGGCAAGAAAGGGAATCCTGGTGGACTGAAAACCCGATAGGGCGGTCCAGGCAAAAGTTAGGGATTAAAGCATATGACTATTTCCAATTGGATCACTTACAGCAAACTTTATTACCAAAGTAAAAATTCAAATGGTACAGATCATTTCAATCAACTTCTTCCGACAGCAAGGGATGAGATGCTTGAAGACATATGGGCAATAGCAGAGTTGGAACCCGACAAGATTATTTCCACATAGCTATATGTTTTGTTTTACTTTGTACACTTTTAATTTTACGACAAATTCTTCTTACTAGGATTTCTGTCTCCTTGTACAACAATCGCCTGTTTATGAGGAAATGATCAATACAAATACATTTCAAAACTCAAACTTTTTTTAACTTTTTCTATTTTGTTTGCAAGAAACGTCCAATGACTAAAATTGAATGAACATATGCATATGAATACGATTAACTATTAACAAATATATGCATAAAAACAGGAATAAGCATTTACTAAAGACTGTAGGAGTTAGGATAACATTCAAGCTGTCCACAAATCCCCACAGAGAGATCCTTACTAGATTATCCCCACCGAGTAGTATTAACAAGATCATCTTAAACAAAGATATATCCCCCGCAAAATGGGATGAACTAATCATACTCACCAGCAAATCACCCTGGTACAAAAGGGAATATGATATTTTTCCCAACAATGTCGCCAACTTACGGAGTCCCAATCAGTACAGTTTATGAAAATTCTCCTCCCCAGTTGAGTTTATTCCTCCAGAATTGTAAAATCCCCTGCAAATTTCTTTTCTCCAGCATAGCTCATTTCCTTAGCAAGGGTTTTTTCCTCAACAGAGTATTTCTCTGTCAATAGGGTTTATTTCCCCAACAGGGTTTATTTCCCCAACATGGTTTATTTCCCCAAAAGGGTTTATTTCTCCAACAGATTACAGTCTCCCCAACTTGAGTCTGTTTCTACCATAAATTACCGGCAGGATTCCCACCTCCAACAAAGGACAGTCCGGGTTGTTATCCCTAGAGAGTTTCTATTGAATTTGAAACTGGATCAGATATCGTTCAACCTTACTCTCTCCAGAAAAGTTGGTATCCATATCAGAAACTCGGTCAGACAGCACCTTAAAATTTTATCCATCTCTTTTATCCCCAGTCAGGGTATCTAAGAACTAAGATCCCTACAAGAGTGACGAACGACCAATATTCTTGAGCTTTTCTCCCCAAATAGGAATCAACATTCCCCAATAGATTTTCCTTAAGCAGAAAGCAGGAAACCCTATCAAGATTAAAGATACATATATTCTTCATCCCACCAAAGATTAAGGATCTACTTTCCCAAACAAAGATGTTGAATGAGTTTAAAAATACACTTCAACAACATTTCACATCCATACATAATTTACATACATCATTATGCAATATATTTCATACATCATGACATTGCATACAACTAACTCTTTACCTTTTTGGGAATGATCAATCAACATACAAACACCATCAACTACTTATATGAACAGACAGTCTTCTCAAAGGCTACATCTTACAAATGGCTAGTTAATAAATTTCTTCAGAGGGTCATTCTAAAAGACACATATTTTCTAGTTGAAGTCTGGTGTAGACATCTTCTTGCTCAGATTAAATCGAGTGTAGATTTATTCTGATACTTTTTCCAGTTGAAGACGAGCATCGACATCTTCTGGTTTAGATTAAATCGAGCGAGGATTTATTCTGATACTCCTTCAGAAAAGTCGGGCGTAGAATCTTTCCAACATATTTTCTAGTTAAAGTCGGGCGTAGACATCTTCTGACTCAGATTAAATCGAGCATAGATTTATTCGGATAGCTCTTCCAGTTGAAGACAGGTGTCGTCATCTTCTATCTCAGATAAAATCGAGCGTAGATTTATTCTGATACTCCTTCGGAAAATTCGGGCGTAGACTCTTTCTAACATATTTTCTAGTTGAAGTCTGGCGTAGACATCTTTTGGTTCAGATTAAATCGAGCATAGATTTATTCTGATACTTCTTCCAGTTGAAGACAAGCGTCAACATCTTCTAGCTCAGATTAAATTGAGCATAGATTTATTCTAATACTCCTTCGGAAAAGTCGGGAGTAGACTATTTCCAACATATTTTCTAGTTGAAGTCGAGCGTAGATTTATTCTGATACTTCTTCCAGTTGAAGACGGGCCTCGACATCTTCTATCATATTAAATTGAGCATAGATTTATTCTTATACTCCTTTGGAAAAGTCGGGCGTAGACTCTTTCCAACATATTTTCTAGTTGAAGTCGGGCGTAGACATCTTCTGGCTCAGATTAAATCGAGCATAGATTTATTCTGATAGTTTTTCATTTGAAGACGGGCATCAGCATCGTCTTGCTCAGATTAAATAGAGCGTAGATTTATTCTGATATTCCTTTAGAAAATTCTGGCGTAGACTCTTTCCAACATATTTTTTAGTTAAAGTCGGGCGTAGACATCTTCTGGCTCAGATTAAATTGAGTGTTGATTTATTTTGATAATTCTTCTAGTTGAAGACGGGCGTCGACATCTTCTCGCTTAGATTAAATCGAGCGTAGATTTATTCTTATACTCCTTCAGAAAAGTCAAGCGTAGACTATTTTCAACATATTTTCTAGTTGAAGTCGAGCGTAGACATCTACTGGCTCAAATTAAATCAAGCGTAGATTTATTCTGATACTTCTTCCAGTTGAAGACGGTTGTCAACATCTTCTGGTTCAGATTAAATCGAGCGTAGATTTTTTATGATAGTCCTTCGGAAAAGTCGTGTGTAGACTCCTTTCAACATATTTTCTAGTTGAAGTCAGGCGTAGACATCTTCTGGCTCTGATTAGATCAAGTGTAGAATTATTTTGATACTTCTTCTAGTTGAAGACGAGCGTCGACATCTTCTGGCTCATATTAAATCGAGCGTAGATTTATTTTGATACTCCTTCAGAAAAGTCGGGCGTAGACTCTTTCCAACATATTTTCTAGTTGAACACGGGCATAAACATCTTCTGGCTCAGATTAAATTGAGCGTAGATTTATTCTGATACTTCTTAGAGTTCAAAACAGGCATCGACATCTTCTGGCTTAGATTAAGTCGAGCGTAGATTTATTCTAATACTCCTTCAGAAAAGAAGGACGTAGACTCTTTACAATATATTTTCTAGTTGAAGTTGGTCGTAGATATCTTCTGTCTCAAATTAAATCGAGCGTATATTTATTCTGATACTTCTTCCAGTTGAATACGGGTGTTGACATCTTCTGGTTTAGATTAAATCGAGTGTAGATTTATTTTGATACTCCTTCAGAAAAGTCGGGCGTAGACTCTTTCCAATATATTTTCTAGTTGATGTCGGGCGTAGACATCTTCTAGCTCAGATTAAATCAAGCGTAGATTTATTCTGATACTTTTTCCAGTTGAATACGGGCATCGACATCTTCTGGCTCAGATTAAATCAAGCGTAGATTTATTCTGATACTCCTTCGGAAAAGTCCAGCATAGACTTTTTCCAACATATTTTCTAGTTGAGGTCGGGCATAGACATCTTTTGGCTCAGATTAAATCGAGCGTAGATTTATTCTGATACTTCTTCCAGTTAAAGACGGGCGTCGACATATTCTGGCTCAGATTAAATCGAGCGTAGATTTATTATGATACTCCTTCGAAAAAGTCGGGCGTAGACTCCTTTCAACATATTTTCTAGTTGAAGTCAGGCGTAGACATCATCTGGATCTTATTAGATCGAGCATAGATTTATTCTGATACTTATTCTATTTGAAGACGAGCGTCGACATCTTCTGGCTCATATTAAATCGAGCGTAGATTTATTTTGATAGTCCTTCAGAAAAGTCGGGCGTAGACTCTTTCCAACATATTTTCTAGTTAAACACGGGCATAAACAACTTTTGCCTCAGATTAAATCGAGCGTAGACTTATTTTGATACTTCTTAGAGTTGAACACAAGAATCGACATCTTCTGGCTCAGATTAAGTCGAGCGTAGATTTTTATTCTAATACTCCTTCGGAAAAGAAGGGCGTAGACTCTTTCCAATATATTTTCTAGTTGATGTTGGGCGTAGACATCTTCTGTCTCAGATTAAATCGAGCGTAGATTTATTCTGATACTTCTTCCAGTTGAATATGGGTGTTGACATATTCTGGTTCATATTAAATTGTTTGTAGATTTATTCTGATACTCCTTGGGAAAAGTTGGGCGTAGACTCTTTCCAATATATTTTCAAGTTGAAGTCGGGCGTAGACATCTTCCGGCTCAGATTAAATCAAGCGTAGATTTATTCTGATACTTCTTCCAGTTGAATACGGGCATTGACATCTTCTGGCTCAGATTAAATCGAGCGTAGATTTATTCTGATACTCCTTCAGAAAAGTCCGGCGTAGACTCTTTCCAACATATTTTCTAGTTGAAGTCCAGCGAAGACATCTTTTGGCTCAGATTAAATTGAGCGTAGATTTATTCTGATACATCCTCCAGTTGAAGACGGGAGTCGACATCTTCTAGCTCAGATTAAATCGAGCGTAGATTTATTCTGATACTCCTTCGGAAAAGTCGGGCATAAACTCTTTCCAACATATTTTCTAGTTGAAGTCGGGCGTATACATCTTCTAGCTCAGATTAAATCGAGCGTAGATTTATTCTGATACTCCTTCCAGTTTAAGACGGACGTCGACATCTTCTGGCTCATATTAAATAAAGTATAGATTTATTCTGATACTCCTTCGGAAAATTCGGGCGTAGACTCTTTCCAATATATTTTATAGTTGAAGACGGTCGTAGACATCTGCTAGTTCAGATTAAGTCGAGTGTAAATTTATTATGATACTTCTTCTAGTTGAAGTCGGGCGTAGATATCTTTTGGCTCAGATTAAATCGAGTGTAGATTTATTTTGATCATCTTTTTGGACCATGTCGGGCGTAGACTCACTCCAAACACTTTGGATGGTATCTATAAGCCAATCTCTGATGACTCTCAGTCACCTCTCCAAATGGCCTCTTTAAGCTCATTCCCGGTATAATCAACCAAGAGTGGTACTTCGTGCACTGGCGAGTGCAAATTTCTGGGCACTTAAGTGTTCAATCATCTTCTATCATGACTGACCTTGAAGTGCCTGTATCGAGTCCTGAACTCCTTTCCTTTTGACAATCCTCATCTCATGCGCCTCCAACGAACCAACCAAATCATCCACTTTAGTGGTTTCAAGATTGTTGAATTCTTAAATAGCTATGATAACGTGATCAAAGTGAGAGGTCAACGTTCTCATTACCTTATCAACTATCATCTTATCAGTAATGGTTTCACCACAACCCTTCATAAGATGGACGGGTTTCTGAACCTTCGACACATATTCTAATACTTTTTCATCTTCTCCCATCGACAACAACTCATATTGTCGATGCAAGTTTTGTAATTTGACAACCTTGATTTTCTCACCTCCTTCGTAATACTTCACCAAAATATCCCGTGCCTCCTTCTCCGTTTCAGCATGAGAGATTCTGTCAAAATTAGGAGCATCGACAGTCGTTTGAATGCAATAAGCAGCCTTGCAATCTTTCTTCTTGACTTCGTTGTGGGTTTTTTTTCTTCTTTTCGTCGGTTGCATTTGCAGCCAATGCAGAACGTCGTCGGTAACCACTTCTAGGGTTTCATGGAAGCCAAACAAGGATTGCATCTGTTTTTTCCATCGGATCCAATTTTTGCCGTCAAGCATTGGAAGAGAATTCAGAATTCCCTTATCCCTAGCCATCTTCGCAGCGGTTAATTCACTTGTCCTAGAAACATGATCTCTGACGTGAAATTCTTGAAAACTTGATCAAGAACAATATCTGGAAGCTCTGGATACCAATTTGTTAGTGCGTGAGGCACTTTTAGTGAGGAGAGAAAGAGAGAATAATAAAGGAAATAAGGATTTGCATTATTAAATTGTACAAATAATGATACACACTATGACTATTTATATACAACCCTAATTGGATTTGAACTAACACAACTTAAATTATATTTAAATATTAAATTTAATCAAATTTAATCTAATCAAATTTAATATTTTAACAGAGATGTGTTTCATTCAGGAGACAAAAACAAAATAGGCACATATTGTCGATTATTTTATGCAGACAAACTTTTATTGATAGCGGAAAGTTGACAGTAGGAGATTGAGAATCATATTTTGTTGGACGATTTGGATCAAAAGAAATGAGCTTGTTTTCAAGGATGTTGTGGCGAATGTGGACCAAATCTTGTTTAATATCAAAACAATATCTTGATTTTGACTTCTTATTGATTCTAAAACAAAAAAGTTATGTAATTTTTATGATTGGTTCATATGTCCATTAGAATGTATAAAAGCGCTATAATGATTGTTGTAAATTCTGTGTTGGATTGCTTTGTATTTGGGCTTAGAGGACCCATAATACTTTAAATTAATATACAGGTTTGCTTATTATAAAAATAAAATAAAAAGTTAGTGAATAGGTAAGCCTCTCTATGGTACTCATCTTCAACCTACTATTCATCTTTTGTTCAATTCATAAGTGATATATGAAGAAAAGAAAATTCTATTGATCCAATAGTAGAAAAAGAAACTTGTACATAGTAATTATGACCGCAATATATAGAAGTTACTAATGTTAACTATATGTCTAATAAAACAAACTTATAATTAATCCAAAAAATAAAAGGAAACGTAACGTAACAAAGCTAGCACCATACATGGTTTTACTAACTCTATTAACTGCCGTTAAGTAATTAAACTAACTCTATCAACTATATAAATACAATATGAGCAAATAAACTAAGTACTCAAAGATGGATATACAATATTGGGTTTGGATTTATGCCCTTTTGTTAGCAACCTATTTTTGTGTGATCAATTTTGTTTGGAGATTGAATGAGTTGTATTATTCTAATACTCCTTCTGAAAAGTCGGGCGTAGACTATTTCCATCATATTTTCTAGTTGAAGTCGTGCGTAGATTTATTCTGATACTTCTTCCAGTTGATGACGGGTCTTGACATCTTCTATCAGATTAAATCGAGCATAGATTTATTCTTATACTCCTTTGGAAAAGTCGGGCGTAGACTCTTTCCAACATATTTTCTAGTTGAAGTCGGGCGTAGACATCTTCTGACTCCGATTAAATCGAGTGTAGATTTATTCTGATAGTTTTCCATTTGAATACAGACATCGGCATCTTCTGGCTCAGATTAAATCAAGCATAGATTTATTCTGATACTCCTTTGGAAAAGTCTGGCGTAGACTCTTTCCAACATATTTTCTAGTTGAAGTCGAGCATAGATTTATTATGATACTTCTTCCAGTTAAAGACGGGCGTCGACATCTTGTATCCGATTAAATCGAGCATAGATTTATTCTTATACTCCTTCGGAAAAGTCGGGCGTAGACTCTTTCCAACATATTTTCTAGTTGAAGTCGGGCGAAGACATCTTCTGGCTTAGATTAAATCGAGCGTAGATTTATTCTGATCCTTTTTCCAGTTGAAGAAGAGCGTCGACATCTTCTGGCTCAGATTAAATCGAGCGTAGATTTATTCTGATACTCCTTCAGAAAAGTTGGGCGTAGACTCTTTCCAACATATTTTATATTTGATGTCAGATGTAGACATCTTCTGGCTCAGATTTAATCGAGCGTAGTTTTATTCTGATACCTCTTCCAGTTGAAGACGGGTGTCGTCATCTTCTAGCTCAGATTAAATTGAGCGTAGATTTATTCTGATACTCCTTCGGAAAATCCGGGCGTAGACTATTTCCAACATATTTTCTAGTTGAAGTCGGACGTATACATCTTCTGGTTCAGATTAAATCGAGCGTAGATTTATTCTGATACTTCTTCCAGTTGAAGACAGGCATCAACATCTTCTAGCTCAGATTAAATAAGGCGTAGATTTATTCTAATACTCCTTCGGAAAAGTCGGGTGTAGACTCTTTCCAACATATTTTCTAGTTCAAGTCTGGCGTAGACATCATCTGGTTCAGATTAAATCGAGCGTAGATTTATTCTGATACTTCTTCCAGTTGAAGACAGGCGTCAACATTTTCTAGCTCAGATTAAATCGATTGTAGATTTATTCTAATACTCCTTAGGAAAAGTCAGGCGTAGAGTCTTTCCAACATATTTTCTAGTTGAAGTCGAGTGTTAATTTATTCTGATACTTCTTCCAATTGAAGACGGGCGTCGACATCTTCTATCAGATTAAATCTAACGTAGATTTATTCTTATACTCCTTCGAAAAAGTCGGCGTAGACTCTTTCCAACATATTTTCTAGTTGAAGTTGGGCGTAGACATCTTTTGGCTAAGATTAAATCGAGCGTAGATTTATTCTGATAGCTTTCCAGTTGAAGACGGACATCGACATCTTCTGGATCAGATTAAATCGAGCGTACATTTATTTTGATACTCCTTTGGAAAAGTCTGGCGTAGACTCTTTCCATCATATTTTCTTGTTAAAGTCGGGCGTAGACATCTTCTGGCTTAGATTAAATCGAGCATAGATTTATTCTGATACCTCTTCCAGTTGAAGACTGGTGTCGGCATCTTTTAGCTCAGATTAAATCGAGCGTAGATTTATTCTGATATTCCTTCAGAAAAGCCGGGCGTAGACTATTTTCAACATATTTTCTAGTTGAAGTCGGGCGTAGACATCTTCTTGTTCATATTAAATCGAGCGTAGATTTATTCTGATACTTCTTATAGTTAAAGATAGGCATCAACATCTTCTAGCTCAGATTAAATCGAGCGTAGATTTATTCTGATACTTCTTCGGAAAATTCGGGCGTAGACTCTTTCCAACATATTTTCTAGTTGAAGTCTGGCGTAGACATCTTCTAGTTCAGATTAAATCGATCGTAGATTTATTCTGATACTTCTTCCAGTTGAAGACAGGCGTAAACATCTTCTAGCTCAGATTAAATCGAGCATAGATTTATTCTAATACTCCTTCTAAAAAGTCGGGCGTAGACTATTTCTATCGTATTTTCTAGTTGAATTCGAGCGTAGATTTATTCTGATACTTCTTCCAGTTGATGACGGGCCTTGACATCTTCTATCAGATTAAATCGAGCGTAGATTTATTCTTATACTCCTTCGGAAAATTCGGGCGTAGACTCTTTCCAACATATTTTCTAGTTGAAGTCGGGCGTAGACATCTTCTGGCTCAGATTAAATTGAGTGTAGATTTATTCTGATAGTTTTCCATTTGAATACAGGCATCGGCATATTCTGGCTCAGATTAAATCGAGCATAGATTTATTCTGATACTCCTTTGAAAAGTCTGGCGTAGACTCTTTCCAACATATTTTCTAGTTGAAGTCGAGCATAGATTTCTTATGATACTTCTTCCAGTTAAAGACGGGCGTCGACATCTTGTATCAGATTAAATCGAGCATAGATTTATTCTTATACTCCTTCGGAAAAGTTGGGCGTAGACTCTTTCCAACATATTTTCAAGTTGAAGTCGGGCGAAGACATCTTCTGGCTCAGATTAAATCGAGCATAGATTTATTCTGATCCTTTTTCTAGTTGAAGAAGAGCGTCGACATCTTCTGGCTCAGATTAAATCGAGCGTAGATTTATTCTGATACTCCTTCAGAAAAGTTGGGCGTAGACTCTTTCCAACATATTTTATATTTGATGTCAGATGTAGACATCTTCTGGCTCAGATTTAATCGAGCGTAGATTTATTCTGATACCTCTTCCATTTGAAGACGGGTGTCGTCATCTTCTAGCTCAGATTAAATCGAGCGTAGATTTCTTCTGATATCCTTCGGAAAATCCGGGCGTAGACTATTTTCAACATATTTTCTAGTTGAAGTCGGACGTATACATCTTCTGGTTCAAATTAAATCGAGCGTAGATTTATTCTGATACTTCTTCCAGTTGAAGATAGGCATCAACATCTTCTAGCTCAGATTAAATCAGGCGTAGATTTATTCTAATACTCCTTCAGAAAATTCGGGTGTAGACTTTTTCCAACATATTTTCTAGTTGAAGTTTGGTGTAGACATCTTCGGGTTCAGATTAAATCGAGCGTAGATTTATTATGATACTTCTTCCAGTTGAAGACAAGCGTCAACATCTTCTAGCTCAGATTAAATCGAGCGTAGATTTATTCTAATACTCCTTCGCAAAAGTCAGGCGTAGACTCTTTCCAACATATTTTCTAGTTGAAGTCGAGTGTTGATTTATTCTGATACTTTTTCCAATTGAAGACGGACGTCTACATCTTTTATCAGATTAAATCTAACGTAGATTTATTTTTATACTCCTTCGGAAAAGTCGGGCGTAGACTCTTTCCAACATATTTTCTTGTTGAAGTTGGGCGTAGACATCTTCTGGCTCAGATTAAATCGAGCGTAGATTTATTCTGATACTTTTCCAATTGAAGACGAGCATCAGCATCTTCTGGATCAGATTAAATCGAGCGTAGATTTATTCGGATACTCCTTTGGAAAAGTCTGGCGTAGACTCTTTCCAACATATTTTCTAGTTAAAGTCGGACGTAGACATAATTTTGCTCAGATTAAATCGAGCGTAGATTTATTCTGATACCTCTTCCAGTTGAATACTGGTGTCGGCATCTTCTATCTCAGATTAAATAGAGCGTCGATTTATTCTGATATTCCTTCAGAAAAGTCAGGCGTAGACTCTTTTCAACATATTTTCTAGTTGAAGTCGGGCGTAGACATCTTCTTGTTCAGATTAAATCGAGCGTAGATTTATTCTGATACTTCTTATAGTTAAAGACAGACATCAACATCTTCTAGCTCAGATTAAATCGAGCGTAGATTAATTCTGATACTCCTTCAAAAAATTCGGGCGTAGACTCTTTCCAACATATTTTCTAGTTGAAGTCTGGCGTAGACATCTTCTGGTTCAAATTAAATCGAGCATAGATTTATTCTGATATTTCTTCCAGTTGAATACAGGCGTAAACATCTTCTAGCTCATATTAAATCGAGCATGGATTTATTCTAATACTCCTTCGGAAAAGTCGTGCGTAGACTATTTCCAACATATTTTCTAGTTGAAGTCGAGCGTAGATTTATTCTGTTACTTCTTCCAGTTGAATACGGGCCTCGACATCTTCTATCATATTTAATCGAGCATAGATTTATTCTTATACTCCTTCAGGAAAGTCGGGCGTAGACTCTTTCCAACATATTTTATAGTTGAAGTCGGGCGTAGACATCTTCTGGCTCAGATTAAATCGAGCACAGATTTATTCTGATAGTTTTCCATTTGAAGATGGGCATCGACATCTTCTGGCTCAGATTAAATCGAGCGTAGATTTATTCTGATACTCGTTTGGAAAAGTCTGACGTAGACTCTTTCCAACATATTTTCTAGTTAAAGTCGGGCTTAGACATCTTCTGGCTTAGATTAATTCGAGTGTTGATATATTTTGATAATTCTTCTAGTTGAATACGGGCGTCGACATCTTCCGGCTCAGATTAAATCGAGCATAGATTATTTCTTATACTCCTTCGAAAAGTCAGGCGTAGACTCTTTTCAACATATTTTCTAGTTGAAGTCGGGCGTAGACATCTTCTGGCTCAAATTAAATTAAGCGTAGATTTATGCTGATACTTCTTCCAGTTGAAGACGGGCGTCGACATCTTCTGGCTCAGATTAAATCGAGCGTAGATTTATTATGATACTCCTACAGAAAATTCGGGCGTAGACTCCTTTCAACATGTTTTCTAGTTGAAGTCAGGCGTAGACATCTTCTGGCTCTGATTAGATCGAGCGTAAATTTATTCTGATACTTTTTCTAGTTGAAGACGAGCGTCGACATCTTCTGGCTCATATTAAATCGAGCGTAGATTTATTTTGATACTCCTTCAGAAAAGTCGGGCATAGACTCTTACCAACATATTTTCTAGTTGAACACGGGCATAGACATCTTTGGGCTCAGATTAAATCGAGTGTAGATTTATTCTGATACTTCTTAGAGGTGAAGACAGGCATCGACATCTTCTGGCTCAGATTAAGTCGAGCATAGATTTATTCTAATACTCCTTCGGAAAATAAGGGCGTAGACTCTTTCCAATATATTTTCTAGTTGAAGTTGGGCGTAGACATCTTCTGTCTCAGATTAAATCGAGCATAGATTTATTATGATACTTCTTCCAGTTGAATACGGGTGTGGACATCTTCTGGTTCAGATTAAATCGAGTGTAGATTTATTCTGATACTCCTTCAGAAAAGTCGGGCGTAGACTCTTTCCAATATATTTTCTCGTTGAAGTCGGCCGTAGACATCTTCTAGCTAAGATTAAATCAAGCGTAGATTTATTGTGATACTTCTTCCAGTTGAATACGGGCATCGACATATTCTGGCTCAGATTAAATCGAGCGTATATTTATTCTGATAATCCTTCGGAGAAGTCCTGCGTAGACTCTTTCCAACATATTTTCTAGTTAAAGTCGGGTGTAGACATCTTTTGGCTCAGATTAAATCGAGCATAGATTTATTCTGATACTTCTTCCAATTGAAGACGGGAGTCGGCATCTTCTGGCTCAAATTAAATCGAGCGTATATTTATTATGATACTCCTTCAGAAAAGTCGGGCGTAGACTCCTTTCAACATATTTTCTAGTTGAAGTCAGGCATAGACATCATCTGGTTCTGTTAGATCGAGCTGGATTTATTCTGATACTTCTTCTATTTGAAGATGAGCGTCGACATCTTCTGGATCATATTAAATCGAGCGTAGATTTATTTTGATAGTCCTTCATAAAAGTCGGGCGTAGACTCTTTCCAACATATTTTCTAGTTGAACACGGGCATATACAACTTTTGGCTCAGATTAAATCGAGCGTAGATTTATTCTGATACTTCTTAGAGTTGAAAACATGCATCGACGTCTTCTGGCTCAGATTAAGTCGAGCGTAGATTTATTCTAATACATCTTCGAAAAAGAAGGGCGTAAACTCTTTCCAATATATTTTCTAGTTGAAGTTGGGCGTAGACATCTTCGGTCTCAGATTAAATCCAGTGTAGGTTTATTCTGATACTTCTTCCAGTTGAATATGGGTGTTGACATCTTCTGGTTCAGATTAAATCGAGTGTAGATTTATTCTGATACTTCTTCGAAAAAGTCAGGCGTAGACTCTTTCCAATATATTTTCTAGTTGAAGTCGGGCGTAGACATCTTCTGGCTCAGATTAAATCAAGCGTAGATTTATTTTGATATTTCTTCCAGTTCAATACG
Source organism: Vicia faba (assembly GCA_948472305.1). Taxonomy (NCBI): domain Eukaryota; kingdom Viridiplantae; phylum Streptophyta; class Magnoliopsida; order Fabales; family Fabaceae; genus Vicia; species Vicia faba. The sequence goes on from OX451738.1 coordinate 1,263,007,388, forward strand.
GGCATCGACATCTTCTGGGTCAGATTAAATCGAGCGTAGATTTATTCTGATACTCCTTCGGAAAAGTCCAGCGTAGACTCATTCCAACATATTTTCTAGTTGAAGTCCAGCGAAGACAACTTTTGGCTCAGATTAAATCGAGCGTAGATTTATTCTGATATTTCTTCCAGTTGAATACGGGAGTCGACATCTTCTAGCTCAAATTAAATCGAGCGTAGATTTATTCTGATACTCCTTTAGAAAAGTGGGGCGTAGACCCTTTCCAACATATTTTCTAGTTGAAGTCGGGCGTATACATCTTCTAGCTCTGATTAAATCGAGCGTAGATTTATTCTGATACTTCTTCCAGTTTAAGACGGGCGTCGACATCTTCTGGCTCATATTAAATAAAGCATATATTTATTCTGATATTCCTTCATAAAATTCGGGCGTAGACTTTTTCCAACATATTTTCTAGTTGAAGATGGTCGTAGACATCTTCTAGTTCAGATTAAGTCGAGCGTAGATTTATTCTGATACTTCTTCCAGTTGAAGTCGGGCGTAGATATCTTCTGGCTCAGATTAAATCGAGTGTAGATTTATTCTGATCATCCTTTTGGATCATGTCAGGCGTAGACTCACTCCAAACACTTTGGATGGTATCTATAAGCCAATCTCTGATGACTCTCGGTCACCTCTCCAAATGGCCTCTTTAAGCCCATTCCCGGTATAATCAACCAATAGTGGTACTTCGTGCACCGGCGAGTGCAAAATTCTGGACACTCTAGTGTTCAATCATCTTCTACCATGACTGAGCTTGTAGTTCCTGTATCGAGTCCTGAACTCCTTTCCTTTCGACAATCCTCATCTCATGCGCCTCCAACGAACCAACCAAATCATCCACTTTAGTGGTTTCAAGATTGTTGAATTCTTGAATAGCTACGAAAACGTGATCAAAGTGAGAGGTCAACGTTCTTATTACCTTATCAATTATCATCTTATCAGCAATGGTTTCACCACAACCCTTCATAAGATGGACGAGTTTCTGAATCTTCGACACATATTCTAATATTTTTTCATCTTCTCTCATCGACAATAACTCATATTGTCGATGCATGTTTTGTAATTTGACAACCTTGATTTTCTCACCTCCTTCGTAATACTTCACCAAAATATCCCATGCCTCCTTCTCCGTTTCAGCATGAGAGATTATGTTAAAATTAGCAGCATCGACAGCCGTTTGAATGCAATAACCAACCTTGTAATCTTTCTTCTTGACTTCGTTGTGGGTTTTGTTTTATGTTCGTCGATTGCATTTGCAGTCAATGTAGAAACGCCGTCGGTAACCACTTCTAGGGTTTCATGGAAGCCAAACAAGGATTGCATCTGTTTTTTCCATCGGATTCAAATTTTTCCGTCAAGCATTGGAAGAGAATTCAGAATTCCCTTATCACTATCCATCTTCGCAGCGGTTGATTCATTTGCCCTAGAAACACGATCTCTGACGTGAAATTCTTGAAAACTTGATCAAGAACAATATCCGGAAGCTCTGGATACCAATTTGTTAGTGCATGAGGCATTTTTAGTGAGGAGAGAAAGAGAGAATAATAAAGGAAATAAGGATTTGTATTATTAAATTGTACAAATAATGATACACACTATAACTATTTATATACAATCATAATTGGGTTTGAACTAACACAACTTAGATTATATTGAAATATTAAATCTAATCAAATTTAATATTTTAACAGAGATGTGTTTCATTCAGGAGACAAAAACAAAATAGGCACGTATTGTCGATTATTTTATGCAGACAAACTTTTATTGACAGCGGAAAGTTGACACTAGGAGATTGGGAATCATATTTTGTTGGACGATTTGGATCAAAAGAAATGAGATTGTTTTCACGGATGTTGTGACGAATGAGGACCAAATCTTGTTTAATATCTTGATTTTGACTTCTTATTGATTCTAAAACAAAAAAGTTATGTAATTTTTATGATTGGTTCATATGTCCATTGGAATGTATAAAAGCGCTATAATGATTGTTGTAAATTATGTGTTGGATTGTTTTGTATTTGGGCTTAGACACTACAAAAATATATGTCCCCAGCGACATATATTAGCGACGTGCTTATCACGTGGGTAGTAGCGACGTGATAACCACGTCGCTAATATATTTTAATGACATTTAATGGAATCTGATGAACGTTGTTGGGAGGGAAGTTTGAAATTTTGTAGCGACGTGTTAGCCACGTCGCTAAATTTTTGGGGGGAAAATGCGCAGTGTTGGACAGAGAAAAGTATTTATGGTTGCATTGTAGCGACGTGATTATCACGTGGCAACGTGGCGACGTGACAGTCACGTCGCTACTAGAAGTTACAAATGTTAACGTTTTGATTTACAGTAGCGTGCTTCTTCTTCTTCCTTTGCTTTCCTTTGCTTGCTTCCATTCCATTACAGCAACTCTCACAAACTCAAACCCAATTTTGCGAATTAATTTTCTTCCATTCCAATTTGTTGAAGAAATCTAAGGTATGCATGTGATGTTAAATGTTTATTTCGTTTTATCTTTAGTTTTTATACTGGAATTTAATTAACATGGTATTTGTTGGATTGTTCCTTATTATTTGTAGAGAAATTTGAAGAACACCAAGAACTAGAAGACGCAAATTTATTGAAGAAATTATATAGAGGTATTTATGCATTTTTTTTTAGATTTTATATGTATTATATAGATTAGATTTGTATATGTATTTTGTGGTAATTAGGAATATATGTATATACTGTTAGTAGTATAAAATTACTGATAATAAAAAAAATTTTAAAAACATATTTAATAACATATTTAATATATTTTTTGCATATGTAATTTGTATATGTAATTTGCATATTTTTTGCATATGTGATTTATATATTTTTTAGTAGTATATTTGTATATGTAATTTGCATATTTTTTAATAACATATTTAATATATTTTTTAAAAAATTTTAGAAAACATAAATTTAATAACATATTTAATAACATGTTTTTTATAGATGTAAATTGTATTTATTATAATAGTTTTATTTTTTTATTTATATGTTAAAGATATGGAAAAAATATTATATATTAGAATAACAATTTATAAAAAACATATTTAAAAAAAGAATATATATATTATATTATTATTTTAATATTATTGTTATATATATAATAATAAATAGTATGTATCTTACATTATTTGTTTTCTAAATATATTATAGTATATTATAGTATATTTAAATAGTATGTATCTTATATTATATATAATAAAAAGTAAATATGTTATATTATTGTTTTTTGATATTATTGTTATGTAATAAAAAATTATATATTTTACATTTGAATATTTATTTATATGTTAGTATATATATAAAAAAGCAAAATTTATATTTCTAAGAATAGTATTAAATAGTTTAAGAATATTTCTAATGAAAAAGACAATGATTGTATAAATGTGCAGTATGGAATATTATCGGTATTATCGCAGTTGGATGTACGATAGAACATATCCAGGAAGAAGTGGACTTAAACCCAATTTTATAGTAGGAGTTGATGGGTTTATTAAGTGGGCGTTTGCTCAGGATTGTTGTCGAAGCGAAGGAGGGGTTAGATGTCCCTGTCTTAAGTGTGAATGTAGACCAATAATTAGTGACCCAGAGGAAGTAACACGTCATCTGCATAGAAGGGGATTCATTGAAAATTATTGGGTTTGGACGTATAATGGTGAAGAACTACCGGTTAATGTACCAGAGACTAGCAACACGCATGCTTCAAGTAGTCGACCGGTTATGGAGTATGAGGAGAACTTTAATTTGATCGGTGACATGGTTGAGGATGCTTTTGGTGTGAACGTGACATATGATGAACCTGAAGATTTTGACGGGGAAGAGTTGCCGAATGAGGAAGCGCAAAGATTTTATCAATTATTGAACGAGATGAATACGCCGTTGTTTGAGGGGTCGTCAGACTCGAAGCTATCAATGTGTGTGAGATTATTGGCTGCCAAGTCAAATTGGAATGTTTCTGATCAATGTTTGGAACATTTTGCAAAAATGATGTTGGACTCCACCGCTACGAAAGACAATTTGCCTACAAGTTATTATGATGCAAAGAAGTGGGTGTCGAAGTTGGGTTTAAAAGTAAGAAAGATTGACTGTTGCATTAACGGTTGCATGTTGTTTTATGACAATGAGTTTGGTATTCAAGATGGATCGTTAGAGGAGTGTAAGTTTTGTAATAGTCCAAGATATCAAGTTCGCAGTAGAGCCGTTAACAGCAAGCAAAAGCGTGTAGCAGTAAAATCCATGTTTTATCTTCCTATAATACCAAGGTTAAAAAGAATGTTTGCTTCAATGCACAGTGCAAGTCAAATGACATGGCATCATACAAACCAAACAAGTTCTGGCACTATGCGACATCCATCTGATGGTGAGGCATGGAAGCACTTTGATCGGACACATCCAGATTTTGCTGCAGAACCTAGAAATGTCAGGCTTGGATTATGCTCTGATGGATTTGCCCCATACGTGCAAGCGTCAGGAAGTGCGTACTCTTGTTGGCCAGTTATTGTAACACCTTACAACCTCCCTCCTGAGATGTGCATGACAAAACCATACATGTTTTTGACGTGTGTTATTCCAGGCCCGCACAGTCCAAAAGCCGGAATTGATGTGTACTTACAACCTTTAATTGATGATTTGAAGAAGATGTGGATTGGAGAATGGACTTATGATATATCCCGTAAACAGAACTTCACATTACGAGCTGCCTTGATGTGGACCGTTAATGACTTTCCAGCATATGGCATGTTGTCTGGTTGGGGTACGCATGGAAAAATGGGTTGTCCACATTGCATGGGATACACCAAAGCATTTACGTTGGATAAAGGTGGGAAAAGCTCATGGTTTGACTGTCACCGCAGATTCCTACCAGCAAATCACCCGTATAGAAGAAACAAGACAAATTTTAAAAAAGATGTACGAGAGAAAGATTTGCCTCCGCCTCGATTGCCACCAGGGGTTATATGGAACCAAGTATGTGAACTACCAAAATTTACAGATACTGGGAAAGCATGCCGAATTGAAGGATACGGCGTCACCCACAATTGGACAAAAAGAAGTATATTTTGGGATCTTCCGTATTGGAAAGATAATTTGTTGCGCCATAATCTTGATGTTATGCATATTGAGAAGAATTTTTTTGATAATGTATTTAACACAGTGATGGATGTGACAGGAAAAACAAAAGATAATGAGAAGGCCAGACAAGACATGGGAATTTGGTGTAATCGAAGAGAGTTGGAGTTGAAGCCTCAACCGAATGGAAAATTATTAAAACCCAAGGCTTGTTTCAGTCTGACTTCCCAAGAAGCTAAAGCGGTTTGTAGATGGTTAAAAGAATTGAGAATGCCCGATGGGTATTCATCAAATTTAGCAAGGTGTGCTGACCCTAACACTGGAAAATTGCATGGTATGAAAAGTCATGATTGTCACATTTTTATGGAACAGTTGCTACCAATTGCATTTGGATCGCTACCCAAACATGTTCTTGACCCACTAACTGAAATTAGTCAATTTTTTAGAGATATTTGTGCGTCAGCTTTAAAAGTGGAAGACATCATTAAGTTGGACCAAAACATTGCACTCATTCTTTGTAAGTTGGAACAAGTATTTCCGCCTGGTTTCTTTGACTCCATGGAACATTTACCTGTGCATCTTGCATATGAGGCTTATCTTGGTGGACCTGTTCAATATAGGTGGATGTATCCGTTTGAAAGGTTCATGGGTGATTCAAAGAGATCGGTAAAAAATAAAGCTAGAGTAGAAGGATCTATATGTGCACATTACTTGCATCGGGAAACATCACATTTTTGCAGTCACTATTTCAATCACTTGATGTTAACTCCTAGAATCATACGGAATCCTGTAAATGTCAATCAGAGGAGTCAATTCACCTTATCAGTCTTTGCGCTACCAGGTCGACCTTCTGGAAAGAAGGGTGTGCATTGGTTGACCCAAAAAGAAATGCAATCTGCACATGTCCATGTCTTGATCAACTGCGTTGAAGTTAAACCATATCTTGAGTGAGTTTACCAAAACTTTTTAAACTTATGGTGTGTGTATACCAAACTTATTAAACTTATTGTGTGTTTTTTGTAGGGAATTTAACAATGCCTATTTTCATAGTACCGGGGTACAGTCAACATCAGGTGTCATTCATGCTCAATTTCCCTCATGGTTCAAGCAAACATTGTCTAGCGTTCCTGCACTAACTCCAGAAATACTCCATTTGAGAAACTTGGCAGAAGGCCCTATCCAAAGCGCAAATGATTGGCACACATACTTCGTGAACGGATATAAATTTCACACTGAGGCATGGACCGAAGGGAAAAAAACCATAAATAGTGGTGTTTTTGTAAAAGGAGTTACAGATGGCGGTGAAGACGACTTCTATGGATTTGTTAAACATATCTACGAGTTGGTATACAATTACTTGGACACGGAAAATAAAGTTGTCTTGTTTTATTGTGAATGGTATGATCCAACTAGAGGCACAAAGATAGACAAGTCATATGGTTCTGTCGAGATTCAAATGAACCGGAGATACAAAGAATATGACCCTTTCATAATGTCACATATTGTTAGGCAAGTTTATTATGTTCCTTATCCTTCATTTGTAATACGTAAAAGAGGATGGTGTGTTGTAATAAAAACAAAACCGCTAGGTCATATTGAAACTGGAGATCTAGTGGAAGATGTTGCCTACCAAGTTGATGACGTTGAACAGATTAATGATGTGGTTGCAGCTGAAGACATTACAACTTTGTCCGATACAACTGTTGAGGGCCTTCAAGTTGATGCGTCTATATTGTTGGTTGATAATAATGTGGATGAAGACAATGATGAAGAGTTTGAATCCGAGGACAATATTACATCGGATGATGAACATGATATGGATAACGAGCATGAAGATTTAGATTAATTAATCACTTAATGTAATATTAATGAATATCTATTGAACATTTATATATTGAATTTGTCAATGAATATATATTTATGTCAATGACTTTATTATCTTTGTTTATGAAAATATATATAACTAGGTAAAATGGCACCGAAGAATAAGGATACCGGTAAGAAGTCTCAGCGTCCGAGGGTAGTAACATGTGAGTCTCCTCACTCAGCCATGTGCCCACCCCCTCAGAGTCAGGTTGATCATATGTCCCTGGCCAGTACTCAGGGTTTTGTCCCATTACTCTCCTCCCATACATTCCCGTCTGGGGTACCTGCATCTTTTGTGCCACCTGGAGGCCCCGGTTTCCTTTACCCACAGACTCAGATGCCGTCTTCCTTCCAGCATGCAGCAGGATCTAGTTTCCCTTTCCCACCGACCCAGATGCCGTCATCCTTCCAGCAGGCGGGAGGATCTAGTGTTCCTTTCCCACATACTCAGATGCCATCTTCCTTCCAGCATGCGGGAGGATCTAGTTTCCCTTTCGCACCGACCCAGGTGCCTTCATCTTTCCAGCAGACTGGTGTCCCCTCATCATTCCAGCAGACGGGGGGAGGACCCAGTTTTCCATTTATACAGACTGGCGTGCCTTCATCATTCCAGCAGACAGGGGGACCCACACAGATGTATTCATCCTTCCAGCAGGCGGGAGGGTCCAGCACCCCACACTCCACACACATTGGAGGACCCAGCAGTCCACGTCCGGCACAGGCTGCAGGATCCCGCGCCCCACGTCCTAGACGGACCGGAGGGTCACGCACCCCTCATCCCACACAGGCTGCAGGATCCAGCACCCCACGTCCTACACAGGCTGGCGGTGATGCAGATGTCGTAGCTGATGATATAGATGGAGCTGATATTCGTGAGAGATCAGATGATCCGAGTGAGATTCATGTAATTGACGGGAGGTTTTGGATTTGGCCCGAAGGAAGCAAGTAAGTTTCTTATATAAACTTTTATTTAAGTACATATTCATTTTAATATTTTGTATAAATTTATAATTAATATTGTTTATTCAAAATCTTGTTGTTTAGTTTCGCGCCGAGTCGGACGGCTGCCAAGGTTATTAATTATATAATCCAGCAGATGTATAAATCCTCTTGGAAGAACTTTGGCGAGGTTACAAATAAAGAAGAATGGTTTAAAAAATTTAAGGTATTGTTATTTATTTAAGTTGTAAATTTATTATATTTTTTTAGTATTGTTATTTAAGTCACATTTTAATGATAATTGCTTAACTTTTTATTTTAATGTCATACAACATTGCAGGAAAAATGTGTGTGGGATCCGTTGAATGAGAAAATAATGGAAAAAATATATTATAGCAGAACTTCTAGAAGATTTTCGGATATAATGCGGCGGGTTAGGGAGAATTATGAGCTGCATGGTATCCGTCCTAACTGGATAGGCGTAGAGGTTTTTGGCGAACTTCGTACATATTGGAGTTCGCCAGAATTCAAGGCCAAATCTGAAAATTTTAAGAAGATGAGGGCATCAGAAAAAGGGGGATGTGTCAATACTGTTGGAAGTATTAGCACTGCAGAGCATGTCCGACGGATGGTAAATATTACTAATTTTTTAAGTTATATATATTTTTATTCATAATATTTGTTACTAATTATTTTTAACTTTATTGTTTAGACTAAGGAGATGGGGAGACCACCATTGATGATTGAGTTGATTACGAGGACTCGGACAAAAAAATCGGGAGGTTTTGTCGACGACCGCACCCAGAAAGCTTTTGTAAGTAATTAAACTTATGTTTTTTTTTTAAGTTAATAACAAAAATAGTGACGTTATTTCCACGTGGCAATCTATAAGTTGTGGCGTGATTATCATGTGGCAACTGATAAATTGCCAGGTGACTGATTTTCATATGGCAACTGATACATTGCCACGGGAAACTCACGTGGCAATTCATAAGTTGATTTGTGAAAATCACGTGACAAATTTTTAATATATTTGAATTTAGTATAATTTAATATATAAATGTTTTAATTTTTTTTTAATTGTATTATGTAATATTTTTAATGTATAATTTAATGTGTAGGATGATTATCAGACATTGCTAGCAAATTTTCTAGAACACAATCCGCAATATAGGCCAGCAGAGGGGGAGCCGCTTAATGGGGATGTTGATTTCTATATTTGGAATGAGGTTGTTAATGGAAAAGGGCCTAATGGTTGCTTTTTTGCGGGAGGAAATTTGGCCGCCGGCTTGAGAGTTGGTGATCGTAATCTGTTTCAAAGACTTAGAGATGGAGAAGGGGGGTCACGTCAACCCAATCTGACTCAGGTTCAACTTGAAACAGTACGACAATTGGCGGCCAGTGAAGTGAGACGCGAAATGGAGGCCCAAATGACGACAATGAGGCAAGAGCAGGAGCGTCAGTTAGAGATCATGCGGAAGCGGCAATCTGATATGGAGGAGCAGATGAGACAGTTTATGCAAGGGGGTCGAAATCAAAATGTTCCTGATCATACACAGCCGGATGATGACGGACTTGATGACTTTGATCTTGATAATTTTCCGGGTGAAGATGCCCCGTGAAAACATTTTTTTTATTTCGTTTTTATATTTGCATTTATGTAAGATATTTATTTTTATCATTTTAAATTAATAAATTATATAACATTTAATTATGTGAATTTATTTTATAAAATTCTATTATTCGAAATATAAAATAAAATACTATTATTCTAATAATTTTAATATATAAATTTTATTATATAAATTTTATTATATAAATTTTAATATATAAATTTTATTATATAAATTTTAATATATAAATTTTATTATATAAATTTTATTATTTAAATTTTATTATATAAATTTTATTATTTAAATTTTATTACATTAATGAATTAATATAAAAAATAATTATTAACAATTTTTTAAAAAATAAAAACGTCCCCTGTAGCGACGTGGGATTCATGTCACAAATTAGTGACATGAATCTCACGTCGCTAATAAAGCTGCATTAACAAATATGTAGCGACGTGAATACCACGTCACAACTTTGTGACGTGGGAATCACGTCGCTACTTGCTTGCCACTTACTCCCCAGCGACATAACTCACCACGTCGCTAATTTTGCTTTGCCACGTGATTTTGATGTTTGCCACATGAATTTCACGTGGCAACTAAGCTTCTTTTTTGTAGTGAGAGAACCCATAATACTTTAAATTAATATACAGGTTTGCTTATTATAAAAAAAAAAAGTTAGTGAATAGGTAAGCCTCTCTATGGTACTCATCTTCAACCTACTATTCATCTTTTGTTCAATTCATAAGTGATATATGAAGAAAAGAAAATTCTATTGATCCAATAGTAGAAAAAGAAACTTGTACATAGTAGTTATGACCGCAATATATAGAAGTTACTAATGTTAACTATATGGCTAATAAAACAAACTTATAATTAATCCAAAAAATAAAAGGAAACGTAACGTAACAAAGCTAGCACCATACATGGATTTACTAACTCTATTAACTGCCGTTAAGTAATTAAACTAACTCTATCAACTATATAAATACAATCAATATGAGCAAATAAACTAAGTACTCAAAGATGGATATACAATATTGGGTTTGGATTTATGCCCTTTTGTTAGCAACCTATTTTTGTGTGATCAATTTTGTTTGGAGATTGAATGAGTTGTATTATTATATGAAATTAAGAAAGAAACAATACCCTCTGCCTCCTGGTGATTTGGGATGGCCTTTTGTAGGAAATATGCTGGCCTTTATTAAACATTTCAAATCTGGTCATCCTGATTTATTCATCAACAACCTTGTCTCCAAGTAGTCTCTTTCTGTTTCTCCTCTTGTAATGATTCTTCACACACACACATATTTATATTTTGTATATATATAATAAATCTTATACTAGCTACCTTATATTACAGATATGGAGGAAATGGTATCTACAAGACACATTTATTTGGGACTCCAAGTATCATCATTTGTGATGCAGATATGTGTAGACGGGTGTTGACAGATGATGAGACATTTAAAATCGGTTATCCAAAATCTACTATAGAAGTAGTGAGATGTAAACCTATTTGGAGTTTCTCTAAAGAAGAACACAGACGTTTTAGGCGCTTAATCTCGTCTCTTACAATGGGACATAATACATTAGAAACATACCTATCAAGTATGGAGGATATTGTGATTAATTCTCTAGAAGAAATTTCTCGTATGACTCACCCGGTTGAGTTTTTGAAAGAGATGAAAAATATTTCTTTTAATATTATTATTGATATTTTCTTGGGCTCTTACAATCAACATATTATTACCAAAATAGGAAACTCTTTCACCGAAATGCATAGTGCTTTGTTCTCTTTGCCCATTAATCTTCCCGGTTTTGCTTTTCGTAAAGGAATCATGGTAATTATTTCTTATATATATTTTTTCATATTCAATTTCATAATATCATTATTAATAAGAACTAGTTAAAAATTCGTGCATTCACAAGAAACTTATTTTCATGTTGATTATACATGATATAATAGGCACGTGAGAAGTTGGTAAAATTAGTTAAACCTATTGTTGAAGAAAGGAGGAGGATGATAAAACATGGTGAAAGGAAAGATCTACTTGATGTGTTTTTGGAAGCAAGGGATGAAGATGGTTGGAAATATGAAGATGAGGATATTATTGACATATTGATAGGGATTGTACTTGCTGGCCATGAAACTACAGCAAATAGTATGATGTGGTCAATGATATATCTTACACAAAATCCACATATTTTGGAAAAGGCCAAGGTGAATTAAACTTATGTCAAGTAGAATAAATTATTTGTTTTATAAATTAAATTACTTAGATTTAATTTCTTTTATAAATGTAATTATAAAAAATTAACTTTTTTATAGAAAAACAAAACCATGTATTAAATAAAAGAGAGGAACCAAAAAGCAAAAAGATGAATTGTAAAACCATTGTTTGTTGTTTGTAGGAAGAGCAAGAGGAAATTATGAAGACGAGGTTGTCCAACCAAAAACATTTAAGTCTTGAGGATATCAAGAAAATGACTTATCTTTCTCAGGTAGATTTTTCTTTTTAAAGATAGCAACAATTTATTTATATTAATAAAGAAATATAAATAAATATTATTGTCAAAGATTAAACCCTAACCTAAACTAATAGCTTACAATCATTTAAATAAAATAGCAACTACTTAAAACTTATAATTATGAAATATCCATTAATATAATTTTTTTCAAAATATAACTTTTCTCTTTCAAATTGTTTTTAGAAACTAATCTTAACTAATTAGTGTAGTAATGTATTGCATTTACAGATAACCAATGAAATTCTGCGACTTAAGAATACCAACTTTGCAATATTTAGGGAGGCAACTATGGATGTTAACATCAACGGTTTGTTCATATTTAAAGTTCTTTTTAAAAAATATATATTTAATATCAACATTTATATTCTATTATTATTTATTAAAAAAAAAATGTTCATCTACTCTATATTTTTAGGTTATACTATACCAAAAGGATGGAAAGTGTTAACTTGGACAAGAGCTATACATATGGATCCTACATATTATCCAAATCCAAATGAATTCAATCCATCTAGATGGAATGTGAGTTGTATTTAATGTAATAATTTAGATTAAAACTTTAAAAAATAGTTATATATTAGTGATTTTATAATATTATATGTTGCAGGATCATAATATTAAAATTGGAAGTTTCCTTCCTTTTGGTGCTGGAAGTAGACATTGTCCCGGAAGTGATTTGGCTAAAATTGAAATTTCTATATTTCTACATTATTTCCTTCTCAATTATAAGTAAGCACTTGTTTTAACTTTTTTTATAATTTTCTTTTTTTTTTCTAATAGAAATTTAGCTCTATTTGTTTTACTAATTAATTTATTTTGTGCAGGCTTGAGTTAGTGAACCCAAAATGTCCAATTACTAATTTACCATCACCCAAGCCCATAGACATTTGTCTTGCTAAGGTGATAAAGGTTTCAAGTATTGCATAATATTGGAGTGGAAAATAAATTTGCAAAATCTCTCGGTTTGGAAATAAACTGTTGCTTCTTATTACAATGAGTAGCATGTTATATTATGTACTTTTTTAATTTGGTGTGCTTCAGCTTATGCCATGTTCAAAAAAGAAATATTATGTTTGTTAAAATACAATTAAATTATAATAAGGATTGGTTTGATATATATTGTATAGGACTTATAGAAGGAGTAATTTATGAAGGAAGCTTGAACTTATAATGATTTTCTCACTAAAAATATTTTGTTATAAGAAAAAGAAAATAAAGCCAATAAGTAATACATGAAAACGGTACAAATGCCTAAACCGAGAATAGGAGAGACAAACAAACAGAAGACCCGAAAACTATAAGCCTCAAAGAAAAACAATCCTCCAAAACTCAAACCAAGAAGACATCTACAAATAACACTACTTACAAGAAATATCACAACTAGTCTCCAACATCAAAAAACATTACCTAATAGCTGAAATTTCCATAAGAACAAGAAGAAGACTCGTCTCCCAAAAGAAAGAAACTCCAGCCGCTAATTACTCATAATGAAGATAGGATTTTCCAATCAAGTAGAAAAAGGACAAGAGTACAACTGTCAATTTAAGGGGTCAAAACTTAATTTTTAAGGCCCAAAATATAGGGGCCTAAATTTTTAAAAATAAATGATGATTTCTTAATACACCTTTAAGAGTTCTTATGGGTCATTGACGAAATTCTCGAAATACTCTTTTAATTTGAATATATGTATCTGAATTCATTACATTTCACTTTTTTTTAGAGTAGGTTCGTAGATGCATTATCTGAAACCACCAAATGATAACTTTCTAACACACATATTCGAAATACCCCTTGATTCTTTATTTATGAAAATGAAGGTTATTTTGAATAAGCTTATTCGAATTATGTAGAACCAATAAAAAAAAATTTATTTTAGCAGAATCAGTACCATAGAAACATGAAAAAAAATTAAATTGGTAAAAGTAAACAACACTAAAATGTTGAATTTGCATTGTGCACGACAATACATTAAAAAATGGTTCGAATACATTCTAAAATACATCGAATGAATTGTCATCGCTTAAATCTAAAACCGATTCTTTCTTTGACTTCTTTCAATTTGATTCTCTCTCAAGCTCCGCCTCTTTTGCAGAATGTGTCGCCCACTCCACTGATGTAGCCAGAATAGGACACCTCGGTTTCAAATAAACATGAATAAAATGGAGCGATCTAAGATATCCAATACAAATGATGCGGCAAGATGGATCTTGAGGTGAGTGACTCCGAAGAGGGAAAAATGTCTCCGAAAAACCATATCTCGTCAGATCGTTACACACCTTGTCATATGCATTTGTTGTAAGAAGACTCATTTCAGGAAAACACATCAACTTTGCAACTGGTACGGGACCGCTAACACATGGAACAAGAGCATTGTAAATTTTCTTGAATTCTTTTTCCCATATAGTCGTGTGAAAAGTTCCCTATGTACTGTGAACTGCGAAATAAGTGTTTGACGCATAAGAGTGTGATTCTCCTCTCTTTTACTAAGTAAACCGGACACAGCCTGAAACTTGCAATTACCCTCACCCCCACATCTGGGATCATTTCGATGTGTTTGTACATAAAAAACAGCATCTCATTAATATGGATAATCGGTAGTGGAGGTAAGAGTTTTTTAATCATAGGTGTAAGTGGTGGTTTTTTAATTGAAGGTGTAAGTGGTGGTTTTTTAATAGGCAGTGTACGAGGTGGTCTGGAAATGCGAGCTCCTTTGAAATTACTTTTTTGCGATTTTGGGGTTGGAGAATCTGGGAAATGTGAATCAACAACTTCATGTTAAGAAGGACTAGTCCGCTTTGTTAAACTGTCATCTTATGTACTTTTCACCTTTTTAGGGGATGCTTTGGTTTTTACCGGTTGCGAAGGAGGTTTCAAATCAGTGGTTATCGTCCAAAAAATTCAAAAGTTGTTGCATTTTAGATCTTGGATCTTTATTCGTCATGTTTTATTGATAACACTCATTGTATACCTGCCTAATATTTGAAACACTTTGTGGTCTTTTCCGCTTCAAATGAGCAAGTATGTTTCTCGACGCAACTTTGATTATCGATATTTACAAAATAGTTTCCTTCTCCTCTGGCTTAAGATGACATATAATTGGATGACCTTGTAACTTGGTGTCCAACGCATGATTATGTTTACCAGAAATGCAAGGAAATGAGAGATGAAATGATGAAAATTTACCTTAAATAGCAGCTTTCTATGCTCTCTTTGATATGACACAACACTTGAAATTTAGTTTGAAGACGAAAATTTGATTGAGAATGGTTGAAGTTTTGTAATAGATTTTGGTTATAGGGGAAATGAAGAGAATGCTATAGTAGTAGGGATGATCATGCAGCAAGCTGAAATAACAACAATATTTTCGGATATACATATCCAAAAATACCACTGAATGTTTAAATTCAATGTTTAAATAATAATAATGTGTAAAGAGAGAGATTTTCAGTGATGTATTTCTGAAACACCTTGAAAATTGATTTAGATTGTCTTCAGAGTTGCATCTCCGAAGAGTATTTTAAGGTTTTCAGAGGTTTACTTCACACCTATAAAGGTATATTAAGAAATTCCCAAAATAAATAAGTCCTCTAAACTAAAGGCCCCTAAAATTTATGTAGGACTTCAAGGCCCCAGCTTTTTCAAAAAGGAATTTTCATATCTTTCATAAAAAATTTACATTTTAATATTTTAGATAAAAATTTGACTTTATTCTTTTTCATAAAAATTTGACTTTTTTATTTTCAAAAAAAAAACGAATTTTCTTATTTTGAAAATTTTGACATTTTAATTTTTTTTTTACTTTCGGAAAAATCGACCTTTTTGATATTATCAGAAAAAATTGACTTTTCTTATTTTCGACCAAACATCGATTTTTTTTCAGAAAATTGGAGTTTTTATATTTCCAATAAAGAATAAAAAAATTTACTTTCGAAAAACCCGGCTTTTATTATTTTTGGAAATATTGAATTTTTTTATATTTAAAAAAAACCCAACTATTCTTATTTTCAATAAAAAAACATTTTTTTCCGAAAAAAATTGACTTTCCATAGTATCTAAAACATTTTTTTCAAAAAAAAAACTAAATTTTGTTATTTTCGACAAAAAAAGATTTACTTTTCCGGAAAAGTTTACTTTTTATAATTTTGTTAAAAAATCAAAAAAATTATTTGCCGAAAAAACCGACTTTTCTTATATTCGGAAAAATGGACTGATTTTTTTATTTTCAGAAAAATCGACTCATTTTTTTATTTTCAGAAAAATCGACTCATTTTATATTTTCAGAAAAAAAAACTGATTTTTATTATTTTCGAAAATAACTCGAATTTTTTTCCGAATAAAGTCTACATTTTTATATTTTCAATAAAAAATCGAAATTTTTATTTTAAAAATAATACAAATGTTCTTATTTTCGGAAAAGTCAAGTTTTTTATATTTTTTCGTTGAAAAATCAAAATTTTTTATTTTCGAAATAAATCAAGTTTTCATATTTTCAGAAAAATCGAATTTTTAAAAATTTCCAAACAAAATATTTTTTAAAATATTTTTTTATTTTTCAAAATAAAGTTAATTTCCAAACAATTTAGTTCCAAACAATTTATATATTGAGCCCCTTACTTAAAGCCTCTTAAAAAACAAAAATATGAGAGGGCTTAAAAATAAGAGGTCAAGAAAATCTTCATTTAATAAGGGCCTAAAAATGGGCCTAATTGTTAGAGCTTTGTTATTTAGGGTTTTTTTACTCTTCTAGACAAGAGTACTTCAAATATTTTTTCTAGATACCACTTACACGCCAAAGCAATGTTCATGTCCTCTACTTCCTCCATGTTATCTGATTTATTTGAGAAAACTAAATAATTTTGAGATTTCCAAATTACCGAATCACAACGTGCCAAACCATCACGACATGATATCCTTATTAATAACGAAAGATCAACTCATCCATCTTTAAATCTTATACCATAAAGTCAAAATAATATCATAAGTGTGAAATGTGACAAGCTTACGGTGACATCCTACGCTACCACGAAAGACTAACCGAATCGAAAAACCTATTTCATTCTATATGAAATGCCTTTTATTTAATAGTGAATAAATGAGAAATCAACTTTATGATGCCCTACAATTACTACATGTCACACCTACATATTTTAAGTGAACCATGAGCTTAACAAGATTTTGTCTATAAGAGGACTTATTAGGAGATTGCTTCCAAGAGAAGACAACTATCTTGGAAGTCGCCCAACTAGACCAGATAAAAGAGAGTGTCTAATCCCTCTAATAAGGGGAAGGGTCAGACAGAGCTTATCCTCAACGAGGGAGCTATAAGCTGAAACAACCAAGTATACCTCATCTTTCTTTACCTGCCACCTCCAACAATCACTACCAGGAAAAAGACTAAACCCTTGCAAATACAAGAAAACAAATATGCAGTAACTTTAAGTGCATATTAAAGAAAAATTTCATCCACTAAAAACTACACCTCGACTGACCCCGTCAAACATCATCACCTCTCTTATTGTCCTACCTTGATTACTATAAGTCAGATAAAGTATATTAAACCTTTCTATAAGAGTAATAAGTGTCGTAACAGATAAAAAATAATGAGTCGTCACCACTACTTTTTATCCTAACGAAGGTTGAATAATAGAATAACCCTAAATTGATACAAAGATTCTAAGTTATTGATTCACTTTAAACGAAGGGAAGGTGTTAGGCATTCTTCATCTACCTTATTCTCAAGGAAGTCCTAGGGTTTAGGTTAAAAGGGTAGGATATGATTTTAATTTTTTAATTAGGGGACTTGCCACGGTTTTAAGTCGTATGCCTACGTATTCTCTTATGAGGAACCTGAGTCCCAATTCGTAACTCAAAGTGTTTGGTTAGTTATTTTTATGGATTGTGGAAGTATTTTGAATTAATTCTTAAACCAAGTCTGGGTTGAAATTAGTGGAATTCGTAGACGTAGTTCGCAGTTAATATAAAATAGATTCACAATCCTTTTTGAAAAATAAATAGAATTTGAAATTAAGTTAGTAGAAAAAAGTCAGTATTTGATTGGTTAGCTATTTTTAGAGCGACTATGCAATATGATAAAATAAATTTGAATGAGAAAAAGATTTAATGCAATTAGAAAAATAGGGTTAGTATTTTTAGAAAATATTTTAATTAATAAATAATTATTTCCTAGTTATTAAAAACATATGGAATATTTTTAATAAAAAATCTAATAATTATTTAGCAATAGTTATGCAAAAATTATTCTTAATGAAAATGCTAAAAATATGTGATATGCAAATTAAATAAAGAAAAATAAAAAATAGATTAATTAAATAATATAATAAAATAAGTTAATTGAGTTAAGGGGTGCAGAAATTAGGATTTGGGGGTGTACTAGAAATATATTTAGGCCCAAAAGAAAATATTAGCCCAAATTGGTTCGGGGTGCTAATTAGTATTGGGTAGCAAAATCAGGGGGTGTGGATATTAAGGACCCAAATTCAGAAATTGAATTTGGCCAATTACGCAAGGGGGTGTAAGTTGCAGTTTAAAATAGTAAAGAAAAAAATTGAGGGTGCGAGTAGAGACGAGCTTAGACCCAAGACAAAATTTGTTTGGATATGTTAGGATCCTGTGAGGGTGCACATACGGGTTTATGGTGGGTTGGCGCAGTCTGAGACGTTTGATTTGATCATAAAGATGGAGATTGAGGGCACATGGTAGGGAAGCGGGGGACAGCTGTATAACATCCCCATCACGTGGCCTGCAAGTGGCCACGTGTTGCTTGATGAACGAAGACGTCGAGGGAGTATTATATTTTTGATTTCCTTTCATTCTTTTATCATTTTCATCCTTCATTTCTCTCTCTCTCTCTCTCTCTCTCTCTCATCGTCTCTTGTTCTTTCTTCTTCCCTAACAACAACAATCAACAACAAACCCAACAACAAAACCCTAACTGAAAACCACCCTAAACAACGACGACTCCAACCGGCTTCAACCTTAACCAACCCTCTAACCCCAAATCGCAACAAAGAAAACCTAAAGCTAAGTTTTTTGAAGGTTACCTCTTCGTGCCGTGAAATCTTAGTGCTTACTTTCCTCCTCTGATTTTCTGCGCGAGTATCCTTCGAATACCCTTTTCCCTTATTTTGATTGCAGGTATGGTGAACGACACTAATGGATCAAAAGATCTAGGTTTCATATTTTGTAACTCAGATCTCAAGTGAAGAAGGTAGACTTGCGACCAGATTTTAACCGCTTGGAACGCTTCAAATTCTTCTTCCCCTATCTTCTTTCTTCATTTATTTCCCCCTCCTTTTTCTTATAATTTTAGGGCTTTTTATAGCATTTTTAGGATTAGAGTAATTTAGGAAATTTGGGTATTAATTTCTGTTATGATTTTTTGATTGAGAATAGATTTAGGTTGATTGTGTTATGAATTAGTTTTTAGGATTTGATTCGGATTCTGGACGATTTTGTTGTAAATTGAGATAATAAAAATTGATTTGATTTTAGTAATATTGTATTTGATTTCATTTAGCATTGGATTTATGGATTTATGTCTTTTCCTGGGCTTGGGTTGCTTACAGATGAAGATGAAGAACAGTAGCCGCTGCGGCTGATTAGGGTTTCCCACCCCTTGGTTGATTTAGTCAACGCGCTCATAAAATAAAATAATAATAATTGGTAATAAAATAATTATTAAATAGTAATAACTAATAATATTTATAATGATAATAGTTAATAATAATGTTTAATAATAATAATATGAGTAATTATAGCAAATAGTTATAATAATTGTAATAAAAAGATAATATCATATGTTGACCTTGGGTCAACCCTAACAAACCTAAAGGCCTCCCAAAAACAACTAATGGTCCAACAAATTAAAAATAGACACACCCCCTGTTAATGAAATACACCCTTCTCTATGGACTTAACACAAATAAAGGGCCTCCAAAGGGTTTAATGGGCCGCAGGATTCAAATTTATTAATAAACCCATTTAATAAAAGATGATAAATATACATGTTCTTTAGCATTTTAACACCCCCATCATATCTAAAAAAATAACTAATTAAAAGAAAAATACCTATAGTTTAGAAATATGATAACACTAAAATTCAAATAAAATTACAATTAATATTGACGGGCAAATTTGGGATAATAATTACTCTGTGATTGAATGGTGCAAGAATACGATGGTCTCGCACATTCGGATCAGAGGGTTATTAAATAATGGAGGCCCCTAAAATTTGACCAAGAATTATAAGGGTACACTGTAAAGCATACTCAAGAATACGGAAAAGAATAGGCAAGGATGATGAAGTCACCCCACCAAAGTTTGAGTATAAGAGTATATATGATGATGCAGATAACTTGTCAACATAGATAAGTAATCGTAGATTTTGCGTATTTGCCATAATCTATGAGACAAATAACATAAGTTTGAAAATAGATTACTTATTACTGCTTTGAGACTGATGCAACAAGCTAAATCGCAGTTACAGAGTATTCACCATGACCTAGAGGGTAAATAACAATGATTTTGAAAGCTGACTTACTAACGCTTAGAGACTAATATAGTAAGTTTATAACCCAAATTTTTGTTTACTCATTGCATCCCAGGGGATGAATAATACAAAGTTGATAATCCATTTCCACTTGGAGACTAACAAAATGAATTATATCGCATAAAATAGATAACTTATTGCTGCTTGGAGACTAACGCAACGAGTTATATCGTAGATTTCACATATCTACTACAACCTAGGGAGTAGATGATACATGTTTGAAATATCTTACTAACACATAGAGACTAACATAGTAAGGCATCACTAGTGCACTTATCACGACCTAGAGGATAAATAAATAGACTTGATAATTCATTGTCGCTTAGAGACTAACACAATGAACTATATCACATATTTTTGTGTACCTACCACAACCTAGGGGTAGCTAACACGAGTTTGAAAAAGATAACTTACTAAGGCTTCGAGACTAATATAGTAAGCTATATCGCCATTTTTCATATTTATCACATCCTAGGGGATAAATAATGTATTTTTTGGAAGTTTAAAGAGTGTTTTGATAATTGAATCTTAGATAACTGAAACAAAGATATGAGTCATAAATATACCAGTTGTGTCTGTTCTCAACCAAAGTATTTTTTGAGTATGCTTAAGGTTTGAACTGTTCACTTTGCACGGATAAGCTGGCTAGTAATAGGCCTCAAGATAGTCTGCATAATTATTAACCAAAGTATATTTGCAAATGCAATTCCCATGTATATGTATAATGCCCTAAATAGATATGACACCAAATGCGCTTACTTTGTATATGCACCAAATGTCTCGTATGTACACGCACTAAGTGTTTTGTAAATGTTTTTTTAAAATATTTTTTATCCTTTTAAACCATTGGTTTTTTTCAACTCACTGACTGCCCCACATTATCTATTTCTTTGTCGTAGTATCTCAAAGTTTATTTGAATTCTGTTGTACCATGATGAACGGTGTCAGCAAGATATTGATAATTGTATTATAGGCGTAGGGGTAGACTTTGACGTGGATTTTCTAACCAAAAATCTATTTTATATTTTATCAATTGTTTTTATTCATTTTGTCAAATACCCAAAATAATTTCGTTGTAGTATTTACAAGAAATATTCGTAGTATTTTGCAAACAAATCAGAAAAAGAAAAACACATTTGAAAGATTGAAAAGTAAATTGTTGTATTGATGAAAATGCCTTTGAATAGGCTAAAGTACAAGATCCAATTCCTTGAAAGAGGTAATTATATAAAGTTTAACAAGAATTGAAAATGGCAATGAAAATTGTAATTGCTACTATGATTTCTTCAATGTCCTTTGATAACTCCAATTTTCTTCGCTTCTGAGTAAAATTATTTGGATTAATCGTTCTCCTTCATAGTCGTGGTCTTGGTTTTCAGATTGTAGTCTATTTGTTCTTTATTTTGAAGAAGATCCCTAACTTTTTCCTGGACCGCCCTTTCAGCTTTTCAATTCACCGGGATAATTTTTTTTGTTATTGTCCCTATTTTTTTCCTGGATCACCCGTTTGGGTCTTCAATCCACCAGGACGCCCCTTTCTGCCTAAGTTTCCTGTTAAGGTTTGACTTAGTGCGATTTTTATACATAGTATTTTCTGACAGCGTCGGAGTTTGTCGGATGCGGTAATTTTCCCCATCCATTGTTGTAAGGATAAGACCACCACCAAAAATGATGTTTTAACCACATATAGACTTTCGTAATTGGTGTCCACTTACCACATGAATCAAGGCGAGGTAGTAGAATCTTCTTGAGCACCCAATCTCCTTCTTTGAACACTCGAGGACGAACCTTCTTGTCAAATTCCTTCTTCATCCGCTTTTGGTATAACTGACCATGGCACAAAGATGTTAATCATTTTTATTTAATGAGGTTAATTTGATCAAGCTTTTTTTCATTAGAACTCGTAGTGATGGAATCTCTACTTCAACAGGGAGTACTGCCTCTATGCCATATACGAGAGAGAAAGGAGTTGCACATGTTGACGTACATACGGAGGTGTGATAGCCATGTAGAGCAAAGGGGAGCATTTTGTGACAATATTTGTGTAATACGGTGAGAGAATTGACTTGGGTGTTTTGCGTTTGATTACAATTTTTGAGGATAGCAAGAGTCGCCACTGACTTTTCTTTTATCCAATAAATGAAAGGGTAAAAAGAACAGGAAAGACCTTTGAGATGTTTTCTTGAGTTCGGGGGGTAGGTTATGAAAAGGGAATGAAACTTATGAGACTTTTTAGCAATTTTCATAAGGGACTAGATCGTTTACCAGAGGCAACATAGAGGGACATCGAGGGGCTATGATCTTTTTATCGAGGGTCTTTGCTAAAACACCCATATTCGAGGGACATGACTATCTTTCGAGGAAACAAGTGAGGTTATCCTAGAGGTGCACGCGTGTGAATAGTATGTTTGATTGCATGCATTTTTATCTTGAATTAGGATTGTCTACTTGTTGATTTTTAGTCTTGCCATAAACACCCTAATTACTAGCAATTTATATTAAAGCGGTAAATTGCGGAAATTAAAATCCTAAGATATTACATCATTAGGGGATGGGGATACAAATGTACAAATGGGGGGTGGAAAGCAATAAAAGTCCTAATTATTACAACCATATTGAATAGAAAAGAAAGAAAATATATAAAAATATAACGATAAAAAATAGTGCGTTCGAAACATGTGTCCTTCAATTCACACACCCCTTTTGTTTTCTTTCGTTTGGACCTGCAAGTCAGTGTGTATCGAAGCATGCACCCTTCGATTCACACCCTTTTTTGTTTTCTTTCATTTGGTCCTGCAAGTCAGTGTGTATCGAAGCCTAAGGCTTTGTGTCAAACCATGTTGTAATTTTTTCACTCCCATATTATTTTATGGTCTGTACAGGTTAGTTCTTGACAATAAAGGAAAACAAACAAAAGGGTAGAAACAAAAACAAACAAAATTTTTTATCAATGATGCTTGAAACGAAAGGTTTAAAGTCAGGAAGACTTACCTTGAATCTGGAGTTGGTGTTTTGAAGTTTGAGTTGCTGCCCCGAATATTCTTGAATACGAAGGAAGGAAGGAACCTGAGTTCGAAGGATAGGAAAGCTTCAATTTGAAATAGAGAACAAACAAAGGTGTTATATTTTTTGGTTATGGTCTTAAGAGTGTTTTATGTGTTCTCTCCTCTCTCTTTTTTCTTCTTCTCCTCTTTCCTTTTCAAAAAGCCTCTCTTTGTTTGTCAAAAAGCCCTCTGAAAAGGCACCTCCCAGCCCCCTTAGATGTATTGTGAAACATCTTATTTATAGAAGAGTCTTGCTGGGGTTTTGGGGGGGAAACAAATGAAATTTGAACATTTTGGGTATGCTGTTTTCATAGCTTACGAGGTGCAGATCTTATATGTTAGTTTGGTGCAAATTAGGAGCAGCATAGTAGGACTATTTTGCAGCAGTTTTGGAGTGTTGTGGCAGCTTGTTGCAGGACTATTTCATAGAAGTACAACAGACTTGGGCTTGGCAGCATATAGGAATTTTTTTAGCATCCTTTGACTAGACTCATCAAAGGACAAAATACCAATTGTGTGTTCTTCGAATGGACCAATTTAATGTTCTTCAAATGGACCATATTGTATGTCCTTCGAATAAACCATATTGTAGGTTCTTCGAATCCATCAATTGTGTGTTCTTCGAATGGACCAATTGTATGTCCTTCGAATCCACCAATTGTGTGTTCTTTGAATAGGCCACCAAATGTAGGTTCTTCGAATGGGCCATCAAATATGTGTTCTTTGAATCCACCAAATTCATGTTCTTAGAATGGGCCACCAAATATGTGTTCTTCGAATCCACCAAATATGTGTTCTTTGAATCCACCAAATTCATGTTCTTCGAATGGGCCACCAAATGTAGGTTCTTTGAATCCACCAATTGTATGTCATAGTGTATAAACTATGTATGTTGAAGGGTTTAGAGGTGGAGTCGAAGCTAGCACGAGGGAAGCCCTTGCTTTGTGAATCGAAGCAAGAATGAAAGAAGCCATTGCTCAGTGGATCGAAGCAAGCATGAAGGAAGCCATTGCTTTGTGAATCGAAGCAAGCATGAAAGAATCCACTGCTCAGTGGATCGAATCAAGCATGAAGGAAGCCACTACTTTGTGAAATCGAAGCAAGCTTGAAGGAGGCCAAAGTCCAGTCGAAGCTTGGGAAATTGAAGCAAGCTTGAAGGGGGCCAAAGTCCAGCCGAAGCTTGGGAAATTGAAGCAAGCTTGCTCTTCTTTGATTTGATGCTTGAAAGCCCAAAGTGATCCATGGGAAATATATGGGGCATTTAAAAGTCCAATTGTACTTGTGCAAACTTGAGCTTTTGAAAATCAATGTTAGAAAAGTCTTGAAAAAAGAAAGGGCAAATTTTGGGGCACAACATCTTCCCCTGTTCAATCTTCTTAAACCTAAAAAGCGAGGATGGCACGTCGTTATTCGTAGCTTGAAGGTAGAAGATGATTGAACACTAGAGTGCCCATAAATTTGCACTCGACCCTATGTTAGTTGATTGTGTAGGGAATAGGCTTATAGATGCCATTTGAGAGATGATGTAGAGTTGTCGGAGATGGGCTTATAGATTCCATCCAAAGGTGATTTTTTATAGAAATTAGACTAAGTCTAAGCTTGATTGTAGCTGGGAGAAGTATCAGAATAAATCTTTGGTCGATTTAATTCTGAATTATATGTTGGAATGGACCCGCGTTAAGCCGTATTTGGAAATGTATTAGAAGGAATCCATGTAAGACTGCTTCAAGATGAATCTGTGTGGGACTATATCTGGAAATGCATGAGAAGGAACCTGTGGAGGGCTGCTTCAGGATGAGTTCGTGTGAAACTTTATCTGGAAATGTATGAGAAGAAATATGTGTAAGATTGCTTCGGGGTGAGTCTGTGTGAAAAGACATCTGGAAATGTATGAGAAGAAATCTGTGTAAGATTGCTTCGGGATGAGTTCGTGTGAAACTGCATCTGGAAATGTATGAGAAGGAACCTGGGTAGGGCTGCTTCATGATGATTCTGAGTAAAACTTCATATGGAAATGTATGAGAAGGAACCTGGGTAGGGCTGCTTTAGGATGAGTTCGGGTAAAACTTCATCTGGAAATGTAAGAGAAGGAACCTGAGTAGGGATGCTTCAGGATGAGTCTGTGTTCATTTGGAAATATATGAGAAGGAGCCTGGGTAGGGCTGCTTCATGATGAGTCCATGTGAAACTTCATTTGGAAATATATGAGAAGGAGCCAGTGTAAGGCTGCTTCAGGATGAGTCAGTGTGAAACTTCATCTAGAAATATATGAGAAAGAGCCTGGGTAGGGCTGCTTCAGGATGAGTCCGTGTGAAAATTCATCTGGAAATATATGAGAAGAAACCTGGGTAGGGCTGCTTCGGGATGAGTTTGTGTGAAACTTCATCTGGAAATATATGAGAAGAAACCTGGGTAGGGATGCTTCGGGATGAGTCCGTGTGAAACTTCATCTAGAAATATATGAGAAGAAACTTTGGTAGGGCTGCTTTAGAATGAGTCAGTGTGAAATTTCATCTGGAACTTAGAAGGAACCCGTGTAAGATTGCTTCATGATGAGCCTGCGTGAAGCTGTATCTTGAAATTAGAAGGAACCCGTGTAAGATTACTTCTTGATAAGCCCGTGTGAAGCTGCATCTGGAAATTTTGAGAGGGAATCCGTGTAAGATTGCTTTATGATGAGCCCATGTAAAGCTGCATTTGGAAATTTTGAGAGGGAATCCGTGTAAGATTTCTTTATGATGAGCCAGTGTAAAGCTGCGTTTGGAAATTTTGAGAGGGAATCCATGTAAGATTGCTTTATGATGAACCTGTGTAAAGATGCGTTTGAAAATTTTGAGAGGGAATCCGTGTAAGATTGCTTCATGATGAGCTCGTGTAAAGTTGCATATGGAATTTAGAAGGAACCCGCTTTTTGTTGGTCGTGTAGATAATTGCTCTAGCTTGTTTCAAGAATTAATCTCTGACCTAGTTGAGAAAGAAAGGTAGTTTCCCCGGCTTGTTTCGGGAGTTGATCTTCAATCTTCTCATGTAGATAGTTGTCATGTCTTGTTTCAGGTATTAATCTACAATCGGTTGTTCACAGATAGTTGTCCTGTCTTGTTTCAGGTATTAATCTAGAACCTGCTTTTTGTTGGTCATAGACATAGTTGCCCTGGCTTGTTTTAGGAACTAATCTCTTACCTTTTGAGAAATGGTTGTGGTATTTGCCAAAAGAGGATTTTTGTTGATTGACTTTTCCCTGCAAGGAAGAGGGTTAGTTGTATGCAGATGTATGCATGGCTTCAAGGTGTTCTCAAAATAAATGAGATTATTCTGTATGCATTTATCATGTATGTAATTTGATGTATGAATGTGGAATATATGTTGATATGTATCTTTTCTTCGGAAAATAAATTCTTGACAAGTGCTGGGGAGCTTTGGGAAGTTAAATCCCGGAATGTTGTTGGGGATGAAGAGTATGCACATCTTTAAACCTTATTTAGAATGTTTCCACAGGGAATTTCCATTTTGTTGTTTGAGGAGAAATCCGCTGGGGTCGTTGATTTTGCTTGAAGGAAAGTCTGTGAAGAGTGTTGATTTCTGCTTGAGGAGAAGAGTTCAGTAGTTTTAGTTTCCCGTTGCTCTACTGCAGAATTATACTCTTGATCGCAGAGAATGGAAGTTAAAAACTTGTTGGGGATAAAGAAGTTAATTGTTAACTGATCGGATTCCCGGCTTTACAGAAACTCACTGGGGATAGTGGTAAACTTTACTGGGGAAGAGGAGTTTTGTTAGTGATTTGAAAAAGTTAAACTATTATCTGGTCGGCTCCAGGTTTTAGTAACTTTTGGGGATAATAACAACTCCGTTGGGTTTATCAATGATTCTACCGGGGATTAAAGGGTTTTATCTGTTGATTTGTATTGGTCTGGAGGATTCGTAGTTTGTTGGGGAAATAAACCCATTTGACAATCTTTTAGGGAGGTGTTTTCTTCTGGCAGAACTCCTCAAGGCTTCCTCTTAGGACCAATTCAGATAGGGAGAGGTTTTTCGGAGGTTGAAACTATGGCAGGGGATTGCATGGATCCAATCTTTGTAGGGATATCCATGAACTTGGCCTTGTGGGGTTTGTACCCTTATCCGTGAAGATTATTCTGTGGGGATAACCTTATAGAGGCGACTCTGACAACTTCAACGAGGATCACCTTGTGAAAGGGACTTTGTGGGGATTTGTCATTATCCACAGAGTAAGTGTTGTAGTTACTTCAAGAAAAAAATTCTTGATTGTATATGCCCCTTTGATGGGATTTATGTTCAATGCCCCAAGTGATTCGAATGGAGACCTGCCTCCGGCTATGAGAGATTTCTTGGAATGTTGACTTGACTTCCCTAGATGGGTTGGACAATAATCATGTTATGCCCCCTTGGTTTTGTCATTGGAAGTGTTTTTCCAATTTTGAAGTGATTCTATTCTTTGAGAGAATTTTCAGTCATTGGATATTCGTCGTATGAATTTCTCTGTTGTTAAACAATTAGCTATATGCAAACAGTGATATCCAAATAATGCAAAGTTTATGTTTGTCTTGAAGTTTTGAAAATGCATTTTTAGCAGATAAAAGAATTTGTAAGAATGTGAACTCAACTCAGGATTTACAGTAAGCCTTACAGGAGTCAGGATACCTTTTGTAACAGTATGCTTTCAAACTAACCCATGCTTCAATTAGGACTATTAAAGGGTTTTAGCGTGGTCTGGTTCACGATTTAAGAAACAAAGGATAAGGCTCAAAGTTTATTTGTACCCGCCCATTCTTCATGATGTTTTTCTGTCCAAAACTCAGTTAATTGTGCGTTTGAACTCCTATCGAATATGGAATGATTTTTTTGGTGATGGTTCAGATATTTGGAAGTTTGTTTGAGAAAGCAATCATTCTTGCAACATTTTTTTGTTGTCGAGGATTTGTAGTGACCTCTTTTTGATCTACTATCCCTAGTTTATTGCCTGACTGCTCTTGTTTTGAGATTACAGCCAGCGGGATGCCCCAGTTTTTCTTAAGTCTCCTTAATAGGTTTTGACTTAGTGGGCTTTTCTTTTGAGAGATAATGACTGCCTATTTCACAGGGAACCATCACCGTGTTTTGTTTCAGAAGGATGTTTTCATTGTGAAGTGACAGCTTGTGACTGAAAACACTTTTGAATTAACTGAGAAACTAACCATGCCCCAGGTTCAGTGAAAAAGAAAAGTCCCACTTCTTAAGCTCAAAGAGGTTGACTAGGAATTATCTTCCTTATAACTCCAATTTTTAGGGTTTGAAATAACGCATGTACATTGGCAGCCAAGTCTGTTCAAAAGTATAATATATGAGATTATGGTATTATTTTCGTCATCCTCCCTCCAAAGGCTTGTGTTGTACCCAAAAATTTACCCTCTTTATTTCGACCTTTTTGGCTTACATTTCATTATTACATACATGCATATCATTGGTTTTATGGTTATGGAATCAATATATATTTAGCAAGCTTCGTCAGGTAACAAGTGACGTTTATTTCACCAATGGATGTACTCAGAGTATTTCCCGTGCAGAAGATCAGTTTGTTGTTTCGCAATGATTTGGGGTTCAAAGATTCACAAGTCCAACCCGGCGTATCATATTCAGGTGTTCTTTCGCCAAGATATCCCTGATAAGATATTCTCAAATTCAGGTTCGGCTCGAGAGCCAATTCTTTAAAGAAGGTCTCTGAATGTGCGATTTTTCTCGAAGAAATATGGTGAAAAAGTGTGCTGAAAGTGTAGTTTTTACACACTAAAAAATTCATAACATGAATATCGTGGCTCATTTTGAACCCGTTCTGCTGGCCAAAATTCCATCTTGACGTCATCTATTCGTCTCTCACGGATGGAAGCCAATTTTGATCAGAAGTTCTTAAAATTTGTGACAGAAGTTTATTTGTGTCATGTTCAGAAAATCATAACTTGGGCGATTTTCATCGTATCGAGATGGTCCTTACACCAAAATTTTACAAATTGTGTTATCTACGTTTTCACAGGAGGTAGAAAGTTCAAACAGTATCCAAAAGACCTTCGTTTTTTGCCCATAGTGCGCGTGACGCACCAAAAATCATGAATGCTGAATATTATTTTATCTGGGTTGAAACTTCGAAAGTTCATAACTCGGTCAATTTTTATCGGATCAGACCCATCTTTTTACACAAGGTCACTGACTCATATATATACAACTTTTCTTCCAAAGTCGAGACCGCGTTCTGCTCTGATCAATACCAGTTTTTTATTGAAGAACGTGTCAAAGTTGACACTGGAGTCCAAAATAAGTTTGTCTGAGACAAAATTTCAAAAATTCAAAACTAATTCACCGCTTATCTGATTGAGCCTATTTTCGGACATGAGTTTTTTTTTTATGTCGGCTACATTTTGTTTTCACATTTCAACTTCAAAAATTTCACTTAAGTCCATGCGATTTATCCTGGAACGTGTCAGACTCAAGTGTATAAAAATCTACACTATTGCTTGTGGTTATTTGAGGCCCAATTGCACATTCAAAGCCCATATCTTTGCTCTAATTTCCATTATATAATATCATTCTTTTCACACAAACATGATGGAAGAAAAACCTTTTCCACCACCCTGTCAAAATATTAAATTCTTTCAAGAACCCTAAAAATCTTGAAATCCTTGTTACAAATCCCCATCTCAATACAAATAAGTCATCCTCGTTACAAACCTCCATCTCACTACTTCTCCAGTAAGGGTAAGACTGGTTTGATCTCCATGATCAAAAGAGTATAGAAGCATTCATACATATCATATCGGTTTTAACATTACACAATTTCATATATTAGTTTTCTTTATATTTCATGATATAATAATTTATTTAATGTGTTCATGAGATTCAACGCTGCAGATTTAGACATGGTCCCATGCAGGATTATTACAAAACGCTGAGGCCGGATCATAACAACAACCAATGCATGGCAAGGCAGATATCCTGAGGAGGTTAAGGGCGTGAGCTCAACACCCACCCCTATTGATTTTGATTTTCTTCCTTTCTATTTATCCTTTTACCTATTTTCATTCTTTCGGTTTAAAACTTTTTTCATAAAACCTAACATTTTTCACAAACCTTTGATTTTTCATAATAAACTCGAATAATTAATTTTAGGTTTTTGTTTTAATTTAATTTTAGGTTTTAAATTAATTTTTGGTTCAACACCCATCCCTGACATTTACATTATTTGTATTTTCTAACCCTATTTTCCATTGATGCTTCTTTCTCTATCTATTTTTTTTGGCAAACTTAATCCTTTTTTGTTAATCATTAAACATAAACTTTTTTTAAAACCTTATTTTTTTAATTAAAATTAATTAGGTTTTAGGTTTTTTTAATTAATATATTTTTCAAAATTAACCCTTTTTTTAATTAAAATTAATTAGGTTTTAGGTTTTTTTTAGTTAACCTTTTTTCAAAATTAACATTTTTTATTAATTAAGATTAATTAGGTTTTTTAGGTTTATTTAATTAATTTTCTTAAATCATTTTTTTCATAAAAAATCACCAAAACATTTTTTTGATATTTTTATCTTATTTCTATTTTCCTAGATAAAGTGTATAGGGCGCGTTCAACTGTAATAGCGTAGCTTTATTTTTTCCGTTTTTTTTATCATTATCATATAATTGCTTCCAGGATGTAATAGTTTTAGGATTTCTTTTTTGCACTCTTCACTATTATGTAACTGTCCCAAGGCTTTGTAATAGCTTAGGTTTATATTTCCGCTTTTACCTTCAGCTACTATATTTTATGCAATGCTTAGACTAATAGGATTGTATATAAAGATAAAAATGAACGATAGAAAACCCTAATTGCAAGATAAATAACTGAACTGAATCATTTGCATACTCGCACCTCTAGGGTAACCTCACTTGTTGCCTTCGGAAAAACAATGGTCATGTCCCTCGAACGTAGGGATACCCATAGCAAAGATCCTCGGTTAAAGTCATCATAAAGATCATAGTCCCTCAATGTCCCTCGAGTTGCTTACGAGAAATGATCATGTCCCTCGATGTTGCCTATGAATATATGATGACAATCCCTTCGAACTGCTAAGATATCCTTATATGTTGCCTTCTATGACCATAACAATGACTCGCACTTGTCCCTCATACATCCAACGATAGGGCTACCTACTCACTAATAGTAGGATAACATTGTCTAAAAGATAGGGAGAAAAGAACGACCTTTTCAAGTATAAGTAGATAAGTTCTTAGATGCTTGCTCAAAACAACTTTTTGCACCTACACAAAAATATTTCAAAACACTTTCAAAACCATTCTCCTTGTCAACAGTCTTGAGGACTGATACAAGAGTTATCACAAAGCAAATCGCCGCACTAAGGCATTTTCAAAACAATTTTAAAAACACACAAAGCACAAGCAATTTTCAAAACATGAGCTAGCATTTAAGAGCCTGTAGATAACTACAGATGGAAAGGGTGCTAACACCTTCCCTTTCCATAATCTACTCCCCTTACTCAAAAAATCTCGAAAAAGGTATTTTTTCTGTTCTTTTCACCTGTTCCTTTGTTGGATAAAAGAAAAGTCGGTGGCGACTCTTTCTTACCGCGATATTTGCGAAGAAAAAACACAAACCAGTATAACAGTCGGTTCTGCCACCGTATCACAGAACTGAAGACTCTGCTGGGTAACATATTATAAAGTGGGGTTTACCTTAGGGTCTAGATCATTTTGCTTCTCTGTCTGTTTTTTTGCTTTACTTTTAAGGATATTGTTTGGGTGCTATAGATCCTACACCCAGATCTGGGGAATCCTTTTAGGTAAGTAGCAATAGATCATGGAAACTGTGTGGGGTATACCGACATAGTTGAAGGGATGGCTATGTTGATGCGAAACTTTGGTTGGTATCAGTAGCCCTTAAGTTAATCAAGGAGAATACGTGGCCGCTGTGTGGTGTTATGAAGCGTCAACTGACCTTAGAACCTTTAATTAAACAACTTGGCCATTAGGGCGTAGTGAGATGGCCGTCTTTGGTGTATTCCCAAAGTCAGAAAATACTTGATGCTACACTCATTGAGATTTGACTCCCAAGTTTTGTTTGGTTGCAAGTCAGTTGCCTATAGGAATGAAACTTGTGGGAAAGATCAGTGATTTTGAGATCCCTTAGAACCTGGTTACTATTTATAGGACAAGTTGAACCAATCAAAACTTCAAGAGGGTATTACCTTAAAACCCATGCAAGCCTTAAACCTAAGGTCTTTGTGTGATTTGCTTGTGCTGGCTATATATGTGATTTCTTAGCATAATCATGACATCATAACATGGCATATCATACTAACCATTTCAAGGATTTTCTAGGGCTTATCTTTGTCTTGTTTTATAGGACATGACATCTGCTCGCAGGAACACTATCCAAGTCAACCTTGTGAAAGTACCTCCTCAACTCAAGGACTTAGCATCAAGGATTCATGAAAGCTCTCCCTTCACTGAAAAACATGGTCGACTTTTCAACTTGGTCACTTCAAACCCCGATGAAGAAATGTTAATGGTGCTCTTTCAGTTCTTTGACCTGTTACATCACTTCTTCACTTTTCCAGATTACCAGTTAGTGCCTACTATGGAGGAGTTTTCTCAGTTATTGGGGGTACCTATCCTTAATCAGTTACCATTCAATGGTATGGAAAGAGACCCAAAGCCTGGAGAGATTGTTTAAGCTCTATCTTTACAACAGTCTGATGTAGTGGAAAATTGGGAAACCATAAGAGGTGTCCAAGGATTTCCAGTTAAGTTTCTATTTGAGAAAGCTCACTATTTTTGGGATAACCTGGATTTACAATCTTTTGAAGAAGTGCTGGCCCTTCTCATCTATGGGATGGTACTATTCCCTAACACGGACCAACTCATAGATGTGAATGCGGTTAAGGTTTTTCTGTCACATAATCTGGTTCCTACATTACTTGGGGATATCCTACACTCTCTACATACTCGCACTCTAAAGAGAAGAGTAACCCTTCTGTATTGCACTCCTTTATTGGCTAGGTGGTTTATTTCGCACCTACCTCGGTCTGTTTTGAGAAATGAGCAGGGCATGAGACGGTCTTATAGGTTGATGTCCCTTATGAAGATGTGAAAAACACAAGAAGGGGGGTTGAATTGAAAACTTGTAATCAAAATCACAATGACACAATATTTTTATCTTGGTTCGTTTGATCTCAAACTACTCCAGTCTATCCGTCAAGGTGATTTTGCCTCTCTCCAACGAGGTCTTAATTCACTAATCACAAAAGGATTACAATCACTACTTTAACAATTATTAAAGTCTTCTTGAGTACAACCACAAATCGGTTAATCTCAAGGAACACTGTTTCAAAACAAGGATACAAGAATGTGTGTTGTTGTTTTTCGTTACAAAACCTGTTATCACAACTGTGATAATTTACACAAAATTATAGCTTGGAAAGATGATGAAATTTGCTTGTCGCTTTTTTGAATTCTCGTGAGTAGTATTAGAAAATCGTCAATGATTTTGAACACTGACTTTGTTTATATAGGATATGGATTTATGTTGATCATCAAGCGTGTTTAATGTCATTAACTCACTTTACATTTGGAGAAGATCCTGTCGGAAAGAAGCTGTTGGAATTGATATTGTCTTGAATGATCAGTAATGCTTCAGAATCTTACATCCTTGCCTGCTGCTGACGCTTCTGAATATTGATGACTTGGATTAACATGTTCTTGTTCAGAATCAGAGTTTACTTTGCTTAAGCGCAGGTTCTGGTCATCAATCTTCAGCACATGTTCTGATTGCTTCAGCGTGTAGCTCTTATGGCTTATCTTCTGATGCTGCTTTGGTCAGAACTTCTACACACACAAAACATAATTTTTAGGGAGCATATTTGTTATTTGTATTTTTTATTTGTTCTTTGTATTTGTTATCATCAAAACTCTAACTGAGGGTTGTATAATCAAACTATGTTCTAACAATCTCCCCCTTTTTGATGATGACAAAAACTAGAATTTTCAATTAGAAATAAAAAACAAAAGGTTTAAGAGAAACTCCCCCCGAGTTTATTACTTCCCTTAAGTTCATTCTAATCAGAGTTTATCTGCATCTCTTATCAGAATTTGTACCTGTTCAAACTTTTCTGAAAGTAGAGGTTAAGTAATTCAGAATGTTTGAGACTTCTGTCTCGGTAAACCATTATTGAAAATATCTTACTTTCTCCCCCTTTTTGTCATGTATCAAAAAGGAAATATAATCATAGCCAAAATAGATGTATTATATTTAAAACATGATGCAATGACAAGTTCCAGAAACAAAGAGGTAAAATTAAAAGTTACAAATAAACAATTTTTAAAAGAAAATCTAAGAAGGAGGGGAAGACGTGTGAACAAAGCTTCCAGCAAGATCTTGATCCGAGAATTTGAATCTTCTTGCTTTCCCAAAATGCCTCTGATTTCCTTTGTGGCATCTTCTTGTTTACCCAGAATACTTTTAATCTCCTTGTTCGTATCCTCCTGCTTATCCAGCCTTGCATGGATTAAAGCATTTTCTTTCTTCAACTCTTCCAGAGTTTGCATGACTAAGGAGGAAGCTGGTGTCTCTTCAGGAGTTGGATGTTGCTCAGAGCATTCTGCAGCTTCTTCAGAGTGAACCATTTCTTCTGCTGTAATCATGTCTGCTGGAGCTGTAACACCCCAATTCTACCCCAAGCAAATTATGCGAGATAAATCAGAGTTATAAAATTTCAATCATACAAATGAATCGGGATGTCACAAATTCTTCTAATAAATTCATTGCATTCATCATGGATATATAACACTTTTTGAAAATATCGGATGAACCATCAACATAACATCTTTCATTAAATAATTCAACAACTACGCAGCGAAATTCTTCAATAACATCTCTAAATGAAATAGCAACTTCGAAACATCTCGTAATTAATAATAATTCAATTTAAAAGTCAACAACTGAAAATCAACAATAAAAAATCATCAAGCGTTCATCCCCCCGAGTGTTATATATCAGAGCAATGACACCGACTCGAACTTATTGAAGGTATACAACCTTCACTCGCAATTACCTGCACGTTACCAACATAAGGGCAACATTCAAACAGAAGGGGTAATATATCTAACAATATAATAAAGTACATGATAATTAATATATTAAATTATATCACTAATATCACCACTTCGCATCTCATAATAAACAATAATTATAACATATATACTCATTCATCAACATCAAATACACTTCATTATTCAATCTTATAGTGCGACTCAAAACTATGCAAATGCATGTGGTACCATTGGAGCATAACTCCCATCTCAAAAATCTGCCAATTAATAGATGCATCAACAAGGCATAGCCTTCATCTCAAAATTTGCCAATCCAGGCCATCTCAACGAGCATAAGCTCCATCTCAAAAATGCAATGTATGCGACTCATCATGAATGTAATGTCAACACTCAATCAACCACATCTCAATTATCTCAAAACAATAACATCTCATAAACATCTCAGAACAACATCTCGTGAACGTCTCAGAACAACAACATCTCATGAACGTCTCAGAACAACAACATCTCAATCATCTCAAAACAATAACTTCTCAATCATCTCAAAACATCTCAATTACAGCATCTCATAAACATCTCAAAATAATTATTTAAACATCATTTATTTATCAAACGACATTGGTTCATCATAATTATCAAACACAACTTTAATGACCATATCTCACTATTAACTCAGTTGTATATCAATAATAAATTAATCCCTACTGTTATTCTGCTACTGTACATCATTATTGTCACTAATCCTACTGTCGTATTCCTAACGGCAGTCTCTAACATCTCATATTCATTGTTCTGTCCAAAATCCAGCACAACGACCAATCACGGGAATTAATCCTAAATCCTAAATTAGTTACGAGGATTACACTTATTATTCATCATTTTAATCCTCTAGAATAGAGTTCATCGCGTTAGCTAATCAACGCTTCGAACGACATCTCAAACAACATCCTAAAACTCAAGTTACAGTAATTTAAAATGGATTCTGTCAAAATTAGTCAGTATGGGTCGACACAAAACTCTATGGATCGACTCATCCTGCATCTCCTTTACATCATGGGTCGACGTGAAACCCTATGGATCGATTCATCCTGACTTCAAAATGCAGCATGCATCGACACATGCATCACTGATAACACGAATTTATATAACATATTTGGCTTAATTTTCATAGATAATATTAGTATATTTATTTATTTATTCTATTTTATTGTTGTATTACGTTGGTATTTCTTTTGTTTCAGGTATTTGTATTAAATAAAAGATCAATTGAGCAAAGAAGATAAATTGAGGGAAAATCGGATTAAAAAGCCAAAGAAATGAAGCAAAAGGGGTGATATAGCAAAAAGGAGGAGTTAAGAAGAAAGAAATAATTATACAAAGAAAAAGACTAAGCCCAGCAGAAGTTCAGTCCACAAGGTGTTACGACCGTAACAGCCTTGTGACGACCGTAACACGCTAATAGCCTTGTGACGACCGTAACAGACCTGTGACGACCGTAACGCGCTATATTTCAACTTCCTCACATCATGGAGACGTGTCCCATTTCTGGTAGTTATTCCCATGTTCTCCCATGATTCTGGTAGTTATTCCCATGATCTCCACTAGCCTTCGTACAACATGGAAACGGGAAGTTACAAATGAAGCCTATAAATACAAGTTCAACCTTCAGAGCAAGGGTCGGCAATTTTACCGAACAACCGTTATTTAGTCTTTCTTTATTTTTCTGTTTTCGTATTTTTCTTTTCAGTTTTGTATTTCTACCATACTTTTCTAGTTCAGTTTCTTTCTTTAGTTTTTATTTTAGTTTAAGTTTCTATAATTTTCACTGATCTAACCTTACGTTAGACCTAGTGCTTTTTATTTCTTGTCGTAATTTTTCTTTTCAATTCAAGAAGTCTCCGAGCAGATCCAACCGACTTGTGGGGGAATGCTCGTTTATTTCGAAGAACAAGATTATTCAAGCATTATTATTTCCAGGTTCTTAATATAATTATTTTATTTTATTTAAGTATTGTTGCTTGGTATTTATTTATTTGATTATGGTAATGTTTAAATATATTGAACCTTATTATTTATGCATGTCCGAATTAATAAATATGTCCGGCTAAACCGTTTAGGTATCGGTAAGTAATAGTAGTAAGAGTAGGAATTAAATTGTTCATAAGTTAAAATACTAATTAACTTAATTTCTGGTTATGACTTTTTATAATTAAAACTACGCTTTTTGTTACGAAAGTAAGAAGAGTAAATAGGTTAGATCGAGACCACGAAAGTGTGAGGTTTTTAACCGGATAGCTAAAGTTAGGCATTTGATTTAAATACAGTGAAAGCGCTTTAAACCAAATTAGAATTAATTAAGTTTCCAAAAAATACTTCTAAACACTTATAGGCTAGCGAAAGCAGGTATAGGGCTTTAGACGTATAATCCGAGATAAGACCATGAAAGTGTGAGTCGAGGATATTTAAACTACTAAATTCTACAGAACAATTAAGTTAACCATCTTTATACGCTTAAGTTCAATTTAAGCCGCTTAGGTTCACTACTTTACGTACCGATATCCGTTTTATTTATATTTATATTCCTTAACCAATATTCTAAAAGAACTATTCGCCTTAGCTGTGTACCGTAACTTAGGATAACAATAGATCGATTTATAGTCTCTGTGGGTTCGATATCTTTTAAAACTACGCGATAGGACTGTGCACTTGCAGTCTCCCGATTAACAGACGATAAAGTCCTGCGATCAAGTTTTTGCGATCAAGTTTTTGGCGCCGTTGCCGGGGACTATTTAAGTCGATATTGTAACTCTGGTGTTACACCGTATAGACTAAGGCACCTTTACTTTATTTACTATATATAACCCAAATTTTTCCTACGCCCATTATCAATATTTTGAGGAACCACAAGAATATCATAGATCCAACCTTGAAATACTGATGGAAGATTTCAATGCTTCACAAACCTACTCTTACCCAAATTACCTCCAAAACTACCAATCCCCACATTTTGAGGAACCACAAGAAACTTATAATTTCAGCCAAACTTTTCCTCAACCCAATTCTCTCTATAATTACCACACCCAATATTTTGAAGAATCACCTGAACCATATAAATCTGATCTTGAAATATTAATGGAAAATTTTAATGAAACATCTAGGATGATAAAACACTTAGGGGAAACACAAAAGGAGACTTTAACTTACTTCCAAGACTCTGAAGAATCACAAGATTTTAACTTCGAAACACCAATAGAGGATTCTGATGAGATGATAACCAACGCTAGGTTAGAGTCTATGATTGAGCATTTTGTAGAAACACAAACTGTCCAAAATGAAGAGGTAAGAAAACAAAGTCTTCAAAATAATGAAAACCTTAGCCAACTAACCGTTGGGGTTGAGTCCCTCACGACTCACAACTTGGCCTTAGAAACTCAAATCTCCCAACTTGAACAAAACCTTCTAGGACCATTCCCCAAAGAAGATGTGGATGTCGAAACAACCATTATAGAAAAACTATTTGAAAATCTAGAGAGTGATGATGAGTTTGAAGAGAGTGATATTGCGGCCAAGGAAAGTTCTGACGAGAAAAAAGTGGAGATTGAGACAGATTCACCAACGCTGTTCGAAAAGGAGGTTGTAAACGAGGTAGAGAAGGAAGCGCAAATTGTAATCCAAAATCACTACATCCCACTGATTTCTTTCCCGAAAATTTTTATGGAAACTCCGGTAGACTCCCAATTTAAAACGTATGTTGAGGTATTAAAAAATATCCATATTAATGTACCACTATTTGAAGTCTTTCCTAAAAAGCGAAAATTAGAGGACCATAAAATTAATGGTATAATTGCTGTTAAAAGGGTGAGGTTAACTTATGAGGCGATGGATGAAATCACTAAGCCCAAATTTGAAAAACTTATACTTATGATAGATCCAGAACCACTACCACAATTTCGAAAGAATAAACCACCCTACAGAAGAAAGAAAAGAAAAGGTGAGGGATATGTGAGATGGCTTGATAAGTGGCCATGGAAAATCAACCAGTAGTCGTCCTGGTTTCTAATTTTAAATTTTCTCTTCCATATTTTCATTTTTTCTATTTTATGTTAAATTTTATATTTAAGTCGATTATCGGTTGCACCCTTTCATCTGATGCGTTTGAACTATTTCCCCGTAATACCGATAATTATACTCAATTAAATAATTCACGTTAATATTTATAATTATAATTGAGTATTATTTTAATTATCGTATTTCCCCGTCTCGTATTAATATACTGAACTAATACTTCCCAATATTTATAGTATCAATCATAATGCATTATATACTAGTATTATATATATATATATATACTATTAATTAAAATTCTAGATATATATGTAGTATGTATGCATGTGAGCTGAAATACAATTCCTTGTTCCTTATTCTGCCTAAATTCAAATCGCTGCCCAAGACGGTCGCCTCAAGTCCCCACACCATGCTCTGGAATATATCTGCACTAGTTTGAAAATAAATACTGGACGCAATAATGCTTTGTAATGTATCTGTAGTAAGAAAGAAATGTCACAGAACAGAAACAGCTATGTTCTGCTAAAAGTTACAAAATTTGTAGCTGTTACGACCGTAACAAAGCCCTTACGACCGTCACACGCCTTTTAGCGTGTTACGACCGTCATGCCCGTGTTACGACCGTAACACGGGTTATATCAGTAACCCCTATAGCAGACAGAATCTCTTCTTCTTCTTCAACCTCCCACTCTTCTTCTTCCACTACCTCCATAGCCGTCCCACTACGTCCATAACCCCCGCCTCAGCTCGTGCTTCTCCAGATGCATGTTGTCTTTTCTGCTCCCTTGACTGACTGTTTGTTTCGTCCTTTTCTTCTTTTCATTTTCCCACATTACTCCCATTCAACTCTTATTTACTCTTCCATCAAAATATTCTTCTTATTCATCTTCCACCATAATTCTTATTCAAACTTTCCCTCTTCATTTCCCAACACATTATTATTATAATAATTCCTCTTCAATCTTAACCCTCTATAAACACTCTTCTACATTTCTTCTCATTTCACGTCCCTTCCATCTAATTCTCATATACTTTCTCTCATCCATTTCATTTTCTACCATTCTATCCTTCATTTCATACTCTTCCATGGCTCCACGAAACACTCAACGTCAAGTGAGGCCAGACCGACCACCACCCGACCTATCCACGATTATATTCTGAGAAGACGATGATGGACAACAAAGAGGAAAGTACATGAAATTCTATTCCCGTTCGGTTGTCCCCACTGAATATGTGGACACCGATTGTTTGGATGCCTTGGGTAGGGCGGAAAGTATCACTTTTATGCTTACGAATACGAGTTTGTTAAATCTCTGTTTAAATCCTTCTCCGACCTTCGAACCGCTCGTGCTTGAGTTCCTCAGTTCATTCTCATACAATACGCCTCCCGACGATCCATTCACAACCGGTACCGCGAACTTCCGCATGTTTAATCAAGAATATTCAATTGATCAAGAAAGAGTCGCTGAACTTTTAGAATTCACTAGAGGTCCGACCGTTCATTGCAAACCTTTCGACCCCGAAGGCGACATTTCTTGGGATAAAGTTGGTTTTTCCCTTTGGGATGATCTAACCGGTCAACCCACAGAAGGTTGGCGAGATCTCTGCGCTTCGCATATTCATAATCCCGCTCTGAGGTACTTTCATCGAATTCTCGCAAACATCATTTTTGGGAGGACCAATAATCACAAGGTCAACCAAAATGAGATGTTTCTTATTTTCTGTGCCCTCAACGGTCAAGCTGTCAACGCCGCTCCCTTCATGCTTAGCCACTTTCACACATGCGTAAATGCGGCCGGTACCAACCCATTTGTCTTCGGTGGAATCATCACATCTTTAGCATATGCTTTAGGCCTTTTCAACGAGTTTTTGTCCTTGGGACAATATATGATGCCGGCCCAGACGCTAGATGTTATGTACTGCCGCGATTCACATCTGATTCCCAATATAATACTTCCATGTCCAAATCAGATTAATGTGCAAAATTTCCAAAATTGGCGTTTCAATTTGAATGCACCAGTCAAGCCGGCTGCACAACCAGATAATAATCATCCTCCGGCTACTCTAGAAGCAATGTATGCTACGATTCTACAACAAGATCAACGTTTCCAAGCAATGGAAGTCGTTCAAAATGAAACATTGTGCCTAGTTCGAGAAATGCAACGCGACCAACACGACTACGCACATTGGAATAACCGCAATTACGAAGCGATATCAAATCAAATGGAGGATTTCAACGAGTCCATACATGCCTTAAACCTTAGAATCGATGGATTGCATGATTACGACTCTGATAGACGTAGAAGACAACGAAATAAAAATAAAGGAGCAAGAGGACAAAATTCTCCAAGCGACGAGTGATCACCCTTCTCTTTTATGATTTCTCCTGGTACTATCGCATTGAGGACAATGCTTACTTTAAGTTTAGGGGAGTCAGAACATTTCTTACTTCGTTTTTATTATCTTTGCTCTATTTAGTATTCCCTTTTAGTTTCCTTTTTTTTCCTATGTACTGCGAAATTTCCATTTAATAAAATACATGTTTATGAAATTTTAGCCTTTTATGTAAAATTCCCGTGCTTATTCGAATTCCTCCATATTCTTGAGCCATAACGAAAAAAATTCAAACGTTATATTAACATATTCAACTAGTATTAAGGTTGCTTATTTTTATAAATAAGAACTCGAGCGCGACTAAAGCAAAATTATTATCATCATAACACTTCAATACTCCAACGTGTTAGATTGATTTAAGTACTTATTATACCAACGCCTTAAGACTTAGTTTTAAAGTAATCCCGAGTAGTTTATAAAAGCAGTCAGCACCGCCTTGAACGACAAACTACATGGAGAATCGATGAATATAAGTGTTTGATCAAGATTTTTAAAGAGAAATTTTTATTAGAAGATGCACTTATTAAGTTAGATGATCCTTACCAGATCATTTAATTCAACGGTTGCAGAAACTATAAAATATTTATGCAAACAACCATTATGAATTGGTTCAGTGGTCTCTGGTGCTGAACTTGGTAGGGCGGACGACGGTCCGATCCCCCACAATTTGTAATTGGATAAAGGAGTACCAAATATAACTACCAGAACTCCAAGCTAGATTATAAAGATCAAAGTCACTAACCGGTTACTCCACTATGTGCGCGTAAGGTAAAGGGCTTAATGTGATTGCACTAGAATGAAAACGGGTGAAACGAAACGAAAGTATTAGGTCGAGTTATAATTCATGACTTAATTTGGTCTGCATAAATGAGGGTATCTAGTGTCATTACGGTAATTTTGGTGTCGAAGTCTGAACTTGAGTTATCCAAACAAAAGAATTGACCTGCAACCAAATACGAATTGAATTGTGTTTTATATCTACGTTTGACTTATGCTTAAGTAATTTTTCATTTTTAATTTTTGCTTGAGGACAAGCAAAGGTTTAAGTATAGGGGTGTTGATAACACGAATTTATATAACATATTTGGCTTAATTTTCATAGATAATATTAGTATTTTTATTTATTTATTCTATTTTATTGTTGTATTACGTTGGTATTTCTTTTGTTTCAGGTATTTGTATTAAATAAAAGATCAATTGAGCAAAGAAGATAAATTGAGGGAAAATCGGATTAAAAAGCCAAAGAAATGAAGCAAAAGGGGTGATATAGCAAAAAGGAGGAGTTAAGAAGAAAGAAATAATTATACAAAGAAAAAGACTAAGCCCAGAAGAGCAAAAGCCCAGCAGAAGTTCAGTCCACAAGGTGTTACGACCGTAACAGCCTTGTGACGACCGTAACACGCTAATAGCCTTGTGACGACCGTAACAGACCTGTGACGACCGTAACAGACCTGTGACGACCGTAACGCGCTATATTTCAA
This sequence comes from Vicia faba, assembly GCA_948472305.1. Taxonomy (NCBI): domain Eukaryota; kingdom Viridiplantae; phylum Streptophyta; class Magnoliopsida; order Fabales; family Fabaceae; genus Vicia; species Vicia faba. The sequence continues at coordinate 1,263,051,130 of OX451738.1, forward strand.
CTTCCTCACGTCATGGAGACGTGTCCCATGTTCTCCCATGATTCTGGTAGTTATTCCCATGTTCTCCCATGATTCTGGTAGTTATTCCCATGATCTCCACTAGCCTTCGTACAACAAGGAAACGGGAAGTTACAAATGAAGCCTATAAATACAAGTTCAACCTTCAGAGCAAGGGTCGGCAATTTTACCGAACAACCGTTATTTAGTCTTTCTTTATTTTTCTGTTTTCGTATTTTTCTTTTCAGTTTTGTATTTCTACCATACTTTTCTAGTTCAGTTTCTTTCTTTAGTTTTTATTTTAGTTTAAGTTTCTATAATTTTCACTGATCTAACCTTACGTTAGACCTAGTGATTTTTATTTCTTGTCGTAATTTTTCTTTTCAATTCAAGAAGTCTCCGAGCAGATCCAACCGACTTGTGGGGGAATGCTCGTTTATTTCGAAGAACAAGATTATTCAAGCATTATTATTTCCAGGTTCTTAATATAATTATTTTATTTTATTTAAGTATTGTTGCTTGGTATTTATTTATTTGATTATGGTAATGTTTAAATATATTTAACCTTATTATTTATGCATGTCCGAATTAATAAATATGTCCGGCTAAACCGTTTAGGTATCGGTAAGTAATAGTAGTAAGAGTAGGAATTAAATTGTTCATAAGTTAAAATACTAATTAACTTAATTTCTGGTTATGACTTTTTATAATTAAAACTACGCTTTTTGTTACGAAAGTAAGAAGAGTAAATAGGTTAGATCGAGACCACGAAAGTGTGAGGTTTTTAACCGGATAGCTAAAGTTAGGCGTTTGATTTAAATACAGTGAAAGCGCTTTAAACCAAATTAGAATTAATTAAGTTTCCAAAAAATACTTCTAAACACTTATAGGCTAGCGAAAGCAGGTATAGGGCTTTAGACGTATAATCCGAGATAAGACCATGAAAGTGTGAGTCGAGGATATTTAAACTAATAAATTCTACAGAACAATTAAGTTAACCATCTTTATACGCTTAAGTTCAATTTAAGCCGCTTAGGTTCACTACTTTACGTACCGATATCCGTTTTATTTATATTTATATTCCTTAACCAATATTCTAAAAGAACTATTCGCCTTAGCTGTGTACCGTAACTTAGGATAACAATAGATCGATTTATAGTCTCTGTGGGTTCGATATCTTTTAAAACTACGCGATAGGACTGTGCACTTGCAGTCTCCCGATTAACAGACGATAAAGTCCTGCGATCAAGTTTTTGCGATCAATCACACCGGTCGACTCATCCTGAGTCTCACACACTCAAGTATCGACACATCCTCTCTTCGTGCCGACTCATCCTGAGTCTTGTACTTATCATGCATCGAAGCAAGCCCTGCATGCATCAACTCATCCTAAGTCTAACATCGCCCATGTATCGACTCATCCAGCTTGAGGTCGACACATCCTGGTTCCTCCTGCATAATTTTCTGCGTTTTCTACTGTAATTCACTACGGGAATCTAATTACAGTCCTACAAACCTCATTATAAACATAATAAATCATCACCTAACATTAACCTATAATACTACATGGATCAAACGATATCATAACGTCATTGTTCATTCAAATGCATCAAATCTTCATCATACATCATCCAATTCAAGAACAAAAATAACAATCCTCTAACCCACATATCAAACATCATGAACCCAATTATAAAGTCAGAACCCCACCCTTACCTTGGATTGAAGGTCGCTCTATAATTTCCGGGTTGAATCTTCGTTCTTGCCATTTTCCACTTTTTCCAGCAACTTCACGTTCTTCTCAAATCCTTATTTTTCCTTCTACTGTTCTTTCTTCTATTCCTTCTCACAAATAATAATATAACTCTATTATTATAATATTCTTATTTCTTGTTGGGCTTAAAGCCTACACCCCCTTAATACATCTACTATCTCAAATTAAGCCCACCTTAATAATATTACACTTCTAATATTATTTCACCATATAATAATATTATACCTCTAATATTATTATTTCTCCACTAATAAAATAAATCCAATTATAATAATAACATAATTTCACAAATATTCCAAAAATAATTTAATTAAATAATTAATTAAATTACGGGCGTTACAACTCTCCCCCACTTAGAATATTTTCGTCCTCAAAAATTTACCTCAACCAAACAATTCAGGATATGAGTCTCACATCTTGCTCTCTAACTCCCAAGTCATGCTTTCTCCAGCAACTCCTAACCAAACCACTTTAACCAAGGCAATCTCTTTGCCCCTCAGGGTCTTCATTTCACGATCTGCGATCTGTACAGGCATCGCCTCCACCGTAAGATTATCCCGTACTTGCACATCGTCCATATGAATCACATGGGATGGATCTGAAATATACTTCCGAAGTTGTGACACATGAAGCACATCATGCAAATTCGAAAGATTAGGCGGTAAAGCCACTCTATAAGCAATATTCCCCACTCTCTCTGAAATCTAATACGGTCAATAAAACGAGAAGTGAGCTTTTTAGACTTCAATGCTCGCCCAACACTAGTCACATGTGTAACTCTCAAAAACACATGATCACCGGCTTGAAATTCTAAATCCTTCCTTCTCTTGTCATGATAACTCTTCTGTCTACTTTGTGAAGCTTTCATCTTTTCTCGAATCAACTTCACTTTCTCAGTAGTCTCACGAACAAGTTCAGGTCCAAGCACTACACTCTCACCAGATTCATGCCAACATAATGGAGTTCTACATCTTCAACCACACAATGCTTCAAAAGGTGCCATACCAATACTAGAATGGTAACGATTATTATAAGTGAACTCTATCAACGGAAGATAAGTATCCCACGAACCTCCCTGCTCGAGAACACATGCCCTCAACAAGTCTTCCAGTGATTGAATCATCCGTTCAGTCTGACCATCTGTCTGAGGATGATACGCTGAACTCAACCTTAACTTAGAATCCAACGCATCTTGCAAACTCTTCCAAAAATCAGAAGTAAATCTTGGATCTCTATCTGACACAATTCACGAAGGAACACCATGCAGCTTCACGATCACACTAATATAAATCTCAGCCAACTTAAACACTGAAAAACTGATGTTAATAGGAATAAAATGAGCTGAATTCGTAAGCCTATCAACAATCACCCAAATCGAATCATGTCCTCTTGAAGTAATAGGAAACCCCGTCACAAATCCATTGAAATGCCATCCCATTTCCATTCTGGAACTTCCAATGGTTGCATCAATTCTACAGGTTTCTGATGTTCAACTTTCGACTTCTGACAAGTCAAACATGCATACACAAACCGATCCACACCACTCTTCATCCCAGGCCACCAAAATAAACCTTTCAAATCTTGATACATATTTGTAGCTCCTGGATGAATACTCAACTTACTTCTATGACTCTCTTCAAGTATCACTTTCTTCATCTCAACATCATCAGGAATACAAATCCGATTACGAAACCTCAACACACCTTGCTCATCTAACTTGAAATCACTATTCTCAGGTTGATCAATCCCAACCATCGAATCTACCAGTTTCACATCCAACTTCTGAGCTTCTCTGATACTGTCTAAAAATTCATTATTAATCTTTAACATAGCCAACATAACACTCTGCGGAGTAACCTCGCAAACTAAGCTCATATCTATGAACTGCTCAATCAATTCCAACTCTTTAATCATCATTGCTGACATATGTAAAGTCTTTCGACTCAATGCATCAGCTACCACATTCTCCTTTCCTGGATGATAATTTAAACCGAAATCATAATCCTTTAACAATTCCAACCATCTTCGTTGCCTCATATTCAACTCCTTCTGGTCAAATAAATACTTTAAGCTCTTATGGTCATTAAACACTTAAAATCTAGAACCATAAAGATAATGCCTCCAAATCTTCAATACAAAAGCAACTACAGCAAGCTCTAAATCATGTGTAGGATAGTTCTTCTCATGAGTCCTCAACTTCCTGGACGCATATGCAACTACCTTACCATTCTGCATAAGCACACCTCCTAAACCCATCTTAGAAGCATCACAATACACCACAAAAGGATCTTCTGGATTAGGCAACGTCAAAATCAGAGCCGACGTCAACCTCTTCTTCAATTCTGTAAAACTTTCTTCGCATTGAACATCCCAAACAAAAGCTCTACCTTTATAAGTCAACTTAGTCAACGAAAGTGACAACTTAGAAAACCCTTCAATAAACCTTCTATAATAACAAGCTAATCCCAAGAAGCTTCTAATCTCAGTAGCTGATTTGGAGTTTCCCATTGCAACACAACATCAACCTTCGATGGATCTACAGCAATGCCACTACCTGAAATCACATGACCAAGAAAACTAACCTCTTTTAACCAAAATTCATACTTGGGAAGCTTTGCATACAACTTCTTCTCTTTCAGAATATGCAATACTACTCTTAAATGTTCAGCATGCTCTTCTTCTGACTTAGAGTAAATCAAAATATCATCAATGAAAACCACTACAAACCGATCCAAATAAGTATGAAAGATACGATTCATATATTCCATGAATACTCCCGGCCCATTAGTAACACCGAAAGGCATCACCGAATACTCGTAATGTCCATAACGCATTCTGAAAGCCGTCTTCTGAATATTTTCATCCTTCACTTTAATCTGATGATAACCCGACCTCAAATCAATCTTACTAAACACACGAGCATCCACTAATTGGTCCATCAAGTCATCTATCCTTGGAAGCGAATACTTGTTCTTAATTGTCACCTTGTTCAACTGTCTATAATCAACACAAAGCCTCATACTTCCATCTCAACTTCTCACTACAACACGAACAACTATTAGAACTCAAAATAACAATACTCAATTGTTAGACAATTACGAATCGACGACAAGGTAGGACCAACCTTTTTCTCTGATACCAACTTTGTAACACCCAAATTCTACCCCAAGAAAATTATGCGAGATAAATCAGAGTTATAAAATTTCAATCATCCAAATGAATCGGGACGTCACAAATTCTTCTAATAAATTTATTGCATTCATCATGGATATATAACACTTTTTCAAAACATCGGATGAACCATCAACATAACATCTTTCATTAAATAATTCAACAACTATGCAGCGGAATTCTTCAATAACATCTCTAAATGAAACAACAACTTCGAAACATCTCGTAATTAATAATAATTCAATTTAAAAGTCAACAACTAAAAATCAACAATAAAAAATCAGCAAGCGTTCATCCCCCCGAGTGTTACATATCAGAGAAATGACAACGACTCGAACTTATTGAAGGTATACAACCTTCACTCGCGATTACCTGCACGTTACCAACATAAGGGCAACATTCAAACAGAAGGGGTGAGATATCTAACAATATAATAAAGCGCATGATAATTAATATATTAAATTAGATCACTAATATCACCACTTCGCATCTCATAATTAACAATAATTACAGCATATATACTCATTCATCAACATCAAATACACTTCATTATTCAATCATATAATGCGACTCAAAATGATGCAAATGCATGTGGTACCATTGGAGCAGAACTCCCATCTCAAAAATCTACCAATTAATAGAGGCATCAACAAGGCATAGCCTTCATCTCAAAATTTGCCAATCCAGGCCATCTTAATGAGCATAAGCTCCATCTCAAAAATGCAATGTATGCGACTCATCATGAATGTAATGTCAACACTCAATCAACCACATCTCAATTATCTCAAAACAACAACATCTCGTAAACATCTCAGAACAACATCTCATGAATGTCTCAGAACAACAACATCTCATAAACATCTCAAAACAACACATCTAAATCATCACAAAACAACAACTTCCCAATCATCTCAAAACATCTCAATTACAGCATCTCATAAACATCTCAAAATAATTATTTAAACGTCATTTATTTATCAAACGACATTGGTTCATCATAATTATCAAACACAACTTTAATGACCACATCTCACTATTAACTCAGTTGTATATCAATACTACAGTAATCCCTACTGTTATTCTGCTACTGTACATCATTATTGTCACTAATCCTATTGTCGTATTCCTAACGGTAGTCTCTAACATCTCATATTCATTGTTCTGTCCAAAATCCAGCACAACGACCAATCACGGGAATTAATCCTAAATCCTAAATTAGTTACTAGGATTACACTTCTTATTCATCATTTTAATCCTCTAGAATAAAGTTCACCGTGTTAGCTAATCAACGCTTCGAACGACATCTCAAATAGCATCCTAAAACTCAAGTTACAGCAATTTAAAATGGATTCTGTCAAAATTAGTCAGTATGGGTCGACACAAAACTCTATGGATCGACTCATCTTGCTTCTCCTTTACATCATGGGTCGACGGGAAACCCTATGGATCGACTCATCCTGACTTCAAAACGCAGCATGTATTGACACATGCATCACACCGGTCGACTCATCCTGAGTCTCACACACTCATGTATCGAAACATCATCTCTTCGTGTCGACTCATCCTGAGTCTTGTACTTATCATGAATCGATGCAAGCCCTGCATGCATCGACTCATCCTGAGTCTAACATCTCCCATGTATCGACACATCCAGCTTGAGGTCGACACATCCTGGTTCCTCCTGCATAATTTTTTGCGTTTTCTACTGTAATTCACTACGGGAATCTAATTACAGTCCTACAAACCTCATTATAAACATAATAAATCATCACCTAACATTAACCTATAATACTACATCGATCAAATGATATCATAACGTCATTATTCATTCAAATGCATCAAATCTTCATCATACATCATCCAATTCAAGAACAAAAACAACAATCTTTTAATCCACATATCAAACATCATGAACCCAATTATAAAGTCAGAACCCCACCCTTACCTTGGATTTAAGGTCGCTCTACAATTTCCGGGTTGAATCTTCGTTCTTGCCATTTTCCACTTTTTCCAGCAGCTGCACGTTCTTCTCAAATCCTTATTTTTCCTTCTACTGATCTTTCTTCTATTCCTTCTCACAAATAATAATATAACTCTATTATTATATTATTCTTATTTCTTGTTGGGCTTAAAGCCTACACCCCCTTAATACATCTACTATCTCAAATTAAGCCCACCTTAATAATATTACACATATAATATTATTTCACCATATAATAATATTATACCTCTAATATTATTATTTCTCCACTAATAAAATAAATCCAATTATAATAATAACATAACTTCACAAATATTCCAAAAATAATTTAATTAAATAATTAATTAAATTACGGGCGTTACAGGAGCAGCAGTCAGGGAGAGACTTTATGATTTTGGTTGAACTTCATATGAGGGATGATGCTCTTTCCAGGGAGCATTATCCAGCGAGAGGATGTCTTTCTTGAACAGTTGGCTCAGAACTTGGTCTTTAAAAGCCTTCAGCTTATCACTAAAGTTATGTTGAACTTGTTCATAACTCTGTTCCTTCAGCTTCAACGTTTCAGAACTAAGTCAGTTTCTGAATCTTGTCCACATATAATCAGAAGCAGCATGATTAGTCATCTCTTGACTAGAACGCTTCAAAGAATTTATCCATTCCTGCATTCTTGTTTCAAAAATCAACAAATTTTTACCAACATCTGATGTGGTTTCAGTTGGTTTAGGTATGGGAATGGCAGTTTTGTGTGAGATGGAAGCTAGTCTTTCCAGTACAATTGGATCAATGACAAGTCTTATGTTGTCAGCTGGACTGTTAGTGGGTGAAGGAGTGGGAGAGTCAGGAATGATGATTGGTCTAGTGGGGGTGTTTGGAGGAGTGGATTCCAAAGATGAAGGGATTTTTGGAATGTCATGAATGGTGAGAGGCATGCGAACTGCAAGAGGTTCTGTGATTCTAGGTATTGGGATTGTATCAGAATCTGAAGGAGATTCTTCAGATTGGTTTTTTGTAACATGTTGGGGTTCTGTTTCATGGATATTAGAAGATTGATTTTCAGAAGGTTGAGCTTTTGGTTGTGGTATTTCTGGTTGAGGAATTTCTTGTTGAGGTGATTGTGGTTGTGAAATTTCTTGTTGAGGAATTTCTATTTGTGGAGAGTGTGGTTGCAGAATTTCTGGTGTGGTATTAGAGTTTGGATTTTCTGGGAGTTGAGAATTTAGATTTTGTGGTAAGGGAGAGGAAAAGTCTTGGTCAAATAAATCAATATCAGACAGAACTTTGGCAAGTTCTGGCTGGTCATGTTCAGGATTTGGATTTTGAGAAAGGGTGTGAGTTTCATTCAAACTTAGAGTTTCAGATGGATCAAACCGTATGTCAAAGTCTTCAAATGTTTGGGGTGATGGGTTTACTAGTTGAGAAGGCATGGCTTCAGATGTTGATACATTTATTGATTCTATAACAGAAACAGAGGAGGGATTACCTTTCTTTTTGGCAACTTTTGGTGTCCTCTGAGAGGGCCCTTCTCCTGCTGCTTTCCTCTTCTTGGTCTTCTTTAAAGCAACTTCTGGAGAAGCCTAGTGTAAGTCTTGGATATTGATTTCTGGTGCAGTACCATCTTCCTTGCAAGTGTCCAGATATCTAACTATTATTTCTGGTTTGGAGTCAATCTCAGAAAATAGAGGCAAATCATTCAGAGGTATCCTTCTTGAAGTGATGGTTGCATGAGAAGTAACAGTAGGTTCCTTCTTGATATTCTCAATGATTTTCATCTTCTTCAGATTTTTAGCTTTCAAGGGCTTCCTAGCGGTTGCTTCCATTGTGCTGATTTCCCGGGCCTCCGTCAGATGTTCTATCAGCCTATTCTCTGTCAGAATATATGATATGAGCTTTCCTAAGGGAATCCAATCCCTCTTGGTCCTTTCGTCTTCTCTTGTTTCCATCACACTAGTTCTGAGACGATTAAACAACAAGTGTGGAAGATTTACCTTTGTCCTCTTAGCAATGAAATAGATCAGAAATTGCTGATCAATGTTGATATAATTAGGAGAGCTTGTGGGCTTCCTGTGGTTGATACACCCTAGAATGATTCTGGCCCAAATTATGTGGTGATCCTTCAAATCTCTGATTTTACTGGAGGGTAGACCATGAGTAAAAATTTCCTTTGCAATAGAAGTTACATCAGAGCATCTCTCAGTCATGTCAATGCATCTGACACCTCCACCATTGTATCCAAGAAGCTTTGCAATTAGGTCTTATGTAATAACAATTTTCTTCCCCATGACATAAGAAGTAACCTGACGATTTGAAAAAGAAGCATGTATCCAGAATTCTTTGACAAGAATGGGAAAGGTTGGCCCCAATAGACGGTCAAAGTACCTGTTCCATCCTTGAGCAATAACGTCTTCATACATATTGAATCCATTTTCTTGCAAGCTTTCAAAATCAATAATCAGTTCTGAGAGAACTTCCAGATTATCAATAGGTGTGAGGACCGTTCTGTAGGGTTCTTCATACTGTTCCATTGAAGCAGATTCATGAGCACTGGCATTTTTGACACTTGAAGAAGCCATTGTTCACATGGGATTTTGAGGAAGATGAAAGGGGTTTTTGAAAGCAGGAACTTGGAACGAGAGAAAATGTTGATGAGAGTAAAAAGAAGTGAATGTAAAAAGTAAAATTTGAGTTTAAATAGGTTTCTTGAAAACGTAAACAGTAAGAAAAAGAAATAATTAGTCATGATTATAAGCATTAATGACACCTGAAATTAGGGGATTCAAAAAGATATTTGAACGGTTACCCATGACAAGTGTCTCAATGTACCCAATCAACGCCTTTGACCTTTCAGAAAATTGAGCGCGTGTTCAGCCTCAGAAAGTAGCTGATGAATGGATGACAATTGTTTGATTATGTGAACTGCACGCTTCTATCCTTGAAATGAAACGTTCAAATCTTCATGGATGGATTCTGATGCAATCAGTACTTCTAAACTCTGAAGACAGGTTGATCAATAGTTCACATAAAATAACAAAATTCTGAAGGTTAAGATATACAAATAAAATATTTTATTCTGGGCATAGCTTCATGCTGAGATGTTTCAGAATGAAGTTAAACCTATCTTCAGAAAGAGGTTTTGTAAAGACATCAGCCCATTGATGGTCCGTGCCAATAAATTTTAAGCTAAGAATCCCTTTCTGAATATAGTCCCTAATAAAATGATGTTTTATTTCTATATGCTTAGCCCTAGAATGCAAAATTGGATTCTTACTGAGACAAATAGCATAAGTATTGTCACAGAGGATAGGAATGTTACTCTCAAATTTGTTAAAGTCTTCAAGTTGACTTTTCATCCAGAGCATTTGCATGCTACATCCAACAACTGCTATGTATTCAGCTTTTGCTGTTGATAGTGCAATTGTGGACTGTCTCTTGCTAGTCCATGAGATCAGATTTTCTCCCAGAAACTGACAACTTCTAGAAGTGCTTTTACGCTCTACTCTGTCTCCAACGAAGTCAGCGTCACAATATCCTACTAAGCTGTAATAATTTGATTTTCTATAAAACAAACCCAAATTAGTAGTACCTTTCAGATACTTGAAAATTCGCTTAACTGCTGTTAAGTGAGATTCTCTAGGATCTGATTGGAATCTAGCACATAAGCAAACACTAAATAAAATGTCAGGCCTTGAAGTCGTCAGATAGAGAAGAGAACCAATCATACCTCTGTAGACCTTCTGTTCTACCTTTTTACTTACTTCTTCCTTTTCCAGAATGCACGTGGGGTGCATTGGCATCTTTGAGGGCTTACATTCTGAGAGCTCAAATTTCTTCAGAAGTTCTCTGATATATTTGCTCTGATGAATGTAAGTTCCTTCTGGAGTTTGGTTTATCTGAATGCCCATAAAGAATTTGAGTTCCCCCATTAAGCTCATCTCAAACTCTGCCTGCATACATTTAGCAAACTCTCTTCCCAGAGAGGGTTTAGTAGATCCAAAGATGATGACATCAACATAAATCTGACATACTAACATGTCATTCTTAACTGTCTTACAGAATAAGGTTGTGTCCACTTTCCCTCTGGTGAATTCCTTTTCTAACAGAAAGTTACTTAGTCTTTCATACCAAGCTCTGGGAGCTTGTTTTAGACCATAGAGTGACTTCTTTAGTTTGAAAACAAATTCTGGATTTTTGGAATTCTCAAACCCAGGGGGTTGGTTCACATATACCTCTTCATCTATATATCCATTTAAGAATGCACTTTTGACATCCATCTAATACAAAGTGATGCCATTGTTTATAGAAAATGATATTAAAAGTATGATAGATTCTAACCTGGAGACTGGAGCAAAGGTTTATGTATAGTCTATCCCTTCTTGCTGACTATAACCTTGTGCTACCAGTCGTGCTTTGTTTCTGATGACTTCTCCTTGCTCGTTCAGTTTGTTTCTGAACACCCACTTTGTTCCGATGACATTGAATCCTTTTGGTTTGGGAACCAGATCCCATACATCATTTCTGGTGAATTGATTCAGTTTCTCCTGCATTTCCAGAATCCAGTCATTGTCTATAAGCGCTTCATCAATAGTTGTTAGTTCTATCAGAGAGACCAGTCCCATGAGGGATTCTTCAGAGTTTCTGAATGTTGATCTTGTTCTGATTGGATCATCCTTCTTTCCCAGTATTGTATCTTCTGGGTGAGCAATGCTGCTTCTGGATATCCTTTTATGAAGTTGATCAACTGAAGGTGCTGGATTGCTTGCAGTAACTCTTTCTGATGATGAGGGAGCGTCTCTGTTGAGAACTTCTGACGAGCTGTCTTCAGTACCTATGAGTTCAACTTCCATACCTGCAAGGAATTCATTTTGCTTTGACTTTTGAGAGTCAAGCTTATCATCAAACCTAACACTGATTGACTCTTCAACAATCTGTGTTTTTGTATTGTATACTTTGTACCCTCTTGAGCATTAAGAGTATCCTAACATAATACACTTTTGTGATTTAGAGTCAAACTTGTTAAGATAATTTTTTGTATTCAAAATAAAGCAAGTGCATCCAAATGCATGAAAATAAGAAATGTTGGGCTTTCTGTTCTTCCATAATTCATATGGAGTCTTTTCCAGAATAGGTCTTATGGAGATTCTATTCTGAATGTAACACGCTGTGTTGATTGCCTCTTCCCAGAAGATCTTAGCAATGTTAGTCTCATTGATCATGGTTCTGGCCATTTCTTGCAATGTTCTGTTCTTTCGTTCTACAACTCCATTTTGTTGGGGATTTCTAGGACAAGAGAAGTCATGTAAGATGCCTTTTTCATTAAAAAATAATTCAAAATTTTTATTTTCAAATTCCCCACCATGATCACTTCTGACTTTGACAATTCTAAGATCCTTTTCATTCTGAACTTTGTTGCAGAAGGTAACAAACACAGAGTGTGACTCGTCCTTGTGTCTTAAGAACTCTACCCATGTCCATCTGCTATAGTCATCTACAATTACTAATCCACACTTCTTGCCACTGACATAAGAAATTTATACTGGTCCAAATAAGTCAATATGCAGAAGCTCTAATGGCTTAGAGGTGGAAACAACATTTTTGGATTTGAAAGCAGGTTTTGAAAATTTTCCTTTCTGACATGCTTAACACATATCATCTGAGCTGAACTTCAAGTTTGGAAGTCCTCTGACCAAATTGAGTTTGTCAATCTGAGATATTCTTCTCATACTAACATGCCCCAATCTTCTGTGCCAGACCCATTGCTCGTTGTTAATATAAAGTAGGCATTTTACATTCTGACTCTTTAGTTCAAAAAGTTTTATTTTATAAATGTTGTTTTTCCTCTTTCCATTAAATAGGATAGTCCCATCTTTCTGACAAACAGCTTTGCATAAATTTTGATTAAAGATTATATCATAACCGTTATCACTTAATTGACTTATGGATAACAGGTTATGCATTAATCCATTAACTAATAATACATTATTTATAGAGGGAAGATTTACATTACCTACTGTTCTGAGCCAATGATCTTTCCTCTTTGGTTACCTTCAAAGCCCACGTAGCCTCCAGGCTTAAGTTGCAGGTTTGGAACATATGCCTTCTTCCCGTCATGTGTCGCGAGCAGCCAGAGTCTAGGTACTATGACTGGTGTCTTAGCCTTGCTGCTAAATATATCTTCTACATTTATAATTTTATCCTTAGGTACCCACATCTTCTTGGGTCCTGGTTTGTTAGTTTTACCAAAATTCTAATTGAATTTTGGTTTGACAGAATAATCACTACTTTGTATTTTATGTCATGTGTGTGCCCATATCTAAAATGTGAATTAAGTGGTGTGCGTTTTATGACTAAGTCCATGGCCTGTTTAGGTGTAGATACCTTACCTTGATATCCTATCCCTTTTCTACCATTTCTGCTAACTCCATAGATCATTGAAGCCATCTTGCTTCTATCTATGTTTCTAGCTAGAAACTTCTGAAAGTTGTGATCATACTCTTTGATGATCTCATCAGCATTACTGGGAGTCTCTAAGATTATTTCCTTATGAGAATTTTGCAAATCATTTTCTAATTTTGAAATTTTCTCTTTTAACTCAGAGTTCTCCAATCTAAGACTCTCATACTTTTCTGAGTCAGAGGCAAGATCCCTTTTTAGGTTCTTGAATTTGACTCTGATATGCTGATACCTTTCCAAAATTTCATTTAGACTTTCTGCATGTTCAGCCTTAGTAAAATTAATGGTAAAGTCAGGGAATACCTCTTCAGTGTCTGATTCTGAGTCTGAACCAGAAGCTTCACTTTCTCCTGACACGTTTTCCATGAGAGCTATGTTTGCTCTTTCATCATCTGACTCTGAGTCAGCTTCAGAGGTGTCAGAATCATCCCATGTAGCCATGAGGCTTTTCTTCTTTTCCTTGAAGAACTTCTTTTTGGGCTTCTCCTTCTGAAGCCTTGGGAAGTCACTTTTATAGTACCCTTGCTCATTACACTCATAGTAGATGATGTCCTTGTTGTTTGGCTTTTTGTATCCTGAAGAACCTTCAGATCTTCTGTGTCCAGAAGAAGACTCAGACTTTCTGTATCTGGAGGAGGATTCATTCTGATTCTCTGATCTTCTAGGATTTCTGAATTTCCTTTATCTCTGCTTCCACAGTTGGTTCACCCTTCTGGAGAGGAGAGACAATCCATCTTCTTCTGATGAGGATCCATCAGAAGTTTCTTCCATAGCCTACAAAACCTTAGAGTCAGATTTTCTGTTAGATTTTAAAGCTAGTGGCTTACCTTGCTTTTGAGGCTCATCTTCTTCTAGCTCTATCTCGTGACTTCTGAGGGAGTTGACAAGTTCCTCCAGAGATATTTTGTTGAGATCTTTGGCTAGCTTAAGTGCTGTGACCATTGGCCTTCATTGCTTTGGAAAGCTTCTGATGATCTTCTTAACGTGATCAGTAGTAGAATACCCTTTGTCAAGAACCTTCAGTCCATCAACAAGGATTTGGAATCTTGAAAACATAGTTTCTATTGATTCAATATCTTCCATCTTGAATGCCTCATACTTCTAAATGAGCGCAAGGGCCTTGGTTTCTTTGACTTGAATGTTTCCTTCATGCATCATTCTCAGAGAGTCAAACATGTTCTTGGCAGTCTCTCTGTTTGATATTTTCTCATATTCTGAGCATGAGATGGCGCTGAGAAGTATTGTTCTGGCCTTGTGGTGGTTTCTGAGTTCACGCTTTTGCTGGTCAGACATCATTTTTCTGTCTATCTCTGATTACGTTAAGGGATCCTCATCCAAACCCCAAAACTTCTTCCCATAACTACAATCCTGATGCAATATGCGCCTACCATTCTGATAGTCCTGGACATGATACGATTGACTGTTGGGTATTGAAAAATAAGATTTAGGACTTGATTAACGAAGGAGTGCTGGAGTTCACACAAGATGGCCATGATGAATTCTTCTGCCGTCCCTCAAAGACACACCATCTGAAGTGACAAGTTCAGACAAAGAGGATTTTTTTGTTCATTAGAATTTTCAATTTTTAATTTTCTTCTGATTGTTCCAACATTTATTCATGTCAAACTTGGTTACTTTATCAATGCATTGCATATGTCTGTTTTGAATCAATTCATTCGTATTCACTATATTTAAAACACTTTCCTTTTTTTGATATTCAACTCTCGATCAAAAGCTCTGGGCCTTTAGAGGGAGCATAACGAAAATGATGCCACAATCTTTATAGTATGCTTTTGGATAGACCCTGCTAACGATGTACAAGCATTGTTTCAAATCCTAAACAGTGGAGTTATAAGGAAGATAATCTTTAGTCAACCCCTTTGAGCCAATGAAGTAGGAGTTTTTATTTTCACACAAATTAAAACCCTTAATTATAACTTGGGGAAGGGTAGCTTTCTCAGTTAATTCAAAGGAGCATTCAGTTGCAAGCTCATCCTTCATACATGACAAATAGTGTAGAAGATGCCTTCCAAAAGATGGGGATGGTTCCGTATAGTCATCAAAGCAGACAGTCATTATTTTTCAAAAGAAAAGCCCGCTATGTCAAAACCTATGAAGGAGACTTAAGAAAAACTGGGGCATCCCACTGACTAAAATCACAAAAGAAACAGTTCAGGCAAAAGAAGGGATAACAAAAACCAAAAAAAGAGGTTACTACAAATCCTCGGCAAAAAGAAGATTACAAAAATGACAGCCTCTTCAAAACAAACATTCAATTTTTGAATCATCACCAAGTATCAGAGCAAAGATTGCAGACTCAATCAGGATCTAAAAGTGCAATTAACTGAGCATATGACCTAAGAACATCATGAAGAGCGGGTGGGTACAAATAAAATTTGAGCCTTTATCCTTTGTTTCTTGAACCGTCAACCAGGCCACATTATAACCCTTAAAAGTTCTAGCTGAAGCATGGGTTAGTTCGAAAGTATATTGTTACAAAAGGTATCCTGACTCCTGTAAGGTTTGCTATAAATCCTAAGTTGACATCACACTTTTACAAAAAAAATTTGTTTTACTAAATAATGAATTTTCAAACTTCAAGACAGACATAAGCTTTGCATTCTTAAAATACCATTATTTGCATATTACTATTTGTTCAACAGCAGAGAAATTCGCATGGCAGATATTCGATGAACAGAAATCTTCTCAGTGGACAGAATCACCTCAAATAGAAAGACATTCCAGCGATAGGCCTGCCATAATCAAAGGGCATAGCATGATGTCCAGCTGATATGGGGCAGTCAAGTCAAGATTCAAGGAATCTCTCAAAATTGCCAAATAGCCAGGGGAAGATCTCCATCTGAATCACTTGGGGAATTGGACATGAATTCCAGCAACGAATCCTGTATGATCAAACAAACACCTCCTGGCATTGTGACAACACTTACTACTAAGGACAGTGACAATTCTTTGCACCCAGTGAACGTGGACATAGTCAGAAAAGACTACACATGAAAAAGACCTGCTAGGTTGATTGGCCTAGGCAAAAATAAGGGCATCCCAACGAACCAAAAAGGTTCGGGCAAAAGTTAGGGATATACATATGAAAAAAACTGTACACCCAGCAAGTCGAAAACATGAAAAGACGGCTTGGGCAAAAAAGGGTATCCCGATGGATTGAAAATCTAAAAGGAAAGTCCAAGCAAAAGTTAGGGATTAAAAACGTACAACTATGTCCCGTTATCTTGTCACTTGCCTATCAGTAGAGGACTTATCATCCTGATCGGCATTTACCAAGCACCCTATCAACTTCTACAGGTACTTTCTCCAGCAGGTAAAGGGGCAGAGACAGTTTGAGACGAAGTCACCATTACACATGACTCCGTGACATCTATGTTCCCCACAGAGTAGAAACAACCAAAGTTTGATCTCTTCTTCCCCCAAGAAGGAAGTACCTCCTCCAGTAAACTTCCTTCAGAAAGCTAAAATCTGTATTCCCCAATCGAGTTCTATGATTTCAAACAGTTTATAAAACCTCCTCCTGGGTAGAGTTTTTTTCTCTAAACTGCGGAAGTTTATCCCCCAACATAGTTTATTTCTCTACACCGAACAAATCTACCAACAAAGCAATATCTCTCTCCACAGAGTCATTCTCCGGAAGGAGTTAAGAATTCTCGGCAGGTTATCCTCAAACAGAAGAAGGAAATCCCCAGCAAATCATTTCCGTTTGTCATTCCTAGCAGAAATGAAGGATCCAACTTCCCAATACTCTCCAACAGCAATCAGGGATCTACTTTCCTAGACTAGGAAATATCGCAACAGCATCCCATATACACACATTATTGCATGCGCATACACATTGCATACAACATAATCTCATTTATTTTAAGAACATCATCATAATGCATTTCATACATCATGACATTGCATACAACTAACTCTTTACCGTTTTCAGGAAAGATCAAATCAACAAACACCATTGACTACTTACGTGTCCTGGTAGTCTTCTCAAAAGCTACGTCTGATGAAGGGTTGTTTCAGCATTTTTCTCAGAAGGATGTCCTTAAAAGACCTTCTCTGGTTCAGTTAGATTGATACTAAGATCTCTCTGATTTCTATTCTAGTTGAAGATAATCCAAGACTTTCGTCGGGTTCAGTTGAATCGATACTAAGATTTTTCTGATTTCCATTCCAATCAAAGTTAATCCAAGACCTTTTCTGGTTCAGTTAGATCGATCCTAAGATCTCTCTGATTTCTATTCCAGTTGAAGATAATCCAAGACTTTTGTTTGGTTCAGTTGAATTGATATTAAGATTCTTCTGATTTCCATTCCAGTCAAAGTTAATTAAAGACCTTCTCCGGTTCAGTCAGATCGACACTAATATCTCTCTGATTTCTATTCCAGTTGAAGATATTCCAAGACTTTCGTCCGGTTCAGTTAAATCGATACTAAGATTTTTCTTATTTCAATTCCAGTCAAAGTTAATCCAAGACCTTGTCTGGTTCAGTAACTACAACACTTACTGTTGTGGACAATGACTAATCCCCACAAAAGTCCCTTTCACAAGGTGATGCCCGTTGAAGTCGCCAGAGCCACCTCTATAAGGTTATCCCCACAGAATAATCTTCACGGATAAGGTACAAACCCCACAAGGCCAAATTCATGGATATCCCTGCAAAGTTGGATCCATGCAATCACCTACAAGAGTTTCAATATCCGGAAAACCTCTCCCCAACTGAATTGGTCTTAAGAGGAAGCTTTGAGAAGTTCTTCAAGAAGAAAACACGTCCCCAGCAGATTGTTAAATGGGTTTATTTCCCCAACAAACTATGAATCCGCCAGACCAATACCCTTTAATCCCCAGAAGAGTCATTGATATCCTCAACAGAGTCGTTACTATCCCCGAAAGTGACTGTGAAGCCTGGAACCCGACTAGATAATAGTTGACTCCATTCCTCTAAAGAAAGTTACTACGAATCTTGGACCCGACCAAATAACAATTCAACTTCATCCTTCCCGGTAGGATACTGTGAAGTCTAGAATCTGACCAGATAACAATCAACTTCAGCAAGTGGTTGCGAAGCTTGGAATCTGACCAAATAGCAATTGACCTCATCTATTTCATCAGTTATCGTGAAGCCTGGACCCAACCAAATAACACTTAACTTCATTCTCTCTGAAATTTGTTGTGAAACCTGGAATCCAACCAGAAAACAGTTTGACTTGCTGAAACCTGGACCCGAACGGATAACAGTTAATCTCAATTTTAAGTTACTAAAGCCTGGACCCAACAAGATAATAGTTTAACTTCTTCAATTGCTAAAACCTGGACCTGACCAGATAGAAATTTGAGCTTCTGAAACCGAGACCCAACCGGATAACTGTTTATCTCAATTTTAAGTTACTAAATCCTGGACCCGACCAAATAATAGTTTAACTTCCTCAATTGCAGAAACCTAAACCTGACCAAATAACAGTTTGAGTTTCTGAAACTTGGACCCGATCGGATAATAGTTAATCTCAATTTTTAAGTTATTGAAACCTGGACCCGACCAGATAATAGTTTGTGTTTCTGAAACCTAGACCCAACCAGATGACAATTAATCTCAATTTTAAGTTACTAAAGCCTGGACCCGACCAGATAATAGTTTAACTTCTTCAATTGCTGAAACCTAGACCCGACCAGATTAGAGTTTGAGTTTCTGAAACTTGGACCTAACCAGTTAATAGTTCGAGTTGCTGAAACCAGGACCCGACTAGATAACAGTTCAAAAGCTCCTCTTCCCTAGTAGAGTTTGCCACTATCCCCATGGAGTTACTGCAAATCTTGGAAGTCGGTCAGATAATAATTAACTTCTTTATCCCTAACAAGTTGTTAATTTCCATTCTCTCCAATCAAGAGATACCTCCCCAGTAGAGCAACATATGACTAGAATTCTTGAACTCTTTCCCTCAAGCAGAAATCAACACTCTCCACAGAATTTCCCAAGCCTAAGCTAATCTTCCACAGCAGATTTCTCCCTAAACAACAAAATGGGAATTCCCAGTGGAAACATTCTAAATAAGGTTTGAAGATGTGCATACTCTTCATCCCTAACAACATTCTGGGAATTAACTTCCCAAAGCTCCACAACATTTGTCAAGGATTTATTTTCTGAATCAAAGATACATTTCAACAAATATTTCACATTCATACATCATATTACATACATGATAAATGCATAATCTCATTTATTTTGAGAACATCATTAAGCCATGCATACATCTGCATGCAACTAACCCTCTTTCTTGCAGGAAAAGGCAATCAACAAAAATCCTCTTTTGGCAAATACGACAACCATTTCTCAAAAGCTCAGAGATTAATTCCTGAAACAAGCCAGGGAAACTATCTCTACGACCAAAAAAACAAGTTACAGATTAATACCTGAAGCAAAACATGACAACTATTTGTGAGCGACTGATTATAGATTAATACCTGAAGCAAGACAGGATAACTATCTACACGAGCAGATTGAAGATTAACTCCTGAAACAAGCCGTAGAAACTATCTTTCTTTCTCTAAGGTCAGAGATTAATTCCTGAAACAAGCCATGAAAACTATCTCTATGACCAACAAAAAACAAGTTCCAGGTTAATACCTGAAACCAAACAGGACAACTATCTGTGAGCAACTGATTATAGATTAATACCTGAAGCAAGACAGGACAACTATCCACATGAACATGTTGTAGATCAATTCCCGAATGAAAACAGGGTGACCATCTACATGACCAAGAATCTCCTTCAACGCTTCATTCTGAAAAGAATTTCCCCTTCAGATACGAAACCCTGAAAAGAATTTTCCCCAGAGACCGAGTTCTGGCAAGCATTTCCTTTAGAGGAATTCTAAAACGCATTTCCCCTTCAGCACTTCATTCTGAAAAGCATCTCATTCAGAAGTTTTATTCTGAAAAGCATTTTCTTCAGTGCTTTGTTCTGGAAAGCATTTCCCCTTCTGATATAAAATCCTGAAAAGCATTTTCCCCAGAGAACGAGTTCTGGCGAGCATTTCCTTCAGAAGAGTTCTGAAACGCATTTCCCTTTCAGCACATCATTATGAAAAGTATCTCCTTCAGAAGTTTTATTCTGAAAAGCATTTCCCTTTCAGAGATGGAATCCTGAAAAGTATTCTTCAAGATACAGTCAAGCATAGACTCATTCTAATATTCTTATCAACAATCACCTTTGGATGGAATCTATAAGCCTATCACCAACAACTCTCCATCATTTCTCTAAATGGCATCTTTAAGCCCATTCCCTACACAATCAACTAATACAGGGTCGAGTGAGAATTTCTATGAACTCTAGTGTTCAATCATCTTCTACCTTCAACCTATGAACGAAGACATGCCATCCTCGCTTTTCAGGTTTAAGATTGAACAAGGGAAGTTGTTGTACCCCAAAATTTACGCTCTCTCTTTTCAAGACTTTTCTAACAAAGATTTTCAAAAGCTCAAGTTTGCACAAGTACAATTGGACTTTTAAATGCTCCATATAGTTCCCATGGATCA
The DNA here is from genome assembly GCA_948472305.1 of Vicia faba. NCBI lineage: Eukaryota > Viridiplantae > Streptophyta > Magnoliopsida > Fabales > Fabaceae > Vicia > Vicia faba. The sequence goes on from OX451738.1 coordinate 1,263,072,052, forward strand.
CATTGGTTTTTCAAGCATCAAATCGAAGAAGAGAAAGATTGCTTCGATTTTCCAAACTTCGACCGGACTTTGGCCTCCTTCAAGCTTGCTTCGTTTTCCCAAGCTTCGAATGGACTTTGGCCTCCTTCAAGCTTGCTTCGATTTCCCAAGCTTCGACTAGACTTTGGCCTCCTTCAAGCTTGCTTCGATTTCACAAAGAAGTGGCCTCTTTCATGCTTTCTTCTATTCATAAATCAATGGCTTCCCTCATGCTAGCTTTGACTCCACCTCTAAACCCTTCAACCCACATAGTTTCTACACTATGACACACAATTGGTGGATTCAAAGAACATACAAAAGGTCCATTCGAAGAACATGAATTTGTTGGATTCGAAGAACCTACATTTGGTGGCCCATTCGAAGAACATGATTTTGTTGGATTCGAAGATCCTACATTTGGTGGCCCATTCGAAGAACACACAATTGGTGGATTCAAAGAACATTTAATTGGTCCATTCGAAGGACATATAGGGGGACCATTCGAAGAGCACACAATTGGTGTTTTGTCTTTTAATGAGTCTGGTCGAAGGTTGCTGAACAAAGTCCTATATGCTGCCAAACCCAAGTATGATGTACTACTATGAAATAGTCTTGTTGTTTTTGTTTTTCTCACTTGAGCTTTTCTTTTCTTTTTCAAGACACCTAATAATCAACATGAACCATAAAATATTTAATGATACTTGGACTATTTGGTTACTCTCCTTGGCATTACAGAGTATAAGACTACTTGGACTTAGGATTAAAAACCTTGGTCTATGTTAGAGACCTTGTAACCTTGATTGCTATTTTGTCTGAAGTTCTTGAGGTTTACCTCAAGACATTGGGTTGTTTTTTTGTTTTGTGTGCTGGTTATTATGATTACATTCTTTGTTTGTAATCTGGAATTCTCCCGTATACAGCTGTTACTCAGCCCAATTTTGGTGAAGACTTAATACACTTGAAGTTTGGTTTTCTCAAGAGGTCTAGTATCTTTGATTGGTTGGTTTCAATCCAAAGAATTGGAATTCTATCTTGACTTATAATATCAAGTATTGGCTTCTTGTTGGTTAGATGGTCCTTATCCCTAACTTTTACCTTATGCTTTAGGATAGTCTCTTCTTCTCCTCCCATCTTGTTAAATTTCAAAAAAAATCTTCTCCCTCCTTTTGAAAACTCTTATTGTTTTGAAACTTGAACTACTTTCACAATAAACTTGGACCTAGGTCCATGAATTTTCAAAACCTTTTTATAAATAAACTCCAATAAATTTAATAATACCTTGACCTTTTTATGAGAAGACTAAAAGTCAATCAATCTCATTTTAAACCATTTTTGCCACTTAGGATTTTTATTTTAAAACTTTTCTCAAAAGATTAGACTATTGTCAATCCTTGTAGTGATGCAAACAACTATACTTCTACAATATGTAATGAAGAGAGATATTTTTCACACGGGTGTTGAGTGAGGCATTGTTGATTTTAAAATCCAAGCCATATCCTCCACTTTTAGATGATGAAAATTCTCCGTTCTCATGATTGTGGGTAGTAAGTATGTTTTCCACACGGACAATGACGATGATGTCTTATCTCATAAAAATTAACCAACACATTTTTTGCTTAAATTTTTTTATAAGAGGAACTACGTGTACCCTGATCCCCTATCGCATGAACAGTGGCACATAGGCACTAAATGTTTGCAACCGCGGAGGATGAAAAAATCATAAAAAAATACTTCTTTTCTCACCTCCACCATCTATTTTACATACAACATTTTATAGCCAAAATATACAGATTTTACAAAGAGGATTTCCGCGGAGTACGGAAGATGTTTAGGGTGCTAATCCCTTACCTTGAATCTTTCCCCCTCTTTTTTGGGTTACTCTCTATTTTCCCATTCCTTTGGAAACAATAAAGTGCGGTGCCGATTTTTATTTTGATCTGTATAAGTCTATTCAATCCAATGGCTTATTCTTAAACATTTCTACCGCTACATAAAAAATGGCGACTTCACTGGGGACAGATTGACCTCTTGCTGGTCCATCCCTAAGTGGGTTGAACCTATCTTTGTTTATATCTGTATATGTGTTATTGTTGTTTATGTGTTATATGTTGTATATATGTTTGTCTGGACTTTGCTAGTTTTCAGGGTGCTTGGTGATTACTTGTAAGTCCTATACACGGACTTGGAAAAACTTTAATATAGGACGTGCGGTATATTCATGTTAACTTTGAGGGAGTAATCCCAAAAAAGAAGGCATGATATCCCCTACTCAGTGGAGGCCCCTTTGACTGTAGTGTTGTTTACCGAGTAATCAAGAAGAGGTACTGCTTTCGACCTGGGAGCCTGCTGAAGCTGAGGATCGTAGAATACCTAACCCATCTTGGCCTTTTAGGTGTAGTGCGGAAGCTATGACGGAGTAATCAGGAAATAGTTGTCATGCAATACTACGCTGAGACGAGTTTTTCTTTAGAATATTACTAATTACTGAGTTAATCCGGAAGTTGGTAATATCCGAAGGAAGGATGTAGACTCTGGGAACCTCTAGAACCTTGTCCGGCAGGTAATAACTTTTAGACCATACCTTATGGGTAGTACCTTAGACTTCATGCTCGTGACGTTTAACATATGAACCCTATGTCTGTGATCTTGCGTGTGATTGTTGCACCATGCATCCATGCACTCATAAGCATCTTTTGAAGAATTTTTATTTCAAGGGACTTAAAAGTTGACCATTTATAAATATCCCAGGTACCTTTTGACCATGGATTCTGGAAAAAGAAAGACCATAAAATACAGTTTCAAAGACCCCAAGATAGATGAGTTGATCCGCCTAATTCCCGAGATTGAGTGTTCTGTAGATTTTCGAAAGAAGTATGGATCCATCATTCCTCTCATGAAGCTTAGGATGAAGGAGGGTATTCTCTCGACCATGGTCCAGTTCTATGATCCGATGTATCATTACTTTACTTTCCCTGACTATCAGTTGATGCCTACACTATAGGAGTATTCTTATCTGTTGGATTTACCTATTACCAATTGTGTTCCTTTTACTAGTTTGGAGGGTGAGCCAAAATCACATGAGATTGCTGCTTTGATCCATCTGGGGAAGTATGAGGTTGAAGCCCATATGACTACTAAAGGAGGGATTAGAGGATTACCAACTCAGTTATTATTAGAGAAAGCTCATTACTTTGCCAGGATGAAGAGTAAAGTCGCTTTTGAGGCCATCTTTGCTCTACTTGCTTACATGTTGTTCTTATTTCCTAATGTGGACATCTTTGTTGACATTAATGCTATCAGGATCTTCATGATTGGAAACCAAGTTCCTACATTGTTCGGTGATGCTTATTACTCTATTCATCTTTGGAATTCTTATCACGGGGGGATGATTATCTGTTGCACGCCTCTGTTGTACCAGTGGTTTATTTCTCATATGCCTCAGTCTGATGCTTTCTGGGATGTCAGGAAGGAACCCCGTTGGGATCCTAAGATCATGGCACTTATTCACTTGTATATTGATTGGTATAATCGAGCTTACCAGGATGTAGAGATTGTCGGCAGTTGTGGTAGTTTCCCCAATGTACCTTTTCTTGGTACAAAGGGAGGAATTAACTATAACCCTGTTCTTGGACGATAGCAACTTGGTTATCCGATGAGGGATAAACCAAATAGTATTCATTTGAGTAGTTTCTTTCTGAAGGAGGGAGAAGACCACAAGGAAGCTAGGGAGCAGATTGCGAAGGCCTGGCATCAAATTCATAAGAAGATTAAGAAAGATTTGGGACCTAGGGGGGTTGTTTCTTTGGAGCCATATCTTTAATGGGTTCAAGTGAGAGCTATTTAGTTGAAGATGCCGTATTCCTGGGAAGCAACTATGCCTGATTTGTTTGTGAAGACCATTCCTCACTTATTAGACGATATATAAGAGCTATAACTTGCTCTGGTCAGGATGCAGCAGGAAAAGGATGCTTGGAAGAATAAGTGCCAAACTTTAGAGATTTCCTATAGAGCAGACTTGAAGGAGAAAGACGACTTGATTGAGATTCTTGAGAGTCGGGCTGTAGAGGTGATGGAGAGGCAAGGGGATTTATTTTCTCCTAAGCCTCAGTCAGATGCTAGTTGCTCACTTCATGATTCAGGTGATTGGAAGGAGGTTGCCACCATATATACGGAAGAAAACCAAAGGTTGAAGGCTCAGATTGTCAGGCTTACAGGGAAGCGCCAACGTATAGAGTGATCTCTATCATCTTTACTTCTTAGGGTTTTAGACTTTATTTTCATCTTGTACTTGGGATTATTGAAACTTGTAATCCATTTTGAAGTTATTATAATAATTTTTTTCTAGTATTTCAAATGTGTTATTACTTTGATATTCTCAATGTAAATCTTTAAGTCCCTTGATATATTAATAATAAAATAAATCATGTGCATTACATATCATGCATCATATTGCACATATTTCTTGCATTTGTTATGCATATCCAGGTGTCTTGCCAAGCTTCTTTACTTTGTTCAGCAAGCTGTCTCACCACTACAACACTCAAGCTAATTTCAGAAGGAAGATGGACAACTTAGAACAAGAGAATCGCAAGCTGCGCGAGGAAGTTTCTTCTCTGAAAGCCGGCATGGCCAATCTTACTTCTCTGATGGAATCTCCGGTGGCTGCTTAGAATCAGCCACCGAGTGTTCAACCTCAACAAACAAGGGTCACTGCTGAAGCTCCGATTGTTCCTGTGTCTGCTACTCCAGTTGTTGTTCAGAACCACATACCTCAAGGTTGTGCATGGGGAATGCCAGAGAACTTTGCGTCTGAAGGTTTCAATGTTGAGAACTTCTATCCTTTGAAGACTTAAGTACAGAAATTGGTGAAGTTTGGTATCCTATATTTCAAGGATGTGGGCGCTAATGTGAAAGATAATCCTTTTCCCAAGCATGGAGGGGAAAATTATATGAACATGATGGCTGGTTGTCCAGGAGACTTCTGAAATTTTGACATTAATTTGGTTAGAGAGGATTTGGTAAAAATGCATGCAAACCTATGTGAATTTAGCTACTATATGCATGACCATGCCGTTTGTGCTATTTGCAGTATGGATATACAGTGTTGTGACAAGATAAAGTTTGATTTGCAGGAGATGATGGATGAGGGCCTCATCCACATAATTAGGCCTAGGGTATAGTATGAAGAGGAAGTAAACATAGTTTCTGGATGTTTTGGAGATTTCAGAATCTTTGATGTAGAACATATGAATGAGGATCTTGTACAATTGCATGCTACTTTCTGCCTCATGGTTGGTCAGGTAGAACATCAGTATAGATCTTCCCGAATTTGCTGCCGGGACTGCCGAGGATGTGTGATTATAAAGAAAGGTGTTCAGTTGTTGCTGGATAATGGAACTATCAAGGTTACAGGTCAAAGGGATGATTACCATGAAATTGATGTGATTGAGGTTTGTTTGGCTGAAGAGGAGTCAGATGATGAGTATGCCTCCGCAAATGAGTATTTCTCCTCAGATGAGGATTTTTTTTCCAGAGATGACTTTGTACTGACTGATTATGTTGAAGAGGGAGTAAATGTTATTGTGCCTTGTTTTGGTGCACCCGCCCATTTTGATGTTGAATATCATAGTAAGCCAGCTATTACTCCATTGGTCATTAGTTTTCCTGGTCCTGTCCCCTACAAGTTAGATAAGGATGTACTCTACAAATATAATGCTACAATCTTAGAGGATGGTGTGGAAGTTCCCATCCAGCCAATGCCTAATGTTGGAAATATGGTTGAGACTAGCAGAGTGGCCTGTAGTGGTCGTGGAGATGTTAGTATTGGAAAGAAAATTGTTGAAGATGTTGAACCCAAGAAGGCAGTAGGTGAATCTAGTGGGGCTACACTAGAAAAGGAGGTGGATGATATTTTGAAGATAATCAAGATGAGCGACTACAGAATTGTAGATCAGCTTTTGCAGACTCCTTCAAAAATATCTATCTTGACTTTATTGATGAATTCCTCTGCTCACAGAGAATCTTTGATGAGGGTATTGGACCAAGCTTTTGTGGAAAGTGATATTCCTGTAGACCAATTAATTAGTGTAGTAGGGAACATTACTTCATGTAATAACCTGAGTTTCTACGACGATGAACTTTCTGATGAAGGAAGGAATCACAATTTTTCCCTCCACATCTCTATGAACTGCAAGAGTAATTCATTATCCAATGTGCTGATTGATAATGGATCTGCATTGAATGTTATACCAAGGAGCATACTTATGAAGTTGAAATATCAAGGAACGCCCATGTGCCCAAGAGGTATTATTATGAAAGCGTTTGATGGACCAAGGAAATCTTTTATTGGTGAAGTGGACTTGCCTATTCATATAGGCCCACATTTGTTTCAGATTACTTTCCAGGTCATGGATATTATACCCTTTTATAGCTGCTTGCTGGGGCGGCCGTGGATACATGAGGCAGGGACTATCACTTTGAATTTATACCAGAAGCTGAAGTTTGTACGTGAAGGAAAAGTGGTAATTATAAATGGAGAACATGCATTATTGATATCTCATTTGTCCTCTTGCAGCATTGTGGAGGCGGATGAAGCTGCTTTTGGAACCCAGTTCCAAGCTTTATCCATTGATAATGTAACAGGAAATGAGAACTCTATGGCCTCGTTTAAGGATGCGCAACAGGTTGTCCGTAATGGCCATAATGAAGTATCGGGGCAAATTGTCGATCCACCGGTAAACAAGAATAGAGTTGGCTTGGGATTCTCTGTGAAGAATGATAAGGGTAAGAGCATGAAGCTGAAGGCTGCTGCAGGCAAGTATCAAGACATCCTTCGTAGCGGGGGTTATCTGCATCCAACTGTCCCAGGGATTAATGCCACTGTGAAAGATGAAGCAGAGCCAGAATTGCAAAATTATGTGACACACGAAGTTAGGGTTCAGAACTGGATCACCATTGATGTTTGTGATACGGTGGGAGAACTGACTTGAGGTTTTGCGTTTGTATTCGCACTTGTGCGGTTAGCAAGAGTCGCCATCGACTTTTTATTTTATCCTAAGGGAAAGGTTAAAAAAGCACAGCAAAAAACCTTTTGAGATATTTCGTGGGTTCGGGGGGTAGATTATGAAAAGGGAAGGTATTAGCACCCTTTTCATCCATGGTTATCCATGGGCTCTTAGTTACTTGGTTTTTTAGATCACTTGCCTTGTTTTTCGATTGCTTTGAAAATGGTGTGTGTGTGGGTGCTTTTTTGAAAATGTTTTGGAAAAAGATGCCTTGTTTTAGGCAACTAATGTATTTGACTCGTGTTTGAGTGTTTTACAAAAGTGTGAATCTTTTCGAAAAGATGTTTTCAAATGTTTTTGAGAGTTTGTTTGAAAGTGTTGTGGATTGTGGTTTTTGAAAAGAAGGCAAGTGTTTTTGCAAGTTTGATCTCAAGTAACTAAGAGTTTTGTCTACCCTATTGTACTCAAAGGTTTTTGTCATGTTTTAACCCCTTTTAACAATTTTGTTCCACCATTGAAATTGATGGACAATCTTGCGTTTAGGAAGTTTATTCGGGACGGGCGCGGGTCATCGTATGGACCATGCATGCAATGATGCCAGGTGTCTTTGGCAATTTGTTTTGAAGGGACTATGATCATTCCGTTTAGGCAACACTTTGAGACTTATGATCATTTGATTTGTTTTGCCAAAGATACTCGACGTGCAAGCATGGCCCATTTTGGAAGGCAACAGGTGGGATTACCCTAGGGGGTGCAAGTGTGATTGTGTATTGATTACATGCATTTGTCTTGTATTAGGTTATCTAGCGTTTGATTTTATGTACATACAAACCCTAGGTCTAACCATGGTATAATTGGAAAACTGTAAATTGCGGAATGTAAAATCTACGCTATTACAAAATAGTGTCCGGGAGTGGGGGTATAAATGTACAAGGGGATGAGACTTATAGTACCCAATAATTTACAACCAAATCGAATGTGCGATCAAATGTGAATATCAAATATACAAATATAAGATAAAATGTGTATAGGGCAATGTGAATGTATTTGTGTAGGTGTACAAGTGTATATGTATGTGAATTGTGTAATTATGTACAAGTGCGAAATGTGAAGTTGAATCGTATTAGGGTTTGACCTAGAGAAATGTTTTTTAATGTATTTTTGATTTATATATGCTTAATTATGTACAAAAGAAAAATGAAGTGTTTTGATTAAATGTTCAATTTTTAATTGGAAAGTATTTTAGTCCAAATGTTTGTGAATTTGATATTAGAGAAAAAATGTATTGAATTGTTATGTATGAAAAAAGAATGTTAATTAAAAAAAGTTTCAATTTTAATTATGTATGAAATATGTACAAAATGTATTTTAATTAAAAGAAGGTTTTCAATTTTAATTGTATGATAAAAATAATATGTATTATTTTATATACAAATATATTTTAATGAAAGAGTAAATAAATAAATGAAAATAATTATTTTCAAACTTAATATATGAGGTGAAGATGTATTTTTAATTAGGTTAGTATGTTTAAGAAATAAATTGTGTATGTTAAAAAAAATGAATTAATTGAATTAGTATATAAAAAAAAGTAAACATTGTTTTTATAAAAATGAAAAGAGTTAATATTTTACAAAAAATAAATAAAGAAGTAAATATTGCTTTTTTTTATAAAATAAAAGAATGGTTAGTGTGTTAATGGGCTTTGGGGTAATCAGAAAACGGGTCAGGCCCTTATCAAGTTTGAAACGAAATTAGGGTTAGGGAATTGGTATTCAGAACGAGGGTTAGGGCTTGAGCGGCGCCGTGTTGGGTTTCGTCTTCTTCGTTCAAGCTTTCCGAACAACTCGACTCCGGCCACCAGCGTTATTCCAACGGACCTCTCTTCCCTCCAGTTCAGTGGATACATTGTTCAAGGTTTGTTTCAGTGTTCCCTTTTTTCTTCTATGACTGATACGCGTTTTGGATTCGTTTTAAATTGAGTGTTTTTAATCATTTATGAGGTGAAGGAATGGAAGAAAAAGAATACTGCTTACTACCTGATCTTAGAGGAGGAGGAGAGAAGAGTGGAGGCGTTGAGGAGGCCGGAGCGGCGGTTCAGTGATGAAGCTTTAAGCTTGCTTTCCTGGTACTTTCGTTCTTTTGCTATATTAAGGTTTTGATGATGATGTGTACTGAGAAACCCTAATGTTCACTTCTTTACCTCTTCTTCTATATCACTGATGCTTATTGTTGCCTGAGATATTTGCTTCTGAGTGATTTTTGAATGCTTCCTTCTTTTTGAACGCAGTATTATTTGTTTGTGCTGCCCAATGATGACCTCAGAGGTCTGAGGTCCTAGGTTGCCTTGAATTGCTGCCTATGCTGTTGCCTACGTTGCCCTGACTATGCTTCTTGTTGTTGCCTGAGATGATTTGCTCTCTTCTTCTCTTGTTGCCCTGTGATGACCTCAGAGGTCTGAGGGTCTCAGTTGCCTTGAATCTTCGTTGAATGGTTGCTTTCTTTTTTGAGATTTAATGCCCAATGATGCTTGTACTGAGGGCTTAGGAATTGGTTCCGTGTTTGTGAGGCTAATGCTGGTGCAGTAATTTTGCTTATGTTATGTTGTTTTACTTGACAAGGTTAGAGGTTGGATGGTTGAGGTTGGATGGGTAGTATATTGGGTGTTTGTGATTCTGGTTTTTTAAGGGAGACAGGCAGGTTTATGAGTTCATGGTTCTGAGATGTGTTATGTTGGTCTTTTTTTGCTTCAGCTTGATGGGTTTGGTTATGACAGTAATGGTTTGAGTTTGGTGTACTGGTATATTGCTTATCAGGTTTTTTGATAGGGAGTTTTGCAGTAGTGAGGTTATGACTTCCTTAGTTTGTATATTTCTTCTCTCTTTTTGCTTTTGCTGAACTGAGTTTTGCATTGGCTTGTGTGTACTAAGGCAGAGTTGGTATGTTCTGCATATATTCCTCTCTCTTCACTTCTGCATTGGTTTGTGTATATTGTGTATATAGGAAGAGTTGAGTGTTTGATGACAGTAATGAGGCTTTTTTGACTTGTTCAGTTTGTATGCTTCTCTCCCCCCTCACCTTACTTCTGAACTGAGTTTGTATTGGCTTTTGCCTCTTTGTATTATGCAGAGTTGTGAAGTTTTTGGACAGGTTCAGGTTTGATAGATTTTTGGTTATATTTTGCTTTACAGGCTTGTAGAGGTTGGTTTGGATATGACAGGATGTTGGTATTTCAGTCTTTTACCCTCTTCTGCCTGCTGCTGAACTGTCTTGTGGATTTGTATATCTTTTCTGTCTTGCTTTTCTACTGTCTGCCTGAAAACCTGCCTATGCTTTATCTCTTTTTTTCTTCTCTCCTAGTACAGTTTAGAATTTTATATGTTATTATTCTGTACTTGCTCTGAAGGGGCCTACTATGCTGATGGGAAATGATGAAAAGATCTTAGTTGCTTGCATCCTACATTTCTTGACTGCATCCTCTTTATCCAGCTTTTGTGCTTTGCTCTGACTTTGCATTTTGATATCCTTTCCTCAAATCTTCTTTGACAGCTTTTGAGTGCTTTCTTGATTTTCTTTGAGTGGACTTTGGTATTTTGACAGTTAGTGCCTTTGCTTTTGGATAGAAAGTTGAGATTGAACTTTTCAGTTTAGTTTGGATTTTGGATTTTGAATTTCTATGCAGCTTGAAATTTGTAACTTATGCATTTTTTGACATTTCATGAAATAAAAAATCTTCCCTCTCTGTGAACCGGGAGAAATCCCGTGATTTGCAGAGAGGGTCAACTGATCCCAGTCAGTGGCCCCTAATGATGAGCACTTTTAACTGTCTTTTAATTTCAAATGCTTTCTGACTTTTCTTGTTTCTTTTTGCAGATGAAAAATGGAATACCGGAGCGGAGTGAAGAACGAAGAATATTAGAAAATAGGATAGTTTTTTCATTCCATGTAATATTTAAATTAAATGTAAATTATTGTCTGTAATTTAATTTATAAACAACAATTTGTACAAATAATTCAAATATCAATAAAAATCCAAATTATCCAATTGGTTCTAATTTTCTTTATTGCTTATTTATTTATTTAAAATTCTTAGAATTAAAACAATTGAAAGATAAATTTCAATCATTCAATTTTAGAATAATGAATAACTTAAATAAAACAACATTGGTCAATTAAGTCTGTCTTATTCAACACCCAAAGCAAAGCAGCAGTCAATCCAAGTAAACTGATCAAACACATAAACACTGTGAATTCAATACCGTATCTTGTATATGACTGGCCCAATCAAAACGTACTGAATTCAAAACCACTGTCTCTTTTACTGATTAAACCAAGATAACGCGAATTTTAACTCGAATCTTGAAATAAACCGCAAAGTGCTGTGGAATTTAAATTCTTCTGAGAATATGCCCATAAAACCCTAATTCTGCTTGACTGTCAAATCACGCTCGCTTGATCAAAATTGAACCAAAAATCAACCAAACCCTAAGCCTACTGTATGAAAAAAATCAGAGCTCTGAAAATCAGTAAAAACCCTAGTTTTGCTTGACTGTCAAGAAAGGTCCGTTTGTCCGATTCTTGAGCCAGTTTGAAAAGTCAGGAAATGTTTGAAGCTGAGATTTCTTGGGGAAAAATGCGAGGGCAAATTTTGGGGTACAACAGTTGCCCCTGTTCAATCTTCTTTGACCTGAAGAGTTAGATTGGCAGGTTTGCCTTTCGCGACTTGAAGGTAAAAGGAGATTGGACACTAATGTGCCCAGAAAATTTGCGCTCGTCGATGTGACGGTGGAGGTGAATGGGCTTAAAGATGCCATTTGGTGATGGGCTTAAAGATGCCATCTGGTGCGAGAGAATTTTGTCGGGGGATGGGCTTAGAGATGCCATCTGGGAATGGGCTTACAGATGCCATTCAGTGATGGGCTTAAAGATGCCATCTGGTGCGAGAGAATTTTGTCGGGGGATGGGCTTAGAGATGCCATCTGGGAATGGGCTTAAAGATGCCATTCGGCGACTGCTGGTAGGAGGATGGGCTTACAGATGCCATATGGTGATGTTGAACTGTACGCCAATGGTGAGTGGACGAGTATCAGAAGAGCATCCCTATTTTGGAATATCTCTGAACTGGGGTCCGAACAAGCAACAGATTGACGTCCGTGTCTGGAGGATCTGTAAACTATTTGAGATTGAATAAGCAATAGAGCAGCATCCGTTGTTGGGACACGTCCGTAAACTATTTTCAAAAATTTGAGAAGAGTCTGAATCAGTCGGTAGATTGACATCCGTTGTAGGGAAGAATCTGTAAACTGTTTCAGAAGTCTTGAAGTTGAAGAGGAACCGGCGTAAGGTTTCTGCTGATGTGTCTGAATGAATCTGGAATAAGTATCAGAACGTCGCCGTGTCTGGGTCACATCTGAACTATTTTTGGATGAATCTCAGGAGATGATCCGTGTCTGTCGACCGATCCTGCCTGAAAAGGCAAAGGGTTAGTTGTATGCAATGTTATGATGCATGATGCAATGTATGTGTCATCAATATTTATGAATGTGATGGATGCGCATGTAAGCTGATGAGCTAATCTTGCCAAGGATACATGAATCCGAGATGGCTGAAGATAAAAGCAACTTGACTGCTACCGGGGAAAATAAATCCTTGGTTATCGCTGGGGAAGAGAATTCCTGATAACCTCTACTGGGGAGTTCCAAACTAGTAGACTCATGCTGGGAAGACCAGGTTTGAGAATCGTCAGCTTGATGGGAAGTAACCCCTGAGACTTCACTGGGGAACTCAAGATTTGTCCTCCCAAAACTCTGTGGGGAGAAGGTTCAGTGGTCTGGCTCCGCTGGGGATACTGAAGATAAGTCATTGCTGGGGAATTTTGATGAACTCCGCTGGGGATAGGAAGAATCTTGGCGAGCGCGATCTTCCGTGGTGGTTAGCTTGAGGAGAATCTGAACAAGCGATAGGTTAGCCTCCGTTTACTTGGAGGACCCGGGAACTGTTTTCAGAAATCTTGAAGTTGAATCAGCAATAGAGCAGCATCTGTTGTTGGGAAGCTTCCGTAAACTGAATTCAAAGGTGCATCTGAACAAGCTGATAGATTAACATCCGTTACTTGGGAAGAATCCATGAACTGTTTTCAGAAGTCTTGAAGTTGAACCAGCAATAGAACAACATCCGTTGTTGGGAAGCGTCCGTAAACTAAATTCAAAGGTTGCATCTGAACAAGTTGATAGATTAACATCCGTTGTTGGGATGAATCCATGAACTGTTTTCAGAAGTCTTGAGAAGAATCTGAACAAGTCGGTAGATTAGCGTCCGTTGTTGGGAAGAATCCGTAAACTTGTTTCAGAAGTCTTGAAGAGGAACCGGTGTAGGGCTCCCTGATGATGAGCTTGTGTAAAACTGCATCGGGTTTGAACACTTTTGACATTCGAATGCCCCAAGTGGTGATGTAGATAACATCCTGGTTTATTACAGGTGTTGGTCTACAATCGGTCGTTCACAGATGTTTCCTGGGTTGTTGCAGGTGTTGATCTGGAATTCTTCAGACGTGCCCTGGCTGGATACAGGAGTCGAATCTGGAAAGGTGATAGTTGATAGATATGCCCTGGCAGGATACAGGAGTCGAATCTTCAAACTCTTCAGACATGCCCTGGCTAGATACAGGAGTCGAGTCTGGGAATGTAGTCAACAGATATGCCCTGGCTGGATACAGGAGTCGAATCTGGAAATAGTCGTCAACAGATATGCCCTGGCTAGATACAGGAATCGAATCCTCGAACTCTTCAGACGTGCCCTGGCTAGATACAGGAATCGAGTCTGGAAATGGTCAACAGATATGCCCTGGCTGGATACAGGAATCGAATCTGGAAATGTTGTAGTTGATTTGTTGAACACTTTTGACATTCGAATGCCCCAAGTGGTTGTGAAGGAGTCTTGAATCAGATTACTCTGCATATTGAGAGATTTCTTGAAATCTTGACTGGACTGCCCCAGGTTAACTGAATTTTTGAAAGATCTGTTGGACCTTGACTGGACTGCCCCAGGTTAATTGAATTGTGACATGTCATGCCCCTTGTTGATAGGAGATTTGATGGAAGTGTTATCCTCTTGAAGTGATTTAGACTTACTGAGAGAGTTTTCGTTCCTCCGAACATTCGCTGTATGAACTTCTTCGCTGTCAAACAAAAGGGTCAAATGCAGACAGTGATATTCGAATAATGAAAAGTTTATGTTTGTCTTTGAAATTTTGAAAAATGCGTTTTTAGCAGAAAACTTTTCATAAGACAAGTTAACACGAGATTTAGAGCAAAGCCCTACAGGAGTCAGGATACCTTTTGTAACAGTATGCTTTCGAACTAACCCATGCTTCAATTAGGACTTTTGAAGGGTTGTAACGTGGCCTGGTTCACGGTTTAAGAAACAAAGGATAAAGGCTCAAAGTATATTTGTAACCCACCCGCTCTTCGTGATGTTCTCCAACCTAAGCTCAGTTAATTGCGTCATACTCTGTTTTGAGTTTGGAACGACTTTTGGGCGATGGTTCACCGGTTTGAATTTTGGGAGACAGTCATCATCTCCTTTTTCTTTTTCAACACTTTTCATGTTGTTGAGGGTTTTGTAATGACCTCACTATTTTGATTTTGATTTGTTATCCCTAACTTTTGCCTGACTGTTACCGTTTTCGGGATTACTGTCAGCGGGATGCCCCAGCTTTCTTAAGCCTCCTTCATAGGTTTTGGCTTGGTGGGCTTTTCTCTTTTGAGAGATTGACTGTCTATATGATAGGGAACCACCCTTGTCTTTTGATTCCAAAGGAATGCTTTCTTTTTTGACGTCGTTCGTTGTATTACAAACCGAGAGTTTGCGACTTCAATGCGCGTTTTCTCTTGAATTAACTGAGATACTACCCTGCCCCAGGTTTGTATCAAAGGTTTTGATTGTATCAGAACAGGAAACTCCTACTTCTTTGGCTCGAAGGGGTTGACTAGGGATTAACTTCCTTATAACTCCAGTGTTTGGGAATTGAAAGAAATGCCTGTACATCATCAGCAAGGTTTGTTCAAAAGCGTACTGTATAAGATCACGGTATTGTTTCTTCATCCTCCCTCTAAAGGCTTGCAGCTTTTTATCAAGAGTCAAATATCATAAAGAAAAGCATAAGAGTAGTGAAACGAATGGATGAATTCAAGACAAGCATATGCAATGCATTAATGAAAACAGAGTTTAATATCAACAAATAATTGTTTGACAGCAAAAGAAATTACAACTTTGAAAATTCAAAAAAGAAGCAAAAGTCTTTTAGGTTCGAGCCTCGTCACTTCAAGCGGAGAACCCTTTAACGGAAGATCTTCATCTCGCCGTCTGGCATGAACCTCAGCACTCCAATGTCAATCAGATCTTGAATCTTGTTCTTCAAGGCCCAACAACTATCGGTGTGATGTCCTGGGCTATAGGAGTGGTAAACACAAAATGCATCGGGATGATAGCCAGGAGCGGAGGTATTTGGGTTCCGGATAGGATCCCTCAAAGCAGTCAGATTAACCTCCAACAAACGCTCCAGAATTAGAGATGACGGTATGTCAGTCTCCGTGAAATGCCTTCCCGACGTTTCTTGTCTACGCCGATTACCCCGCTGACGCTGGCGAGGTTGTTGATGAGATTGTGACCCTGAAGCTAGCAAAGGAGCTTTCCCCTTGTCTTCTTGAGTTGATGGAGGCTGAGCGGTGACTTGCTCTTTGACCTCAGATGTTTGCCCCAGTTGGTTGTTTGGGAGCAGTTGGCGGACAAGAACTCTGAGTTCCTCTTGTCTTTGAGATAGGTCTTGGATGAGAGCCATCTGGCCCACCAACTGTCCCATCATTTGAGTCCTCAGTGTTGTCAGATCAAACTGCAGCTCCGCAATCTGATCATTCCTGGCATTGTTGGAATTCTCCAAGCTCTTTGTGAGGAGAGCTTTCATTTCTTCTTGCCCCAGAGACAAGTTCAGGAACATCTCCTGCAGCTGAGCAGTCTGGTCTTGGATGTCTTTGACAGACCGTTCTAGAGCCATCTCTCGCTGAAATAAACAGCAGGAGAGTAAGGAAACCTGAAAAAGGAAAGATTGTTAAAATGAAATGCATGATATGTGGATGCATGCTTTCAAGGATCTCTCGGGGTAAACACAAGAAAATGTTAGAGGTTGAACTCTGCTCTTGGATTGGAGATCTCTGCATCGGTGGACGTCCTTCCACGAGAATCAAGCTCACCATGTCGAGTGGGTCATAGCCACTGATTCAAGTTGTTGTTCTCGATCTTTGTTTGGAGAGCTTTGTGTTGGTGGATGTCTTTCCACGAGAATCAAGCTCACCATGTCGAGTGGGTCATAGCCACTGATTCAAGTTGTTGTACTTGAACTTTGACTGGACTGGTTAGAGGAGAGACCTCTTGCCCCCTGATAGATGTTTAGTTCAACGTAATCCTGCATCAACAGAACCCTCGAGATCCTTGAAATGGTTATGCTAAAATGCTATGGTATGATGCCATGATGTTATGTGCATGTATGCACCAGCAAGTAAGTGTATATACAGGCAAACAATATTCACACAAAGCACACAAGGCCTTAGGTTTAGGCTTGCATGAGGTTCAGGTACTACCCTCTTTCAGTTTGTTGGTTAAAACCTGTCCTATCAAAAGTAACCGGGTTCTAGAGGATCTCATATCATTGGCTACCCTCAATCGGTCATAACTCCAACATCGCAACCTTTTCTCGCGGCCGGAACCATCTCGAGAGTTTAGCCTCAATGAGTGTAGCATACTGCTACTGTTCTAATGGCCAAGTTGGTCAATTTAGGGTTCTAAGGTCGGTTGATGCTTAATGACTCCTTGGAAGACCCATATTCTCCCCGTCTGACGCGAGGGATATCGGTACAGACCAAGACGCCACACAAACGTAGCCACTGCTTCACCCATGTTGGTATACCCCGGACAGGTCCCTCGCAGATTATGCTACCTAAAAAAGGTTTCCCCAGATCCGGGTTAGGATCTATAAAACTTCCGATACAAAGCCCACAAATGTAAAGCAAACAAAGCAATCAATTGAAAGTAAAGGTGATCTAAACCCTAAGGTAACCCCACTTTTTTAGAAGTCGTCCCCAGCAGAGTCGCCAGTTCTGTGATACGGTGGGAGAACTGACTTGAGGTTTTGCGTTTGTATTCGCACTTGTGCGGTTAGCAAGAGTCGCCACCGACTTTTTATTTTATCCTAAGGGAAAGGTTAAAAAAGCACAACAAAAAACCTTTTGAGATATTTCGTGGGTTCGGGGGGTAGATTATGAAAAGGGAAGGTATTAGCACCCTTTTCATCCATGGTTATCCATGGGCTCTTAGTTACTTGGTTTTTTAGATCACTTGCCTTGTTTTTCGATTGCTTTGAAAATGGTGTGTGTGTGGGTGCTTTTTTGAAAATGTTTTGGAAAAAGATGCCTTGTTTTAGGCAACTAATGTATTTGACTCGTGTTTGAGTGTTTTACAAAAGTGTGAATCTTTTCGAAAAGATGTTTTCAAATGTTTTTGAGAGTTTGTTTGAAAGTGTTGTGGATTGTGGTTTTTGAAAAGAAGGCAAGTGTTTTTGCAAGTTTGATCTCAAGTAACTAAGAGTTTTGTCTACCCTATTGTACTCAAAGGTTTTTGTCATGTTTTAACCCCTTTTAACAATTTTGTTCCCCCATTGAAATTGATGGACAATCTTGCGTTTAGGAAGTTTATTCGGGACGGGCGCGGGTCATCGTATGGACCATGCATGCAATGATGCCAGGTGTCTTTGGCAATTTGTTTTGAAGGGACTATGATCATTCCGTTTAGGCAACACTTTGAGACTTATGATCATTTGATTTGTTTTGCCAAAGATACTCGACGTGCAAGCATGGCCCATTTTGGAAGGCAACAGGTGGGATTACCCTAGGGGGTGCAAGTGTGATTGTGTATTGATTACATGCATTTGTCTTGTATTAGGTTATCTAGCGTTTGATTTTATGTACATACAAACCCTAGGTCTAACCATGGTATAATTGGAAAACTGTAAATTGCGGAATGTAAAATCTACGCTATGACAAAATAGTGTCCGGGAGTGGGGGTATAAATGTACAAGGGGATGAGACTTATAGTACCCAATAATTTACAACCAAATCGAATGTGCGATCAAATGTGAATATCAAATATACAAATATAAGATAAAATGTGTATAGGGCAATGTGAATGTATTTGTGTAGGTGTACAAGTGTATATGTATGTGAATTGTGTAATTATGTACAAGTGCGAAATGTGAAGTTGAATCGTATTAGGGTTTGACCTAGAGAAATGTTTTTTAATGTATTTTTGATTTATATATGCTTAATTATGTACAAAAGAAAAATGAAGTGTTTTGATTAAATGTTCAATTTTTAATTGGAAAGTATTTTAGTCCAAATGTTTGTGAATTTGATATTAGAGAAAAAATGTATTGAATTGTTATGTATGAAAAAAGAATGTTAATTAAAAAAAGTTTCAATTTTAATTATGTATGAAATATGTACAAAATGTATTTTAATTAAAAGAAGGTTTTCAATTTTAATTGTATGATAAAAATAATATGTATTATTTTATATACAAATATATTTTAATGAAAGAGTAAATAAATAAATGAAAATAATTATTTTCAAACTTAATATATGAGGTGAAGATGTATTTTTAATTAGGTTAGTATGTTTAAGAAATAAATTGTGTATGTTAAAAAAAAATGAATTAATTGAATTAGTATATAAAAAAAAGTAAACATTGTTTTTATAAAAATGAAAAGAGTTAATATTTTACAAAAAATAAATAAAGAAGTAAATATTGCTTTTTTTTATAAAATAAAAGAATGGTTAGTGTGTTAATGGGCTTTGGGGTAATCAGAAAACGGGTCAGGCCCTTATCAAGTTTGAAACGAAATTAGGGTTAGGGAATTGGTATTCAGAACGAGGGTTAGGGCTTGAGCGGCGCCGTGTTGGGTTTCGTCTTCTTCGTTCAAGCTTTCCGAACAACTCGACTCCGGCCACCAGCGTTATTCCAACGGACCTCTCTTCCCTCCAGTTCAGTGGATACGTTGTTCAAGGTTTGTTTCAGTGTTCCCTTTTTTCTTCTATGACTGATACGCGTTTTGGATTCGTTTTAAATTGAGTTTTTTTAATCATTTATGAGGTGAAGGAAAGGAAGAAAAAGAATACTGCTTACTACCTGATCTTGGAGGAGGAGGAGAGAAGAGTGGAGGCGTTGAGGAGGCCGGAGCGGCGGTTCAGTGATGAAGCTTTGAGCTTGCTTTCCTGGTACTTTCGTTCTTTTGCTATATTAAGGTTTTGATGATGATGTGTACTGAGAAACCCTAATGTTCACTTCTTTACCTCTTCTTCTATATCACTGATGCTTATTGTTGCCTGAGATATTTGCTTCTGAGTGATTTTTGAATGCTTCCTTCTTTTTGAACGCAGTATTATTTGTTTGTGCTGCCCAATGATGACCTCAGAGGTCTGAGGGCCTAGGTTGCCTTGAATTGCTGCCTATGCTGTTGCCTACGTTGCCCTGACTATGCTTCTTGTTGTTGCCTGAGATGATTTGCTCTCTTCTTCTCTTGTTGCCCTGTGATGACCTCAGAGGTCTGAGGGTCTCAGTTGCCTTGAATCTTCGTTGAATGGTTGCTTTCTTTTTTGAGATTTAATGCCCAATGATGCTTGTACTGAGGGCTTAGGAATTGGTTCCGTGTTTGTGAGGCTAATGCTGGTGCAATAATTTTGCTTATGTTATGTTGTTTTACTTGACAAGGTTAGAGGTTGGATGGTTGAGGTTGGATGGGTAGTATATTGGGTGTTTGTGATTCTGGTTTTTTATGTTGGTCTTTTTTTGCTTCAGCTTGATGGGTTTGGTTATGACAGTAATGGTTTGAGTTTGGTGTACTGGTATATTGCTTATCAGGTTTTTTGATAGGGAGTTTTGCAGTAGTGAGGTTATGACTTCCTTAGTTTGTATATTTCTTCTCTCTTTTTGCTTTTGCTGAACTGAGTTTTGCATTGGCTTGTGTGTACTGAGGCAGAGTTGGTATGTTCTGCATATATTCCTCTCTCTTCACTTCTGCATTGGTTTGTGTATATTGTGTATATAGGCAGAGTTGAGTGTTTGATGACAGTAATGAGGCTTTTTTGACTTGTTCAGTTTGTATGCTTCTCTCCCCCCTCACCTTACTTCTGAACTGAGTTTGTATTGGCTTTTGCCTCTTTGTATTATGCAGAGTTGTGAAGTTTTTGGACAGGTTCAGGTTTGATAGATTTTTGGTTATATTTTGCTTTACAGGCTTGTAGAGGTTGGTTTGGATATGACAGGATGTTGGTATTTCAGTCTTTTACCCTCTTCTGCCTGCTGCTGAACTGTCTTGTGGATTTGTATATCTTTTCTGTCTTGCTTTTCTACTGTCTGCCTGAAAACCTGCCTATGCTTTATCTCTTTTTTTCTTCTCTCCTAGTACAGTTTAGAATTTTATATGTTATTATTCTGTACTTGCTCTGAAGGGGCCTACTATGCTGATGGGAAATGATGAAAAGATCTTAGTTGCTTGCATCCTACATTTCTTGACTGCATCCTCTTTATCCAGCTTTTGTGCTTTGCTCTGACTTTGCATTTTGATATCCTTTCCTCAAATCTTCTTTGACAGCTTTTGAGTGCTTTCTTGATTTTCTTTGAGTGGACTTTGGTATTTTGACAGTTAGTGCCTTTGCTTTTGGATAGAAAGTTGAGATTGAACTTTTCAGTTTAGTTTGGATTTTGGATTTTGAATTTCTATGCAGCTTGAAATTTGTAACTTATGCATTTTTTGACATTTCATGAAATAAAAAATCTTCCCTCTCTGTGAACCGGGAGAAATCCCGTGATTTGCAGAGAGGGTCAACTGATCCCAGTCAGTGGCCCCTAATGATGAGCACTTTTAACTGTCTTTTAATTTCAAATGCTTTCTGACTTTTCTTGTTTCTTTTTGCAGATGAAAAATGGAATACCGGAGCGGAGTGAAGAACGAAGAATATTAGAAAATAGGATAGTTTTTTCATTCCATGTAATATTTAAATTAAATGTAAATTATTGTCTGTAATTTAATTTATAAACAACAATTTGTACAAATAATTCAAATATCAATAAAAATCCAAATTATCCAATTGGTTCTAATTTTCTTTATTGCTTATTTATTTATTTAAAATTCTTAGAATTAAAACAATTGAAAGATAAATTTCAATCATTCAATTTTAGAATAATGAATAACTTAAATAAAACAACATTGGTCAATTAAGTCTGTCTTATTCAACACCCAAAGCAAAGCAGCAGTCAATCCAAGTAAACTGATCAAACACATAAACACTGTGAATTCAATACCGTATCTTGTATATGACTGGCCCAATCAAAACGTACTGAATTCAAAACCACTGTCTCTTTTACTGATTAAACCAAGATAACGCGAATTTTAACTCGAATCTTGAAATAAACCGCAAAGTGCTGTGGAATTTAAATTCTTCTGAGAATATGCCCATAAAACCCTAATTCTGCTTGACTGTCAAATCACGCTCGCTTGATCAAAATTGAACCAAAAATCAACCAAACCCTAAGCCTACTGTATGAAAAAAATCAGAGCTCTGAAAATCAGTAAAAACCCTAGTTTTGCTTGACTGTCAAGAAAGGTCCGTTTGTCCGATTCTTGAGCCAGTTTGAAAAGTCAGGAAATGTTTGAAGCTGAGATTTCTTGGGGAAAAATGCGAGGGCAAATTTTGGGGTACAACAATGTTCCCTCTTGCACACATGTTTCAAAGTAATTTGTTTTTGTTAAACTTTTTAAAAAGCTTTCACTCTGCCCAAGGTGAAAGTATTATTGTTGTACGGGCTTATCTGTTTGCTGTGATTTTTAAATTAATAATAAAAGTTGTATTTGTTTCCAAAATTGTGTCTTTATTTTCTGCTTTTTCTTGGAAAATGGTAAATAGAAGAAAAAATCCTTTCAAAATAAATAATAACTGAAACTCTATCTGCATGATCACTTGTTATATGTGTCAGTTTCTAAAAGCAATCATAAATCATATGTGCAGATTAATTAAAAAACCTGTTAAATACAATGACCGTGCACCCTCTCCCAACTTTGAATGTCCTGTGTATGGGGCCGAAAAAGAAGACTATGATGAGATTATAGAAGAGGTCTCACGGTTGCTTGAGCGTGAGGATAATTTCATTCAGCCATATAAAGAGCCATTGGAAGTAATCAATTTGGGTTCAGAAGAAGATCCGAAGGAATTCAAGGTCGGAGCATTGTTGCATCCTGATGTGAATAGAAGGTTGATTGAGGTGTTGAAATAATATGTGGATATCTTTGCTTGGTCTTATCAAGACATACCTGGTCTAGATACATATATTGTAGAGCACCGTTTGCCACTGAAGACAGAGTGTCAGCCAATCAAACAGAAGTTACGAAGAACTCACCCAGATATGGCAGTGAAGATCAAAGAGGAAGTTCTAAAGCAGATTAATGTTGTTTTTCTTGTGATATCGGTGTACCCTCATTGGATTTCCAATATTGTCCCAGTATCGAAGAAAGATGAAAAAGTTCGCATATGCGTAGATTACAGAGATCTAAATAAAGCTAGTCCAAAAGATGATTTTCCATTGCCACACATTGACATGTTAGTGGATAGCACAACAAAATCCAAAGTTTTCTCGTTCATGGACGAATTTTCCGGGTATAATCAAATAAGGATGGCGCCTGATGACATGGAAAAAACAACGTTTATCACACCCTAAGGAACATTCTGTTACAGAGTGATGCCCTTCGGGTTCAAGAACTCTGGTGCAACATACCATAGGGCTATGACAACCCTATTCCATGATCTGATGCACAAGGAAATTGAGGTATATGTTGATGATATGATTTCTAAATCCCAGACTGAAGAAGGGCATATAGAAGATTTGTTGAAGTTGTTTCAGTGTTTGAGGAAGTATCGTCTCCGCTTGAATCCAAATAAATGTACCTTCAGTGTTAGTTTAGGGAAATTGTTGGGTTTCATTGTTAGCCAGAGAGGGATTGAGGTTGACCCTGATAAATTCAAAGAAATTCAAGAAATGCCAGCGTTGAGAACTGAAAACCAAGTCAGAGGGTTCCTTGGGTGTTTGAATTATATTTCCGGATTCATTTCCCACATGACTGCAACGTGTGAACCGATCTTTAAGTTGTTAAAGAAAGATCAAATTTGTGTGTGGACAGATGACTGCCAAAGGGAATTTGAAAGTATTATAGAATATATGCTTGAACCTCCTATCTTATTCCCTCCTGTTGAAGGAAGACCATTGATTATGTATCTGACAGTGTTAGATAATTCCATGGGTTGTATTCTGGGATAACAAGATGAAACAAGGAAGAAAGAGTACACCATTTATTATCTCAGTAAAAAGTTTACTGATTGTGAGTCACGGTATTCCATGCTGGAAAAGACATGTTATGCTCTGGCCTGGGTGGCAAAACGTTTGCGACAGTATATGTTGAATCACACTACTTGGTTGATCTCCAAAATGGATCCAATCAAGTGAATTTTTGAAAAGTTTGCTCTTACTGGGAGAATTGCCCGCTAGAAAATGCTATTATTTGAATATGACATCGAATACCACACTCAAAAAGCTATTAAAAGCAGCGTGTTGGTAGATTATCTTGCTCACCAACCAGTAGATGATTATCCGTCGGTGATGTATGATTTCCCCGATGAGGATGTGATGTTTCTGAAAGTGAAAGATTATGATGAACCATTGCCTGAGGAAGGTCCTGATCCTGAATCTCGCCGGGGCATGATATTTGATGGAGCTGTGAATGCTTATGGTAAAGGAATTGGTGTTGTGATGGTCACTCCACATGGATCACACATTCATTTTACTGCAAGGTTGACATTTGATTGTACTAATAATATGGAAGAATATGAAGCTTGCATCATGGGTCTCTAGGAAGCTATTAATCTCAGAATTAAAAGTCTCGATGTGTATGGTGATTCAGCTTTAGTAATAAATCAGATTAAAGGGGAGTGGGATACTCGTCACCCCGGCTTGATCCCTTACAAAGATTATGCTAGGAGATTGTTACCCTTCTTTAATAAAGTTGAATTCCATCACATCCCTAGAGATGAAAATCAAATGGAGGATGCTCTGGTGTAACCCGGTGGGAGAATTGACTTGATTGTTTTGTGTTTTATTGCAAATGTTGCGGTTAGCAAGAGTCTCCATCGACTTTTCTTTTATCCAAAAGGAATGACTGAAAAGAACAGGAAAGACCTTTGAGATTGTTTCTTGAATTTGGGGAGTAGGTTATGAAAAGGGTAGGTATTAGCACCCTTTTCATTCATAGTTATCTACGGGCTCTTAGTTGCTTGCTAGATCACTTGCTTTTGTTTAAAAATGTGCTTTGTGTGGTTTTTGAAAGTGTTTTAAAAAGGCGCCATTGTTTAGGAAGACTTTGTAATAATTCTCGTTCGTAAGAATGTATACAAAGTGTTGATCTTTTGAAAATGTTTCAAGTTTGAACAATGTTTTGAAAGTGTTGGTGTTTGTTTTGAAAATAACAAGGATGTTTTAGTTTGAAAATGAGCAAGCAACTAGGAACATTCTACCTACTTAAAATTATTTCTTGTTTATTTCCTCTTTCCTTTGACATTGTTATTTTACCATGGATTGGTAAGTAACCTTATCTTTGGATGTAAATGGACGTGCACGGGTCATCGTATAACCATGATAACAATGTCGTGAGATATCTTAGCAATTCTATTTGATGGACTAAGATCATTTTGAAAAGGCAACATTGATAGCGTCATCGAGGGACTACGATCTTGTATTTTGATTTGTTTTTACTAAGATACCCCACATGCATAACATGGCCATTTTATAAGGCAACATAGTGGATTTACCCTAAGGGTATAAGTGTGCAAGTGTGTTGATTTACATGCATTGTTTTGTCTTGATTAGGGTTTGCTAACTTGTTGGTTTTAATCTTTCCATACAAACCCTAATTTACTAGCATTTATATATAAAGCATTAAATTGCGAAAAATAAAAATACTAAGCTATTACATCAATAGGGGAGGAGGTGTACAAATTTACAAATGGGGATTTTGCAAGAAAATTAAATCTAATTAACTATTACAACCATATTGAATATTGTACAAAATTGAAAATAAAATGCATGAATGCAAAAAAATGGAAAAAAATTATTTTTGTTTGGATCTTTATGAAAGGATTTTAACCTAAACCGAATTAATAAAATAATTAATGAAAATTAAATAAAATTAACTTAAGCTAATTAAAAAAGAAATTACCTAAAAAAGGATTTTTTTAGGGTTTTTTATGAAAAGGTTTTAAGAATAATATAAAAATACATAAAAATTAATTAATTAAAATAAACCTAAATTCTAAATTACAATAAAATAATATAAAATAATAATTAAACCTACTTATCTAAAT
Source organism: Vicia faba (assembly GCA_948472305.1). Taxonomy (NCBI): domain Eukaryota; kingdom Viridiplantae; phylum Streptophyta; class Magnoliopsida; order Fabales; family Fabaceae; genus Vicia; species Vicia faba. Next base: position 1,263,097,586 of record OX451738.1, read on the forward strand.
ATTAAAAAAAAATTAATTTGTTAGGAAAATTGTTTTTATTCTTTTTAATTTTTATAAAGAAAAATAAAATATGAGTATAAAAATAATAAAATAAATATTTTTTGGGTTTTTCTATTAATAATTAAAAAAAAAATATTTAGTAATGAAAATAATAAAATGAAAATATGAAAGTGAAATAAACTAAAAAAATAAAAATAAAATAAAATAAAGAAATAAATGACTAGGGGGTGTTGAAGTAGGGCCAGGGGTTAGAAGCCAGCAAAAGACCAAGGCCCACTGCATTGAGGCCCAGGCGTGTGTGTTTGTGACAAAAAAAGAGTGAAAATGTGAAAAAAGAACAAAAGGTAGCGCGTTGGGTGTTGAACCCACACCCTCTTGGTTACCAACGCGCTGCCTTACCACTAGGGTGGCTATACATCCGTTTATTAAAATGAAATGATAAATACATAACATATAATGCTTCTAAGGCCTGTACTCCGTCTTCAACCTTCATCCAGCCAGAGCACCTGTAACTTGTTCATCTCTCAACAAAAATGGAAAGTATAATCATGAAAGTTGTGGCATTTGTTCCCACGAATCCAACCATATAAATAACTAAAGCTATAAATCCAAGATGAGTGAGAATTTTTCTGGCCCTAATTTAAAACCTACAAATTTCAGAAACTTTAACTCCAAAATTCTCTAAGCTCATGCCATATAAATGCAAACTATGGGTATGTACAACTTCGTGGCAATGAGGTCTACATTTTATCTTTGAAAATGAAAGCTTAACAATACCTATATGAGGAGTTCAATAATAAGAAAACTCACCTTGCAAGAGGGTATCGTGTTTTGAGTTGGAGCAACTTTCAATGAGTTCTAGTGATTGGGTTAGCTTCCTCAAGTTTCCAGGAAGATAATGTGATGCTTGGCTTGAGCTGGAAGTGGCTGAGGAGTTCTGGAGAAGTCCACTTGCAGTGCTCTGTTTTTGAGTTTGGATAATGGTGGAAATGGAGTTACAGAACTGTAACAGGTATTGGGATGAGTTATGGATGATGTTTAGGAACATTTGGAATAATTTGGAGAGGAGACGCACGAGTAATTTGAGAGATGGGGAGTGTAAGGTCAATTTCTGCACAAAAATGGAGTTTTGTATGCAATCTGAGTTTATGAGGGTTTGAGTGAGTTTAAGGGCTTATACATGCGTGTCTTATCTTGCAAATAGCGTATGTATTTATAGGAAACAGGTTTTTTGTTCTACAAAAAGTCAGATTTTGAATTCACATGTTGTAAAACCTTTACTTGTTTTTGAAGCAAACATGACAAACATCTTCCCGAAGCTTGTACCATGCTATTGTAGAGTGTTTGAACTTTTTACAAGCTTATTTATGACTTGTAGATGTTGTATCTGCAGAAAGATCCATTGAGAGGCTCAAGAAGGGTTGACATTTGCAAAAGCATACTTTTCCAAAATGGAAGTCTTGCCTTTCTTCCAAAAATGGCAAGTTAACTTAGACAAAGCTTGGATTTAATGGATAATAGCCATAAAGTTTGTGTAATCTTCTGATTAAGGATAGATACATAAGTTAGAGGGCCTGAAAAGTGGGATTATGCAGCATGACTATGGATTTGGTTCATTGTGCATCACGAATTTTTCCTTGTAAAACAACTTGAAACCCTAACTCCTGGCCTTCGATTCTCCTTGCTCAAAAATGATCTCAAGGAGTTTTTTGACATTTTAAAAATATGTTAGTATGCTCTACAACCCCTCTTTGAATCACTTTTTCAAAATCCAATTGGAACTACATGAAACTTGGCCCAGAAGTTAGGTCAAAATCCTGACCAAAATGCTCAAAATTTCACTAAGTGTTTTAGTTTCATGACCATGATTTCATGGATTAATAACTTGAAATCCATATATTTATAGGAGGAGTCGTGTTCAAAAATGTTTTAGATCTCATTGAGATCTACAACTTTCATGTTGAAAGTTTCCTTTGAATCATCTTGCATCATGGTGAAAAATTGGCTTAAAATTGTGAAAAAAATATGAATTTTTCAACACTTAGAAAAATTTCTAAGTTTGGAAACTTTGACTTTTCAAAATGAAATCTTGAATTTTTGATTTCTTGGGTAACAAGTTTCATATTTTGACATGTTTTAATGAATTGTGATCTTTGACACTTGATTTTGACGAAAAAGTAAAAGTTTGACTTTTCAGTATACAGTTGACTTTTAATCAGTTGACTGAAAATCAACTATCAATCAATTGATCTTGAGGGAAGTTTTGAGTAATACCATTAGGTCAAAATGATGCATTTGAAACCTTGAGATCAGCGTCTCAAACAAATTAACCATTTGCTAGGCCAAAAATTAGAAATTGCCCTTTCTTAGTCAAAACCCTAATTTTGACCATTTTGCCCTTTTGATGATCTGATCAAATTTCTTGAGGAATTGTGGTCCAAACTTGAAAAAATTACATATAGGAGTTCACAATATTGATATGGATAAAAAATTATAAATTTTGACTGTAAATTGGCCTTAGTTGACTTTTTCCCTAATACAGCTGATTTTTAGGTCAATTGATCAATTGACTGAGCAAAAACGTGATCCAAGACTTGAAACATGACATGAGAAATATTGAGGGTCCATAATGATTCATGAAAGTAATATGAGGCATTAAAATTTCAATTATCCTTGTGCAATCTCAAACCCTAATTTCAATTATCAATGCTTAAGGAGGTGTCTTGAGCTAATCAACCCTAGTGTAGTTCTTGAACCAAAGGAGATTTTTGATAAATGAGAGGGAAAATTTTGGGATACAAAAACTTCCCCTGTTCAATCTTCTTAAACATGAAGATTTAGATTGGCGGATCCACCATTCGTGACTTGAAGGTGGGAGATGATTGAACACTAGAGTGCACAAAAATTTGCACTCGAAGATGAATTGTGAATGGGCTTATAGATACCTTTTGGAGGAATGATGGAGATTTGTCCGAGATGGGCTTGTAGATACCATCCAAGGGTGACTGTTGACGGAAAATGGACTAAGTCTGAACTTGATTTCAACTGGAAAAGAATCAGAATAAATCTTTGGAGTGATTTATCTAAAACTAGCATAAGTCTTGTATGTTGTTTGACTGGGAAGAATCAGAATAAATCTTTGAGCGATTTATCTGAACCAGAAATGTTCATTTTGAAAGTATCAGGATAAACTGTTGAGAGATTTAAATTGAATCAAAAGAGGTCTTGAATATTCTTCAACTAGAGAGAATCAGAGTAGATCTTTGAGCGATTTATCTGAACTAGAGAAAGTGCCTACTAGGAAAGAATCAGAGTAAATCATTGAGAGATTTATCTGAACAAGCAGGGATTTGGAGAAGAATCAACATAAATTGTTGAGATATTTATCTGGACCAGAGGAGACGTCTGCGGGAAAGCATCACAATAAAACGTTGAGAGATCTAAACTGAACCGGCAGGGATCTGGAGAAGAATCAGAACAAATTGTTGAAAGATTTATCTGAAATAGAGAAAACGTCTATGGGAAAGTATCAGAATAAACTGTTAAGAGATTTAAAATAAACCATTAGGGATCTGGAGAAGAATCAGAACAAATCATTGAGATTTATCTGAACCATAGAAGACGTCTGTGGGAAAGAATCAGAATAAACCGTTGAGAGATTTAAACTGAACTGACAGGGATCTGGAGAAGAATCAGAACAAATCGTTGAGAGATTTATCTGAACCAGAGAAGACATATGCGGGAAAGAATCAGGATAAAACATTGAGAGATTTAAACTGAACTAGCAAGGATCTGAAGGAAATATTTGTTACATAGATGGTCAACCAGTTCTTTCTCGGGAATCGATCTATAATTGACTTGTTGAAAATTTGACGATAACTTTCTGTTGATTGATCTTTCCTAAAAAGGTGAAAGGTTGGTTGCATGCAATGCCATGATGTATGAAATGCATGGTATAATGTTGTTTCTCAAAATAAATGAGATTTTGTTGTATGCATCTGTGTTATCAATGCTATGACGTATGCATGTAATGTATAGACACATTAATTGTTATACCGTAGTGTTGCTGGAGTCGGGGGAAAAAATCCCTGAGTACTGCTGAGAATGAGGAGTTTAAGTCTTCATTTTTTGAAGTTGAAGTGTTGATGGATGAGTTTCCATTTATTAGAGAAATAAACTATGTTTTGGAAGGGAAGTGTCATTAATTGCTTGTCGACCCCGTGAAATCCTGCTGGGGATTCTTGAGAAACTGGGCGACTTTCACTGGGGAATCTTTGGAGCGATAACTGGAAGTTTTGTTCCGTCGGGGATGTGATAGCACTTGATACCATTAGGATGTATACTGGAGATACGTTAGCGATCCTGTAATGGGATGTCCCGGTTTCCGCTATTGTTGGAAAAAGCACCTGCGGGGATTTATGGAATGGTCTATAGATATTATCCTATTTCTTAAAGCCATTAGTGATTGCCTTTCTATTTTCTGTTCCCTTTTTTTTTTGCTTATTTGTAAACAATAGTCACTTTCAAATGCACATGTTCAAAAATAATCATTGGATGTTTTTTTTGCAAACAAACCACGAAAATAAAAGAAAAATAGATAGTTTTGCACTTTCAAAGGAATATCTTTGTATTAACTTGAATAAGTATTTTTTGTACAACGAGACAAACATCCTAGTAAGGGAGTGTCATCGTAGAAAATGAAAATGATACAAAGAAAAGATAGCTATGTGAAATGATCCCATGGGGTTCCCATTCTGTTATAGCCTTCATGTCTCTGAGCGTCTAGTCCACTTGCTGCTTTGTCCGAAGCTGATTGGATTGATTAGAACCGTTTGAGTTTTTCAGTCGATATTGAAGGTTGTCTGTAAGGTGATTCAATGGGACATAGTCATACGCTTTAATTCCCTAAATTTTTCCTGGACCGCCCTTTCGGGTTTTCAGTCCGCCGAGATACCCTTTTTAGCCCAAGCCGCCCTTTCTGGTTTTCAGTTTGTCGGGTGTACATATTTTTTGTATTTTATCCCTAATTTTTTCCCGAACCCTTTTGGTTCGTCGGGATGCACTAATTTTTTCCTAGGCCAGTCGACCTAGCGGGACTTTATTCATGCGTAGTATGTTTTAACTATGTCCGCGTTTACAGGATGCGAAAGGTCGTCGCCATCCATAGTGGTCAAGATCATTGCTCCACCAGAGAATATACTTTTGATCACAAATGGTCCTTCGTATGTAGGAGTACATTTCCACCTGGGATCACCTTGTGGAAATATGATACACTTGATTACCAAGTCACCAACCCGATATACCTGACATTTGAACTTCTTGTTAAAAGCTTTGATCATACATTTTTTGTACATCTAACCATGTCAGATAGTCGTAAGCCTCTTCTCATCAATCAAGTTCAATTGGTCAAGTCGAGTTTGAATCCAATCATCTTCATTCAACCCTGCATCCTTTATGATTCTTAGAGAAGGTATTTGGACTTCAACTGTTAGGACGGCCTCCATACCGTATACCAAAGAGAAAGGAGTTTCCCCCATTGACCTGCGCGCCGTGGTACGGTAACCATGGAGAACAAATGGTAACATCTCATTCCAGTCCTTGTAGGTCACTGCCATTTTTTGTATGATCTTCTTGATGTTTTTATTTGCGGCTTCTACATCGCCATTCATCTTCGGCCGATAAGGGGAAGAGTTATGATGTTGGATCTTGAATTACGCGCATAGTGCAGTGATCATAGTATTGTTCAGATTGGTACCATTATCTGTAATGATTCTCTCCGGGATACCGTACCGACATATGAGATTTTGTTTGATGAATCGGGCCATAACGTTCTTGGTAACAGAAGCGAAAGAAGCTGCCTTAACACACTTCATGAAGTAGTCAATGGCAACCAAGATGAAGCGTTGTCCATTAGAAGCTGTAGGTTTGACTTCCCTAATCATGTCGATGCCCTACATCGCGAATGGCCAGGGAGCAGTCAGGACGTTTAGAAGAACTAGAGGCACATGTAGTTTTTCATCATAGATATAACACTTGTGACAGGTTCGTGAATGTTGATGGCAATCTTCTTCCATGGTAGACCAGTAGTACCCCGCCTGTAGGATCTTTTTAGCCATCATGTGCCCACTTGAATGGGTGCCAAAAGTGCCTTCATGTAGATTATCCATGATCTTGTCTGCCTCACTCTTGTCTATGCAACGAAGCAAGGTAGAGTCGTGGTTGCGCTTGTAAAGAATGCATTACTGAGGAAGAACTTAGCAAAGAATCTTCTCAATAACTTCTTATCATTGACCGAAGATCCCTTCGGATACTCTTGGGCCTCGAGATACCTCTTAACTTCATGGAACCAAGGCTTGTCCACTACTTCTTTAGTATCGATCTCGTGACAGTAAGCTGGTTCATCCATCCACTCAATGGTGATCTGGGGAGCCTCGTTACCCCACTTGATTTTAAACATGGATGACATAGTGGCTAGCGCATCCGCTAGTTGATTTTCCTCTCGTGGAAAATGCTCAAAGGTAATTTCCTCAAAATGTGGGATTAATGTCAACACATGTTCTTTGTAGGGGATGAGATTAGGCTGCTTCATGTCCCATTATCCTTTGATCAGACTGATGACTAAGGCTGAATCTCCAAATACACTTAAGGACTTGACTCCCAAATCTATGGCAGCTTTGAGACCCAAAATACACGCTTCGTATTCTGCCATATTATTGGTACAGTTGAAACAAAGTCTTGCAGTGAAAGGATTATGACATTCTTTAGGGGATATGATCACAACACCTATGCCATTGCCGAGTGCGTTGGAAGCTCCGTCAAAAACCAAGGTCCATCGGGATCCTTGTTCAGGTCCGTCATATGATATGAGTTCTTCAAAATTGTTTACCAACATGATCTCTTCATCTGGGAACTTGAATTTCATGGACTGGTAGTCATCCACAGCCTGATGAGCAAGGTGATCGGTTAGCACACTGCCCTTTATTGTTTTTTGGGTAGTGTGTTGAATGTCGTATTCAGTCACGATCATCTGCCATCTTGCTATTCTTCCAGAGAGGGTGGGCTTCTCGAATATGTATTTAATTGGATCCATCTTGGATATCAGTAAGGTAGTATGGGTCAACATACACTGTCTTAGCTAGCGAGCAGCCCATTCCAGAGAGCAGCAAGTTTTCTCGAGCAGTGAATATCTGGTTTCACAGTCAGTAAACTTTTTGCTCAGGTAGTATATTGCATGCTCTTTTCGGCCAGACTCGTCATGCGGCCCTAGCACACACCCCATTGAATTTTCTAAGACAGTTAGATACATGATCAAAGGTCTTCCCTCGACTGGCGGCATCAAAACAGGAGGCTCTTGAAGGTACTCTTTGATCTTGTCGAAGTCATCCTGGAAGTCGTTGTTCCAATCCAACACTTGATCTTTCTTCAGTAATTTGAAGATTGGTTCACAAGTAACAGTAAGGTGAGAAATGAATCTGGCGATGTAGTTTAGCCATCCTAATAATCCTCTGACTTCCTTCTCGGTGTGAGGAGCAGGAATTTCTTGTATTGCTTTTACCTTTGCAGGATCCACTTTGATACCTTTACCGCTGACGATGAAGCCTAGGAGTTTACCGGACCTCACTCCAAATGTGCATTTACTCGGGTTCAACCTTAGCTTGTATTTCTCCAGTATTTCAAACAGTTTCTATAGATGGTCCAGATGGTCCAGATGCTCCTCTTCAGTTTGATATCTGGCTATCATTTCATCCACATAGACCTCTATTTCGTGATGGATCATGTCATGAAATAGAGCTACCATGTCGCGCTGATAAGTTTCCCCAACATTTTTCAACCCGAATGCCATAACCTTGTAACAGAACGTGCCCCACTGTGTGACGAATGTCGTTTTCTCCATGTCCTCAAGTGCCAATTTGATTTATTTATAGCCTGAGAAACCATCCATAAATGAGAACACTTTATGCTGTGTGGTATTGTCAACCAGAATATCGATATGGGGAAGCGGGAAATCATCCTTAGGACTTGCCCTATTCAAATCTCTGTAATCCACACACATGCGTACTTTACCGTCCTTTTTAGGAACTGGTACAACATTGGCGACCCATTGTGGATAGGAAGTGACAGCTAAGAATATGGCGTTGAATTGTTTCATGACTTCAGTCTTGATCTTCTCTAACATTTCTGGCCGCATGCGATGGACTTTCTGTTTTACCGGGGGGCAGTCTTCTTTTGTCGGTAAACGATGGACCACGATATCAGCGTCAAGTCCTGGAATGTCTTTGTATGACCAGGAAAAGACCTCAACATAGTCATGTAGCAACTGAGTTAAGCGCTTCTTGACACTAGGTTCCAGATTGGCACCTACCTTGACTTCTTTCTTGTCCTCTTCGGTACCTAAGTTAACTATGTCAACTGGCTCTTCGTGGGGCTATATGGTCCTTTCTTCCTGTTGTAGTAACCTGGCTAGTTCCCTTGGCACCTCACAATCTTCGTCACCTTCGTCTTCGGCTTGGTAGATCGGATTTTCAAAGTCACAATAGGCCATAGCAGAATCGTTACCCATGGGATCCTGAGTGAATGTGGATCTGCATTTTGATATGTGAGTGTGTGTAAGAGCATAGCTATCTTTGAAAGAAATAAAAATGTAGAAAAAAGAAGAACAAAGAGCGTAAAATTTGCATGCAAAAATGTCCATGATTCATTTATGACATATGAAAATGAAGTAACAACCCTTACAAATGGACCGTTGTGCCTCGGGTAAGACACAAGGTTTTAAAAGTCTAAATTGTTTAATTATTACAAGTCCGAAAAAAATTTAAAGACATTTACTGTTGGATAAAAGTAATTGGGAAAAATTATTTGGCTTCCCAGTTGTTGAGTCCTCCGCTGATAGTCAGAAAAATCCATTCTTTCAGGTCACAACTGTCCTCACTATCCTCCACTACGTTGATTCCATGGTTGCTGATCCGCAAAGGTGGTCCCCCGACACGAGCACGACGAACAGCTTTCTGGGCTCCTGAAGTAAAACCCAAACCAAATTTGTCAAACTTGTAGGAAATATCCGAGAGTTGGCCCCAAATAGTACACCCACCTTCTTCGACTACTGCCTTGGCATCTTTCAGAGAAGCCATCTTCAGCGGAGGTCTGGTAATCTTCGGAACTCTGGAAGCAGTCTTGGTTGCTGCAATTGTTTGTGGGACTTCCTCGGAATGCTGACACGGAGTTTTGATGAATTCACCATCCATTTCCACATATCTGAAGGAGTTCAGGTGACTGACCATATATTCCTCCTCTCCATGGACAGTGATGATTTTCCCCTTGGTTGGGTATTTCAACATCTGATGTAATGTAGAGGTGACGAAACCAGTATCATGAATCCAAGGTCAGCCTAATAAACAGGAATAGGAAGGGCAAATATCCATTACATAGAAAGTTGAATCAAAGGTCTGAGTTCCAACTTTAATGGGGATGTCCACCTCCTCGTGCACTATTCTCTTTCAACCGTCGAAGGCCCTTACCACTATGTTGCTGGGTTTTAAGGTCAAACCTTCACAGTCTAGTCTACCTAGAGCCTTCTTAGGCAGCACATTCAATTATGAACCAGTGTCTACCAAGACATGGGCCAAAGTAGTGCCCCTGCATTCGACAGAGACATGTAATGCCTCATTTTGTTTCCTCCCTCTAGGTGTCAGGTCAGCATCAGAAAAGCCCAAACCGTTATTAGCTGTCAAACTGACCACACAATCTTCGAATTGGTCAGCAGAGGTTTCCTATGGCACATGGGCAGTTTTAAGAAATTTTACCAAGGCCTTCATAAGAGCTTTGGAGCATAACAATAAAGCTAGCATAGAAATCTTTGAAGGGATCTGCCATAGCTGTTCGACTACATTGTAGTCGCTTCTCTTTATAATTTTCAAAATTTCTTCCATCTCCTTCTTGGAGGCCTCTGGAATATATACTGATTGCGCCTTCACCCAGACAGGTTCAACCAAAATTCCTTTTCCCCGAGTCTCGCTCGATTCGGAGATAGGGGTGTCAGTAGGGGTAACCACATGAACTGTGGTAGCAGTATCAATAGGAACAAAAGCAGAGATGATCACAGGAACGATAACAGTTTTTAGAGGAGCAATATCAGAGGAGAACACTCTTCCACTTCGGGTTATTGACGCGGTGTATTCGCAGGTGTACGAATCGCGTTAGAGTAATATAAAAGATTATCGATCCACAGAGACCAATCGTCAATCTATCATTTCCTATTGTTACGGTGTTTAGCTAAGTCAATATCAAATAGGGAATTGAGCATGCAAGAAAGTAAAGTGCAGCAAAATAAACTTCAGATATAAAATCAGGGTCAAATGTAATTCACATAGTCAGATGATATTTGAAATGCTTCGGAATAGAACTACTTATAGGGAAATATTTTCTACTAAAGAAAAGAACTAATTTAACAGGAACTGTCGCTTTCGCATAATCAGAACCAAGTGTATTCTCTAATCAGACCTTCTTATCGTCACTTATAAAAAGGCGCGCATTGTGTTAAAGTAATAAACCTATTTTTAAGAAATAAAGTACTTGACCAAGTTGAAAAGTATTTTGATCTGGAATTTCTAATAAAAAGTGGACCTAACTTTAACCCTATAAACGCGTCCAAAAATAGTTTCAAAATTGATTTCTTTGATAATAAAAATCCCTAACTAACCGGACAAAGCGCTTTCGCTTCCTTTGACCAGTTAGAACTAACCGAGTTTAACAAAGGGTTGGACGGCTTTCGATCTTACCCAACAACAATAAAGTACATAAAACTCGTATTAAAAACCAAAATAGCCCATAAGCATTTCTATTGACACATTATTTGGAATATCGATCTAACTAGATTCCTTACGTTCTAGCCCAGTAAGGTTTAGCCTGACATGGGAATGTAAAAAAACATGTTAAAATAAATCATGCGAGAAAGTAAATAATTTAAAGTGCGGTGTGGGAAATAAACAAAGTAAAAGCAATGCAGAAAATAAACAAAGTAAAAGCTGGTGTAGGAAATAAACAAAGTAAAAGCAGGTGCGAAAAATAAACAAAGTAAAAGCAGTGCGGAAAATAAACAAAGTAAAAGCAGGTGCGGGAAATAAACAAAGTAAAAGCAGGTGCGGGAAATAAACAAAGTAAAAGCAGGTGCGCGAAATATAAATAGAAACCTGCTCCAAACGGGGAGGTTTTAAATCTGGTACAAACTGGGAGTAAAATGCGACTGGAAATAAACAGCAGTTGAAAATAAATGTGGCAGGATAAACTTCTGCCTAAGTGCTCCAAACTCGATTAAAGACTCAATCTACGAACTCGATCAAACACTCAATCAACAGTGCAATAATTCCCTAATGTGAAGAATTATCGCTTTACAATGGTGAAATTATATGGCTTAAGTTCGCAACTATGGTTGGATCAAGTATGCAACTAAGCTTGGGTAAATTGAAATGAAATCAAGAACTTCTATTTATAGAGGATGAAGAATGGAGGAAATCACAGGAATGCCCCCTAACTCCTTTTGGGGGGAAAACATCGTCCAAAGGTGGCGCCCGCCATGGCGGACATGTCACCCGCCATGAATGTAAATGAAAGGAAGTGGGGAACGTAGCAGTTGAGGTCAGCAGGAGGTGGTCCACGTCATGGCCTACCCTATGGCTGGCGCCATGGTGGACGCCATGAGTGCAAATTTGACCTAAACTCCTGTTTTTCAGTCTGTTTTCCTTCATTTCTTCAGGGGAGCTTTGGATAATTGAAATACCTGAAAAGGAAACAAAAGATAGGCATAATACGAGAAAACAATAAAAAAAACCTAAATAACATGTGAAATCATAGTAAAAAACAAGTGTAAAGTAAGTGTTATCAGTTATTTTCCTGGTTCCTACAATGTTGCCGATGTTGGGGTCAGCCCTCTCAAAAACCGAGTCTTCATCAGCCAACCAATCTTGCTTGACGTCGTAGTAGTAGACGTCACCCCCATAGTTCCAGGGGACAATTTTATCTGAGGAGTATGGGATTGGCCCTGGCATAGTAATTATCAGTGGAGTCACCTTCGGAACACATGTAACCCTAACGGGTCTTTTGGTGGAGACCCTAGGAGGATTGGCGGAAATGGTTACTGTTGAAACATCCTTGTAAGCAATGCTCGAAACGGGAGTCTTTTCAAACAAAATATCTTTTTCATCCATCAGACGCTGGACACCTGCCTTCAATAAATGACAACCAGTCGGTAGGGATAAATAGAGGTGGCAGCCTTCGCCATATCCCGGAAATAAACCGGCCTTCAACAGGTTCCTTTTGACGGTTAGGAGGGGAGTAACAAGTTCATCAACAACAGTGACAAACACATCATCTTCAACAACGTTAACACCACAGCTGTGCTTGGGCATAGGAGCAGTGATAACATTTGGGATCTCAGGAGCGTCAAATTCAATTTCTTTTGTCTCGAGAAGGTCTTGAACCTTGTTTTTCAAAACCCAACTGTTGTTTGTATCATGACATAGACTTTCTGAATGGTAAGCACAACGAGCATTTGGGTTATAACAGGGATAGGCAGTGTTGGGATTCTTCGGAGCTTCCGGCAAGGTCACCAGATTAGATTTCAACAAATGCGGCAAGACTTGAGATAGCATCATATTTATCCGGGTAAACTGTCTTACCGGTCTTTCCATTCTAGGTTGGTTATTCCTTTGTTGAGTAGGTGCAGGCTTAAGGATCTTGACAACCCCTACCACTGGACGACGTTCAGTTCTGTCCTGATTCCTTTGATGGTACACATCACCAACCTCTTTATTCCCAGCAAATGGTTTCTTTAACGCGCTCGAGGATGCATCTTTTTGAATTTTTCCACTTCTTATACCCACTTCTACTCGTTCGACAGTCATGATTAATTCGATAAATCCAGTCGAGGAGATTCCGATCAAGTGTTTGAAGAATGGACCTAACAGCGTGCCTAAGAACATATCCACCAATTCCCGATCAGATAGAGGGGGTCGGACTCTTCCTACGAGATCCCACCATTTTTGAGCATAGGTTTTGAAACCTGCACCCATGGACATGCCTTGAAGTTGTGTCCGAGTTGGAGCTAAGTCAGCATTATACTGGTATTGCTTTTAAAAGGAGGCAGCCAAGTCTTCCCAATTGCGAATATTGGTCCCTTCCAATTGATAGAACCAATCCAACTGCGTCCCTGACAAGCTTTCTTAGAAAAAATGTACCCATAGGTCTCTATCGACAGTATGGGGCTGAATTTTTCTGACGTATGATATCAAATGCAGCTTTGGACAAAAGACACTGTCATATTTAGCAAAAGTGGGGACCTTCAATTTCTGCGGTATGACAACCCCTGAGACAAGTCCTAGCACCTCAAAATCCAACCCAGGTACTTTCTGAATCTCCATAGCATTTAAGCGATCTTCCAACTGTTTGTATTTGTCGTCAGCTGGAGGATACTGCTCTTCAGAGTAATCAACCTCTTCTTCCTCTTCAGATTCTAGATGGTCAGTCACTTCCTTGTTTTTCCCTTCTTGATTGTCCCCTTCACCTGATGATGTTGTGAAGTCTAGGGTCCGTCTGGCTGGCCCTTGGAACCTTCTTCCTAGATTCAAAACACCGGTTGATTTCTTCGCTTTCTTCTTCTTTTCTTTGATCATTAAAGTTTTCAAATCCTCTTGTCCTTTTGCCAAAGTCAAGAACATTTGTTGAAACTGGGCGTTCTGCGCCTGGAGATCTTTTATTGTCTGTTCAATATCCATCTCACTGAAATAAACAGTAGAAAGATAAGGAGACCTGTTGTAAGAAACCTGTTTGTGTTATGATGATTGAAGATGCATATGCAAATGATTTCAAGGAAATTAGAGATTTAAATTTGCTTTAGACAAAAAGGAACACACGTTATATTAATAAATCGAAGTTTGAGTACATCATTCCTCTTTGGGCTTACAATGAGAGAAATAAAATACAAAAATCTAAGACAAAAAATTTGAACGCATCCTTTTCGGTGAGATGTAGGCGTTCAGACTCCGCTCTTCATGAAGCTGCTTGGTACATCATTCTAAAACGTTCTTCTCGCTGGCGTAGAATTGGGCTTCGAAAGTGTCTCGCTCTTCCTTAAGCTGTATCCAATCTCTATGGAAGTCTTCGAGAGAGGGGGGCATGTTAGGATGAAGGATAGTGTATGAGACATCTCCTTCCACAAGAGGCTCTATGATAACTGTGAGAATGGAGGGGTAAGGCATCATAAGACTTTGAGCACGAGCTCATACCCATTTGAGATAAGGCTAAAGAGGGATGGAATTCCCGTGCCCCAGTGTCTTGATATCCACATTGTTTACCATCCTCCAAGCTTGCATAAACCTCTGACGGTAGCCTTGATCATCGCTTTCATAGTCGAACACCAAAACATGGATGAACATCTCATGAGGACCATCTCTTCGGGCATACCCAAACCGTCGTAAAGCTATGCAAGGGTTGTAAGTGATACCTCCCCTAACGCCAAGTAGAGGGACGTTAGGGAATTCCCCACAATGGTCAATGATAGAAGTATCATCCGAGGATCTTGAACACCAATGAATATCAGAGTGGGTGAGGGACATCATCCTTTGAGACCATGTCAATCTTTGCTCGTTCTTCAATGTTGATCGAGGTAGGTGTAAAATGAACCACTTGGCGAGTAGGGGAATACAACACAAAAGGGTACCTCTTTTCTTCATGGTGCGGGTATGGATGCAATGTAATATGTCTCCCAACAAGGTAGGTATAGGATTACGGGAGAGAAAGACTTTAATGGCATTTACATCTATGAATTGGTCAGAGTTGGGGAAAAGAACCAGACCACAGATGAGAAGGGCCAGGACGTCTTCAAAGGCTTAAAAATCCATATCTTCCCAGAATGAACGAGCTTTCTCTAATAGAAATTTGGCTAGGAACCCTTTGACTCTGCTTCTAGTCTCCCAATTTGCTATAATATCGGCCCTCTTCATTTTGCCCTTTTGATGATCTGATCAAATTTATTGAGGAATTATGGTCCAAACTTGATCAAATGACATATAGGAGTTCACAATGTTGATATGGATAAAAAATTATGAAGTTTGACTGTAAATTGGCCTTAGTTGACTTTTTCCCCAATACAACTGATTTTTAGGTCAACTGATCAATTGACTAAGCAAAAATGTGATCCAAGACATGAAACTTGACATGAGCAAACTTGAGGGTTCATAATGATTCATGAAAGTCATATGAGGCATTAAAAGTTCAATTATCCTTGTGCAATCTCAAACCCTAATTTCAGTCATCAATGCTTAATGAGGTGTCTTGAGCTAATCAACCCTAGTGCAGTTCTTGAACCAAAGGAGATCTTTGATAAATGAGAGGGAAAATTACATCTGGAAACTCTAGCTTCTATGTATCATGTGAATACTTGGAATGATATACCTCGAATTATAGTTCGACGACTTGATAGGCCTGCTCATGTGTTTACAACAGAAGAGGTAGAAGATGAGAAACCTTGGTATTATGATATCAAACATTTTCTTCAGACTCAGGAATACCCGATTGATGCATTGAATAAAGATAGAAAGACATTGAGAAGATTGGGTAGGAGTTTCCTCCTCAGTGAAAATGTGTTGTACAAGAGAAATTATGACATGGTCTTGCTTAGATGCGTGGATAGACATGAAGCAGCCATGTTGATGCATGTGATCCATGAAGTTTCATTTGGCACTCATGCCAATGGACATTCGATGGCTAAAACGATGCTAAGGGAAGGTTACTATTGGACAACAATGGAATATGACTGTTACAAATTTCCAAAGAAGTTCCATAAATGTCAGATTTATGCGGACAAGATTCATGTGCCTCTGACACTGCTCAATGTTATTTCTTCCCCGTGGCCTCTCTCTATGTGGGGTATTGACATGATTGGAATGATAGAACCCAAAGCTTCGAATGGACATCATTTTATCTTGGTAGCAATTGATTACTTACCAAATGGGTGGAAGCTACTTCATATGCTAATGTTACTAAGCAGGTGGTAGTGCGCTTCATTAAGAATAATCTCATATGTTGGTATAGTGTGCCGAGCAGAATTATCACCGACAATGGCTTGAATCTTAACAACAAGATGATGACAGAACTTTGTGGAGAATTCAAGATTGTCCATCATAATTCATCTCCGTACAAGCCGAAGATGAATGGGGCTGTTGAAGCTGCTAATAAGAATATCAAGAAGATTATCCAGAAGATGGTTGTTACTTATAAAGATTGGCATGAAATGCTCCTTTTTTCTTTACATGGATATCAGACATTTGTCCGCACTTCAACAGGAGCAACCCTGTTCTCCCTTGTGTATGGAATGGAAGTGGTGCTCCCAATCGAGGTTGAGATTCCCTCTTTGTGTGTGATAATGGAAACCAGGTTGTCATAGGCTGAATGGGTCCAGAACAGGTTTGACCAATTGAATTTGATCGAAGAGAAGTGAATGACGACTTTGTGTCATGGGAAGTTATACCAGAAGAGAATGAAGAAAGCTTTTGATAAGAAGGTCAAACCTCGTGAATTCTGAGAAGACAACCTCGTGTTTAGGAAGATCATGTCTTTTAACGCTGATTCTAGGGGCAAGTGGACTCCCAATTTTGAAGGCCCATATGTTGTCAAGAAAGCCTTCTCTGGTGGTGCATTAATTCTTGAAACTATGGATGGCGAGGAGTTCCCACGTCCCATGAATGCTGATACAGTCAAGAAATACTTCGCCTAAAGAAATAAAAGAACAACTCGCTAAGTTGAAAACCCAAAAGGGTGGCTTAGGCAAAAAGGAGCATCTCAGTAGGCCGAAAACCCGAAAGGGCGGTCGAGGCAAAAATTAGAGACATAAACAGAATAAATTCCCCGCTAAGTTGAAAACCCACAAAGGCAGCTTAGGCAAAAGTTAGGGACTTTCTTGGCAAGTAACCGCATCAGACAAGACTTGATCATTGAAGCAACATACTTCAACGGAAGCTGGTGCTCAGGATATCAAAGTTGTTAGATGGAATAGTGGTCATTGTATCTCAATGTATCTTTTCCATTATATATTACCATTTTCCAAACTTTGTAATTATCCACAGAGTCTCGCCATTAGCAGACTACCATTCTATCAATATAATTTGAGCTTTTATCCAATTCTTTGTATTTCTTATTTTATTCATCTTATAAAGACTCCGCTTATTATTGATAATAATTTTCAAAGCGAGAAGATTAAATAACAAAAATTGTTTTTCAAAAAGAATTTACAACTTACTTTTACTTAGATTTCATGATTCGAGTGGAAAACAAAGATGGTGATCCCAGGGATGGATGAACTCACGTAATTTTGAGAAGTTTTGTTTTCCCCGGGAAGGTTTTCTTAGGTTGTTTTCACTGGTATGCGCGTGTTTGTTGTATATTGAAGATGATACTAATTGGCGTATGGTGCAGTATCGGGTTTGTAATCTCGGTGTCCCCAGTAAACTATTGGTTTACTTTCTGTTTGTTGTGTTTGCTTAGTATGAGGTCTTTATTCCAGATTCCCCAGCGAGATCTTGCCTTATATGACGAAAGGCTTTGTTCCGTTGGTGTGCTGAGACAAACTATTTGCAAAATGTCGCTCTTTCTGCAGTGTTGGCATTGTTATTGGTAGTTATTTCCAAGGCAACTAGACCATGGCAATATATTTTCTAATAAGTGTTGAGACAGTTGTCAACTTTTGGGTTTTCACCTATCCAGTGTTGGACTTGATTTAAAATCCCCATGAGTTTGACCTATTTCTGTAATGTTGGCTTCTTGATTCCCCAGGAAGGCTATCCCATGGCATCTTTTGTTGGAATAAGTTTGCATGATATGAAGGCTCAATCCAGGACTCCCCAGTGAAGGCTTCGTTATTTGATAGAAGTCTTTCCCCCCGTGCATGTTGAGATTTTACTCATTCACGAAGCATCTCCCTTTCAGTAGTACTTGCATTTTGTTTGATTACCCGATAATCAGGCGAGGGAATTGTTCTATTTAAGAAGTGTTGAAATGGTTATCAACTTTTTGGGTTTTCGCCCGCCAAGGGCTGGGTTTGATTTAGAATCCCCATATTTTTTATTCCTTGTTGTTATGTTCGACTGGTTAAGTTGTTATCCCCATGAGGTTTCATAATTTCTCTCCAGAGAAGTTAGCGCAATACTTATCCTCAATAGTGAAGAACGTATCTCTGGTTTCCCCAGTGAAGGACATATCTTGGTTTCCCCTCTTCGATATGGTGTTGGCCTCCCCAATGAAGTCAGCACGAGGTCCCTAGTTGATATCTCGATGATAAGGCACTTTTCCCCCTAAGAGAAGTCTTTATGATATTTCCACAATGAAGTCAGCTCGAGATCCTCAGTCGATGTTTTGACGATACGGTTTCCATCAGCTTTATTTGAAATCAGTATCGCGATCCCCAGTAGAAGTGCAAACTGTAAAACATTTGTTTCCCCATTAAAGTATGAGTGTTGTTCCCCGGTGGAGCCTGGAGAAGGATGTTATATCCCTGTATCCCTACTGTTTTGTCGCTATGATTGGTTTACTTCCGGATTATGTTCCACCCCAGTGAAGTTAAGCTGCGAAATAGGATTTTCTTCCTCAATTGGTGCTTATTTTTCTTATGGGATGTTCATCTTGGATGAGATTTAGCCGAGTGTTATTGGTGCTCGAGTTGGATTTACTTGTTTATCCCCAGTGTTATATGTCTTTCCTGTCAGCATATACATGATAACACTCATACATTCATACATACATCATGCATAGCTAAATTTAGAAAATCATTGTTCATTCACATTCATTAATATTTTGTTGACATATTACCCTGTTTTGCAGAGTTGGGTTGTCCTGTCTCCAATAGAGTGCCAACTTTAAGCAAAAAGCGTATATTCCTTCAATTTCCCCACTGAGTTATCGCTCGTGGAATATTTTTGCTTTCGCCTTCCTGTACAGCTCTATATCTGGATGTTTTGGGTTTCCCTCTTGAGTTTATTTCTCAAAGGATGTATTTTGGCTAACTGTTTACCCTAGTTTATTTCTGGTTTGAATCTTTGTTTCCCAGCAATATTATTAATTTGGATTTTTGTAAACTTCGAGCCTTGGTTTGAGAATGCGCATTTATTTTGGCACGAGAAAACTTTTATCTCCTTAGCAGGAATATTTTGGCATTTCCTTAGGAAGCCATGATTCATTCCCTAGGAAGTCATATTTCTTTCCCCTGGAAGTCATATTTCTTTCCCCAGGAGGCTATATTGCTTTCCCCAGAAAGTCATTTTTAAAATCCTTCCTATAAGAGCAAGTGGTAGTCTCTTTATTTAAGACAACTTATATATTACCCTTTCCAGGAGGAATGCCTTGGTTAAAGAAGAAGTTGAGACCCGTTCTAGGTGAAACGCCAGAATTCTGGGAAAACTTGTTATCTTTTTTCTACCCTTAGTGAGCGTTGGTAGTTCATCCACAGTGAACGATGGTGCTATGATACATTTTATCTTTCTACCTTCAGTGAAAGTTGGTAGGTCACCTTCAGTGAAATTAGGTGATTGTTATATTTTTGCTACCCTCAGTGAACGCTGGTAGTTCATTGTCAGTGATCGGCGATGCTAAGATATATTTTCTCTTTCTACCTTCAGTGAAAGTTGGTAGGTCATCTTCAGTGAAAGTTGGTGATTGTTATCTTTTTGATACCCTCAGTGAACATTGGTAGTTCATCATCAGTGAACGGCTGTTCCATGATATATTTTCTCTTTCTACCTTCAGTGAAAGTTGGTAGATTACCATCAGTGAAAGTTGGTGATTGTTATCTTTTTGCTACCCTCAGTGAATGTTGGTAGTTCATCGTCAGTGAATGACAATGCTATGATATTTTATCTTTCTACCTTCAGTGAAAGTTGGTAGTTCACCTTCAGTGAAATTTGGTAGATCACCATTAGTGAAACTTGGTGATTGTTATCTTTTTGCTACCCTCAGTGAACGTTGGTAGTTCACTGTCAGTGAACGACAATGCTATGATATTCCTTCCTCTTACTACCTTCAGTGAAAGTTGGTAGTTCATTGTCAGTGAACGTCGATGATTTTTTCTCTCCACCTTCAGTGAACTTTGGTAGCCCACCTGCAGTGAATGTCAATATTGTTATTTCTTTTCTCTTTCTACCTTCGGTGAACGTTGGTAGTTCCGCCTTCAGAAAAAGTTGGTGTATCCTTTGGTCTTTTACCATTATCTATGATTCGGGTCTTTTGATTCACCACTGATTTATTTTCCTGATCGGGTTTCTCTTTTGATCCTTATTTCCTTTGCTACATCCCCAGTGGTGTTTTGTGTCCCTTTGAAATTGTTCATATACATCCATACTCATAAGCATTGCATCGCATCTTAGGGCCAAAAATAAGGTTTGTTTTATACTTAAGTATCTTCCATCACGTCGACACAAAGATTTTTTACCTTCCTATCTCCGGATAGAAGAAACTTAAATAAGGGCAGCTGTTGTACCCCAATTTCCCCCCCTAAGATCCCTTCATCATACCACATTGATTCAATTACAACATGATCACATTAGGGCTTTTGGTTCTCCTCCTTATCTTTAGCTTTGCTCTTTGAGGGTTCACCAAGCACCTTGACTTGTTTTTCTTTTGTTATCATGAATGATTTGTTTTGACTTTCCTTTTAATTAATAAAATGCAATGTTGGATTGTCTTACTTGTTAATAATGTAGGTAAAGGCAATATGGCTTAGCATGTTGATCCATGAGTTCATGATTTTATTTCCATGCCCTAGTCAATAAAGCTTGAGAAATTCAAACCTCACGATTGAAGTTGTTTTGGAGGAAATGGAATGGCAAGGTTTATTTTGGTTCACCATATTTCAAAGTTATCAAGATTGATTCAAAAGTACAAGGGGTTGATTGAAGAAGTTGTCATGTTTGGACAAGGTCTTGTTCCGATTGGTCACAAGTGCATATTTCTTTCAATTCTAAAGATATGGAAGTGGTTTTGGTTTCTATGAGCTCTAATTATCATCCTCAATAACTTCTATTTACAATGAAAAAGTATTGGTACAAGAAGGTTGTTTAAAATTGTCAAAGTTGCTCAAAGCATTTTCTTGATCTAGGAGCTAGGGTTGTGAACTTCAAAGAAGTATATCTTGCTCATCTTTTGGTATTTTTGAGTGATTCCAAAGGAATCCTTCCCTTCAAAGGGTTATTAACAAATCACTTCAAAATTTTCAAGGAGTTTTCATGTGGAAGAAACATGATGATGAAGAAACATTACAAGTCCTCCAGATGAACCCCCAATTTCCCATGTGTGACTTAAAATGATCATAACTTGGTCAACTTTTATCACCTTGAACCCATTATTTTTCCATAATGATATTGAGGATGCTAACTTTATTCCTTCTTTTATATGCAAAGTGAGAAAATGGATGGAAGATGCCCTAAGGATACAAAAGATTATAGGTCATTTCATGATTTTTTGCCAACTTCAACAATTTATAACTCTCTCAATTTTTGGATATTTTGAATGGTTTAAGTTTCAAAATGTCATTCAAGAGGTCTATTTCATGCCATCTTTTTTGGTCAAGAGCAAATTCCAAGAGGAAGGCTATGTTTGGATGAAAAACATTATAGGTCACTTTTGAAGAAAAACTTAAAACATTTCTAAGTATGAAAAGTCAACTTCTTTTTCCCAAATTTGACTCATTGCAACTTTCAGCTCAAACATCCATTTGATTCCATTATTTTCCAATTGCAAAGCTTGTAACCTCATCTTTCTAAAGCATCAAGAATCATGCCCTAAGACCCCTTGAGTTGAGAATTCCATTAATTTGAACTTGGGAACTTGAACTGAAGTTTCTTCAAAAGTTAGAATTTGAAATCATTGATTTATCTTCTAAACACTTTGTATTTGCACGTTATTACTTCTAAACATGTTTAGTGAACTTCCATAAGTGATTAGCATAGAAAATTGTGCGTTTTGGATGAGGTTTGATCAAATTAGAAGTCACACTTTTCTTGTTTGCAACTTCACACGATTTCCCTCCAAACTTCATCATTTCACATGCTTGAACATTCCATTTGATTCCCTATAAATAGAGGGTCACCCCTCATTCATTTCCTCAAGCTTGAATAGCCAAAATCACCCTGCCAAACTTTCTCCATAACTCAATTTTCTGTAACTTCGAAATCAGTGTTCAAGCCTTTTTCAATCCAATTTTTCTATCGATTCACCTTCCTTGATCTTCCCTGAAGCTAACTGTGATACGGTGGGAGAACTGACTTGGTATTTTGCGTTTGTGTTCGCAAATGTTTCGGTTTAGCAAGAGTCGCCACCGACTTTTTATTTTATCCTAAGGAAAGGTCAAAAAGCACAGGAAAAACCTTTGAGATGTTTTCTTGGGTTCAGGGAGTAGATTATAGAAAGGGAAGGTATTAGCACCCTTTCTATCCATGGTTATCCATGGGCTCTTAGTTATTTGCTTAGATCACTTGCTTTGCTTTTCAATTGTTTAAAATGGTGCTTTTCAATTGTTTGAAATGGTGCTTTGTGTGTGGTTTTGAAAGATGTTTTGAAAAGAGGCCATCGTTATTGCAACCTTTGTAATGACTCTTGTTTGAATGTATACAAAGGTGTTTTTGTCTTTTGAAAAGTTTTCAATGTTTGAAAGTAGGGTTTTGAAAATTGTGAAGTGTGTTTTGAAGATAGCAAGGATGTTTTTGCAAGTTTTGATCAAGTAACTAAGAGTCGTCTACCCTATTTTACTCAAAGAACTTTCTTATATTTTTAACCCTTTTAACAGTGTTGTTTCACCATTGTATTTGGTGAACA
The DNA here is from genome assembly GCA_948472305.1 of Vicia faba. NCBI lineage: Eukaryota > Viridiplantae > Streptophyta > Magnoliopsida > Fabales > Fabaceae > Vicia > Vicia faba. The sequence goes on from OX451738.1 coordinate 1,263,120,434, forward strand.
ACCTTGTGTTAGGATATTAAACGGGATAGGCGCGGGTCATCGTATAGACCATGATAGCAATGGTGTCAAGTATTTTTGGCAATTTTCTTGAGGGACTTGATCATTTTGTTTAGGCAACTCAGATAGCGTCATCGGGAGACTATGATCTTTTGTTTGTTTTTGTTTTGCCAAAGTACTTGACATGCATATCATGGCCCATTTTTGAAGGCAACAAGTGGATTGAAACCCTAGGGGTGCAAGTGTGCATTGTGTTTGTTTTTCATGCATTTTTGTCTTTTGATTAGGTCAAACTATTTGTTAGTTTTGATTTTGCATACAAACCCTAAGTCTAATCATGGCATAATTGAAAGTATTTAAAGGTGCGAGAATTTAAATTCTACACTATTACAACATGATATAGGGAGGGGGTACAAATTTGAATAGGGGATTATTTAGACAAGAAATTAAATTCTAAATTATTACAACCAAATTGAATGTGTAAGGCATAACAATTAAATATACAATATTTAAATAAATACAATAAATAAATATTAAATAAAATGTATTATGCAAAAAAAAGTTTTTTATGTATGTAAAAAGTATTTTTAATGTGAAATGTAAATAAATAAAAAGTCAATTTTAATTATTTTTGTTTTTAGGGCAAAAACCCTAATTTCTTAAATAAATAATATTATTTATTATTTATATACAATAATGCACCAATTTGTACAAAAATAAAAGTATATTAAAAAAAGGTATTTTTAGTATAAAATATTAATAAAAATAAAAATGTATTATTTTTGTGTTTTTTGTTCTAGTTATTTAATATATATATATATATATATATATATATATATATATATATATATATATATATATATATATATATATATATATATATATATATATATATATATATATATATATATATATATATATATATATATATATATATATATATATATATATATATATATATATATATATATATATATATATATATATATATATATATATATATATATATATATATATATATATATATATATATATATATATATATATATATATATATATATATATATATATATATATATATATATATATATATATATATATATATATATATATATATATATATATATATATATATATATATATATATATATATATATATATATATTAAATATATTAAGTGTGTATAAAAATAAAATAAATTATCTACAAAATGCATATATTTCAAGAAAATATTTTCAAATGTGTATAAAAATAATAAATGAAAATAAAAGTATTATTTGTATTATTTTTTAATTTAAACAAAATGATATAAAAGCATATAAACATTTTTATACTAGTAAAAAATAAAAATAAATGCCAAATAAATGTAAAAAAATATAACAATATTTTTGGATCATTTTTCATGTTTGAAAATAAAATATCAAAGTCAGAAATAAAATAAAAATGCAAAAATGATAAATATACAAGAAATGGGCCAGGGGGTGTAAAAAGAAAAGAGGGGGGGTGCCAAAAGCAAGCCTGTCCAGGCCCATCCCAAAACCAACTTCATCTTCTTCCTCTAGACAGAAACGCACGCGTTGTGTACAAATGCTATCTCCTGATTCTGTGCTTTTTTGACAAAACTCATAACATGAAACTTGTAGAGCATTAAACAACGAATCTAACCATATAAAAAACTTAAGCTAACTCTCTAAGACCAGAGAGAATTTCTCTAGCCCTAATTTTTAACCAAGTTTTTTCAGAAAGTTCATGAACGAAATTCTCCTAGCATAATTAATATAAATGAAAACTAAGCACATGTATGGTTTCAGGGCTATGAATACAACATCTTTCATTCACAAACCTAAGTCTAACTACTCCTAAATAGAGAGATAGAAGTTCATGAAATACCTGTTTCAGTTGAGTTCGAGCTGGACAATGCAACAACTTTCAATGGTGCTTGAGGTTCTTTTGAGCTTGCCTGATGTCCACTGAAGCTTTCCCAATGCTTAGTTTGTTTTGAAGTAGCCTGAATCGTGCTACATAACTCAACCTACAAAGCTTCCAAACAAAAATGGAAATGTGTGTTAATGGAGTTACAGTTGGCAATGAAGGTCTGGATTAGTTTAGGTGAGTTGAATGGAAGGTATTGGAACAAGTTTGAGGCAAAACGCACGAGGCAAAGTGGAGATGGAAGTGATTCTGCAGGGCTTACCCTGTTTTGCAGAAAAATGGAGATTTTGTGTGCAAGGAGGTTTGAGGGGTCAAGGGTTCGTGTTTCTTGCTTGCTAGGGTGTATGAAACTTGTTTGCAATGTTTGTGTAAGCCGACTATGGCTGGTTTTTGAGTTGGGAGGATTTAGACAAATTTCTTCTTTGTGAAGCAAGAATGTGTCACACTTGATTACAGGCATGTACCCTCTATCTTGTATGCTGCATACTTTCTCCTTGATACTTGCAATTTATGGATTTGATTTTGCTTCAGATTTATGGCCCCATGCTTCAAAGATCATGGTTTGACATAAAGTATAACTTTTCAAGAATGGAAATGCACCTTTTTCTAATTAAGGCTTAGTTTTGTGTACAATGCCCAAATGGCCAAAACAAATGCTTAGACTGATGGATTTGCATTCAATTAAGGAGTGTGAATTGGTTTAGAGGCCTGAAAACAAGTACAAGGCATGCTGGTTTGGAAATGCAAGTTGTATGAACATGTATTGGCCATGGATCAAAGTGAGTTTTTGCCAACTTCAAGCATTCGATTCTCCCTAACCACAAAGGTGTTTGAGGAGTTCTTGGACACTTTGGAAAGCTTGGAACATGTACTATAATCCATATTTGAAATTCAACTTGAAACTCCAAGTGGAACTATGTGAAAAATGGCCAAGAAGATGGGTCAAAATCCTACCTAAACTAGGGCAAAATTTCTCAAAGTTAAAAGTTTTAGGGACCCTTGTTCCAAAAATCATAACTTGAGATCCAAGATTCTTTTGAGAAAACTTTGTGAATAAAAGTTGTAGACTTTGTGATGGACTACAACTTTCATGTTGCCAGTTTTGTTTGAATCCATTTGCATCATGGTGAAAAAATGGGACAAAGTTAGGAAAACAAATAAGAAAATTTCATAACTTAGAAAATTTCTAAGTTATGAAAATTTTCCATTTCAAACCCTAATTTGTAATTTTGGGTTTCTTGATGAACAAGTTTCATAATTTTACATGTCTTGATGGAAAATGACTCTTGGCACTTGATTTTGACCAAAAAGTCAAAGATTGACTTTTTAGTGTATAGTGAAATTTTGATCAGTTGACTGAAAAATCCATCTGTCAATCTTATGCATTTGAGATCTTTTGAACTTGTTGAATAGGTCAAGACAATTCAATTTAGTCCTTGTGTCCATGGTTGAGCTTGATTTGCCATTGGCTATGTCAAACAGTCAAAAATTGCCCTTGTGCAGCCAAAACCCCAAAAATGACCATTCTGCCCTTTTGGTGATCTGATCAAATTTCTTGTGGAATTGTGATCCAAACTTGATCAAATGGTTCATATGAGTTCATAATGTTGATGTGGGTCAAAATTCATGAGGTTTGACTGTCAATTGGCCACAGTTGACGTTTTCCCCAATACATTTGATTTCTAGGTCGACTGTCCAATTGACTGGGCAAAAATTTGAATCAAGGTTTGAAACTTGGTATGGACAAACTTGTGAGTCCAACATGAAGTATGAAAGTCATTTTGGGAATTTTGGGTCAAAATATCCCTGTCCAAACTCAAACCCTAATTTAGGTCAACAGTGCAAGGAGGTGTCTTGAGCAGAGCAAACCCTAGCTTAATCTTGAGTTCCAAGAGTCTTGTGATGAGAAATATTGATAAAATGAGAGGGAAAATTTCGGGGTACAACAGTTTCACCTGTTCAATCTTCTTGAATCTGAAGAGTTAGATTTGCAAGTTTGCCTTTCGCGACTCGAAGGTAAAAGAGGATTGGACACTAGAGTGCCCGTAAATTTGCACTCGTCAAAATATAGCTGAGGAAATGGGCTTAAAGATGCCATTTGGAGATGGTAGAATCTCGCTGGAGATGGGGTTAAAGATGCCATCCATGAATGTTTGTTAAATTGCAATGTTGTAGGTCAGAAGAATGAGCATCAGAATGGTATCTGTTGTACCCCAAAATTTGCCCTCCCATATTCTTCAAAGTTTTGACAAGCATCATCTCAATTTGCTCAAGTCTACTCAAGGGTTGCATAGTCAAACCATCCTCCTAAGCCAGTCAAATTAGGGTTTTGGTTCTTGCAAGGAAGTTGAGGTTTTCAAGGGCTCAATCAAGTCCCATATGCCTATACATATCCTCAAGCATCTACATGGCAAGTTTCAAGGCTCACAGCATCAAGTTGCACAATCAAAAGCTTCATTTGGTTCACAATCAACTGCAGGGGCAAAATGGTCATTTGACAGTCAAAAGTCAAAATTTTTGGTCAACATCTTATTTTGAAGCCACAATCATCATTTGATCAATTCTTGATCATGATTCTACAAGAATGGCTCAAAAGTCATCAAGATGCAAAAGTTTCTATTTTTGAAAAGTTGGAAAGTCAACTGTAATTTGACCAAGGCATAACTTTTTAATGGTTCATCAGAAAAATCCCATCCAATTCTCATTTTGAAGGGGATGACATTTCCTACAACCCATCTTCACATTCCAAATCCAAGCAATGCTCTCACAAAAAGTTATCAATTTCTACATTATAGGTCAATTTCAAAAGTCAACAAAAAGGCACTTTAAGTCAAAGACCATAACTTGAGATTGGTAAATCAAAATGACATGAGACCAAAGGAATTGGTTAGAGGACTTCAAGACCTTTTCAAAATGTCCAAGAACATGTTCATAGGATCAAAATTGAGCAAGATATGCATTGGAGAAGTTGGGAAATATTTGGGAATTTGCAAAAGTCAACTTTGCCCAAAACACTTCATTTTTGCTAATGGGCCTCAAATTCCTTCTTGAATCTTTACCCAAGGATTATGCACGACCCATTAAGATTAATTTGAATTATTTTCTTATTTTTATTAATTATTTGGATTTTTAATTGATTAATAATTCATTTAATTGATTTAATTGTAGGAAAATTCAAAAGATATTATTTTCAAATCTTTTGTGGAGCAAATATGATCAACACATGCTGAAGATTTCATATATCAATCAAGGAGACAAAATCATCCAATTTTAGCAAGTTTTATCAATCAAAACATTGGAAAAGATTTGATTGGAAATCAAGGATGCAAAACATTATGCCATGGATCTTTTGCCCAAAGATATAACATAATTCATTCCACTATATGTACTGAAGCTTAACCTAAAATCATTCACGTGCAAGCTGCTATCAAACACCATAAACCAAATTCCAAAAATTGAAGAAAAGTTGAAAACTGAATTCAACCTTCCAGGCCAATTCAAGCCTTTTTCTTGATTCCAATACCTTGCTGGGACATTCAGGGACGATTTGCAATCAAGAACAAGCCCTAACACTCAAAGAATCACCTCAAACAGTCACACGGTTTACTATTCTTTTCCATAATCGAAACTCAAGTTTTATGCCTCATTAACATGTTTTAATTATTGCTTTGCATTGCTAACATCATTCTGAAGCTTTTGGTATTGATTAATTGCCTTATGGTGCCCTGAAACGCAAAACACCATTAATGAAATCTAGGGTTTCAGAGCTCTCAATTTATGGCTTTACAATATAAGCAAAATCAGAACCTCTCATGGCTATGGTTAAATTCGTCAGGATGAGACGAACACATTGATACCCTCGCGCCCTTTTTATATTACATGTAGACCTAATCGCTATTATTGGCAATTTTATTTTGTGGGGGTTTAAAACCCCCGCTATTTGTTTGTTTTTCTTACAGGCCAACGAAGAAGATGACGTGCTGGCAACATATGACTGGATGATTCAAATAATATGCGCGCGTTTTTCTTTATTGCATAATTGTTTGGTTTCTTAATATATTATTTATTGATCAGTATTATAACAAAAGCGCTCAACTGGCTCAGTGGAAAGGGACGTGTCTGGCAATTGTTGGGACCTGGGTTTGATTCCCAGGTCCACCCCAATATTTATTTCTATTTTCATAACATGATTCTATACAGGCCATTCAATGCATTTCACCATGTATCTCACCTCCACTCTTGCCAAGTGGCCATGAAGCTCAATCCAAAGGCCAAGGATGGTTGACAACCATGTTCTCGAGTCAAAGCGTGCATAGCCAATCCAGAAAGTCAACAAGGGCTTTGTGTTGTTGGGCCTGAAATCTGCAAAGTAAACCTCCCTTTGGGTCATCAACCCCCCCCCCCCCTGGTTAATTACTTCGTTTCTTCTTATTTTTATTTTGTTTTTCTTTTAATTACTAATTATTATTTAATTAACTAACAAATTAATATTTTTAATAAATTCAGAGATCACAAAATTGTAAATATTTTTATTATTTATTATTGTTACTATTAACTATTATTTTTGTAAATAAAATACTAACAAATAAATTAGTTAATTTAGGTTTAATTTCAATCTTTTTTTCATAAATAAATAAAAATCATATAGAATTAGGGTTTAACAATTTTCAATCATATTTTCTTATTATTAATATTTATTAATTATTATTATTTTTGTAAATAAAATGTAAATTAATTAATTTAGTTAATTAGGTTAACTTTGACATTTTTATAATAAGTAAAATAAACTTAGAACTAGGGTTTTCTTGATCTTTTAATTACCTTTTCTTTTTATTTTCATTAAAAAATATATTAAAACATTAAAAAACATTTTGTTTCTTTTAATTAATTAATTAATTAGTTTAGGGTTAATATTTAATTAAATGCAAAGGATAAAAAACTCATATTCTCTCAAAAGGGTCAAAACCCTAAGGACGTTCCAATTTAATTTCTTTCGCGCATTATTCTTATTTTTGATTATTTATGTAACTGTTTCTGGAATGTAATAGTTAATTAGGTTTTATTGCTTTCTTTAACTTTCCGCACTTATTTTCCAAAACGGGTTTTTGTTTTTGGCGATGTATAGACCCGCGCCTTGTAATAGCGTAGCTTTACCTTTCCGCACTTTAATTTTCCGCACTCTTAACTGTTAATTATGCATGACAAGACTTGCTTGACAAATAAAATCAATCAGTAGCTCACAAAAATGCATGTTCAAAGATAAATATAAACTGAAACAACACACAAGCACATGCCACTCCTAGGGTACGCCTCACTGGTTGCCTCGAACGTGGTCGTCAAGTATAGGGTGTCTTAGAGGTCGCCCTCCTGTCTAAAGATCCAGTTCCCTCGAAACGGTTGCCTCAGATAAAAGGATCTAGGACATTAGGGTTACTTCTAAGGTGTCCTACTATTGCTTTGGTGACCACACTGTCCCTAATAATCGAATTGACCCGAACAACTCCAACGATGGTGCTACCTACCTCTCTATGGTGGGATAGCACTATCTAAAGGACTCTTACACAGCCTAATTCCTTAGAGTAGGTAGATTCTCATGGGTACTTGCTCTTTTCAAAACAAACAAAACATCTTTTCACACTGACACTTTCAAAAGTTTTCAAGCAAAATTTTTCATACACTCTTGAGGACTGATACAAGAGTTACTTAGAAATTTTTCAAACGAAACTTTTTCAAAACCCACTCACACATTTGAAAAGCAAACAAATTTTGAAAACATAAGAGCAAGTACCTAAGAGCCCATGGATAACCATGGATAGAAAGGGTGCTAACACCTTCCCTTTCTATAATCTACCTCCCGAACCGAGAAACATCTCAAAAAGGAATTTTGCTGTGCTTTTGTCCTTTCCTTGTTGGAGAAAATAAAAGACGGTGGCGACTCTTGCTTACCGCGACATTTCACGAACCAGCTTTAAACAGTCAGTTCTATTTCCACCGATCACAGAACTGGCGACTCTGCTGGGGATATTTAATAAGTGAGGTGTACCTTAGGATTAGATCATACTTATGTTTTCAATTGCTTTGCTTTTATTGCTTTATATTTTTGGGCATTGTCTTGGAGTTTCATAGATCCTAACCCGGATCTGGGGATACCCTTTTAGGTAGCATAAGCTGTGAGGGACCTGTCCGGCGTAGACCGACACGGGTGAAGCAGTGGCTACGTTGGTGTGACACTTTGGTCTATACCGATATCCCTTGTGTTGCAACGAGGAGAATATGGGTCTTCTGAGGAGTTATTAAGCACCAACCGACCTTAGAACCCTAATTTGACTCAACTTGGCCATATAACAGTAGCAGTATGCTACACCCATTGAGGCTAAACTCTCGCGATGGTTTTGGCCGCAAGAAAAGATTGCGACGCTGGAGTTATGACCGATTGAGGGTAGTCAGTGATATTGGGATCCTCTAGAACCCGGTTATTTTTTATAGGACAGGTCTTAACCAACGAAACTGAAAGAGGGTAGTACCTGAACTTCATGCTGGCCTAAACTCTAAGGGCTGTCTTGTGTGACTTACATGCCTTATCATGTTTTCCTTTGTGAATATTTGTGGTGTGCTTTATCATAACATCATACCATCATACCATTGCATGCATCCTGCATAAGGACTGACACATTTCAAAGACAAGAGGGTTTCATCTTTGCTCTGTTTTGTAGGATATTATGATGCCTGTGCGAAGGAATACTATCCGGCTCAACTTTGTTCACCCACCTGATTTGCTTAAAGAGTTGGTTGACAGAATTCCAAACACTACTTCCTTCATCCAGAGGCATGGTTCTCTTCTCGGTTTAGTCACTTCAAAGTGGGACCAACAACTGATGAGTGTCTTGACCCAGTTTTATGATCCCTTGTACAATTGCCTCACCTTTCAAGACTTCCAGCTGGTCCCTACCCTGGAAGAATTCTCTAATTTGCTTGGTATCCCTATCTTGGATCGGACTCCCTTCACTGGTTGGGAAAAGACTCTTAGGCTTGAGGAGATTGCTTCAGCCCTTCCCTTGACCAACAAGGAGGTAATGGACAACTGGGTGCCTAGAAGCAGAGTTAAGGGCTTCTTGGCTAAGTTTCTGATTGGTAAAGCTAACAGTTTCTGGAATGACTTAGACTTCAGGGCGTATGAAGACATTCTGGCTCTCTTAATCTATGGTCTAGTTTTGTTTCCAAATCCTGATAACTTTGTCAACGTCAATGCCATAAGGATCTTCATGTCTCGGAACCCTGTGCCCACTCTCTTGGGTGATATCCTGCAACAACTCTATGCTCGTACTGCCCGAAGACGAGGAACTCTGTGGTGTTGTACTCCTTTGTTAGTGAGGTGGTTTATTTCTCACCTCCCTAAGTTCGTGCTGAAGAACAAAGAAGGAAGAGACTGGGCTCATAGGTTAATGTCTCTCAGTGATAATGACATCATTTGGACTCTCAGGGGTTTGGATGAAGTAGCTGTTATTGATCGTTGCGGAGAATATCCTAATGTCCCTTTGATTGGTACCCAAGGAGGAATCTCTTATAATCCATGTCTAGCTCTCCGTCAGTTTGGAAGAGCCAGAAGAGCAGGGCCTCATGAGATGTTGGTGCCTCACATCAGTTTTGAGTTCCAGGTAGGTAGTGACGAGCTGCGTCGTAGATTCATCAAGGCTTGGGACAGAATTCACAAAGCTGACCCACATGAGTTGGGACCGAAGACTTCTCTACCTATGGAACCCTACTACAGGTGGGTCCACATCCGTGCTCAGAAGTTAGGTATGCCATACGAAGCTGTCAGGCCTATCATACTTGAATTTCCTGATAGAGACGGGGTTCCTCCAACTGTAATCCCTCCTCAGATGCCCAATGATGTTGATACACTAAAGAGGTCTTGGGCACAACTGCAAGAAGAACGGGAGTCTTATCGGGAAAGGTTCAACGAGCAGGAACAGAAAATCCAGAAGCTGACAAAGCAGTTGGAGAACGAGCGGGTCCTGAATGACTATATCCGCACTGAGAGGAGGAGGCCATGGGAGCACTGATGGGCCTTGGATATTTCTTTTATAGCTTTTATTTCCTTTTCAGTATTTTCATTTATGTAACGCCTAAGGGCAATTTCTTGAACAATTCCAAGTTAAATCTAATGAAGTGTGTTTCCTTTTTGTTTACAAAGTTGAACCTCGATTGTCTTTGAAAACATAAATCATACGCATTTCATTCATCATATGCATCACAGGTACTCTTTTTTACAGGTTGTTTAATCTTCTTCGCTGTTTATTTCAGCAGTCATGATGAATCCTGAATCATCCAACAAACAAGCTATCAAGGCCCTCCAGGCCCAGAACGCCCAGTTTCAAGAGCTGGTCATGAGCTTAGCCCAAGGTCAAGAGGAATTGAAGGCTCTGCTGGTGAAGAAGAAGAAGAAGAGGATTGTGCTATTCAACACTGGACGAAGGTTAGGCAATACACTGCAAAATGAGGCTGATCAAGCTACTTCCTCTATAGGGAAGGACAACCCCCAAGGGGGAAGGGTTCCTAGTCCTGTGGTCTCCGACAACGAGACGGATTTCAATGATGAGCAGTACCCTCCTGCTGAAGACAGGTACAAACAGCTAGAGGATCGTCTGAGTGCCATGGAGATCCAGCATGTGCCTGGGTTGGATTTTGGCGATCTAGGTTTATCTTCTAGGGTGGTGATCCCACACAAGTTCAAGGCGCCTTCTTTGGCGAAGTATGACGGGGCTTCCTGCCCTAAGCTGCATCTCAGATCTTATGTGAGGAAGATCCAACCATATACTGCAGACAAGAACTTATGGATCCATTTCTTCCAGGATAGCCTTTCAGGGGCTTAACTCGAGTGGTTCTATCAGTTGGATGGAGCCAGTATTCGAAACTGGGAGGACTTGGCTACTGCATTTTATAAGCAGTATCAGTATAATGCCAACCTCGCTCCTAAACGTACCCAACTCCATGGTATGTCGCTAGGATCGGGAGAAGGTTTTAAGGATTACGCGCAAAAGTGGAGAGACCTGGCTGGCAGGGTGCAGCCACCGTTGACTAACCGTGAACTCGTGGACATGTTCTTGGGGACCCTGTCTGGTCCATTCTTCAACCACCTGATTGGTAATTCTTCTGCAGGGTTTACAAACCTCATTCTAACCGGGGAGAGGATCGAAGCTGGTATCAAGTCGGGGAAGATACAGAAAGGTGCATCCTCAAGTGCTGAAAAGAAACCCTTCAAGAAGGAAGCTAGTGCTGTTTATGGGTCGAGGAAACAGAATAAACCAGAACGCCGCCAAGCTGTCAACGCGGTGGTAATTTCAAAGCCTGCTACTGCTCCTCAGCAATATAACCAATAAAGGGGTGAGAGACCCAGAAGGGAGTACACTCGGCTCAGTATGACCCTCTCCCAGATATTGCTGTAACTGCTGTCAACCAATCTGGTAACTGTCAAAGAAGCTCCGAAGGTAGTGAATACAACCTCTCCAAAGTACAACCCCAATGCCCGTTATTCTTATCACTCTGATAGCCGGGGGCATTCTACTGATGATTGTTGGGCACTGAGGAATAAGGTTCAGGACCTTATTGATGCTAAAGAGGTTCAGTTCGAGGCGCCCGAGAAGCCTAATATGGTGACAGCTCCCATGCCCAACCATGGAGTAAATGCTATTAGGGATGACGACGATGTGGAGGAATCTGAATTCGACAGCTGGATCTACCCAACGACCAACGGTGGACTGAGCAACTGGACTGCAAAAGACTTCATACCTATTACTTTTGTCACTCAGTAATGAACTCCTTTGTTTTAAATTTGTAACGAACAATAATTTGAAACTTTATGGCCCAGTGTCTTACCCGGGGCACCGTGGCTTCATCTGTAAGGGCTTATTATTTGTCATTTTCATATATCATGAATAAAAGCATTGGACGTTTTTCGCATTTCAAATCTTGTGCTCCCTTTATTTCTTTATTATATATTGCAAAACAACTATATTTACACACACTCACTCATACAGGTTCCAATCCACTCTGGATCTCACTGGTAACGACTCTGCTACTTCCAGTTATGACTTTGAAAATCCGATCAACTTAGCCGAAGACGAAGGTGAAGATGATTGCGAAGTGCCTAGTGAGCTTGCAAGATTGTTACTCCAGGAAGAGAGGGCCATTCAGCCACATGAAGAGCCAGTGGAAACGGTAAATCTGGGTACGGAGACAGACAGAAAGGAAGTCAAGATTGGTGCCAATCTAGAGCTCAGTGTGAAACAACGGTTGATTCAAATGCTACATGATTATGTGGAAATCTTTGCCTGGTATTACGAAGACATGCCTCGGTTGGACACCGACATTGTGGTTCATCACCTCCCTACCAAGGAAGACTGCCCTCCGGTTAAACAGAAGGTCCGCCGTATGCGTCCAGAGATGTCTGAGAAAATCAAGGCTGAGGTTATAAAACAATTTGATGTCGGGTTTCTAGCAGTGACTTCTTACCCTCAGTGGGTTGCCAACGTGGTTCCAGTGCCGAAGAAGGATGGTAAGGTCCGAATGTGTGTTGATTACAGGGATTTGACCAGGGCGAGCCCCAAGGATGACTTCCCTCTACCTCACATCGACGTTCTGGGTGACAATACTGCTCAGCACAAGGTGTTCTCCTTCATGGACGGGTTCTCAGGATATAATCAGATCAAGATGGCTCCTGAAGACATGGAGAAGACCACTTTTGTTACTCAGTGGGGCACCTTTTGCTACAAGGTCATGCCTTTTGGGTTGAAAAATGCTAAGGCAACCTACCAACGGGCCATGGTTGCTTTATTTCATGACATGATCCATCATGAGATAGAAGTGTATGTCGACGATATGATTGCAAGGTCCCAAACTGAGGAGGAACACCTTGACCATCTGCAAAAGCTGTTTGACCGTCTGAAGTTGTACAAGCTGAGGTTGAACCCAAACAAGTGCACCTTTGGGGTAAGATCTAGAAAACTGCTAGGTTTCGTCGTAAGCAACAAAGGTATTCAAGTGGACCCTGCCAAAGTAAAAGCCATACAAGAGATGCCAACTCCCAAGACAGAGAAAGAAGTCAGAGGTTTTCTAGGACGGCTGAACTATATTGCCCGATTCATCTCGCACCTAACTGCTACCTGTGAACCAATCTTCAAGCTACTGAAGAAAGATCAAGTAGTACGTTGGAACGATGAATGTCAGGCCGCTTTCGACAGAATCAAAGAGTATCTCCAAGAACCACCCATTCTTATGCCACAGGTTGAAGGGAGACCTCTAATCTTATACTTGACAGTACTTGACAGCTCAATGGGGTGTGTGCTGGGGCAGCATGACGAGTCTGGCCGAAAAGAGAACGCCATTTATTACCTTAGCAAAAAGTTTACCGACTGTGAGACCCGATACTCACTGCTCGAGAAAACTTGTTGCGCTTTGGTATGGGCTGCTCACCGACTGAGGCAGTATATGTTGACTCACACTACTCTCTTGATTTCAAAAATGGATCCAATCAAGTACATATTCAAAAAGCCCGCTCTGTCCGGAAGAATAGCAAGATGGCAGATGATCTTGACTGAATATGACATCCAGTACACGACTCAGAAAGCAATCAAGGGAAGTGTATTGGCAGACCATTTGGCACACCAAGCAGTGGACGACTACCAATCTATGAACTTTGAATTTCCAGACGAGGATATCATGGTGGTGACTGATTGTGAAGTACCTGGACCAGATGAAGGACCTGAGGAAGGATCCCGATGGTCTATGCACTTTGATGGAGCCTCAAACGCTTTGGGTAACAGTATTGGCGCCGTGATCATATCTCCAAAAGGCACTCATACTCCACTTACCGCCCGACTATGTTTTAACTGCACCAACAACATGGCGGAGTATGAGGCATGCATCATGGGTCTCCAAGCTGCAATTGACTTAAGGATGAAGTTTCTGAGTGTCTTTGGAGATTCTGCTCTCGTGATCAATCAGATCAAAGGCGAGTGGGATACGAAACACCCAAATCTCATTCCTTACAAAGAGTATGTGTTGACATTGATCCCCCATTTCACGGAGATAACTTTTGAACACTTCCCAAGAGAGGAGAATCAGTTGGCGGACGCGCTAGCTATGATGTCTTCTATGTTCAAAGTAAAATGGGATAACGAGGCTCCCCAGATCATCATCTGGAAACTGGATGAACCTGCATATTGTTGTGATCTTGAGACTGAAGAGGTAACTGAAAAACCTTGGTATCATGAAGTAAAGAGATACTTGGAAGCTCAAGAATACCCCGAGGGTGCATCTGTTAATGACAAAAAGTTTCTGAGAAGGTTCACGGCAAAGTCCTTCGTCATCAATGGCATTCTATACAAGCGAAACCATGATTCAACTTTACTGCGTTGTATGGATAATACTGAAGTAGAAAAGATCATGGCAGAGTTACATGAGGGCACCTTCGGAACACATTCCAGTGGACATACCATGGCAAAGAAAATCCTTCAAGCAGGATATTTTTGGTCCACAATGGAAGCTGATTGTTACCAGCACTCTCGGACATGTCACAAATGCCAGATCTATGCTGATAAGGTGCACATTCCTCTAGTTCCTCTGAACGTCTTGACAGCACCATGGCCTTTTGCGATGTGGGGCATTGATATGATCGGCGAGATCAGACCTACGGCATCTAATGGGCATCGCTTCATCCTGGTAGCAATTGATTACTTCACAAAATGGGTTGAAGCAGCTTCCTACGCTACGGTAACCAAAAACGTCGTGGCACGGTTCATTCGGCACAACCTGATCTGTCGATACGGCGTCCCGGAAAGGATCATTACGGACAATGGCACCAATCTCAACAACAAGATGATCACTGAGCTCTGCGAGCAATTCAAGATATAGCACCACAACTCTTCTCCTTACCGGCCGAAGATGAATGGGGCTGTCGAAGCGGAAAATAAGAATATCAAGAAGATTGTGCAGAAGATGACAGTGACCTATAAAGATTGGCACGAGATGTTACCGTTTGCTCTTCATGGGTACCGCACCTCAGCACGGACGTCAACAGGAGCAACACCCTTTTCCTTGGTATACGGCATGGAGGCAATCTTTCCTATTGAAGTCCAGATACCCTCTCTCCGAATAATGAAGGATGCAGGTTTGAGCGAAGATGACTGGATCCAGACTCGGCTTGATCAATTAAACCTAATCGATGAAAAGAGACTCACCGCTATTTGTCATGGTCAAACGTACCAAAAACGGATGATCAGGGCATTTAACAAGAAAGTCAGACCACAAGAGTATCAAGTCGGAGACCTGGTAATCAAGCGCATCATCCTTCCTCAAAGTGATCCCAGGGGAAAATGGACCCCTACATAGGAAGGGCCATTTGTGGTTAAACATATCTTCTCAGGAGGAGCTATGATTCTAACCACCATGGATGGTGATGATCTTCCTCACCCCGCCAATGCAGACATAGTAAAAAGATACTACGCGTGATTAAAGACCCTCTAGGTTGACACACCTAGGCAAAAGTAAGGGCTTCCCGGCGAACCAAAAGGGTTCGGGCAAAAATAAGGGATGAAATGAAAAAAATATGTACACCTGGCAAGTCGAAAACCTGAAAAGGCGGCTTGGGCAAAAATGGGTATCCCGGTGGACCGAAAACCCGAAAGGGCGGTCCAGGAAAAAGTTAGGGATTAAAGCGTAATACTATGTCTCATTGGATCACCTTGCATCCAGAATTCGACATCAACTATCAGGTTCAAACGGCATCGATCAGTCAGCTTCATCTTCAACTGAGCAGCAAAGTGATGAGACGCTTGAAGACATAAAGGCGATAGCAGAGTTGGAACCCAGTGGGATTATTCTTTTCACATAGCTGTTTTGTTTCCCTTTTGTATAAAACTCTATCTTGTTCGGCAGCGTTCTCTTACTAGGACGTCAGCCTCTTGTACATAAACGCCTATTTACAGGAAAATTCCAAAAATCAATACAAATTCACTTTTCCATACAAATTGCCAATTATTTTTCCTTTTTCTGCTTTGTCTTGTGAAGAACGTCCAATGATCATTTCTGATATATGCATTTGATATTAATTGCTAACTCATAAATATTTGCATACGAAACAAAGGATTAATTACAGGTGACATCAGAAACAGGGGCAATAATGAGTTGTCTAAGCGATCTAGTTGCTCTATCCACCAAGGTACTAAGGTAGGCGGAAGAATGTAACCAAGATACCTTCACTCCCCGCAGAGTAAGACAGGGTTCAACAGTACTCTCGCCCGAGCAGAGTTGATCTCCCGACAGCTCTAAAAGGCACAACATCTCCAGCAAGTCAGCGATACTCTCCCCAAGCAGAGTTTGCCTACTGTCAGCCTTAAGGAAGTTGGGTACCCCCAGAAGATCTTAATATTCCCCCAACGGAGTATACAGTTGCCCAAGTCCTAAGCAAGCATCCCCGACAGTCTTGATATAAGATTGTTCCTCGGTGGAATACCAGACACCCCAATGGAGCTATTCCACAGTGCAGTCCAAAGTCTCCCCAGGAGAGTTGAATCAATCTCCCCAGTAGGAAGCTTATTCCCAGTAGATTCTGGAAGCTTATCACCTGCAGAGTACGAACGCATCTCCCCGGCTCTATTCAAAGGTTATTCTCCACCAGAGCTTATAACTGGGTTATCCTCAGCTAATTACCACGGCAAGATCGTCCTTGGCAAAGTTCTTCCTATCCCCCAGCGAAGTTCATCAAAATTTCCCAACAAAACTTATCAACGGTATCCCCAGCGGAGTTATCATCAAATCTCAGCGAAGTATCTCTTCCCACAGAGTAATTCCCCACAGAGTAATCTCTCCAACAAGTTTATTCCCCAACGGAGTCATCTTCTCCTACCGGTTTATTCTTGAAATCATCGGCCCCAGCGGAAACGAAGAACTCTACTCTTCAACGTCAGCCCAGGATTCAAGTTCCCGGCATTCGTCAAGGATTGATTTTCCTAGACGAAAATACATTCATAAACATTTCACATTTCATACATCCTGCTTACATACATGATAAAGTGCATACGACACGACCTCATTTACTCTGGAGAACATCATAACATCATGCATTTCATACATCATGACATTGCATACAACTGATGTTTTGACTTTTCAGGAAAAAGGTCAATCCAAAGATGATTACTATCAACTGTCGCAGTTCCAGATTCGCTACCTGTATCTAGCCAGGGCATATCTGTGAGCGATTGATTGTGGATTCGACACCTGTATCCAGCCAGGGCATGTCTACATGAAGAGTTTAGAGATTCGATTCCTGTATCTAGCCAGGGCATATCTGTAGACGACTAATTCCAGCTTCGATTCCTGTATCTAGCCAGGGCATATCTGTGAGTAACTGATTGTAGATTCGATACCTGTATCTAGCCAGGGCATGTCTGCATGAAGAATTTAGAGATTCGATTCCTGTATCCAGCCAGGGAATATCTGTGATTGTTTGTAGATTCGATACCTGTATCCAGCCAGGGCACGTCTGTAAGCAACCTTTTGAAGTTCCAGATTCGATACCTGTATTTTAGCCAGGGAATATCTGTGAGTAACTGATTGTAGATTCGACACATGTATCCAGCCAGGGCATGTCTGCATGAAGAGTTTAGAGATTCGATTCCTGTATCCAGCCAGGGCATATCTGTAGACGACTAATTCCATATTCTATTCCTGTATCTAGCCAGGGCATATATGTGAGTAACTGATTGTAGATTCGATACATGTATCTAGCCAGGGCATGTCTGCATGAAGAGTTTAGAGATTCGATTCCTGTATCCAGCCAGGGCATATCTGTGATTGTTTGTAGATTCGATACTTGTATCCAGCCAAGGCACGTCTGTAAGCAACCTTTTGAAGTTCCAGATTCGATTCCTGTATCTAGCCAGGGCATATCTGTGAGTAACTGATTGTAGATTTGACACCTGTATCCAGCTAGGGCATGTCTGCATGAAGAGTTTAGAGATTCGATTCCTGTATCCAGCCAGGGCATATCTATAGACGACTAATTCCAGATTCGATTCCTGTATCTAGCCAGTGCATATCTGTGAGTAACTGATTGTAGATTCGATACCTGTATCTAGCCAGGGCATGTCTGCATGAAGAGTTTAGAGATTTGATTCCTGTATCCAGCCAGGGCATATCTGTGATTGTTTGTAGATTCGATACCTGTATCCAGCCAGGGCACGTCTATAAGCAACCTTTTGAAGTTCCAGATTCGATACCTGTATCTAGCCAGGGCATATCTGTGAGTAACTGATTGTAGATTCGACACCTGTATCCAGCCAGGGCATGTCTGCATGAAAAGTTTAGAGATTCGATACCTGTATCCAGCCAGGGCATATCTGTAGACGACTAATTCCAGATTCGATTCCTGTATCTAGCCAGGGCATATCTGTGAGTAACTGATTGTAGATTCGATACCTGTATCTAGCCAGGGCATGTCTGCATGAAGAGTTTAGATATTCGATTTCTGTATCCAGCCAGGGCATATCTGTGATTTTTTGTAGATTCGATACCTGTATCCAGCCAGGGCACGTCTGTAAGCAACCTTTTGAAGTTCCAGATTCGATACCTGTATCTAGCCAGGGCATATATGTGAGCGATTAATTGTAGATTCGATACCTGTATCTAGCCAGGGCATATCTGCATGAAGAGTTTGAAGAACAACACCTGTAACAGGCCAAGAGATTACCTTTCTTTCTCAGGTACGCAAGTTCTCGCTAAGGAATCTCTTACGCGATTGACACCCCGATGGCCTTTGTAAGCCCATCTCCACAACTATCCATTACACTTCCAAATGGCATCTATAAGCCCATTCCCGACAAGGTCCTGTCACATCCAGATGGCATCTATAAGCCCATCCACCTATCCACCATCTTTCCAAATGGCATCTGTAAGCCCATTCCCGACATCACAATGCTGATACTCTACTATGCGAGTGCAAATTTTTGGGCACTCTAGTGTTCAATCATCTTCCACCTTCGGATCACGAAAGGCTCGCAAGCCAATCTACATCCTCAGGTCTAAGAAGATTGAACAGGGGCAACTGTTGTACCCCAAAATTTTCCCTCCCATATTCTTCAAAGTTTTGACAAGCATCATCTCAATTTGCTCAAGTCTACTCAAGGGTTGCACAGTCAAACCATCCTCCTAAGCCAGTCAAATTAGGGTTTTGGTTCTTGCAAGGAAGTTGAGGTTTTCAAGGGCTCAATCAAGTCCCATATGCCTATACATATCCTCAAGCATCTACATGGCAAGTTTCAAGGCTCACAGCATCAAGTTGCACAGTCAAAAGCTTCATTTGGTTCACAATCAACTGCAGGGGCAAAATGGTCATTTGACAGTCAAAAGTCAAAATTTTTGGTCAACATCTTATTTTGAAGCCACAATCATCATTTGATCAATTCTTGATCATGATTCTACAAGAATGGCTCAAAAGTCATCAAGATGCAAAAGTTTCTATTTTTGGACAGCTGAAAAGTCAACTGTAATTTGACCAAGGCATAACTTTTTCATGGTTCATCAGAAAAATCCCATCCAATGCTAATTTTGAAGGGGATGACATTTCCTACAACTCATCTTCACATTCCAAATCCAAGAAATGCTCTCACAAAAAGTTATCAATTTCTACATTATAGGTCAATTTCAAAAGTCAACAAAAAGGCACTTTAAGTCAAAGACCATAACTTGAGATTGGTAAATCAAAATGACACGAGACCAAAGGAATTGGTTAGAGGACTTCAAGACCTTTTCAAAATGCCAAAGAACATGTTCATAGGATCAAAATTGAGCAAGATATGCATTGGAGAAGTTGGGAAATGTTTGGGAATTTGCAAAAGACAACTTTGCCCAAAACACTTCATTTTTGCTAATGGGCCTCAAATTCCTTCTTGAATCTTTACCCAAGGCTTATGCACGACCCATTAAGATTAATTTGAATTATTTTCTTATTTTTATTAATTATTTGGATTTTTAATTGATTAATAATTTATTTAATTGATTTAATTGTAGGAAAATTCAAAAGATATTATTTTCAAATCTTTTGTGGAGCAAATATGATCAACACATGCTGAAGATTTCATGTATCAATCAAGGAGACAAAATCATCCAATTTTAGCAAGTTTTATCAATCAAAAAATTGGAAAAGATTTGATTGGAAATCAAGGATGCAAAACATTATGCCATGGATCTTTTGCCCAAAGATTTAACCTAATTCATTCCACTATATGTACTGAAGCTTAACCTAAAATCATTCACGTGCAAGTTGCTATCAAACACCATAAACCAAATTCCAAAAATTGAAGAAAAGTTTGAAATTGAATTCAACCTTCCAGGCCAATTCAAGCCTTTTTCTTGATTCCAATACCTTGCTGGGACATTCAGGGACGATTTGCAATCAAGAACAAGCCCTAACACTCAAAGAATCACCTCAAACAGTCACACGGTTTACTATTCTTTTCCATAATCGAAACTCAAGTTTTATGCCTCATTAACATGTTTTGATTATTGCTTTGCATTGCTAACATCATTCTGAAGCTTTTGGTATTGATTAATTGCCTTATGGTGCCCTGAAACGCAAAACACCATTAATGAAATCTAGGGTTTCAGAGCTCTCAATTTAGGGCTTTACAGTATAAGCAAAATCAGAACCTCTCATGGCTATGGTTAAATTAGTCAGGATGAGACGAACACATTGATACCCTCGCGCCCTTTTTATATTACATGTAGACCTAATCGCTATTATTGGCAGTTTTATTTTGTGGGGGTTTAAAACCCCCACTATTTGTTTGTTTTTCTTACAGGCTAACGAAGAAGATGACGTGCTGGAAACATATGACTGGATGATTCAAATAATATGCGCGCGTTTTGCTTTATTGCATAATTGTTTGGTTTCTTAATATATTATTTATTGATCAGTATTATAACAAAAGCGCTCAACTGGCTCAGTGGAAAGGGACGTGTCTGGCAATTGTTGGGACCTGGGTTCGATTCCCAGGTCCACCCCAATATTTATTTCTATTTTCATAACATGATTCTATACAGGCCATTCAATGCATTTCACCATGTATCTCACCTCCACGCTTGCCAAGTGGCCATGAAGCTCAATCCAAAGGTCAGGGATGGTTAACCACCATGTTCTCCAGTCAAAGCGTGCATAGCCAATCCAGAAAGTCAACAAGGGCTTTGTGTTGTTGGGCCTAAAATCTGCAAAGTAAACCTCCCTTTGGGTCATCAAACCCCCTGGTTAATTACTTCTTTTCTTCTTATTTTTATTTTGTTTTTCTTTTAATTACTAATTATTATTTAATTAACTAACAAATTAATATTTTTAATAAATTCAGAGATCACAAAATTGTAAATATTTTTATTATTTATTATTGTTACTATTAACTATTATTTTTGTAAATAAAATACTAACAAATAAATTAGTTAATTTAGGTTTAATTTCAATCTTTTTTTCATAAATAAATAAAAATCATATAGAATTAGGGTTTAACAATTTTCAATCATATTTTCTTCTTCTTATTATTAATTAATTATTATTATTTTTGTAAATAAAATGTAAATTAATTAATTTAGTTAATTAGGTTAACTTTGACATTTTTATAATAAGTAAAATAAACTTAGAACTAGGGTTTTCTTTATCTTTTAATTACCTTTTCTTTTTATTTTCATTAAAAAATATATTAAAACATTAAAAAAACATTTTTTTATTTTAATTAATTAATTAATTAGTTTAGGGTTAATATTTAATTAAATGCAAAGGACAAAAAACTCATATTTTCTCAAAAGGGTCAAAACCCTAAGGACGTTCCAATTTAATTTCTTTCGCGCATTATTCTTATTTTTTATTATTTATGTAACTGTTTCTAGAATGTAATAGTTAATTAGGTTTTATTGCTTTCTTTAACTTTCCGCACTTATTTTCCAAAACGGGTTTTTGTTTTTGGCGATGTATAGACCCGCGCCTTGTAATAGCGTAGCTTTACCTTTCCGCACTTTAATTTTCCGCACTCTTAACTGTTAATTATGCATGACAAGACTTGTTTGACAAATAAAATCAATCAGTAGCTCACAAAAATGCATGTTCAAAGATAAATATAAACTGAAATAACACACAAGCACATGCCACTCCTAGGGTACGCCTCACTGGTTACCTCGAACGTGGTCGTCAAGTATAGGGTGTCTTAGAGGTCACCCTCCTGTCTAAAGATCCAGTTGCCTCGAAACGGTTGCCTCGGATAAAAGGATCTAGGAAATTAGGGTTACTTCTAAGGTGTCCTACTATTGCTTTGGTGATCACACTATCCCTAATAATCGAATTGACCCGAACAACTCCAACGATGGTGCTACCTACCTCTCAATGGTGGCATAGCACTATCTAAAGGACTCTTACACAACCTAATTCCTTAGAGTAGGTAGATTCTCATGGGTACTTGCTCTTTTCATAACAAACAAAACATATTTTCACACTGACACTTTCAAAAGTTTTCAAGCAAAATTTTTCATACACTCTTGAGGACTGATACAAGAGTTACTTAGAAATTTTTCAAACGAAACTTTTTCAAAACCCACACACACATTTGAAAAGCAAACAAATTTTGAAAACATAAGAGCAAGTACCTAAGAGCCCATGAATAACCATGGATATAAAGGGTGCTAACACCTTCCCTTTCTATAATCTACCTCCCGAACCGAGAAACATATCGAAAAGGAATTTTGCTGTGCTTTTGTCCTTTCCTTGTTGGAGAAAATAAAAGACGGTGGCGACTCTTGCTTACCGCGACATTTCGCGAACCAGCTTTAAACAGTCAGTTCTATTTCCACCGATCACAATATCCGTGTTTGGAATGCATTTGAACTGTATCTAGAGACTGAGTCTGTATGAGAAAAAGAATGGCGTCCGTGTCTGGAGCGTATCTGAGCTGTAATTGTATTTGAACTTTGAACGAATATCAGAATGACTGCCGTGTCTGGAGTGTATCCGTATTGTGAATGGGTAACAGAGAAGCATCAGTGTATGAAGCAACTGTGTGCTGGGGATAAGTTCTAAATGAGTGACAAAATGGCAACCGTGTTTGGAGCGTATCTGGACTGTATCTGAAGCTGAGATCTGTATGTTAGAAGAATGACTTCCGTGTCTGGAGTGTATCTGGAACTGTAACTGGGATCTGAATAAGTGACAGAATGATTTCCGTGGCGACTGCACTGGGGAGAATCAAACTGATGGTGTAAAGGGCTAGAATGGCATCCGTGTTTGGAGCGTATCTGAACTTGTAGTTGAATCTGAATGAGAGATAGAATGACTGCCGTGTCTAGAGCGTATCTAGTCTATATCGGATTGCTGAAGTTTGAATGAGTAGTAGAATGACCGCCGTGTCTGGGGTGTATCCGTACTGTATTTTGGCTTGGAGTTCTGAATGAGTAATAGAATGACCGCCGTGTCTGGGGTGTATCCATACTGTATCTGAATAATTGTTAATGATAGCCTTTTAATCTTATCCTGAAAAAGGGTAAAATGTTAGCTGAAACACAAAGTTATGTTGCATGATATGTATGATGCAATGAACTGTGTTTCATCAATGTTTATGATATATGAATGTAATGGCAATGCATGTAAGCTGAGTAGTTGTATTGCTGAGGAGACTAAATCCTTGATGACTGGAGACAATGAAATCCTTGACTGCTGCTGGGGAAAGTGAATCTTTGACTAACGTTGGGGATTGAAAATCCTTACTGACTGCTTGAGGATTAAAGAATCTCTGATTGTTTGAGAAATGAGAAATCCTGGGACCAGTGTTGGGGATTGAAAATCCTTAGTGACTTGTGGGGGTTCACAAGGGTTCTGACAACTTCTGCGGGGAATGAGAATCCTTCACTACTTTCCTGGGACATAAGGAAAATCTCTATTGGGGAGTTAAGACCTGGTGGGTTTCTGCTTGGAGAAATGAGACCAGGAATCCTTGATCTTGCTGGGAGATAACTCTGTGGGGAGAATGTATACTCGGCCGGTGAAATCAGGAGCTTTAGGTTGTATGCCAAACTACTGGGGAGTCATCTTGGTTGGGGATAAGCCAAGAAGTTAACTGTTATCTACTTGGTTTTCAGACTTTTAAGATAACTTGCTGGGGAAATTGGGGGAAGTTGAACAGTTTCCACCGGGGGTTGATAGTTGGAAACTTGACTTCGCTGGGGAAGAAGGTTTAGAATATTCTGGTTCCGCTGGGGATAGGTATTCCGAGGTTTTAGCTTTGTTGAGGATCTGCATGATGTATTGCAGGGGATTTCTTTTGGAATGACACAAAGATATCTTCCCACACCTTTAACCTAACAGTAATTATCCTTTCTCAATTTCGTTTTATTTGTAAGCAGTGATTATATTCAAATGCATATGCCTATTTAACAAAACATTGGACGTTTTCAAATAAAACATAAGTGTAAAAAGGCAAAGAAAGGTAAACAAATTTTTGCACTTTGAAGTATTTTTGTATTAACTTTTGTAAGTATTCTTGTACAAAGGAGACAGACATCCTAGTAAGAGAATGTTGTCATAAAAATTGGGAAAAATTTTATACAAAAGGAAGATGGCTTTGTGTAATAATTCCATGGGATTCCCATTCTGCTATAGCCTTCACAACTCTGAATATCTTGTCCATTCGCTTCCTCATCCACCGATGACTGGATTGATCAGAAGCTTGGAGCTTGTTGGTGAAGAGGTTGTTCTTAAAGTGATCCGACGAGACATAGTCATACACTTTAATTCCCTAACTTTTTCCTGGACCGCCCTTTCGGGTTTTCAATCCACCGGAAAACCCTTTTTTGCCCAAGTCACCCTTTCGGGTTTTCAACTTGCCGGGTGTACAAATTTTTTTTGTTTTATCCCTAATTTTTTCCTGAACCGCCCTTTCGGGTTTTCGATCCACCGGGAAACCCTTTTTTTGCCCAAGTCACCCTTTCGGGTTTTCAACTTGTCAGGTCGTTTTATGCGTAGTATCTTTTGACTATGTCTACGTTCGCAGGATGCGGCAAGTCGTCACCGTCCATGGTGGTCAGAATCATTGCCCCACCACAAAAGATGCTCTTGATCACAAATGGTCCTTCGTAGGTAGGAGTCCACTTGCCCCTAAGATCACTTTGCGGCAAGATGATCTGCTTGATTACAAGATCTCTGACTTGATATACTTGACGCCTGACTTTCTAGTTGAAAGCCTTGATCATCCGTTTTTGATGCATCTGACCATGACAAACAGCAGTAAGCCGTTTCTCGTCGATCAAGTTAAGTTGGTCAAGCCGGGTCTGAATCCAATCATCTTCACTCAAACCGGCATCCTTCATAATCCTCAAGGAAGGAATCTGAACTTCCATAGGTAAAACAGCTTCCATGCCATATACCAAAGAAAATGGGGTTGCCCCTGTTGAAGTACGTGTCGTGGTACGATACCCGTGCAGAGCAAACAGTAACATCTCATGCCAATCCTTGTAGGTGACTGTCATCTTTTGAATGATCTTCTTGATTTTTTGTTCGCGGATTCAACATCACCGTTCATCTTTGGCCGATAGGGAGATGAATTGTGATGATAAATCTTGAACTGCTCACATAGAGCGGTGATCATAGTGTTATTTAAATTCGTACCGTTGTTCGTGATGATCCTGTCGGGGATACCATACTGGCATATAAAGTTCTGCTTAATGAAGCGGGCAACCACGTTGTTTGTAACAGAGGCAAAGGAAGCTGCTTCGATCCATTTGGTGAAGTAATCAATAGCGACCAAAATGAAGCGATGTCCATTAGATGCCGTAGGCTTGATCTCTCCAATCATGTCAATGCCCCACATCACGAATGGCCAAGGAGCCGTCAGAACGTTGAGAGGAACAGGAGGAATATGTACCTTGTCGGCGTAGACTTGGCATTTGTGGCAAGTACGAGAATGTTGGTGACAATCAGCTTCCATGGTAGACCAATAGTAGCCTGCCCTTAGAATCTTTTTAGCCATCGTATGTCCGCTCAAGTGGGTGCCAAATGTGCCACTATGTATATCGGTCATGATTAACTCTGCCTCAACTTTGTCCATACAACGAAGTAGAACACAATCATGGCTGCGCTTATAAAGGATGCCATTGCTTAAGAAGAACTTGGCAGCAAATCTCCTTAAGAACTTTTTGTCATTGACGGAAGTTCCTTCAGGGTATTCTCGAGTCTGGAGATACCTTTTGATTTCATGAAACCAGGTTTGTTCAACTACTTCTTCAGTATTAATCTCATGACAGTGCGCAGGTTCGTCCATTCGCTCGATGGTAATTTGGGGAGCCTCGTTATCCCAGTTGAGTTTAAACATGGAAGAAATTGTAGCCAGAGCATCTGCTAACTGATTTTCTTCTTGTGGAAAATGCTCAAAAGTAATCTGCTCGAAATGAGGCAACAACGTCAAGAAATGTTCTTTGTATGGGATAAGATTAGGATGTTTGGTGTCCCACTCTCCTTTGACTTGACTGATAACCAAAGCCGAGTCCGCAAATACGACCAACGATTTGATTCCCAAGTCTATAGCAGCCTTGAGACCAAAGATGCAAGCTTCATATTCAGCCATGTTGTTGGTACAGCTGAAGCAAAGTCGGGCAGTGAAGGGTGTATGGCAACCTTCCGGAGAAATGAGTACCGCACCGATACCGTTGCCAAGTGCATTTGAAGCACCATCAAAGTACAGGGTCCATCGGGATCCATGTTCAGGTCCGTCATACGGTCTATTACCTTCAAATTTGTCCAATGTCATGATATCCTCGTTAGGGAAGTCGAATCTCATAGATTGGTAATCTTCGACGGCTTGATGAGCTAGATGGTCAGCTAGTACACTCCCCTTTATAGATTTTTGGGTAGTATACTGGATATCATACTCAGTCAGGATCATTTGCCATCTAGAGATTCTTCCAGATAAAGCAGGCTTCTCGAAGATATACTTGATCGAATCCATCTTGGAAATCAGCAGAGTGGTATGAGTCAACATATACTGCCTTAGCCGGCGAGCAGCCCATACCAAAGCGCAACAAGTTTTCTCGAGCATTGAGTAACGAGTCTCACAGTCGGTAAACTTTTTGCTAAGGTAATAAATGGCATGCTCTTTTCGGCCAGACTCGTCATGTTGGCCCAGCACGCACCCATTGAGTTATCCAAAACAGTCAGATACATGATTAATGGCCTTCCTTCGACGGGTGGCATTAGAATAGGAGGTTCTAGTAAATACTCCTTGATCTTATCAAAAGCAATTTGACAATCATTGTTCCATTCAACTACCTGATCTTTCTTTAACAGTTTGAAAATTGGCTCACAGGTAGATGTCAGGTGAGAGATGAACCTTGCGATATAGTTTAAGCGTCCCAAGAATCCTCTAACCTCCTTTTCGGTGTGGGGGAAGGCATTTCTTGTATAGCCTTTACTTTAGCTGGATCAACCTCAATGCCTTTGTTGCTGACAATAAATCCCAGAAGTTTACCAGACCTAACTCCAAAAGTGCACTTGCTTGGGTTCAGTCTGAGCTTATACTCCTTCAACCTGGCAAACAGCTTTTGCAAATGCTCAAGGTGTTCTTCTTCTATCTGTGATCGAGCTATCATGTCGTCTACGTAAACTTCGATCTCATGATGTATCATATCATGAAACAAAGCTACCATGGCGCATTGATAGGTTGCACCTGCATTCTTCAGTCCGAATGGCATCACTTTGTAGCAGAAGGTACCCCATTGCGTGACAAAAGTAGTTT
Source organism: Vicia faba (assembly GCA_948472305.1). Classification (NCBI taxonomy): domain Eukaryota; kingdom Viridiplantae; phylum Streptophyta; class Magnoliopsida; order Fabales; family Fabaceae; genus Vicia; species Vicia faba. The sequence continues at coordinate 1,263,148,174 of OX451738.1, forward strand.
TCTCCATGTCCTCGGTGGCCATTTTGATCTGGTTGTATCCCGAGAGTCCATCCATGAAGGAAAAAACATTGTGTTGAGTTGTATTGTCAACCAAGATGTCGATATGTGGCAGTGGAAAATCGTCTTTAGGGCTAGCCCTATTTAAATCTCGATAGTCCACACACATTCTGACTTTTCCGTCCTTTTTAGGCACGGGCACAATGTTAGTAACCCATTGTGGATAGGAAGTAACAGCCAGAAATCCAGTGTTGAATTGCTTCATTACCTCAGCTTTGATCTTCTCAGACATGTCAGGCCTCATCCGGCGGACCTTTTGTTTGATCGGTGGACAATCTCTCTTATAGGGAGACGGTGAACCATGATAACTGGGTCTATTCCCGACATGTCTTCATAAGACCAGGCGAAGATTTCAACATATTCGTTCAACAACTGCACTAAGCGCTCCTTGACATTTGGTTCCAGGTTGGCACCCACTTTTACTTCTTTCGTGTCTTCCTCTGTCCCCAAGTTGATGGTTTCTAGAAACTCTTCATGAGGCAGAATAACCCTCTCTTCTTGTTGTAAAAGTCTGGCTAACTCTCCCAGCACTTCACAGTCTTCGTCAACTTCGTACTCAGCATGATTGACCAAATCTTCAGATTTATCGATGGCTAAAGCAGAATAGTCACCCATGGAATCCGGAGTGGATGGGTACCTGCATTTGTGAGTGTGGGTGTGTGTAAGGGATAGCCATCCTTAAACAAAACAAAAATGCAAAAAGGAAAGAAAATGAACACAGCAATTTATGAAAACGTCCAATGATTCATTAAAACATGGCATATGATAATGAAGTAAATCAAACCCTTACAAATGGACCTACATGCCCCGGGCAAGGCATGAGGTGAAAATAGTGTACGAATTGTTTTAGTTATTACAGACCGAAATAAGAAATTGTTCAAAGATAAAATTACTAGTTGATAAAGGTGATGGGAATAAAATCCTTTGCTTCCCAGTTGCTTAAACCCCCTTCGACGGTTGGAAAAATCCAATCTTCGAAGTTGTTCTCTTCATCTTCATCTTCAACAACAATAACTTCATGGTGAGTGATCCTTACAGGTGGCCTTCCAGTCTTGGAGCGACGCATAGCTTTTTGTCCTGCAGTTGTAAACCCTAGTCAAATTTTGTCCGTCTTATGGGGAAAATCAGGCAATTGCCCCCATACTGTACTCTTCCCTTCTTTGATCACCGCCTCTGTGTCCTTGAGAGATGCCATCTGTTGTACCCCAAAATTTTCCCTCCCATATTCTTCAATGTTTTGACAAGCATCATCTCAATTTGCTCAAGTCTACTCAAGGGTTGCATAGTTCAAACACCCTCCTAAGCCAGTCAAATTAGGGTTTTGGTTCTTGCAAGGAAGTTGAGGTTTTCAAGGGCTCAATCAAGTCACATGTGCCCATATACATTGTCAAGCATCTCCATGTCAAGTTTCAAGGCTCACAAGGTCAAGTTGCACAGTCAAAAGCCTTAATTGCTTCACAATCAGCTGCAGGGGCAAAATGGTCATTTGGCAGTCAAAAGTCAAAATTTTTGGTCAACATCTTATTTTGAAGCCACAATCATCATTTGATCAAGCCTTGATCATGATTTCACAAGAATGGCTCAAAAATCATCAAGATGCAAAAGTTTCCATTTTTGGACAGTTGAAAAGTCAACTGTAACTTGACCAAGGCATAACTTTTTCATGGTTCATCAGAAAAATCCCATCCAATGCTCATTTTGAAGGGGATGACATTTCCTACAACTCATCTTCACATTCCAAGTCCAATAAATGCTCTCACAAAAAGTTATCAATTTCAACATTATAGGTCATTTTCAAAAGTCAACAAAAAGGCACTTTAATTCAAAGACCATAACTTTAGATTGGTAAATCAAAATGACATGGGACCAAAGGCATTGGTTAGAGGACTTCAAGACCTTTCCAAAATGTCCAAGAACATGTTCATATGATCAAAATTGAGCAAGATATGCATTGGAGAAGTTGGGAAAGTTTTGTGAAATGGCCAAAGTCAACTATCCTTGAAACATCAATTTTTGACAAAAGGGGCCCCTTTTTTCCACTTGGTTCAGCCTTGTCATGCCACCCACGTGTCCCATGACCCATTTCAAGACCAAATAATTATTTTTCCATTTTTATTAAATTTTTATGGATTTAATTCATTTTAATTCATAATAATTCAAATAAAAATCAAAAAAATTAATTAAGAGATATCTTGTGGTTTGAATGACCTTGATGCATCATAATGCACATGCCAAATTCGCGCCAAGCCTATTATGAGCATGAAAATTCAAATTTTGAACAAACATGGCAAGTGCTTTAATGGTGTTAAAGAGGAAATCCAAAACTTCATGGCAATGGTTAAAAGCTCCTTATTGTGACTGATTCTCATTCAAGGATACATATGCAAGCCTCTCCAATCAAAAACAGGACCTAGAACTCTCTCAAACAGCATAACCAATTTCCAAAATTCCAAAGAAAAGTCACAAACTGAAATCCCTATTCCAGCATAATTCGAACCTTTCTTTTGATCCAAACGCGTTCCCCATACTCCCAGGAACCTTTTGCCATCAAGAACAAGCCTTAGCCCTTCAAGAATCGCCTCCATACAGTCACACGGTTCACCATTTTTTTCATAATCGAAATCCATTTTTTATGCATCCTTAATACGTTTTGACTACTGTTTTGCATTGCTGACATTCATACGAAGCTTTCTATATAATTTGATTTGATTATGATGCTCTAACATGAAAGTTGCCATTGTTAAGTTCTAGGTTTTCAAAGCTTGTGATTTGGGGATTTTCCCATACTGTAAAATCAGAACTCCAAACATACATGGTTGAAACCAGCATGACAAGACGAATCCAAAACATACCTCACGCCCTTTTTATATGCACTGAGCGCCTAGTCACTATTTTCTGCAGTTTTGCATTGTGGGGGTTAAAAAACCCCGCTATCTAATTTCTATTTTGCAGGAAACGTGAAGAAGATGATGGCGTGTTTACATCCCATTGGCTGATTCAAATGGGCGCGCGCTTTTCCTTTCATTCAGCATATAGTGTGTTATTTTCATATTATGTTTTTTTCTTATTATTCTAACAAACGCGCGCGCTTGGTTCAGTGGTTAGAGACGTGGCTAGGCATCACTGGGACTTGGGTTCGATTCCCAGGTCCCCCCATAATTCCATGTTGTTTTTTCTAATGCTTTCTTGTGCAGCATTCCAAAGAAGGCATATCATACACCTCACCCAGGAGGGCGCCAAGTGGCCTCAGAAGCAGATCCAAGGGCCAGAAAATGATGAGCACCATGCTCAGGAGTCAACACAGGCGCAGCCAATCTCCAAAGTCAAACCAAGCTGGCTTCTGAATGGGCCTCACAATTCCATATACACCCCCTAATCTGGCCCAAAACCCCCCTTGGGTTTGCAATTTTCTTTTTTTTATATTTTATTTGTCTTATTTTTATTTTCCCCTTTTATTAACTATTAACATAATTAACATTTTTTATATAAAAAAAAAAAACTAACATTATTATTATTAATTTCATTTTGTTTTTGTAATTAAATACTAATAAATTGAATTAATTTTAATTAGGCAACTTTAACCCTTTTTTCTTAATAACTAAAATAAATTTAGAATTAGGTTTTTATTAACTTTTAATTTTAATTCTTTTATTTTATTTTCATTAAAAAACATAAAAATACAAAAAAACATTTTTCTTTTAATAAATTAATTAATTAATTTAATCATTAGTTTTAATTTCATTTAAATCACAAAAAAGACAAAAAATATCATTTCTTTTCTTAAAAGGGTCAAAACCCTTAAGGAATTCCCGATTAATTTTTGTTCGCGCGCACTTATTTTATTTTTATTATTATGTAACTGTTTCAAGAATGTAATAGTAATTAGGTTTATTACTTTCTTTACTTTCCGCACTTTATCAAAACGGGTCTTTGTTTTTTTGGCGATGTATAGACCCGCGCCTTGTAATAGTTAGAATTTACATTTCTGTAATTTACTTTCCGCACCCCTAACTGTTAAATGCATGAAAGAATGTATGAAAAAATAAAATTAATCCGTAGCTCACAAATAACATTTACAAAAACATTAACTGAAAAACAACACACAAAGCACATGCCACTCCTAGGGTACGCTTCACTCGTTGCCTCGAAACGTGGTCATCAAGTATAGGACGTCTTAGAAGTCACCCTTTGTCTAAAGATCCACTTGCCTCGAAACGGTTGCCTCGGATAAAAGGATCTAGGGCATTAGGGTTACTTCTAAGGTGTCCTACCATTTCTTTGGTGACCACACTGTCCCGATAATCGAATTGACCCGAACAACTCCAACGATGGTGCTACCTACCTCTCAATGGTGGGATAGCACTATCTAAAGGACTCTTACACGGCCTAATTCCTTAGGGTAGGTAGATGACTCATGGGTACTTGCTCTTTTCAAAACAAACAAAATACTTTTCACACCTTACACTTTCAAAAAGTTTTCAAACAATACTTCATACACTCTTGAGGACTGATACAAGAGTTACCTAGAAGTTTTTCAAACGAACTTTTTTCAAAACCCACACACACTTGAAAAGCAAACAATTTTTGAAAACATAAGAGCAAGTGCCTAAGAGCCCGTGGATAACCACGGATAGAAAGGGTGCTAACACCTTCCCTTTCTATAAATCTACCTCCCGAACCGAGAAACATTCTCGAATAAGGAATTTTGTTGTGCTTTTATCCTTTCCATGTTGGAGAACATAAAAGACGGTGGCGACTCTTGCTTAGCGCGACATTTCGTGAAACCAGCTTAAAAAACAGTCAGTTCTATTTCCACCGATCACAGAACTGGCGACTCTGCTGGGGACATTGAAAGTGAGGTGTACCTTAGGATTAGATCATACTTATGTTTTCAATTGCTTTGCTTTGATTGCTTTATATTTGTGGGCTTTGCATCGGAGTTTCATAGATCCTAACCCGGATCTGGGGATACCCTTTTAGGTAGCATAAGCTGTGAGGGACCTGTCAGGCGTAGACCGACACGGGTGAAGCAGTGGCTACATTGGTGTGGCACTTTGGTCTGTACCGATATCCCTTGTGTTGCAACGAGGAGAATATGGGTCTTCTGAGGAGTCATTAAGCTCCAACCGACCTTAGAACCCTAATGTGACCCAACTTGGCCATAGAACAGTAGTAGTATGCTACACCCATTGAGGCTAAACTCTCGCGATGGTTCTGGCCGCAAGAAAAGATTGTGACGCTGGAGTTATGACCGATTGAGGGTAGTCAGTGATATTGGGATCCTCTAGAACCCGGGTACTTTTGATAGGACAAGTCTTAACCAACAAAACTGAAAGAGGGTAGTACCCCAAACTTCATGCTGGCCTAAAATCTAAGGGCTCTCTGTGTGACTTGTGTGCCTTCAAACTTGACTACTTGCATGCTTGTTATCCGACACATGAGTTTCTTGCAGGGTTTGTTTACAGTCCTTAATTTGGACTCATAACAGGGTTCACTTACATCACTCCATGCATAGCATAACATCATGCCATCATACCATTGCATACATCCTACATAAGGACTAATCCATTTCAAGGATCTCAAGGGTTTGTGATACAGGTCATGATGAATCAAATGTCCAGCAAGGGGCAAAGGAGATTTACTTTCCTCTAGCCAAGGTTGTCAGGGGCTATGACCCACTCGATATGGTGAGCCTTGACTCTTGAAGAAGGACTCTCAATAACATGAAGCTCCTTCAATCAAGCAACCGGATTCAAATTCTAACAATTTTCTTGTTTACCCCGCGAGATCCTTGAAAGCATTGCATGCATACATACATATCATTGCATTGCAGGTACCCTTTTGACAGGTCACTTACCATCTTCGATGTTTATTTCAGCAATGGCTTCCCAACAAAACAACCAGGATCTTCATGCTCAAGAGACTCGGTTCGGGGAGATCGTCCTAAATCTATCCAAGGGGCAGGAAGAGCTGAGAACACTCCTCATGGGGAATTTGGTCAGGAAGAGTCTCGAAGACGACAAGGACGAACGGCTGAAACATCTGCAAGCTGAGGTGGATGTTATGAGAACCCAGATGCTGGGGCAAATGGCTCTTATCCAAGACTTATCTCAAAGACAAGGAGAGCTCAGGGTTCTCGTCAACCAACTGCTTCGGGATAACCAACTGGGGCAAACATCTAAGGTTGAAGAGCAAGCCATCATTCAACCACCTGTGGGGCAAGAAGACAAGGGAAAAGCTCCTCAGTTTGCTTCGGGGTCACAAGCCCAACATCAACCCCACCAGCGTCAACAGGGTAATTGGCGTAAGCAAAATACGTCTGGAAGACATTTCTCGGAGACTGGCGTGCCATCCTTACTAATACTGAAACGCTTGTTGGAGGTCAAGCTGATTGCTTTAAAGGATCCTCCCAAGAAGCTCAACATAACCTCCCTAAAGTACAATCCTGATGAAAGGTGTGCCTACCATTCTGACAGTCCTGGACATGACACTGACGACTGTTGGAGCCTGAGGAACAAGATCCAAGACTTGATCGACGGAAGGGTGCTGGAGTTCATGCCGGGTGGAAAAATGAAAATCTTCTGCTGAGAATCTTCCATCTGAGATGACCAGTGCAAACTAAGAAGCTTTTGTTCATTCGAATGTTCAAGTTGTATTTTTCTTTGATTGTTCAAACATTTGTTCATGTCAAACTCTTTTACGTTATCAATGCATCGCATATGTCTGTTTTGAATCAATATATTCATATTCGCTATATTCAAACTGCTTTCATTTTTTGATGTCAACTCTCAATTAATAATTCTAAGCCTCTTGAGGGAGGATGACGAAAATGATACCACAATCTACAATATGCTTTTGAACAGGCCTCGCTGATGAGGTACAAGCATTGTTTCAATTCCTAAACACTGGAGTAATAAGGAAGATAATCCCTCGTCAACCCCTTCGAGCCAAAGAAGTAGGAGTTTTGCTTTTCACAAAAAAAATTAAAACCCTTAATCATAACCTGGGGCAGGGTAGTTCTCTCAGTTGATCCAAGTGCACAACGAATAGCACCAAAGAGGTCCTCACAAAACAAAAGACAGTGATGGTTCTGAATAATCATAAAGACAAGAAGTCATTATCCCTCAAAATAAACGCCCATTAAGTCAAAACCTATGAAGGAGACTTACAAAACTAGGGCATCCCGCTGACTGTAATTACAAAAAGAAACAGTTCAGGCAAAAAACAGGGATAACAAAATAAAAAAGAAAGAGGTCCTACAAACCTTCAACAAAAAAGAAATGACTGCCTATTCAGAATAAACTATCAATATCCGAACCATCACCAGAATCTCAGGACAAAGACTCAAACAAGGTCTAATTCATGATCAGCTGAGTTTAGGATTGAAGAATATCACGAAGAGCGGGTGGGTACAAATAAATTTGAGCCTTTATCCTTTTTTCGTAAACCGTGAACCAGACTATGTTACAACCCTCAAAAGGTCCTAGCTGAAGCATGGGTTAGTTCGAAAGCATACTGTTACAAAAGGTATCCTGACTCCTTAAGGCTTGTGGTAAAATAACGAGTAGACATCACAGTTTAAAAAAATTCACTTGTTTTTATGAAAAAAATGCATTTTCAAAAACTTCAAGACAGACATGAGCTTTGCATTTTAATATAATATTGCTTGCATATGACTATTTGTTTGAACAACATAGAAGTTCGCACGACGAATGTCTAATGAACAGAAGCACCTCCAATCAAGGGGCATGGCATGATCATTGTCCATCATCTGGGGCAGTTAAGTCAAGATTCGGAGAATCTCTCAAAAGGCCAACCAACTTGGGGCAAATCTCCATCTGGATCACTCGGGGCATTGGACGATCAAACGAAGATCTTTTGGTAGTAGGGCAACGCAACACTACTGATGGGGGCACCTCCCTGCATCCGGAGAGCACGGATATAGTCGAAAAATACTGCGCGTAATCAAAGACCCGTTAGGTTGACACACCTAGGAAAAAATAAGGGCTTCCCGGCGAACCAAAAGGGTTCGGGCAAAAATAAGGGATAAAATAAAATCTGTACACCCGGCAAGTCGAAAACCTGAAAAGGCGGCTTGGGCAAAAATGGGTATCCCGATGGACTGAAAACCCGAGAGGGAGGTCCAGGCAAAAGTTAGGGATCAAAGCGTATGACTATGTCCCGTCATCTCGTCACTCGCCTACCAGAAGAAGATTTGTCGAATCGGCAGTTGTCTAACACCTCACAAGGTATCTTCTTCTCCCACATCAGAAACAGGGGCAATAATGAGTTGCCCAAGCGGTCTAGTTGCTCTGTCAACCAAGGTACCAAGGTAGGTTCGGCTGAAGAACATAACCCAGATACCTCCACTCCCCGCAGAGTAAGACAAGACTCAGCAATACTCTCTCCCAAGCAGAGTTGGTCACTCATCAGCCCCGAAAAGGCACAATATCTCTAGCAAGTCAGCAACGCTCTCCCTAAGCAGAATTAGTCTACTATCAGCCTTAAGGAAGTTGGGTATCCCCAGAAAATCTCAATATTCCCCAGCGGAGTATACAGATGTTCCTAAGAAAGCATCCCCGGCAGTCTTAATATAAGATTGTTCCCCGGCAGAATACCAGACACCCCAGTGGAGCCATTCCCCAGTATAGTTCAAAAGTTTCCCCATGAAAGTTGAATCAATCTCCCTAGTAGATTCTGGAAGCTTATCCCCTGCAGAGTACGAACGCATCTCCCCGGCTCTATTCAGAAGGTTATTCCCCACCAGGGCTTATAACTGGGTTATCCTCAGCTAATTACCACGGAAAGGTCGTCCTCGGCGAAGTTCTTCCTATCCCCCAGCGGAGTTCATCAAATCCTCCAACAAAGCTCATCAACGGTATCCCCAGCGGAGTTATCATCAAACCTCAGCGAAGTATCCCTTCCCCACAGAGTAATTCCCCGCAGAGTAATCTCTCCACCAAATTTATTCCCCAACGGAGTCATCTTCTCCTACCGGTTTATTCTTGCAATCTTCATCCCCAGCGGAACCGAAGAACTCTACTCTTCAACATCAGCCCAGGATTCAACAAACTCCCGACATTCGTCAAGGATTTATTTTCCCAGACGAGAATACATTCATAAACATCACATCTTCATACATTATAGCATGCATACGCATCATACAACACAAATCTCATTTATTTTTGAGAACATCTTAAAATCATGCAATTCATGCATCATGACATTGCATACGACTAATACTTTGTCTTTTCAGGAAAAAGTCAATCAAAAGATGATTACCATCTACCTTTACAGTTCCAGATCAACACCGGTTACAAGCCAGGAAAATTTTGTGGACGACTAATCGTGGGTTAATATCCGAAACCAAACAGGACAATTATCTACTTGATCATCCTCAGGCAACCCTACACCAGTTCCTTTTCTTTCAGAAGAAGTCTTACACGGGCTCATCAACAGGCAACCCTACACCGGTTCCTTCTCAACCTCAAATGTAGTTTTACACGAACTCATCATTAGGCAACCCTACACCGGTTCTTTCTCAATTTTCAAACGAAGTCTTACACGGACTTATCATCAAAGTAACTCTACACCGGTTCCTTTTCTTTCAGAAGAAGTCTTACACGGACTTATCTCAAGATGACCTTACCCCGGTTCATCAAGAAGTTTTACACGAACTTATCCTGCAGTAACCTTACCCCGGTTCCTCCAGAAGTCTTACACGGACTTATCTCAAGATGACCTTACCCCGGTTCATCCAGAAGTTTTACACGAACTTATCCTACAGTAACCTTACCCCGGTTCCTCCAGAAGTCTTACACGGACTTATCTCAAGATGACCTTACCCCGGTTCATCCAGAAGTTTTACACGAACTTATCATGCGGTAACCTTACCCCGGTTCCTCCAGAAGTCTTACACGGACTTATCTCAAGATGACCTTACCCCGGTTCATCCAGAAGTTTTACACGAACTTATCCTGCGGTAACCTTACCCTGGTTCCTCCAGAAGTCTTACACGAACTTATCTCAAGATGACCTTACCCCGGTTCCTCCAGAAGTCTTACACGGACTTATCCCGAAGTAACCTTACCCCGGTTCCTCCAGAAGTCTTACACGGACTTATCCCGAAGTAACCTTACCCCGGTTCCTCCGAAAGTTTTACACGAACTTATCCCGAAGAAACCCTACACAGGTTCTCTCTCTCCAGATGTAGTTTTACACGGGCTCGTCGTCAAAGAAACCCTACACAGGTTCTCTCTTTCCAAAGATGCAGTTTTACACGGACTCGTCATCAGAAACCCTACCCAGGTTTTACTTCTTCCAGGATGCAGTTTTACACGGGCTCATCATCAAAGTAACCCCACACAGGTTCCCTTCTCAAACTCCAGACGTAGTTTTACACGGACTCGTCATCAGTAAACCCTACACAGGTTTCCTTCTCAGCTCTAGATGCGGTTTTACACGGACTCATCATCAAAGTAACCCTACACAGGTTCCTTCTCCATTTCAGATGCAGTCTTATACGGACTCATTATCAGTAAACCCTACACAGGTTTCCTTCCTCCAAAGATGCAGTTTTACACGAGCTCATAATCAGTCAACCCTACACAGGTGTCCTTCTTTCCAAGATGCAGCTTTACACGAGCTCCACATCAGGCAACCCTACATAGGTTCCCTCTTTCAACTTACAAAAATTACAATTCAACAGACAACCTCCAGATGGCATCTATAAGCCCATCCACCTACCAATAGTCTCCAAATGGCATCTATAAGCCCATTCCCGACAAGGTTCTGTGACATCTCCAGATGACACCTATAAGCCCATCCTCTAATACCATCTTTCCAAATGGCATCTATAAGCCCATTCCCGACAAGGTTCTGTCACATCTCCAGATGGCATATATAAGCCCATCCTCTTATCCACCATCTCTCCAAGTGGCATCTGTAAGCCCATTCCCGCCATCACACTGCTGATACTCTACTATGTGAGTGCAAATTTCTGGGCACTTTAGTGTTCAATCATCTTCCACCTTCGGATCACGAAAGGAACACAAGGCAATCTACATCCTCAGGTCTAAGAAGATTGAACAGGGGAAACTGTTGTACCCCAAAATTTGCCCTCCCATATTCTTCAAAGTTTTGACAAGTATCATCTCAATTTGCTCAAGTCTACTCAAGGGTTGCACAGTTCAAACACCCTCCTAAGCCAGTCAAATTAGGGTTTTAGTTCTTGCAAGGAAGTTGAGGTTTTCAAGGGCTCAATCAAGTCACATGTGCCCATATACATTGTCAAGCATCTCCATGTCAAGTTTCAAGGCTCACAAAGTCAAGTTGCACAGTCAAAAGCCCTAATTGCTTCACAATCAGCTGCAGGGGAAAAATGGTCATTTGGCAGTCAAAAGTCAAAATTTTTGGTCAACATCTTATTTTGAAGCCACAATCATCATTTGATCAAGCCTTGATCATGATTTCACAAGAATGGCTCAAAAATCATCAAGATGCAAAAGTTTCCATTTTTGGACATTTGAAAAGTCAACTGTAACTTGACCAAGGCATAACTTTTTCATGGTTCATCAGAAAAATCCCATCCAATGCTCATTTTGAAGGGGATGAAATTTCCTACAACTCATCTTCACATTCCAAGTCCAAGAAATGCTCTCACAAAAAGTTATCAATTTTAACATTATAGGTCATTTTCAAAAGTCAACAAAAATGCACTTTAAGTCAAAGACCATAACTTTAGATTGGTAAATCAAAATGACATGGGACCAAAGGCATTGTTTAGAGGACTTCAAGACCTTTCCAAAATGTCCACGAACATGTTCATATGATCAAAATTGAGCAAGATATGCATTGGAGAAGTTGGGAAATTTTTGTGAAATGGCCAAAGTCAAGTATCCTTGAAACTTCAATTTTTGACAAAAGGGCCCACTTTATTCCACTTGGTTCAGCCTTGTCATGCCACCCACGTGTCCCATGAGCCATTTCAAGACCAAATAATTATTTTTCCATTTTTATTTAATTTTTATGGATTTAATTCATTTTAATTCATTTTAATTCATAATAATTCAAATAAAAATCAAAAAAATTAATTAAGAGATATCTTGTGGTTTGAATGTCCTTGATGCATCATAATGCACATTCCAAATTAGTGCCAAGCCTATTATGAGCATGAAAATTTAAATTTTGAACAAACATGGCAAGTGCTTTAATGGTGTTAAAGAGGAAATCCAAAACTTCATGGCAATGGTTAAAAGCTCCTTATTGTGACTGATTCTCATTCAAGGATACATATGTAAGCCTCTCCAATCAAAAACAGGACCTAGAACTCTCTCAAACAGCATAACCAATTTCCAAAATTCCAAAGAAAAGTCACAAACTAAAATCCCTATTCCAGCATAATTCGAACCTTTCTTTTGATCCAAACGCGTTCCCCACACTCCCAGGAACCTTTTGCCATCAAGAAAAAGCCTTAGCCCTTCAAGAATCGCCTCCATACAGTCACACGGTTCACCATTTTTTTCATAATCGAAATCCATTTTTTACGCATCCTTAATACGTTTTGACTACTGTTTTGCATTGCTGACATTCATACGAAGCTTTCTATATAATTTAATTTGATTATGATGCTCTAACATGAAAGTTGCCATTGTTAAGTTCTAGGTTTTCAAAGCTTATGATTTGGGGCTTTTCCCATACTGTAAAATCAGAACTCCAAACATACATGGTTGAAACCAGCATGACAAGACGAATCCAAAACATACCTCGCGCCCTTTTTATATGCACTGAGCGCCTAGTCGCTATTTTCTGCAGTTTTGCATTGTGGGGGTTAAAAACCCCCACTATCTAATTTCTATTTTGCAGGAAACGTGAAGAAGATGATGGCGTGTTTACATCCCATTGGCTGATTCAAATGGGCGCACGCTTTTCCTTTCATTCAGCATATAGTGTGTTATTTTCATATTATGTTTTTTTCTTATTATTCTAACAAACGCGCGCGCTTGGTTCAGTGGTTGGAGACGTGGCTAGGCATCACTGGGACCTGGGTTCGATTCCCAAGTCCCCCCATAATTCCATGTTGTTTTTTCTAATGCTTTCTTGTGCAGCATTCCAAAGAAGGCATATCATACACCTCACCCAGGAGGGCGCCAAGTGGCTTCAGAAGCAGATCCAAGGGCCAGAAAATGATGAGCACCATGCTCAGGAGTCAACACAGGCGCAGGCAATCTCCAAAGTCAAACCAAGCTGGCTTCTGAATGGGCCTCACAATTCCATATACACCCCCTAATCTGGCCCAAAACCCCCCTTGGGTTTGCAATTTTCTTTTTTTTTTTATATATTTTATTTGTCTTATTTTTATTTTCCCCTTTTATTAACTATTAACATAATTAACATTTTTTATATATATATAAAAAAAAACTAACATTATTATTATTAATTTCATTTTGTTTTTGTAATTAAATACTAATAAATTGAATTAATTTTAATTAGGCAACTTTAACCCTTTTTTCTTAATAACTAAAATAAATTTAGAATTAGGTTTTTATTAACTTTTAATTTTAATTCTTTTATTTTATTTTCATTAAAAAACATAAAAATACAAAAAAACATTTTTCTTTTAATAAATTAATTAACTAATTTAATCATTAGTTTTAATTTCATTTAAATCACAAAAAAGACAAAAAATTTCATTTCTTTTCTTAAAAGGGTCAAAACCCTTAAGGCATTCCCGATTAATTTTTGTTCGCGCGCACTTATTTTATTTTGATTATTATGTAACTGTTTCATGAATGTAATAGTAATTAGGTTTATTACTTTCTTTACTTTCCGCACTTTATCAAAACGGGTCTTTGTTTTTTTGGCGATGTATAGACCCGCGCCTTGTAATAGTTAGAATTTACATTTCTGTAATTTACTTTCCGCACCCCTAACTGTTAAATGCATGAAAGAATGTATGAAAAAATAAAATTAATCCGTAGCTCACAAATAACATGTACAAAAACATTAACTGAAAAACAACACACAAAGCACATGCCACTCCTAGGGTACGCTTCACTCGTTGCCTCGAAACGTGGTCATCAAGTATAGGACGTCTTAGAAGTCACCCTTTGTCTAAAGATCCACTTGCCTCGAAACGGTTGCCTCGGATAAAAGGATCTAGGGCATTAGGGTTACTTCTAAGGTGTCATACCATTGCTTCGGTGACCACACTGTCCCGATAATCGAATTGACCCGAACAACTCCAACGATGGTGCTACCTACCTCTCAATGGTGGGATAGCACTATCTAAAGTACTCTTACACATCCTAATTCCTTAGGGTAGGTAGATGACTCATGGGTACTAGCTCTTTTCAAAACAAACAAAATACTTTTCACACCTTACACTTTCAAAAAGTTTTCAAACAATACTTCATACACTCTTGAGGACTGATACAAGAGTTACCTAGAAGTTTTTCAAACGAACTTTTTTCAAAACCCACACACACTTGAAAAGAAAACAATTTTTGAAAACATAAGAGCAAGTACCTAAGAGCCCGTGGATAACCACGGATAGAAAGGGTGCTAACACCTTCCCTTTCTATAAATCTACCTCCCGAACCGAGAAACATTCTCGAATAAGGAATTTTGCTGTGCTTTTGTCCTTTCCATGTTGGAGAACATAAAAGACGATGGAGACTCTTGCTTACCGTGACATTTCACGAAACCAGCTTAAAAAAAAGTCAGTTCTATTTCCACCGATCACACCATCCTAGGCACATGCTTGGGAACGATAGGTACCTCGACCATTGTCTTCGCAACTGCTACCTCAGGAGAAACTTCCTCGAAATGTTGGAAAGGTGTTTCGATGAACTCGCCATCCAACTCCACATAGCGGAAGGAATTGAGATGACTTATCATGTACTTATCCTCGCCGTGCACCGTTATAATCTTACCCTTAACAGGATATTTCAGCATTTGGTGCAAAGAGGAGGTAACTGCCCCGGCATAATGGATCCACGATCTTCCTAACAAACACGAATATGACGGACAGATGTCCATCACATAAAAGGTGGAGTTGAAAACTTTTGTGCCTACTTTGATAGGAATATCAACCTCTCCATGAACCATTCTTTTGAACCCATCAAAGGCCCTAACAACGATGTTACTAGGTTTGAGGGTCAACCCTTCGCAGTCCAAACGGTCCAACGCTTTCTTCGGCAACACATTCAAGGAAGAACCAGTATCAACTAAGACATGGGCGAGGGTGGTTCCCCGGCATTCAACTGAGACATGTAGCGCGTCGTTTGTTTTCTTCCTTTGGGAGTTAAGTCAGCATCGGAAAAGCCAAGGCCATTATCAGCAGTAAGACTGGCCACAGACTCCTGAAACTGGTCAGCCGAAGTCTCTTGGGGTACATGTGTGGCCTTCAAAAATTTGATCAGGGCCTTAGCATGAGCCTCAGAACAGAGTAGAAGAGCCAACATTGAAATTTTAGAAGGGGTCTTCCCTAGATGTTCCACGACGTCGTAGTCACTCTTTCTGATTATTTTCAAGATTTTATCCATTTCTTTCTGGGTGGTTTCGGGGATAACCACAGCGTGAGCCTTCATCCTGACAGGCTCTTCCAGTATCCCCTTACCCTTATCGGTATTATCAGCAAATGGTCTTACTTCAGGAGTATCCAATTCTTCAATTATCGGGTCTCGCACATATGACTTAACAGGTGCAGAAGCTTTCGAGGGTCCGAAAACTGCTCGAGGGGGAGCAATCTCCAGAGAAAAGATCCGGCCGCTGTGGGTTATCTTGCTTGTACCCGCAATATTCCCTATATCAGGGTTTTCCTCTTCAGAATTCTCTTGGACTGCTTCAATCTTCTTTATACCATGATAGAAGATTTCTCCTCCATAGTTCCATGGTATCGTTTTGCTGGATTGATACGGGACAGGTCCCGGCATGGTGATTTTTAATGGTACAAATTTAGGGTCAGGCGTAATCCTGACAGGCCTTTTGCAAGCCTTAGGAGGATTGTCGAAAATGGTTATAATTGCAATATCGTTGGTTGAAGTAGAAAAAGTAGCAGGAGTAACAGGAGTGAAGGTATCAATAGGGGTCTTCTGGAAGAGTATCTCTTGGGTATCCATCAGGCGTTGGACACCTGACTTCAACATTGGGCAATCACCTCGTATGTTCAAACAAAAATAGCAGTCTTTTCCACAACCAGGAAAGATCCTGGCTCTCATCAAATTCTCTTTAATCACTAGTAATGGAGTCAAAAGATCAGCAACATCAGTAACATGAAGGTCTTCCATAACGGCATGAACATTATGGACGTGCTTGGGCATCGGAGCAGATATCATATTGGGATTCTCAGGAGCATTAAAATCTACTTCCTTGGCATCAATTAGGTCCTGGATTTTGTTCTTAAGTGCCCAACAATTATTGGTATCATGCCCAACACTGTCAGAGTGGTAAGCACACTTGGCATTGGAGTGGTAGTATGGAGAGGAGGTATTAGGGTTCTTTGGAGCTTCCTTCAAACTGGTAAGATTCAGCTTCAAAAAATGAGGGAGTACTTGCGCTGGCGTCATGTTGATTCGGGTGAACTGCCGTTGTGGCCTTTCTACCCGTTGTTGATTAGGTCTTGACTGATTTCCGCGAGGTTGATCATTTGAAGAGTTTTGAATCATCACAGCCCCTACAGTTGGCCGACGCTCGGTTCTTCCCTGACTTTTCTGAGAGTAAACAGCAGAGGCTTCCTTCTTAGTCGGGAAGGCTTTCTTGACGGCAGTGGACGCGGAGGTATCTTTCTGAATCTTACCACTTTTAATATCGGGCTCGACCCTTTCGCCGGTCAAAATTAGTTCAGTAAATCCCGCGGAAGAACTCCCGCTTAGATGATTGAAGAAAGGGCCAGACAGGGTCCCCATAAACATGTCAACTAGCTCTCTATCCGACAATGGTGGCTGCACCCTTCCATCCAGATCACACCACTTCTGGGCATACTCTTTAAATCCTTCATTGGAAGCCATCCCCATACTTTGTAGCTGAGTACGAGTGGGCGCCAAATCAGTATTGTATTGGTATTGACGGTAAAAAGCAGCAGCTAAGTCTTCCCAATTGTGAACCTCTGATCTCTCGAGTTGATAGAACCAGTCTAGTTGTATGCCTGACAAACTGTCTTGGAAAAAGTGTACCCAAAGGTCTTTATCAGATGAGTGGGGTTGGATCGTTCTGACATACGATCTCAGATGCTTGTTTGGACACGACAGACCGTCATACTTATCAAATGTTGGTACTTTGAATTTGGGAGGGATGAAGATCCCAACGACAAACCCTAGTTCTTCAAAATCTAAACCAGGTACCCTCTGCAACTCCATAGCTGCCAATATATCCTCAAGATTCTTATATTTATCATCCGCCGGGGGATATTGTTGTTTGGAGTAATCTTCGTCTTCTTCCTCTTCCTCCTCTTCAACTTTAGATTCAGAAGGTCCCGCAGGTCCTTTTCCTTTACCAGCCCCTTCGTCAGACGTTTAGGGGAACTCGAGAACTTTTCTAGCATTGCTTTCAAATCTTCTTCCAAAAGTGGCTACTCCGGGCCTCTTCTTCTTTTTCTCTTTATTCTTCTCCAACAGTGCTTTCAGATCCTCTTGACCCTTTGCTAAGGTCATAAGGAGTTGATGGAATTGAGAATTTTGTGCCTGCAGATCCTTAACCGTCTGCTCCAAATCCATCTTACTGAAATAAACAGCAGAAAGATAAGGAAACCTGGTATGAAGACCTGTTTATGCATATGATGAATGGTATGTTATTCATGTAATGCATTCAAGGATTCAGAAATTCCAATTTGTTGCAAACAAAAAGGAACACACGTCATATTAAGAAGAAATTGTTAGTACATAAGTGCCCCATGGGCAAAACAATACAAAATTCTTAATGTAAAAAGACGTTGCGCATCCTCTTTGGTGCGATGCAAGTGTTAAGAGTTTCCTCCTCATGAAGTCGGCGGGTAAGCTCCAAAACCTTCTTCTCACTGCCATAGAAGCTGGCTTCAAAAGTATTCCGTTCTACTTTGAGTTGGATCCAACTCTTTTGCATTTATTCCCATGATGTTGGCATGTCAGGATGTAGGATGGTGTATGGAACCCCTCCTTCAAAAACAAGCTCTTTGATCAAGGGGAGAATGTGAGGGTATGGCATCATAAGATTCTGGGCGCGGGTTCGTACCCACTTGAGATAAGGCTCAAGGGGGATAGAATTCTTGTGCCCCAGTGTCTTACTATCCACTTTGTTGGGCATCCTCCAAGCTCTGATGAACCTTTGTCGAAGTCCTTGTGCATCGTTGTCGAAGTCAAAAACTAGGTCAGGAATCAGCATGTCATGAGGGCCATCCCTCCGAGCATATCCAAACTGTCTTAGAGCTAAACAGGGGTTGTAGGTAATGCCTCCCCTAATGCCAAGTAGTGCGACATTAGGGAATTCCCCACAACGATCAATGATGATGACATTTTCCCTGGACCAAGAACACCAATGTACATCAGAATGTGTGAGAGTCATCAACCGTTGTGACCACCTTAAACCCTGCTCATTCTTCAAAACTGATTGTGGAAGGTGAGAAATAAACCACCTTGATAGGAGAGGAGTACAGCATATGAGAACGCCTCTTTTCCTCATTGTTCGTGTGTAAAATGAGTGTAGGATGTCCCCAAGCAATGTAGGTATAGGATTTCGAGATATGAAAATCTTGACAGCATTCACATCTATAAGTTGATCAGGGTTTGGGAACAGGACCAACCCATAGATAAGGAGTGCCACAATCTCTTCAAAGGCTTGTAGATCAAGGGAATTCCAGCTGTCTTGTGCCTTCTCAAATAGAAACTTTGCCAAGAATCCCTTGATACCACTTCTGGTTTCCCAATGTCCCTTGATGTCAGATGGTTGCAAGTGTAATGCTTAAGCAACATCTTCAGGCTTTGGTTCTTTTTCCGTACCGTTGTAGGGTAGTTGATGAAGAATAGGAATTCTCAGGAGTTGAGAAAATTCCTCCAAAGTAGGTACCAATTGGTAATCAGGGAATGTGAAACAGTGGTGTATGGGGTCAAAGAACTGGAAGAGAACTTTCACCATGTCTTCTTCAATGTTGGAGTTGACCAAGCTGAGAAGTCTACCATGTCTTTCACTGAAGAGAGAATTCTCTGGAATCCTGGAAGTGATCTCCTTGAGTTGAGGAGGGATTCTCACGAGGTTGACTTGAATTGTTTTCCTGCGAAGAGATTCCATGACCTATAAAACAAGAACAAATATGAAGATCCAAACCCTTGAAATGGTTAGTGGATGCATATGATGCTTTATGATGTTCATGATGTATGCACAAGCACATGTACAAGCAAGTCACACAAAACCCTAGTTTCAGGCTTGCATGAGGTTTTATAGGTAAATACCCTCTTGAGTTTGGTTGGCTCAAACCTGTCTGATAAATAGTAACCGGGTTCTAAGGAGCTCAATATCACTTGATTGTTTTCTATGTTCATTGTTTTGGTTTATCCACTTAACTAGGGACCAAAATATTCCAAGAAAACAATCCTCAATGAGTGTAGTATCGAGTATCTACCAACTTCGGACTGCCCCAAAGCTGGTCATCTCACTACCCCTAATAAAAGGCCAAGATGGTCAATTAAGGTTCTAAGAGTTCATTAGTGCTTCATGACATCACTCAACGACCTCGTATTCTCTTTGATTGACTCAAAGGCTACCGATACTCACAAATATGTCGCACTAATATAGCTATTGCTTCAACCATGTCGGTATACCCCGCACAGTTTCCATAACATATTGCTATTTACCTATGAATGTTTCCCAAATCTGGGTGGAGGATTTCAAACCCAAACAAGAGAACCAAATGTAAAGCAATCAAAGGAAACAATAATCATGCAAAGGGTGATCTAAGCCCTAAGGTTACTCCATTTTTAAAGTTTTCCCCAGCAGAGTTGCCAGTTCTGTGATACGGTGGGAGAACTGACTTGGGATTTTGCATTTGTGTTCGCAAATGTTTCGGTTTAGCAAGAGTCGCCACCGACTTTTTATTTTATCCTAAGGAAAGGTCAAAAAGCACAGGAAAGACCTTTGAGATGTTTTCTTGGGTTCGGGGAGTAGATTATAGAAAGGGAAGGTATTATCACCCTTTCTATCCATGGTTATCCATGGGCTCTTAGTTATTTGCTTAGATCACTTGGTTTGCTTTTCAATTGTTTGAAATGGTTCTTTTCAATTGTTTGAAATGTTGCTTTGTGCGTGGTTTTGAAAGATGTTTTGAAAATAGGCCATCGTTGTGGCAACCTTTGTAATGACTCTTGTTTGAATGTATACAAAGGTGTTTTTGTCTTTTGAAAAGTTTTCAATGTTTGAAAGTAGGGTTTTGAAATTTGTGAAGTGTGTTTTGAAGATAGCAAGGATGTTTTTGCAAGTTTTGATCAAGTAACTAAGAGTCGTCTACCCTATTTTACTCAAAGATCTTTCTTATGTTTTTAACCCTTTTAACAGTGTTGTTTCACCATTGTATTTGGTGAACAACCTTGTGTTAGGATGTTAAACGGGACAGGTGCGGGTCATCGTATAGACCATGATAGCAATGGTGTCAAGTATTTTTGGCAATTTTCTTGAGGGACTTAATCATTTTGTTTAGGCAACTCAGATAGCGTCATCGAGGGACTATGATCTTTTGTTTGTTTTTATTTTGCCAAAGTACTTGACAAGCATATCATGGCCCATTTTTGAAGGCAACAAGTGGATTGAAACCATAGGGGTGCAAGTGTGCATTGTGTTTGTTTTTAATGCATTTTTGTCTTTTGATTAGGTCAAACTATTTGTTAGTTTTGATTTTGCATACAAACCCTAAGTCTAATCATGGCATAATTGAAAGTATTTAAAGGTGCGAGAATTTAAATTCTACACTATTACAACATGATATAGGGAGGGGGGTACAAATTTGAATAGGGGATTATTTAGACAAGAAATTAAATTCTAAATTATTACAATCAAATTGAATGTGTAAGGCATAACAATTAAATATACAATATTTAAATAAATACAATAAATAAATATTAAATAAAATGTGTTATGCAAAAAAAAGTTTTTTATGTATGTAAAAAGTATTTTTAATGTGAAATGTAAATAAATAAAAAGTCAATTTTAATAATTTTTGTTTTTAGGGAAAAAACCCTAATTTCTTAAATAAATAATATTATTTATTATTTATATACAATAATGCACCAATTTGTACAAAAATAAAAGTATATTAAAAAAAGGTATTTTAGTATAAAATATTAATAAAAATAAAAATGTATTATTTTTGTATTTTTTGTTCTAGTTATTTAATAAAATATAGTATATAGTATATAGTATATATATATATATATATATATATATATATATATATATATATATATATATATATATATATATATATATATATATATATATATATATATATATATATATATATATATATATATATATATATATATATATATATATATATATATATATATATATATATATATATATATATATATATATATATATATATATATATATATATTAAGTGTGTATAAAAATAAAATAAATTATCTACAAAATGCATATATTTCAAGAAAATATTTTCAAATGTGTATAAAAATAATAAATGAAAATAAAAGTATTATTTGTATTATTTTTTAATTTAAACAAAATGATAAAAAAGCATATAAACATTTTTATACTAGTAAAAAATAAAAATAAATGCCAAATAAATGTAAAAAAATATAACAATATTTTTGGATCATTTTTCATGTTTGAAAATAAAATATCAAAGTCAGAAATAAAATAAAAATGCAAAAATGACAAATATACAAGAAATGGGCCAGGGTGTGTAAAAAGAAAAGAGGGGGGTGCCAAAAGCAAGCCTGTCCAGGCCCAGCCCAAAACCAACTTCATCTTCTTCCTCTAGACAGAAACGCGCGCGTTCTGTGTATAAAATGCTATCTCCTGATTCTGTGCTTTTTTGACAAAATTCATAACATGAAACTTGTAGAGCATCAAACAACGAATCTAACTATATAAAAAACTTAAGAGAACTCTCAAAGACCAGAGAGAATTTCTCTATCCCTAATTTCTAACCTAGTTTTTTCAGAAAGTTCATGAACGAAATTCTCCTAGCACGATTAATATAAATGAGAACTAAGCACATGTATGGTTTCAGGGATATGAATACAAAATCTTTCATTCACAAACCTAAGTCTAACTACTCCTAAATAGAGAGATAGAAGTTCATGAAATACCTGTTTCAGTTGAGTTCGAGTTGGACAATGCAGCAACTTTCAATCGTGCTTGAGGTTCTTTTGAGCTTTCCTGATGTCCACTACTGAAGCTTTCCCAATGCTTAGTTTGTTTTGAAGTAGCCTGAATCGTGCTACAAAACTCAACCTGCAAAGCTTCCAAACAAAAATGACAATGTGTGTTAAAGGAGTTACAGTTGGCAATGGAGGTCTGGAATAGTTTAGGTGAGTTGAATGGAAGGTATTGGAACAAGTTTGAGGCAAAACGCACGAGGCAAAGTGGAGATGGAAGTGATTCTGCAGGGCTTGCCCTGTTTTGCAGAAAAATGGAGATTTTGTGTGCAAGGAGGTTTGAGGGGTCAAGGGTTCGTGTTTCTTTCTTTCTAGGGTGTATGAAACTTGTTTGCAATGTTTGTGTAAGCTGACTATGGCTGGTTTTTGAGTTGGGAGGATTTGGACAAATTTCTTCTTTGTGAAGAAAGAATGTGTCACACTTGATTACAGGCTTGTACCCTCTATCTTGTATGCTGCATACTTTCTCTTTGATACTTGCAATTTGTGGATTTGATTTTGCTTCAGAGTTATGGCCCCATGCTTCAAAGATCATGGTTTGACATAAAGTATAACTTTTCAAGAATGGAAATGCACCTTTTTCTAATTAAGACTTAGTTTTGTGTACAATGCCCAAATGGCCAAAACGAATGCTTAGACTGATGGATTTGCATTCAATTAAGGAGTGTGAATTGGTTTAGAGGCCTGCAAACAAGTACAAGGCATGCTGGTTTGAAAATGCAAGTTGTATGAACATGTATTGGCCATGGATCAAAGTGAGTTTGTGCCAACTTTAAGCATTCGATTATCCCTAACCACAAAGGTGTTTGAGGAGTTATTTGACAATTTGGAAAGCTTGCAACATATACTATAATCCATATTTGAAATGCAACTTGAAACTCCAAGTGGAACTATGTGAAAATGGCCAAGAAGATGGGTCAAAATCCTGCCTAAACTAGGGCAAAATTTCTCTAAGTTAAAAGTTTTAGGGACCCTTGTTCCAAAAATCATAACTTGAGATCCAAGCTTATTTTAAGAAAACTTTGTGAATCAAAGTTGTAGACTTTGTGATGGACTACAACTTTCATGTTTCAAGTTTTGTTTGAATCCATTTGCATCTTGGTGAAAAAATGGGACAAAGTTAGGAAAAAGAAAAAGAAAATTTCATAACTTAGAAAATTTCTAAGTTATGAAATTTTTCCATTTTAAACCCTAATTTGTAATTTTGGGTTTCTTGATGAACAAGTTTCATAATTTGATATGTCTTGATGGAAAATGACTCTTGGCACTTGATTTTGACCAAAAAGTCAAAGTTTGACTTTTCAGTGTACAGTCAAATTTTGATCAGTTGACTGAAAAATTCATCTGTCAATCTTATGCATTTGAGATATTTTGAACTTGTTGAATAGGTCAAGACAATGTCATTTAGTCCTTGTGTCCATTGTTGAGCTTGATTTTCCATTGGCTAGGTCAAACAGTCAAAAATTGCCCTTGTGCAGCCAAAACCTTAAAAATGTCAATTTTGCCCTTTTGGTGATCTGATCAAATTTCTTGTGGAATTATGATCCAAACTTGATCAAATGGTTCATATGAGTTCATAATGTTGACGTGGGTCAAAACTCATGAGGTTTGACTGTCAATTGACCACAATTGACTTTTTCCCCAATACAATTGATTTCTAGGTCAATTGTCCAATTGACTGGGCAAAAATTTGAATCATGGTTTGAAACTTGGTATGGACAAACTTGTGAGTCCAACATGAAGTATGAAAGCCATTTTGGGCATTGTGGGTCAAATATCCCTGTGCAAACTCAAACCCTAATTTAGGTCAACAGTGCAAGGAGGTGTCTTGAGCAGAGCAAACCCTAGCTTGATCTTGAGTTCCAAGAGTCTTGTGATGAGAAATGTTGATAAAATGAGAGGGTAAATTTTGGGGTAAAACACTAACCATGCAATTACCTTCAAGAATCATGCCCTATATTTCTCCATAGAAGTCCAGTTTCAAAGCTCTACAACTCAACTTCAATAGGTAGATTTCTCCATCAATTCTTCAAAACTTTGATATAATGAAGCTCTCATTTCCCTAGTTCTAGTTGCAACACCTTCTTTTATCTAGAAACACGTTTTGACCATGAAATTTCAAATCCCTTTTCAAAACTTTCCTTCCAAATTGCTTGAGCTACAATTTATATAAATTTATCGCGAGGGTGTGGTTGTCTTCATCTTGAAGAGACGACGCGAATGGCATAGGTCTGAGCTTCTGATTTTATAGTTTGAGAGACCTGCAATTCACGTTGGTTGGAGGTTGAAGATGACCAATGTGTCATCTTCCAACCAATGAGGGCGCGCCACTTGTTTTTTTTGAAATCTGATTTAATTAATGATTCAGTGCTTTATTTACTAAAGCCCATAACATGCACAACACGCCAGGTCCACTGGACCTGTTTACTAACGCGTTTTGACATTGATCAGATGGCCCATATTTTTTTGGTTTGATATTTTATTTTCTGATTTTTATTTTAATTGTTTTAAATTTCAAAAATATCATAGAAAATTCATTTTTATTCCAAATAATCTGAAAAAATTATGAAAAATATTTTTGATTTTTCTCTTTCTGATTTATACTTTTTCACAAATTTATTTTGTGTTTTGATTTTTTTAATAATTTTTTACTTTATTTGAATTGTTTTTATACTTTTGATTTATGCCATTCGCTTCGTCTCTTCAAGACGGAGACAACCACACCTTCGCGATAAATTTATATAAACTGTAGCTCAAGCAATTTGGAAGGAAGGTTTTGAAAAGGGATTTGAAATTTCATGGTCAGAACATGTTTCTAGATAAAAGTAAGTGTTGCAACTAGAACTAGGGAAATGAAAGCATCACAATGATATCAAAGTTTTGAAGAATTGATGAAGAAATCTACCTATTGAAGTTGATTTGCAGAGCTCTGAAACTGGACTTCTATGGAGCAATATAGGGCACGATTCTTGAAGGTAATTATATGGTTAACTTCAGGGAAGATCAAGGAAGGTAAATTGATAGAGAAATTGGATTGAAAAAGGCTTGAAAACAGATTTCGAAGTTGCAGAAATTAGAGTTATGGAACAAGTTTGGCAGAGTGATTCTGGCTATCCAAGCTTAAGAAAATGAATGAGGGATGACCCTTTATTTATAGGGAATCAAATGGAATGTCCAAACGTGTGAAATGATGAAGTTTGGAGGGAAATCGTGTGAAGTTGCAAACAAGAAAAGTGTGACTTCTAATTTGATCAAAACTCATCCAAAACACGCGTTTTATTGTGCTAATCACTTCTGGAAGTTCACTAAACACGTTTAGAGGAAAAAACATGCATAAACAAAGTGTTTAGAAGCTAAACCAATTATTTCAAATTTTGACTTTTGAAGAAACTTCAGTTTCAAGTTGCCAAGTTCAAATCAATGGTATTCCCAGCTCAAGGGGTCTTAGGGAATGATTTTTGATGCTTTAGAAAGATGATGTTACAAGCTTTGCAATGGAGAAATAATGGAATAAAATGGATGCTTGAGTTGAAAGTTGCATTGAGTCAAAGTTGGAGAAAAAGGGTTGACTTTCCATACTTAGAAATATTTCAATTTTTTCTTCAAAAGTGACCTATAATGTTTTGCATTCAAACATGGCCTTCCACTTGGAATTTTTACTTAACCAAAAAAGATGACATGAAATATACTCTTGAATGACATTTTGAAACTTGAACCGTTCAAAATATCCAAAAATTGAGATAGTTATGAATTGTTGAAGTTGGCAAAAAATCATGAAATGACCTATAATCCTTTGTATCCTTAGGGTATCCTCCATCCATTTTCTCACTTTGCATATAAAAGAAGGAATAAATTTCACATCCTCAAGATCATTAAGGAAAAAGAGTGGGATCAAGGTGATAAAAATTTACCAAGTTATGATCATTTGAAGTCACACATGGAAAATTGGGGGCTCATCTAGAGAACTTGTAATCTTTCTTCCTCATCAGGTTTCTTTCACATGAAAACTCCTTGGAAATTTTGAATTAATTTGTTAAAAACCCTTTGAAGAGAAGGATGTCTTTGGAATCACTCAAAAACACCAAAAGATGAGCAAGATATACTTCTTTGAAGTTCAAAACCCTAGCTCCTAGATCAAGAAAATGCTTTGAGGAACCTTGCCAATTTTAAACAACCTTCTTGTACCAACACTCTTGCTTTGTAAACAGAAGTTGTTGAGGATGAAAATGAGAACTCATAGCCACCAAAAACACTTTCATATCTTGATAATTTATAGAAATATGCACTTGTGATCCATGGGAACAAGACTTTGTCAAACCATGACAACTTCTTCAATCAATCCCTTGCACTTTTGAATCAATCTTGATATCTTGCCATGCCATCCTTTCCAAAACAACTTCAATGGTGAGGTTTGGACTTCTCAAGCTTTATTTCCTAGGGCATGTAAATAAACTCATGAACCCATGAAGCAACTTGTTAAACCTCATTGCCTTTACCTATATTAGTAACAAGTAAGACAAACCAACATTGCATTTTATTAATTAAAAGGAAAATCAAGACAAAATATTCATGATCATAAAAGAAAACAAGTCAAGGTGCTTGGTGATTCCCTAAACAACAAATCTAAAGATATGGAGGAGAACCAAGAACCCTAATGTGATCTTGTTGTGATGGAATCAATATAATATGATGAACGGATCTTAGGGGCATAAATTGGGGTACAACAGGTGGCACATGCATTTTGTCGGCATAGATTTGGCATTTCTGACATGTCTTTGTATAATGGTAGCAGTCAGCTTCCACCGTCAACCAATAATAACCTGCTCTTAAGATCTTTCTATCCATGGCATGTCCATTTGTATGTGTTCCAAAGGTGCCTTCATGGATCTCGATCATAAGTGTATCTGCTTCAAATTTCTCCACACACCTTAGCAACACCATATCATGGTTTATTTTTGTACAAAACATCCCCATTTAGAAAGAACTTTGAAGCTAGCTTACTCAGAGCTCGCTTGTCAATCATGGATGCATTTTCTAGATATTCTTGCTTCTCAAGATACCTCTTGATGTCATAGAACCAAGGCTTACTATCTGGTCCTTCTTCAATGGAAAGCAATGTACTGGTTCTTCAAAATGTCTGATTATAATGTGTGGTTCGTGATTTGGCCAAGTTACTTTGAACATGGTTGATAAAGTTACCAAGGCATCTGCCATCTGGTTTTTTTTTTTTTTTTGCAGAATGTGAGTGAAAGTGATCTCTATAAATTCCATGGCTAGCTTTAAAACATGATCCTGATATGGAATCAACTTGGGATGTCGAGTGTCCCATTCCCCATTGACCTAATATATTACCAATCCTTAGTCTCAGTTATACATCGAGGTGTTTAATTCTTAGATCGATAGCAACTTTTAACCCCAAGATACAAGCTTCGTATTCAGCCGCATTGTTGTTGCAATCAAAAGATAACCTTGTAGTATAAGGTTTATGAAAATTCTTCGGAGAAGTCAACACTTCCCCAATACCATGCCCTAGTGCATTTGAAGTACTGTCAAACATGAGTGTCCAACGTGCCCCTGGTTCAGGTCCTTCGTTGGGTCTTAGTCTTTTTTAGTCACCTATAACCATGACATCTTCGTCTGGAAAGTCAAACTTCATTGGTTGATACTCTGTAAACGGCTGATGAGCTAGGTGATCAGCTATTATACTACCTTTGATGGCCTTTTGAGTATCATACTGGATGTCGTACTCGGATAGTAACATTTTTGATCTGGCTATTCTTCCTGTAAAGGCTAGTTTTTCAAACACACACTTCAAAGGCTCCATTCTTGCTATTAACCATGTGGTGTAAGTTAACATGTACCATCTCAACCGTTTAGTTTCCCAAGCCAAAGCACAACAATTTTTATCAAGGAGTGAGTACCTGGTTTCGCAGTCTGGGAATTTCTTACCGAGGTAGTAAATTGCATGCTCTTTTCTACCTGTTTCGTCATGTTTCTCCAATACACATCCCCTAGACCCTTCAAGCAATGTCAAGTATATGATGAGAGATCTTCCTGGAAATAGTGGCATCAAGATTGGTGGATCTTGTAAATATTGCTTTATTATCTCGAGAGCCATCTAGAAATCATCATTCCACACCACAGTTTGATCTTTTCGAAGTAATTTGAATATAGGCTCGCGCGTAGCAGTTAGGTGCAATATGAACCTTGAAATATAGTTCAATCGACCTAAGAAACCACACACCTCTTTTTATGTCCTTGGAGCTGGAATTTATTTTATAGCCTTCACCTTATCGGGTGCCAACAGTTTGCCTGACCTGACACCAAATGTACATTTGTTCGAATTCAACCTCATTTTGAATTTTCACAAACGCTTGAATAATTTTTGTAAATGACTGATGTGATCCTCCTCTGTATGGGATTTGATAGATGTACATTTGTTCGAGCCTATATTTAAATTACTTATCATAGTACAAACCTTGTAGAGTGCCCATGAACATATCGACCAATTCTTTCTCCAAGAGTGGCGGTTGTACGCGGGCTTCAAATTCTCTCTATCTTTAAGCATATGATTTGAAGGACTCGTCTTTCTTTTGAGATAAGTTCTGGAGTTGCATATAGTTAGGAGCCATGTTCAAGTTGTATTTGTATTTTTTCAGGATCGCGTTAGCAAGATCTGGCCATGTTTGGATATGGGCTCGCTCTAATTGCATGTACCAATCTAGAGATGCCCCACTAAAATTGTCTTGGAAGTAATGGATCATCAGTTTCTGATTTTCAGCATAGGCATGCATTTTTCTATAGTACATGCGTAGATGGTTACTTGGGCATGCGACTGCCTTTTATTTTCCGAAGTCAGTTACTTTGAATTTCGGAGGGATCACTACATCTGGAACTAGACCCATTTCGAGAGCATCGACATCGAAAGTGTTGTAGCCCTCCACAACCTTAAACCTTTCTTCAAGAGCTTTAAATTGATCGAGCACCAAGGGTTGTTAAACACCATTGGTATGGGCAGTCCTTTGAGGCACTTGGTTAATGCCTTCCAAGTCATCTCCATACTGTAGGTCTATGTAGTTATCCATGTTGTTTGGATTGTTGATTGGAATCTGCAAGGTATGAGATGCCCCTACCTTCGATAGAGGTGGGACAAATTCTTTAGTATCAGCTTGTCTAACCTCTTGCTGAGCGATAATTGACTTTAGAGGTCCTGACTCCGATTCTCTTCTTGGTTGGTAATGCTCGATGTACCAATATTCTGGGCTACTTCTTCAAAGGCTACCCTTGGGATTTGATCTTGTCTCTCAATGATATTCTTCAAGGATATAAGAACTTGGCTCATGTCTCCTTTCATTGACTCGATGTTACCCTTTACTTGCTCCAAATTGTATCTGAAAGTGGCCTGATTCTCTTCAATTTGTTCCATCACTTTCTTTTGATGGGATCTTATTTGATATGGAGATCAGAGAGGTGGAACTTTTCTACCAATGATTTAACTAGAGAATGTTTTTTTTTTTGAAAAATGTGAGCTTTATGTATGAATTTTCTAAATGTAATGCTTGTGAATAAACGAATGCATATGAATATGTTAAAAAAAATTTAATCATTGTCTTATTCACATCAGATTTCCTTGTTATATATTTATTTCTAGATTTTTCTTTTTATTAGCGAGTATCTCAAAATAAATACACAATCTGAATAGAGAAACAAGAATACTTAAACCACCAAGGGAAATACACTCCAAAAGTTTGAACCGAAACACTAAAGGGAAAATACTAAAAGTAAATCCTGAACCAATCATCAAATACTGAAAATAGCAAAAGGGAAACAAAGAATCTCCTAGGTGCTCTTGTAGATCTCTGCCCTAAAACCATCAACCATTTTTCTACAAATCTTGAGGAAGTCTTAAACATCTTTCGGGAGGGGAACCATTATTTCTTTTGAATCATTTAGGCTCCTCAGAAGGTCCTCTATGAGATTGTTGGCTAAGAAGGTAAGTTTTCCGTGCTTGCCTTTGTAGATTCGGTATTCCTTATAGACGTTTGGAACTATATTCTTATTATCTTCTCCGACTTTGACGATCTTTTCATATTTTCCTTCCCAATATAATTTGTCAGCCCTCATCTCTATATAGAGTCTTCTTTGTGTGAGGAAATTCTTTCAGAGGTCTTCTAACTCTTGACGGACTTGCTCATATTCTTCTATCTTTTGAGAGAGAAGGTTTTTCTCTTCTATCTTTCTAAGGCGTTCTCTCACCTCTAATTCTTAGCTTTCATGGAGACTGGTGTGATACGGTGGCAGAACCGACTGTTATACTGGTTTGCATTTTTTGTTCGCAAATGTCGCGGTAAGCAAGAGTCGCCACCGAATTTTATTTCATCCAACTAAGGAAAAGGAAAAAGAACAATAAAAACCTTTTTCGAGAATATTTCTGAGTACGGGGGGTAGATTATAGAAAGGGAAGGTGTTAGTACACTTTCTATTCTTGGTTTTCCACAGGCTCTTGGGTACTTGCTCATTTTTTAAAATTTCTTGTGTGTGCTTGTTTTGAAAAGGTTTTACGTCGTGATGACTCTTGTATCAGTCCTCAAGAGTGTTACAAAGTTTGTTTTCAAAATTGTTTTGAAAAGTGTTTGTGTAAGAAGTTTTGTTTGAGCAAGTACCTAGGAACTAATCTACCTACTCGAAAAAGGTCTATTTGTTTTCCTTTAGACAACGATATCCTATTATTAAGGAATAGGAAGCACCATCATTGGATTTGTAAAGGGACGTTCGAAGGGACGAAATGGTCTCTGAAGGCAACAAGTAGAGATACCTTAGCGTTTCGAAGGGACTATCGCCATAAGATCAATTTGTAGGCAACTCGAGGGACAAGTAGGGACTATGATCTTTATGAAGATTTTGAACCGCGGGTCATTGCTAAGGTATCCCTACATTCGAGGGATACAACCATTATTTTTGAGGCAACCGAGTGGAGTAAACCCTGGGAGTGAACATGTGCGAGTGTGTTTTTTCAATTAATTATCTTTGCACAATTTAGGGTTTTCTACTGTATTAATTTGAGTTTGTCTTTCCATACAATCCTATACATACATCTAGGCAGTTTATAATTTGCGGGAATTAAAATGCGATAAATTAGAGTCCTAACTATTACATGGCTTTAGGCAGATACATAATTATTTTGACTAAAAATAAAATGCGGAATTTAAAATAAAACCTAATTACTATTACAAACCCGGAGCAATTACAAATAATAATAAAAAGAAAATTGAAAACGCGTGGTAAATTAAATGTGAGGAATGATTAGCCGACCTAGAAATCTAAATTGCGAAAATATTTATTTTTAAGGAAAAATTAGGTTAAGTATAGAATTAAACCCTAAATCTAATTATTTAAATTATAATAAGATAAAAAACATTAATTACACTAATTTAATTAAACTAATTAATTAACAAAATATTTTTTGTGAAAAAAGATTTTTAATGTTTTTTGGTGATTTTTTGATTAAATGAAAAAAAATGATTTTTTGAGTTATTTAGAAAAAAAGATATAATTAACAAACAAAAGAAAAAAAGAATTAAAATAAAAAGAGTAAGGAATTGGGCCTGTCCAAACACCCAGGGGGGTGTGTTTGGGAATTTTTGTCCAGGCCCACTATTCTGAGCCCAAACATGTGCCAGATCTAGTGTGCTTGTCTTCTGATGGTCTATCGTGGATGTTCAAAGTTGGGGCGTGGGATCTACATGTTAATGAATCCAATGGCTGGATCAAGAGGGCGCACGATGGACGTTTGCTCATGAGTTGTATTGGATCTGCGTTTAAATAGTCAGAAAATAGGAAAATGTTTTGACGTGGGATCGAACCCAGGTCCCTCTGTTCGTTCCACGCTTGCCCTGCCATCTGTGATATGCTGCTTTTTTGTTAAGATAATAACATTAAAAAAAATATATGAAACAGGGTGGATGAGCTGGAAACACACGCAGAATTAAAATGGGCCAGTAGGGTGGTGACAAGTCACCATCTTCTTCCCTGTCTGTCGTTTTAGATCTCACACATATACCTACAGACAAAACTCTATAGTTATACACCTGCCAATTTCAAAAATTCATATGATGCACAATAAATCAATTCTAACTATGCCAATCGATTCGTCTGGGCCTCACGATCATCATAGCATTAGTTTTTTTGGCACAATTTCACCTGTACAGAGAAGCCCCAAAATGGCTTCTCAAACCCTAGCCATGGCAAACCTCAGTATACGCATCAAAACATCAATTAAATTATCCCAACATGTTGTAAATATGTTAACAATCACATATATATCATTCAAACATGCTTAAGATGCAAGAATTAACATAATCGACCGTATGAAGGATGTAGCGTGATTCTGGGCGTTTTGACACTTGTAATTGACCGGGTTAGCTCCAAGAGAGGTCCAGGAAACGATTGGAAGCTTCAACACGCCTTGAATTGGTCTGTGAAAGATATGTCTCACACTTTTTGAACAAAATTTGAATTTTGTTTCTCTGTTTTTACGACTGCAAAACCTCCTTTTCTTGCCTTGTTTTTGTCCACTATATGTAAAATGATGAATTAGGGTAACAAATTTGGATCTAATCTTGAGGATTGATGAAAAAATATTTGATCTTTAAGCCATATTCTTTCATTCCAAACCTGACCAAATCATGCCTTTTTTGCCTTGATCTGATTTGGCTTGATTAGGCCATCATGATTAGATTTGATTTCCATCAAAATCAGCTCATCAAAATAATCTTTGGCATTTTTTGTTATTTATTTGATTTAATGTGATTTTTAATAAATAAAAATCAAAATAAATAAATAGAGAAAATAAGATATGGATGCTGATTTGGGTCGTGGACATTGTTAGAGGCATAATGCAAGCATAAAAACTTAGGCCCATTTGGCAAAAAAATGCAATTTTGGGCATATTTGACTTTTGGCAATTTTCCAAAAATGGTCAACTTTGACAATTCATAACTCTTCAAATTTTTACCCTAAAGAGGTGTTATTGGACTTTTTAGAAAGCTTAGGATGTCCCCTAAACAACCCTTTTGGTCTCCTCTCAATTGAGTCTTCCATGTTCATGTAAGAAGCTTTGACCCAAAAGGTGTTTTTGTTAACTTTTCAAAAGGACCTATAATGTATAAATTCATATCTTTTTAAGGGTGCTTTTATTGAACTTGAGGGATGAAGATGAGTTGTAGGAAATTGGATTCCCATCAAAATGAGCCTTAGATGAGAAATTTCTGATAAAGTATGAGAAAGTTATGCTTGGTCAAAGTTTGATTTACTTTTCCTGAGAAACCCTAATTTAGCAACTTTTTGAGTTTTAATGAATTAGGAGCATTCCTTGAGGAATCATGATCAACCCTTGATCAAATGATGAATATAACTTAAAAATGTTGATGTTGACCAAAAATCTTGAAGTTTGATTGTATGTGGGCCACAGTTGACTTTTGACCTAATATAGTCGATTCTCAAGCATCTGAGCAGTTGACTGAGCAAACTTCTTGTGCAAGACTTGAATTTTGACATGAAGGGTATTGAGAACATATTAGGACTATGGAGAGCATATGAGGTCTTTTGAGTTCACCCATCTTGATGAAAATTGAAACCCTAATTGGAGGTTCATTGCTTTAGGGAGGAGTTTGTCTGGTCAACTCTTGGGCATCCTTGAGCAAGTTGAGTATCTCAATGAACATATATTGAGTAAAATGGGAGGGAAAATTTTGGGGTACAACAACTGCCCCTGTTCATTCTTCTTAAACATGAGGATGTAGATTGGCCGGTCTGCCTTTCGTGGTATGAAGGTAGAAGAGGATTGTACATTAAAGTGCCCAGAAATTTGTACTCGCATGAAGTAATACTTGATTGGTGATATCGAGAATGGGCTTACATATGCCATTTATAAGTTGATAGAGAATCATCGGAGATGGGATTAACGATGCCCTCCAGAAAATATATCGGTTGTATGAAAGATTCCTTTGCGAGAATTCATGTACCTGCCGATGAGGAGGACTTTGCTGGAGAATGTTGATTCACGTCTTGGGAAATAGAGGATAGGTGTTACGATTGTTCATTACTCTACTGGGGAATTAACTCTTGATTGAGAAAGTGGAAGTGAACTGCGTATCTGGTCAGGGTCCAGGCTGCACAGCGACTTACTAGGAAAAGGTGAAATCGAACGTAATTGGTCGGGTCCAAGTCTTACAGTGTTGTAAACTGCTGTTTGGAGATAAGATAGACGGAACCTGGATGGTAAGGTTACTTCGAAATGAAATCCTGGATAGTAGGGCTATGATAAGGAACCTGGATAGTAGGGTTACTTCGAAATAAAAGCCTGGATAGTAGGGCTATGAGAAGGAACCTGGATAGTAGGGTTACTTCGAAATGAGAGCTTGGATAGTAGGGCTATGAGAAGGAACCTGGATAGTAGGGTTACTTCGAAATGAGAGCCTGGATAGTAGGGCTATGAGAAGGAACCTGGATAGTATGGTTACTTCAAAATGAGAGCCTGGGTAGTAGGGCTATGAGAAGGAACCTGGATAGTAAGGTTACTTCGAAATGAGAGCCTGGATAGTAGGGCTATGAGAAGGAACTTGGGTTGTAGGGTTACTTCGAGATGAAAGCCTGGTAGTAGAGCTATGAGAAGGAACTTGGGTCGTAGGGTTACTTTGAAATGAGCGCCTGGATAGTAGGGCTATGAGAAGGAACCTGGATAGTAGGGTTACTTCAAAATGAGAGCTTGGATAGTAGGGCTATGAGAAGGAACCTGGGTCGTAGGGTTACTTCGAGATAAAAGCCAGGATAGTAGGGCTATGAGAAGGAACCTGGGTCATAGGGTTACTTCGTAATGAGAGCCTGGATAATAGGGATACTTCAATGTGATAGTGTAGATTAGTTGACCCGTTTGGTTTCGGAAACTGAGTTTCCATTAGTCGTCTGCAGATGTGACCTGTATAACTGCTGGAATTGCCGAAGATAAGCGTCTTTCTTAAAAAGGTAACAGGGTTAATTATATGTGATGTATGAAATGCATGATGAGATGATGTTCTTAAAATAAATGAGATTATGATGTATATGATATGCATGCGCATGTCCTGATGATGTACATGAAATGCTATTGGAGTATGCCCGGGTCTGGGGAGAATAAATCCATAACTACTGTTGGAGATTTATGAATATTCCGTCAGGAAGAGATTCTGCTTGAGAATAAACACTGTGGGTAATAAACTTAGAAAGTGAATATTTATAGCTGAAGTAATGAGCTCTGTCGGGGATTGAGCCTCTGCATCAAGAGAAATAAACTCTGCTTCGAGGATAAAATTTACTGACTCGCCCGCGATTATGATATTCAGCCGGGGGATATAGCTGTCAGATTTCTGAATGACCCTGGCTGAGGAGGTTATGTCCTATTTTGGGAAAGTCGGCATAAATGCTTTTGCATAATTTTAATATGTGGGGGAGTGTATGTACTGATGATTATGCTCCAAAGCTGACTCTATCCCGGTACCTGCTGGGCAGAGTAACTGTCGGGTTTGGCACTTCTTGTTTTTGCCCCTGTTTTTGGAATTACGAGTAATTGTCTTTGATTATTATGTAAATATTTATGAGCAACAATTGTTTTCGAATGCATATGTCAAAAATAAGTCATTGGAAGTTCTTGCAAAACAAAACAGAAAAAAGAAAAATAACTCGAAGTTTCTTGTGAAAATGATTTGTATTGATTTTTGAAGTTGGCCTGTAATAGGCGTTTTTGTACAAGGAGGTTGACGTTCTAGTAAGAGAACGCCGCCATAGAAATAGAAGCTATACAAATTTGTGTAAAATAAAAACAGCTATGTGAAACAACCCCATTGGGTTCCAACTCTGTTATTTCCCCTATATCTTCAAGCGTCTCATCACTTTGTTATTTGTTCGAAGTTGATTAGGTTTATTGATGCCGTCCGAGCTTGATAGCCGATACTTAAGTCTGGTCGTAAGATGATCCATTGAGACATAGTGATACGCTTTACATCCCTAACTTTTGCATGGACTGCCCTTTCGGGTTTTCAGTCCACCGGGATACCCTTTTTTGCCCAAGCCGCCTTTTCAGGTTTTCGACTTGCCGGGTATACAGATTTTTTCATTTTCATCCCTTATTTTTGCCCGAACCCTTTTGGTTCGTCGGAAAGCCCTTATTTTGCCTAGGCCAGTCAACCTAGCGGGTCTTTTGAGTAGGCATAGTATTTTTTCACTATGTCTGCATTGACAGGGTGAGGAAGGTCGTCACCGTCCATGGTGGTTAGAATCATAGCTCCACCCGAGAAAATGTTCTTAACCACAAATGGTCGTTCGTATGTGGGGGTCCACTTGCCCCTAGGATCACCTTGCAGAAGTATGATACGCTTGATCACTAGATCCCCGACTTGATATTCTTGACGTCTGACTTTCTTGTTAAAAGCCTCGATCATTCGCTTTTGATACGTCTGACCATGACAGATAGTGGTAAGTCTCTTCTCGTCGATTAGATTTAGCTGATCAAGCCAAGTTTGGATCCAGCCGTCTTCGTTCAAACTTGCATCCTTCATAATCCTGAGAGAAGGTATCTGGACTTCGATGGTTAGGACTGCCTCCATGCCATATACCAGAGAGTAGGGTGTTTCCCCTCTCGACGTCCGTGCTGAGGTACGGTACCCATGAAGAGAAAATGGTAACATCTTATGCCAGTCTTTGTATGTCACCGTCATCTTCTGTACAATATTCTTGATGTTCTTATTAGCCGCTTCGACAACGCCATTCATCTTCAGCCGATAGGGAGAAGAATTATGATATTGTATCTTGAACTGTTTACAGAGCTCGGTGATCATTGTGTTATTGAGATTCGTACCATTGTCAGTAATAATTCTCTCTGGCACACCATATCGACAGATTAGATTAGGTCGGATAAATCACGCCAGGACGTTCTTGGTTACTGTAGCAAAAGAGGCTGCCTCAACCCAATTCGTGAAGTAATCAATGGCTACTAGGATGAAGCAATGTCCATTAGAAGCGATGGGCCTGATTTCTCTAGTCATGTCAATGCCCCACATTGCAAAGGGCCACAGAGTTGTCAAGACGTTTAAGGGGACCGGAGGCACATGCACCTTATCAGCGCAGATTTGGCACTTATGACAAGTTCGAGAGTGCTGATAACAATCAGCTTCCATAGTGGACCAGTAATATTGTGCCTGTAGGATCTTCTTAGCCATGGTATGTCCACTAGAATGGGTCCCGAAGGTACCTTCATGTAAATCTGTCATGATCCTCTCTGCTTCTCTCTTGTCTACACACCGTAGTAATGTAGAGTCATGATTGCGCTTGTAGAGGATTCCATTACTGAGGAAGAATTTTGCAGCGAACCTTCTCAGAAACTTCTTATCATTGACAGATGCACCTTCGAGATACTCTTGAGTATCGAGATACCTCTTGACTTCATGAAACCAAGGTTTGTCTTCCACCTCTTCAGTATCAACCTCACAATAGTGCGCTGGTTCATCCAACCTCTCAATGGTGATTTGGGGAGCTTCATTGTCCCACCTAACTCTGAACATAGAAGACATGGTAGCTAGTGCGTCCGCTAACTGGTTCTCCTCTCGTGGGAAATGTTCGAAGGTTACCTCCTCAAAGTGTGAGAGCAATGTCAGCACATGCTCTTTGTATAGGATCAGATTCGGGTGTTTCGTATCCCATTCGCCTTTGATCTGACTTATTACCAAGGCTGAATCCCCGAAAACGTCCAAGAACTTGATCCTGAGGTCAATAGCAGCCTTGAGGCCCATGATACAGGCTTCATACTCCGCCATATTGTTGGTGCAGTTGAAACATAGTCGGGCGGTGAAAGGAGTATGACAACCCTCAGGAGATATGATTACATCACCGATGCCATTACCTAGTGCATTTGAAGCTCCGTCAAAAACCATAGTCCATCGGGATCCCTCCTCGGGTCCTTCATTCGGTCTAGGTTCTTCGTAGTCAGTCACTAGCATAATATTCTCATCCGGGAACTCAAAATTCATGGACTAGTAGTCATCCACAGCCTAATGAGCCAAATGATCAGCCAATACACTCCCCTTGATTGCTTTCTGGGTTATATATTATATGGCATACTCAGTTAAGATCATCTTCCATCTTGTTATTCTTCTGGAGAGAGCGGGTTTCTCAAAGATGTATTTGATCAGATCCATCTTAGATATCAACAAAGTAGTGTGGATCAGCATATACTATCTTAGTCGGCGAGCAGCCCATGCCAAAGCACAGAAAGTTTTCTCGAGCAGTGTGTATCTTGTCTCACAGTCAGTAAACTTTTTGCTAAGGTAGTATATCGCGTGCTCTTTTCGACCAGACTCACCATCCTGCCCCAACACACACCCCATTGAATTGTCTAGCACTGTTAAGTACAATATCAAAGGTCTTCCTTCAACCAGAGGCATCAGAATTGGCGGTTATTGAAGGTATTCTTTGATTCTTTCGAAAGCGGTCTGGCATTCATCATTCCACTTTACCACTTGATCTTACTTCAGAAGCTTGAAGATGGGCTCACAAGTAGCAGTCAGATGTGAAATGAACCTGGAGATGTAATTCAAGCGTCCCAAGAAACCTCTAACTTCCTTCTCTGTACGGGGAGCTAGAATTTCTTGTATGGCCTTTAGTTTTTCATGATCTACTTGGATGCCTTTGTCGCTGACGATGAAACCCATAAGTTTACCAAACCTTACCCCGGAGGTGCACTTGTTCGGATTCTTCCTCAGTTTGAGATTTGGCTATCATGTCATCAGCATAAACTTCGATCTCATGGTGAATCATATCATGGAACAAAGCGACCATGGCATGCTGATAAGTTGCCCCAACATTCTTCAACCCAAAAGGCATCACCTTGTAGCAGAAGGTGCCCCACTGCATGACGAAGGTTGTCTTCTCCATGTCTTCAGGATCCATCTTGATCTGGTTGTAGCCAGAGAAACCATCCATTACGGAGAATATTTTGTGTTTCCCGGTGTTGTCAACCAGAACATCAATGTAAGGAAGAGGGAAGACATCCTTGGGACTTGCCCTTTTCAGATCTCTATAATCCACACACATCCGCACCTTATCGTCCTTCTTAGGTACCGAAATAATGTTAACAAACCACTGTGGATAAGAAGTGACAGCTAAGAATCCTGTGTCGAATTGCTTCATGACTTCTGCCTTGATCTTCTCTGACATTTTAGGGTGCATACGGCGAACCTTTTGTTTAACCGAAGGACAATCTTCTTTGGTCGGCAGACGATGAACCACAATATCAGTGTCTAAGCCTGGCATGTCTTCATATGACCAGGCAAAGATCTCAACGTAGTCGTGCAACATTTGTATCAACTGTTGTTTGACTTTATCTTCCAAATTTGCACCAATCTTGACTTCTTTTATGTTTATCTTCGTGCCTAGATTTATCGTCAAAACTGGCTCTTCATGAGGATGTATATCCCTTTCTTCCTGCTGTAATAGTCTAGCAAGTTCTCCAGGCACCTCACAATAATCCTCACCTTCGTCTTCGGCTTGGTTGATCGGATTTTCAAAGTCATAATTGGCAATAGCAGAGTTGTTATCAATGGGATCCAGAGTGCATATGGATCTGCAGTATGATACGTGAGTGTGTGTAAGAGCATAGCTGTTTTGATAAAGTGAAAACAGAAAATAAAAATGGAGAGCGCAAAATTTGTATGCAAGGAACGTCCAATGCTTTATTAATGATATACAGAATGACAAATAAGAGCCCTCACAAGCAAAGCCAATGTGCCTCGGGAAAGGCACAAGGCCGTAGAGTTTCAATTGTTTATTACAAATCTCAAAACAAGTAAGACAATTATTGTGAAATAAAAGAAACTGGTATAAAGTCCCTAGCAGTCCAGTTACTCGGTCCACTGTTGGTAGTTGGGTAGATCTAGTTGTCAATGTCTGAGTCTTCCTCGCTGTCTTCAATGGCATTAATTCCCTGATTGCTGATGCATAGGGGAGGTCCTACAGCCCGAGCTCGTCGAACAGCCCTTGAGCTCCTGAAGTAAATCCCAAACCATACTTGTCAGTTTTATGAGTAAAATCAGGGAGCTATCCCCAGTTGGTACACCCACCTTTTTCAACCACTGCTCTGGTGTCTTTAAGGGAAGCCATCTTCAAAGGAGGTTTGTTGGTAGTAGTTTCAGCCGATGCCAAGATCTAGGGAACCTCTTCAAAATTCTGACAAGGAGTCTCTATGAATTCCCCATCCATCTCTACATACCTGAAGGAATTAAAGTGGCTCACCATATACTCCTCCTTACCCCGCACAGTGACAATCTTCCCTTTTACTGGATACTTCAACATTTGGTGCAGTGTGGAAGTAACAGCCCCATCTTTATGGATCTAAGGACGACCTAACAAACAAGAGTGCGATGGCCGGATGTCCATTACATAGAAAGTGGACTCAAAAGTCTGGGAACCTACTTTGACGGGGATTTCCACTTCCCCATGCACCATTCTCTTCGACCCATCAAAAGCCCTCACCACAATGTTACTAGGATTTAAGGTCAATCCCTCGCAATCCAACTGATCCAATGCCTTCTTAGGTAGAACATTCAGTGAAGACCCAGTATCTACCAGCATATAAGCCATAGTGGTGCCCCTGCACTCAATCGAGACATTCAGAGCATCATTATGCTTCCTCCCTTTCGGTGTCAGGTCCGCATCTAAAAAACCCAGCCCAATGTCAGCAATCAGGCTAGCCACACAATCTTTGAATTGATCAGCTGAGGTCTCATGCGACACATGCGTAGTCTTGAGGAATGCAATCAAAGCCTTCGCATGGGCTTCAGAAAACAACAGCAAAGACAACATGGATATCTTTGAGGGGGTTTGCCCCAGTTTCTTGACCATGTTGTAGTCGCTCTTTTTGATTATTCTTAGTATTTCCTCTATCTCATGCTTAGAGGCTTTAAGACAATTTTTCTATGTGCCTTCGTTCGGGAAGGCTCGCCTATAACTTCTTTGCCGCAGGTACCAGATGATTCGCCGGTAGGGGTAATAATTAGAGTAAGAACAGGAGCAGTAGTCGATGTACCAGTAGGAACGGCAGATAGAATGACAATAGGCTTGTTGACAATATTCGGGGAAATCTCGGGAGAGAAAACCCTTCCACTTCGGGTAACCTTGCTGGTCCCGACAATGTTACTAATATCAGGATCAGCCTCTTCATTTTTCAGATCTTGTTTGATGCCATGATAGTACACATCGGGGCCATAATGCCAGGGGACAGCTTTTTCCGAGGCATACGGGACAGGACCAGGAACAATGATTATTAGCAGAGTGATTCTTAGAACAAATGTAATGCTAACAGGTCTTCTCGAGGGGACCTTTGAAGGATTGGAGGAAATGGTTATAATAGTAACGTCTTCAGATGGAACAATAAGAATCAAAGTTTTCTCGAACAAAATTTCTTTGCTGCCCATCAGGCGCTGAACACCTGACTTCAGCAAATGATAACCAAAAGGCAGAGATGAACACATGTGGCACCCTTCACCACAACCCGAAAATAAACCGGCCAACAACAAATTCTTCTTAACCGTCATAAGAGGAGTAGAAACTTCATCCACAAAGGTCACAAACAAGTCGGTATAAATAGCATTAACTCCACGACCGTTCTTAGGCATGGGAGCAGTTATGACATTGGGCTTTTCCGGAGCATCGAACTCAGTTTCTTTGGCCTCGATTAGATCCTATACCTTATTTCTTAGAGCCCAACATTCATTGGTATCGTGGCCAGGACTCTCTGAATGATAGTCACACCAAGCATTTGGATTATATCGGGGAGATGTGGTGTTCGGATTCTTGGGAGCCTCTTTCAAGGTCGCCAAGTTGGATCTCAGCAGATGGGGTAGGACTTCAGCCAGTGTCATGTTGATTCGGGTAAACAGTCATTGTGGTATTTCCACCCTTTGTTGTTTGTTGCGTTATGGAGCAGCCGCATGCCTAGGTATCATTACGCCACTTACTGTCTGACGATGTTCAACTCTGCTTTGGCCCCTCGGGCTATAGATGGAACTGGCTTCCTTCTTACCAGCAAAAGGATTCTTTACCGAACTTGAAGAGGCATCCTTCTATATCTTGTCGCTCCGAATCCCAGCTTCTACTCTCTCTCTAGTCAGAATCAGCTCGGTGAAACCAGCTGACGAGCTGCCGATCAAATGATTAAAGAATGGACCAGATAGCGTCCCCAGAAACATATGAACCAACTCCCTATCAGACAACGGGGGTTGGACTCTTCCAGCCAAGTCTCTCCACTTCTGTGCATAGTCCTTAAAGCCTTCACTTGCACCCATAGACATACTTTAGAGTTGAGTACGAGTAGGAGCAAGGTCGGCATTGTATTGGTACTGCTTATAAAAAGCAGCATCCAGATCTTCCTAATTTCGGACATTGGCTCTCTCTAGTTGGTAGAACCATTCAAGCTGAGTCCCTGACAGAATATCTTAAAAGAAGTGAACCCACAAGTTTCTATCATGGTGTGGGGATGGATCTTTCTGACGTAAGAGCGGAGATGGAGTTTTGGGCAGGACACCCCATCATACTTTGCAAAAATTAGAGCCTTGAACTTCTGCAGGATGACCACTCCCCACCAATCCCAATTCTTTGAAATCCAACCCAGGTATCCTCTAGACTTCCATAGCACTCAGACGGTCTTCCAACTGCTTATATCTATCTTTGGTAGGAGGATATTGCGTATCATTATAATCGGTATCATTGTCAGAAACCTCAGGACTGGGGTCCTTTTCCCTTGTCTCTTCTTCTTGATTTTCCCCTTCTTTGGATTAATAGGTCAGATTGACTTGCTGTTTCAATGCCCCCCCTAAACCTTCTTCCCATATTCAGAATACCAGCAACCTTCTTCTTTTTCTTTTTCTCCTTCAGGATGAGGGCTTTCGGATCCTCCTGCCCTTTTTCCAGATTTATGAACATCTACTAGAACTGGGCGTTTTGTGCTTGAATATCCTTGATGCTTTGTTCGGAAGACATTTCTGCTGAAATAAACAACGAAGAAGATGAGAAACATGTAATGGTACTTGTACATGCAATTCTATGAATAGGATGCGTGTGCAATGATTTCAAGGACTTTGGGAAATTTAAATTTGAGAACCAAAATGAAGCAAAGATTTTATTAGTAGAATTAAAAGTTCAATTTCCTTTTAGGCGTTTCAATTAAAAACAATTCTAAAAACTAGAAAAAAAATCAAAATTCCCATGGATGCTTCCTCTTCGTGTCGAGATAGACATTAAGTCCTCTTTCCTCATGGAGCTGCTTTGTGAGCTCTAAAACCTTCCCCTCCTGGGCATAGAACCGATCCCTGTAAGTATCACGCTCTTTCTTCAACTAAATCTAAGATCTCTGTAATTCTCCAAGATCAGTGGGCATATCAGGATAGAGAAACGTGTAAGGAATACCCCCCTTCAGTAGTGGGTTCCACAATCACTGGTAAAACAGCCATATAGGGCATCATAAGTTTCTGGGTGCGAGCTCGTACCCATTGGAGATAAGGTTCCATAGAAATGGATGCTTTTAGCCCCAAAGCCTTGGCTCCAGATCTGTTTACCATGCTCCAAGCTCATATGAACCTCTGGCGATACCCTTGAACATCATCCACATAGTTAAATACAATGCCCTCGATAAGTAACTCATGGGGACCATCTCTTCGAGCGTAACCA
This sequence comes from Vicia faba, assembly GCA_948472305.1. NCBI lineage: Eukaryota > Viridiplantae > Streptophyta > Magnoliopsida > Fabales > Fabaceae > Vicia > Vicia faba. The sequence goes on from OX451738.1 coordinate 1,263,192,345, forward strand.
AATTGTCGCAAAGCTAAAAAAGGATTGTAGGTTATGCCCCCTCTGATGCCAAGTAATGGGACACTAGGGTACTCCCCATAGCGGTCAATAATAGCAGTGTTTTCCATAGCTCGGGAACACCAGAGAATATCAGTATGAGCGAGTGACATTATCCTTTGTGACCAACCCAAACCTTCTTCATTCTTTAGTACGGACTTAGGGAGGTGAGAAATAAACCACCTCGACAGCAATGGCATGCAGCACATAAGAACCCCTCTTCTCTTCATGGTACGAGTATGGAGAGCGTGCAAAATATCTCCGAGCAAGGTAGGTACGGGGTTGCGAGAGAGGAAGATCTTGATAGCATTCACATCTATGAATAAGTCTGGATTATGGAATAGTATTAACCCATAGATTAGAAGGGCCAAGACCTCCTCAAAAGCCTGAAAATCCATATCATCCCAAAACAACTGGGCCTTGTCTATCAGGAACTTGGCTAGCAAACCCTTGACTCCGCTTCTTGTTTCCCAATTGGACACCATGTTGGCCCGTTTCAGATGCAAGGCTGAGGCAATGACTTCTGGCTTAGAAACTTCTTCCAGACCTGTGAAAGGCAACTGTTCAAGAATGGGTATATCCAACAGCTGAGAGAATTCTTCCATGGTAGGCACCAACTGATAATCTGGGAAGGTGAAGCAGTGGTGCTTGGGATCAAAGAACTGAAAGAGTACACTCATCATCTTTTCATCAAAGTTTGCAGTAAGCAGGTTAAGAAGTCGACCATGTCTCTTAGTGAATGCAGAAGTTTCAGGGACTTTTGATACTAGCTCCCTGAATTGGGAAGGTATTTTCACAAAGCTGATTCGGATAGTGTTTCTACGAGCAAAAGCCATGATCTGCAAAACAGAGCAAAGATAAATTCCCTTGGTCCTTGAAATGGTTAGTGTAATAAGAGTGGATGTTATGTTATGATGCATGATGTCATATTCAAACAGGATAAATCACATATAAGAAAAACACACAATAGACCTTAGGTTCAAAGTCTTGCATGAGGTTAAAGGTAAGTACCCTCTTGAAGTTTAGTGGGTTTCAAACCTGTCTTAGAAAAGTAATCGGGTTCTAAAGATTCTCAATATCACTGATCATCCTTTATCGGGCATTGTTTCAGCTTAAGCAATCTTTTCTTGCGGCAGAAATATCCCGAAAGTCTGATCTCAATGAGTGTAGCATCAAGTATCAACCAATCCTCAGCTTTATACCGAGGTCAGCTATCTCACTACTTTCTAATGGCCAAGTTTGTTCAACTAAGGTTCTAAGGTCCGTTAGTGCTTCACGACACCACGCGGCAGCCCCGTATTCTCCTTGTTTCCACAAGAAGGATACTGGTACCAACCAAAGTGTCACACCAACACAGTTATCACTTAAACCATATCGGTCTATGTCGTACAGTCTCCACGATCAATTGCTGTTTACCTAAAAAGTGCCCCAGATCCGGGTGTAGGATCTTTAACAATGCCCAAGAAAAACCCTTTAAGAATAAAGCATACAAAACAAACAAGAAAGAAATTTTTAAAAAATGACCTAGATCCTAAGGTATACCCCACTTATTTAAGTCCCCAGCAGAGTCGCCAGTTTTGTGATACGGTGGCAGAACCGACTGTTATACTGGTTTGCATTTTTTGTTCGCAAATGTCGCGGTAAGCAAGAGTCGGCACCGACTTTTATTTCATCCAACTAAGGAAAAGGAAAAAGAACAGAAAAAACCTTTTCGAGAATATTGCTGAGTACGGGGGGTAGATTATAGAAAGGGAAGGTGTTAGCACCCTTTCTATCCATGGTTTTCCACGGGCTCTTAGGTACTTGCTCATTTTTAAAAATTGCTTGTGTGTGCTTGTTTTGAAAAGGTTTTACTTCGTGATGACTCTTGTATCAGTCCTCAAGAGTGTGACGAAGTTTGTTTTGAAAATTGTTTTGAAAAGTGTTTGTGTAAAAAGTTTTATTTGAGCAAGTACCTAGGAGCTAATCTACCTACTCGTAAAAGGTCTGTTCATTTTCCTTTAGACAATGCTATCCTATTATTAAGGAATAGGTAGCACCATCGTTGGATTTGTAAAGGGACGTTCGAAGCGACGGAATGGTCTTTGAAGGCAACAAGTAGAGATACCTTAGCGTTTCGAAGGGACTATCGTCATAAGATCAATTAGAAGGCAACTCGAGGGACAAGTAGGGACTATGATCTTTATGACGATTTTGAATCGTGGGTCATTGCTAAGGTATCCCTACATTCGAGGGACACGACCATTATTTCCGAGGCAATCGAGTGGAGTAAACCCTAGGAGTGAACATGTTCCAGTGTGTTTTTTTCAATTAATTATCTTTGCACAGTTTAGAGTTTTCTACTGTTTTAATTTCAGTTTGTCTTTCTATTCAATCCTATACATACATCTAGGTAGTTTATAATTTGCGGGAATTAAAATGCGAGAAATTAGAGTCCTAACTATTACATGGCTTTGGGCAGATACATAATTATTTTTACTGAAAATAAAATGCGCAATTTAAAAGAAAACCTAATTACTATTACAAACTCGGAGCAGTTACAAATAATAATAAAAAGAAAATTAAAAACGCGCGGTAAATTTAATGCGAGGAATGATTAGCCGACCTAGAAATCTAAATTGCGAAAATATTGATTTTTAAGGAAATATTAGGTTACGTATAGAATTAAAACCTAAATTTAATTATTTTAATCATAATAAGAAAAAAACATTAATTACCCTAATTTAATTAAACTAATTAATTAACAAAATATTTTTTATGAAAAAATATTTTTGATGTTTTTTGGTGATTTTTTTATTAATGAAAAAAAATGATTTTTTGAGTTATTTAGAAAAAAATATATAATTAGCAAACAAAAGAAAAAAAAGAATTAAAATAAAAAAAGTAAGGAAATGGACCTGTCCAAATACCCAGGGGGTGTGTTTGGGAATTTTCGTCCAGGCCCACTATTCTGAGCCCAAACATGCGCCAGATCCAGTGTTCTTGCCCTGCCATCTGTGCTACGCTGCTTTTTTGTTAAGATAATAACATTAAAACAAAATATATGAAACAGGGTGGATGAGCTGGAAACATGCACGAAATTCAAATGGGCCAGTAGGGTGGTGACAAGTCACTGTTTTCTTCCCTGTCCGTCGTTTTAGATCTCACACCTATACCTACGGACAAAACTCCATAGCTAAACACCTGCCAACATAAAAAACTCATATGATGTACAATAAATTAATTCTAACTATGCCTATCGATTCGTCTAGGCCTCACGATCATCATAGCATTAGTTTTTTTGGCACAATTTCACCTGTACAGAGAAGCCCCAAAATGGCTTCTCAAACCCTAGCCATGGCAAACCTCAGTATACGCATCAAAACATCAATTAAATTATCCTAACATGTCGCAAATATGTTAATAATCACAAATATATCACTCAAACATGCTTAAGATGCAAGAATTAACATAATCAATTTCAACAAAAAAAGAAGCAAACCGTATGAAGGATGTAGTGTGATTCTGGGTGTTTTGACACTTGCAATTGATCGGGTTAGCTCCAAGAGAGGTCCATGAAACGATTAGAAGCTTCAGCATGCCTTGAGATGGTCTGTGGAAGAAGATACGTCTCACACTTTTTGAACAAAATTTGAACTTTGTTTCTCTATTTTTACGACTGCAAAACCTCATTCTTTCATTCCAAACTTGACCAAATCATGCCTTTTTTTGCCTTGATCCGATTTGGCTTGATTAGGCCATCATGATTAGATTTAATTTCCATCAAAATCAGATCATCAAAACAATCTTTGGCATTTTTTGTTATTTATTTGATTTAATGTGATTCTTAATAAATAAAAATAAAAATAAAATAAATAAATAGAGAAAATAAGATATGGATGCTGATTTGGGTCGTGGACATTGTTAGAGGAATAATGCAAGCATAAAAAGTTAGGCCCATTGTTGGCTCCTAAATTCGACACCTTTGTTTTGATTGATGGCAGCCATTAAAAGCTGAAAGATGCTTTCGACTGGCTAAGCCTGTCGAAGTGCCTGTCGAAAGATGGCAAAAATACTTAGAAGATTTCTTCCAGGGAAGAAGGCTGAATTGCCTTCGACGTCGAAGGAGTTTTCGTCGAAGACGTCTCTTGACGAACGTGTTCGATGGTCCAGAGTGGAGCAGTTTGAAATTCAAAGCTTTGGAGGGAAAACGGTTTCCAGCGGTTTCTACGTGCTAACGTGCAAGGATCTGGAGCGTCGAACAGGGAGAACGTGACAAGTGGCTTGATCTCGAAGCAGTGTAACTGCCCGACGGTTACTTGGAATGTTTTTGTATAAATAGGAGTAGACGTGTAGTTTCTCGCGTGTGTTCACAATAGATACATAGTCACTCATTTAGATTCAAGTACCCAGTGTGAGCGAACGAATTGTTGAGAAATGTATGTGTGAAACACCAATTTAATCAATTCAAGTCATTTACTTTTCCAGTATTTTACATGCTTTTCCTTTAAGATTCCTGTCGAACCTTTACATTCAAGCCTTGTTTTTACCAAGCCCTTTTCCTTTATGCAATTTACTTTAAACAATTTACTTAAAGCCTTATCCACATTAATTAAACTTCAAAATCAACCTATGTCCATAGGATCAATCTGATCGATCCTGCGAGTAACCAAATAAGTAACCATTTGGAGGATCAGCGGTTGTTTACCAAATTCCCAGGTAAACAAATTGGCACACCCGGTGGGACTGTGTGTTGATTGTTGAAAAAATCTCATCTTTTCGAGTTGTATGTTATTGAGGAGTGGTAGAATATACACCAACGATAATAATACTGCCAGAAGAAGGGAAGAGATGGCGAATCCGCCAAACAATAATGAAATCCCACCACCAAGTGTGGGAGCAACGGTTAATATGACCGTTAGTGAAGCGACGAATGTTGGTTCGACACCAGCAGTGTCAGTCACAACCACGGGGCCAATAACTTCGTTTACAGGCTCCAGAATGCCTTTGGGAACCCCCCCTCCAAGGGGAAATACTGGCCCAAGGCCAGTGGTTCCCCCAGGATTTATTCCATTCTATGGTATGCCAACTTCTGAACTGGCAAGCCTGACGAATGTTGCGTCCACTTATTCAGAACCTTTCGTGAGTGCTACTTCGCCACTCCAAGGCTCTGGAGTAGGCATGGCGAATAGAAATAGGACCCAATTCTTAGGAGGAACGTCCCAAGTAGCCCATGGCCTTACAAATGCCTCGACAGCAGTCTTGAGGCAACAGATGGACGAAAGCAACCATGATATGGTGCAAATGTTGGCACAAACTTTGAGTACAGTGCTAAATCCTCTAATACAAAATACTACTCAGTCGAATCAGCAAGTTACAGCGCAAATGACGCGTTTGGCTGACTTCTTCGGAGTACCCCCACCTATTCGACAGCCCCAAAGGGCCCAGATAAGAGGAAATCAGGGGATATTTGTAGAGGAAGAAACCACCATTAACCAGGTTCAACAGCCTGTCGAACAGCCTGTCGAAGAACCTAGGGTAATAGCCCCAGAGGTAAGGTTAGTGAACAGAAACCAAAATGCTGACGAAGTGGTTCAGCATGTCCAACACCAAAACATGGGTTTGGAAAATAATCTGGCAACCATGATCGAAAGGATCATGACTCAGAATGGGATGAACATGGGCTTTCGAAGGCCCAACTTTACTTCTCCTTTGTCAGAATATGTGTTACAAACTGACTTACCCCCTAGAACCAAAGTTCCCAAATTTACTAAATTCTCTGGGGACACGACAGAATCTACTGTCGAACATGTGGCAAGGTATTTGATCGAAGCAGGAGACATTTCAAATAATGAAAATCTAAGAATCAAATACTTCCCAAGTTCCTTAACCAAGAACGCTTTTACTTGGTTTACAACTCTCCCCCCCAATTCGATCCACCATTGGACCCAATTGGAAAGATTGTTCCATGAGCAATTCTATATGGGGCAAACCAAGATAAGCCTGAAAGAACTGGCGAGTGTGAAGAGACGTTTCACTGAACCTATAGACGAATATCTGAACAGGTTTAGGTTGCTTAAGGCGAGATGTTTTACACAAGTGCCAGAACATGAGCTGGTCGAAATGGCCGCAGGCGGTTTAGACTATTCCATTAGGAAGAAGCTAGATACCCAGTACCTAAGAGACATGGCCCAACTGGCCGATAGAGTTCGACAAGTCGAACGCCTTAAAGCTGAAAAAGCTAAGGCAACAAAAACTCACAAGAGAGAGAGAATAGCTTACGTTGAGATGGATGACGAAGATCTAGAATCCTTCGACGATACTTTAGCTGGCGAAGAAGGAGAAGTCGATTTAGCAGAACTAAAACAAGGGCCCCCATACTCTTGTAAACAGTTAGTTCCCTCAAATGGGAAAAATCCCATTGGTCCAGACAAGACCAACGATAGATTCCCAAAAAAGACTTATAGTTTTGACATCACAAAATGTGATGAAATATTCGACTTGCTAGTTAAAGATGGCCAAATGATAGTACCCCCTGGGGTAAAAGTGCCTCCTCTTGATCAAAGAAAGAAGAGAGGTTTTTGCAAATATCATAATTTTCTGGGCCATAAAACTTCTCAATGTTTTCTTTTCAGGAATCTTGTGCAAGACGCTATTGAGGAAGGGAGATTAAAGTTTGCTGACAAATCCCCCATGGCTGTCGACTCCAATCCAATGAAGGCTGAAGCCCACTATGCAGAACCCTCTGAGGTGAACATGATAGAGGCTACCAAGATCCAGTCGAAGAAGCCAGGCATTAACATGGTCGAAGTCTCTAAGGACCACATCAACATGCCAATCTTTGGCAGTTTTTCTGGAAACTTATCCAGGAAGACAATTGAGGCTGTCCAGAAAGCGGTCGAAGACCCAAAGTCGAAGACTGCTGAAGCACAAAAAACTGGACCAAAGCCCAGTTCCCAATTGGCCACTGTACAAGGCCAGACGGAGAATCTGGAGACACAAATGAAACAACTCACTCTTGCTACTAAGGATACAATGAATATCAACATGGTTGAACTTTCTGACCCTAAAACTTCAGAAGAAGCCATAAGGCAAGAGCAGGCAAATAAAACGGCTTTCCCTAAGGAAAACGAAAACTTGGCAGATTTTTTACAAAGATGCCAAAAGAAGAAATCAGAGGTTATGCTGTGTCCAAGATGCAGTTCTATCTTTGATAAAAAAGCTGCTGAACACATACAAGGAGTGAGAGCAGCAAACAAGAGAAGGGAGAATTCTGACCTTCGACATGATCCCAGAAGGGGTTCTAATCAAGACAAGAGGCCTTTGACTTTTAGGCCTCCAACAAATGTACCAGTAGACACTTGGTACAAAACATCTGGCCGGAAAAGGCCAAGTGAAGAGAAATGGCATTCTTTCGAAGTGCCAAGAGGTTCCTCTTTAATTCAGAAGAAAGATCCTCAAGTTGCTGCACCCAAGGTTGCTCAAGTGTCCAGCAACTACAAGGGAAAAAATCCTATGTCGAGATCCCAATGGAGGAGATATCAAAGAAGGCGAAAAGCTGAAAGGGAGGCTGCCAATGAACCTAAGGCTGAGACTAGTTCGAATGTGCCTCAAAGGAAACAAAGAAAGCCTCTTGAGAGAGAACCAGTTACCAACAGGCTAGTTTGGCCTAACCAGAGCGAAGTCGAAGACGAAGATGATGCTGAGTCCGACGATACTCTAGATATAATGGTGAACGTTGTTTCAATGCTACCCAGGGAATTCAATCGACAAGTAGAAGTCGAAACCAGTGACTGGGAGATGGAACAAGAAATGGCCAGACACAGGCCAGTGTGCTATTTTGTCATGGACAATGGCACTACAGAGGAACAAAATGGCTTCTTCGAGCCACCCACAGAGGCGATGAAGAATCACCTCAAACCTTTGTTCATAAGGGCCAAGCTCGAAGAGACCACTGTGAACAAAATATTGGTCGACTGTGGGGCCACTATCAATATTATCCCTCATTCTGTGCTAATAAAGATTGGCAAAAGGGATGAAGAAATTAAACCTCACAATATGGTCCTATCCAACTATGAGGGAGGCATTGGGACCACCATGGGAGTGATCCAGCTCGACATAAAAGTTGGGTCGATCCTTCGACCAACAATGTTCATGGTCATATCAGCCAAACCTAACTACAACCTTTTGTTAGGCCGTGAGTGGATACATGGTGTAGGTGCTGTGCCTTCATCGATGCATCAAAGACTGCTTCTATGGCGCCCAGATGGGCTGGTCGAAAACATAGAGGCTGATCAGAGTTACTACCTTGGCGAAGTAAACCACTTGGGTGTAACAGATTTCGACAAAAACTTGGCTCACATAGGGCCATGTCCAGCCCCTGACTTCGACATGGCGCCAGCGCCAAACACCTTTTGTTCCCTATACCTGCATCCTGAGCATGGTTTCCAATGGGACAGAGAGGACGTGTCCCACATAGAATTCAGTGGGCTAACTGGTATCCAACCAACTGGTTGGGGAAGTGAATTCAGTGATAATGACTGAGTCACAATCTCTGAAGCGAATTTCGGCCTATGTGGCTGAAACCAAGATGATAACGGCTCTCGAAGCCGAAGTAAAGTACATGGCCACACAGGCCAATGATCAACAATTATCTGCTGTTGGCCCAGGAAAGGATTTCGATCCAAGACCTCCTGATATCATGCCAGACGAAATGCAGGAACAGAGGCTCGACGCGATCTATGACGATGAGCCTTTGGGCTTCGAAAAGGATCCCTTGGCGAACAATATTAAGATGTTAGCACAAGACCCTTTAGAAGAAATCAACTTGGGCGAAGGATCAGAGAATAGGCCAACTTACATCAGCGCCAAAATTGATCCAGAACTTAGGTTGGAAGTAATCCAATTGCTGAAGGAGTTTAAAGACTGTTTTGCATGGGATTATGACGAAATGCCTGGTCTCGACAGAGGATTGGTAGAACTTCAGTTGCCAATCAAACCTGGAAAGAAGCCAATCAAGCAAAATCCAAGACGCTTCGCTCCAGAAATTTTGTCGAAGATCAAAACGGAGGTCGAAAGACTTCTGAAATGCAAATTCATCCGTGTTACAAGGTATGTCGAATGGATTGCAAATATTGTGCCAGTAATTAAGAAAAATGGCACATTAAGGGTGTGCATAGATTTCAGAGATCTGAATGCTGCCACCCCCAAAGATGAATATCCTATGCCTGTGGCGGAAATGCTAGTCGATTCTGCCGCTGGCTACGAATACCTGAGTATGCTCGACGGTTATTCAGGATATAATCAAATTTTCATTGCTGAAGAGGATGTGTCGAAAACAGCCTTTCGATGTCCTGGGGCCTTAGGCACTTACGAATGGGTAGTGATGCCTTTTGGCCTAAAGAACGCTGGGGCAACGTACCAGCGCGCAATGAATACTATCTTCCATGATTTTATTAACACGTTTATGCAAGTTTATATTGATGATATTGTTATAAAATCTGTTTCCAGGAAGAGTCACATTGACCACCTTCGACAATCATTCGAAAGAATGAGAGAACATGGTCTGAAGATGAACCCTTTGAAGTGCGCGTTCTGTGTAAAAGCTGGAGATTTCCTGGGCTTCGTTGTCCACAAGAAAGGAATCGAAATAAATCAGAACAAGACGAAGGCAATTTTAGAAGCGAAAGCGCCATCGAATAAGAAGGAATTGCAATCCCTTTTAGGCAAGATAAATTTCTTGAGAAGGTTTATATCTAACCTAAGTGGGAAAGCTCAGGCCTTTTCACCCTTACTTCGACTGAATAAGGAGGGGTTCGAATGGGGGCAAGAGCAACAAGAAGCCTTCGACAAAATCAAAGGGTACCTCACTAAGCCACCTATTTTGGTGCCTCCTTGTAGCAATAGGAGTATGAGATTGTACATAGCTGCATCTGACAAAACTCTGGGAAGTATGTTAGCCCAAGAGGATGAGAATGGAGTCGAAAGACCCATTTATTATCTCAGTCGAGTCTTGAATGATGCAGAAACTAGATATAGCGAAGTTGAAAAATTGTGTCTATGTCTGTATTTCTCTTGTACAAAGCTCAAACAATATATAAAACCAGTTGATGTTTATGTTTCGTCTCATTTTGATGTTTTCAAATATATGTTGTCGAAACCTATCTTGCATAGTCGAGTTGGCAAGTGGGCATTAGCATTGACTGAATACTCCTTGACCTTTATGCCTCTTAAGGCAGTAAAAGGACAAGTGGTTGCAGACTTCATAGTCGACCACTCTATTCAAGTCGAGGATATTAACTATGTGGAGATAGAACCTTGGAAATTCTACTTCGATGGTTCCAGCCATAAAAATGGAACAGGAGTAGGAGTCTTACTTATTTCTCCAGATAAAATTCCAACAACATTCAAGTACCAAATCGAAGGTTCTTGTTCGAACAATGAGGCTGAGTATGAAGCTCTTATTACTGGCCTTGAAATATTGTTGGAATTGGGGGCAACTCGAGTCGAAATAATGGGAGACTCAGAGTTAGTCGTCAAGCAAGTCACAAAGGAGTATAAATGCATAAGAGAGAATCTCATTATGTACTTTGTGATTGCAAATCGTTTATTGAAACAATTTGAAAGTGTCAATATTCGACACATACCCAGAGTCGAAAATCAAATAGCCAATGACTTGGCACAGATTGCATCTGGGTATAAAATTTCAAAAACGAGATTACAAAGAGCAATCGAAGTTCGAGAGAAGATAAGAGCAACCTGTCTATCACCAACAGACTTGGAATCAACAAGGTTAGGATATGCTGATCACTCAAACTTCGAGATTTCGTTCATTGATAATTTGTCAGACCAGGATTGGAGGAAACCCATTGTGGACTATCTTCAAAATCCAGGAGCTCCGACAGAACGAAAAACAAAATACAGGGCGTTGAGTTTTGTACTCATGGGTAATGAGTTATTCAAGAAGACGCCTGAAGGGGTGTTGCTGAAATGTTTAAGTGAAACTGAAGCATACATAGCCCTTTCGACTACACATGCTGGGGCATGTGGGGCTCACCAAGCAGGCCATAAGATGAAATGGTTGTTGTTTCGACAAGGACTATATTGGCCCACTATGCTGAAAGATTGTGTTGAGTTCGCCAAAGGTTGCCAAGAGTGTCAAGTTCATACAGGCATCCAGCATGTACCAGCAAGCGAACTTCACTCGATAGTGAAGCCTTGGCCCTTTCGAGGATGGGCGTTGGATCTTATTGGAGAGATTCGACCAGCATCATCAAAGAGTCAGAAATACATATTGGTAGGCATTGATTATTTTACTAAGTGGATCGAAGCTGTCCCTTTAGTCAATGTAGACCAAGAAAATGTCATTGAATTTATTCAAAAGAACATTATATTTAGGTATGGAATCCCTGAGACAATAACAACTGATCAAGGTTCAGTTTTCACTGGTCGAAAGATGCAGGAATTTGCTCAGGAAACAGGTTTCAAACTCCTAACATCCACGCCTTATTATGCACAGGCGAATGGTCAAGTCGAAGCAGCTAACAAAGTGGTAATTGGCTTGATAAAGAAACATGTTGGGAAGAAACCAAAGAATTGGCATAAGACGTTAGACCAGATTTTATGGGCTTGTCGAACGTCCCCAAAAGAAGCCACTGGTACAACACCATATAGGCTAACTTTTGGCCATGATGCAGTATTGCCAGCAGAAATTTGTCTTCAATCTGCAAGAGTTCAGAGGCATTATGATATTCCCTCTGAGGTTTATTGGAATATGATGTTAGATGAACTGGTGGATTTAGACGAAGAGAGATTACACGCTCTCGACTTACTCAGGCTTCAGAAGAAAAGAGTCGAAGACTCTTATAATAGAAAGGTAAAACCTAAGGTATTTTTGCCTGAAGATTTAGTTTGGAAGGTAATTCTTCCCATGGATCGACGGGATCGAAGCATGGGGAAATGGTCACCCAAATGGGAAGGGCCCTTTAGAGTTATCCAAACTTTTTCTGGTGGAGCCTATGAGGTCGAAGAGATAAGTGGTGATAAAAGACTCTTGAGAGTAAATGGTAGATATTTGAAAAAATATAAGCCTATACTTCAAGAGATAAAAATAAAATAATAAACTAAGTTAACTATAAAGATGCCAAAATGGAAATTTTTATTAATTTCTGCCAAAATGGCAATTGTTGTCGAAAGCGATTACAGAAGATGGTTACAAAAGAGAATCAAAAAGAAAGAGAATTCTTGAGTCGAAGATACTTAGCATGCTGCAAATCCAACCTCTTCTTGCACCAAGATTTTTCTTGCTCCAGTTTGGCAATTTGAGCGTCGAGACTTTGGGCCCTCTCAGCGAACTCCAGGCCTTGCTTGATCTCAGTCTGGCTCTCAGCGTCTGAGATGGTCGAAAGAATTTCCTCCTGGAGCACAGCGTTGGCGTTTATCTTCGCCTCTATCTCTGCAATTTGTGCTCGGAAGGAAACATTCTCTCGCTCAATAGCATCGAACCTTTCCTGTGCAGACGCTTTCTGTTTCGACAACTCGGCAATTCGAGAAGTCGAACTTGAGACGGCAGTCCATGCAGATAAGCTCTTGCCATGCAACGTTTCGAGCTGACTGTTAAAAGTTCGTTGGCGCCGGTAATCCGCTGAGACTTGGTCAATCATAGAATGTAATTCCATGATTAAGTCTGAGATTTCTGGGGCTACAGCATCGAAATCAACAGCATTCAAAACCCCTTTTAAGCAAGATGGAGCAGTGGGGTCCCCCTCTAAAGCCTTCATTAAATCTCTCTTGAAGAACTGGGCCTTGACCTTCGCCAACGCATCATCAAGAGGAGAAGTCTCAGTAGATTTCCCCGACAGAGTAGGAATTTCCTGACTAGTGTCAGAAGAACTCTTACTCTCGACGATTGCATTGAGGTAGCTGACAGGGTCAGTTTGTTTCAAGATTTCCAAATCTTCTTTCGACCTACGCTTTGAGGAGGTGACCTTTGCCACAGTATTATCTTGGGATGGAGGCTGTTGAATGCTGAGTGCCTTGTTTGGTTGCTCTTCGACTTGAACTGAGGCGGTACTAGCGTCGACATGTGGTTCTTCGTTGACATCGCCTTGGGGTCTTTCGCCAGCGTCATTTTTTGGCTCTTCGCTGGCGTCATCCTGGTGTTCTTCGCCAGTACCACCTTCATGCTCTTCGTCAACAGCATCTTGATTCTCTTCGCCATTGCCTTGGTCTCTTCCTTCAGGATTCTCTTCTGATGACAAGACCACCACAGGAACCGTTTCTGGCTGTGTTTCCTCCGCCATAGGTTCTTCAGTTGTCTTCTCCACTGTTTCAGCATTGGCCTCGTGCTCAGTATGGGCTTCGTCATTGCCCAAATCTTGCACCCGAGGCCTGCTAAGGTCAGCAGATTCCAGAGTTTCTGAAGTCCTTGGTGGGGAACTTCCAGTAGTGTCCTGAAAAAGAGGAAGAAGACAAATCTTCAGATGTCGAAAGAGATATAATCAAATACTGGTATTGGTGCCTAAGTTATAAGAAGGGTCCAATAGATTACCTGTGGATTGGCTTCAGCCCCAGGGCTGGAATTATCACTTTCGACAGGCTTGTTAACTAGAGCGTTCAGTTCCTCCTCAGTTGGTTCTTCGATGACCACTGCAGGTGGCCTAGGCTTTCTTGCACCAACCTTTATTCTGACGGTTCGACCTTCAGGAGTTGGAGTAGGAACAGAAGCGTCCTTCGTTAACTTTCTCCTCTTTAAGGGAGTAGGAGGGGTATCGCTGTCGTCGTCACTCCCCGATTCGACCACCAATGCTGCCCTTTTCTTGGGCGAAGGGGCCTATAAAACCAATAGGAATTCGATTGAATAATTACGTCGAAAATAAAAAAAATCGAAAGCCAGAAGAAAAATGAAGAAAATCTGGTTACCGATGCAGGAGGCCTCCTCGAAGAGCCTTCCCCCTGTTGGTTGCCTGTTGTCTTCGCCGGCGCTATAGTTTTCGCCGGCGGTGGAGGTTTTGTCGAAGGGACCCCTCCTTGTGGGCCTCCTGTAGCCTTCTTGGCCAAGGGTTTTCGAACAACTGGAAGCGAAAAGGAAAGTTAACAAGCTAACAGTCGAAGAGAAAGATAAAAAGTAATGTGAGAGTATGAACTTACATTTCTTTACTTTGTCCAACACAAGGACAAAAGACTTCTGCAACTCTGCTATGAAGTCCTTCTCGTCGAAGAAGTACTCAGCGTAATAGCTTCTCCACCATTCTTCAAAAGATGGCGAACAAAGGAAGTTAAGCTGGTAGTTGAACAGCGAGAGGATGGTTCGACCAGCATATCTTCCGATATGCTTGGTGGCAGCTTCTTCTGTATAATCGTTGCAGAAGTACAACATTGACTTCTCTCTTGGGAAAATGGGAGAAGGCAGGGTTTGGATGATACCAAATTGGCGAGATACCAGGTTTGGTTGATAGGCAAGCAGACTCAGATGAGTCTTAGAACTCTTAAATCGAAGAGGCATAATCCTTGGGGTAAGGAATGCCTCCCAAAGTATAGAGTGCTCATCGACATTGGGACCACTCGACTCCTTGGGATGTGGCCTTGTAAACCATGCTGGCCCCACCTTTCGTTGTGCAAAGGGAGCCATAGTTGAAACGAATTCCTTCCTTCGAGCGAACATCAGGACGAAGTTAGTGAAGGTTTGTTGGAACTCTAGCCCATCTTCCACAGGTGTCAGTAGAGCCAGCCTAATTCCTTCGATACGCCTATTAGCTATCGCTGGGGCTTGTTCATTTATCTGAGTCTTCTTGGGTATGAAAGACTCGAAAGTGGCATTAAGCCACAGTTGAAGTAGCCAGAAAGGCCCAGCGAGTAACAGACTGTTCCTATCTTCGATATGCTTCAAAAGAGTGACCCCATTGCTGATGGAGTCATAAAGACTGGCCAGAATTAGTTCTGCCAAACAGATGTTCTGGCGGTGATGCAGTTGGGTGGCCAGAGTGACCATCTTTTTGGTCACTTGCAGAGACTTCGAACAGAACACGAAGCGAGTCAGCCATAAGGCTAGAAACGCTATGTGCTCAACGTCTGACACTGCGTCTGTCGACTGGTCATGAAAATGGTTGATAAAGGTGGTAAATGTTGGCTTCGTTTCAGAAAAGCCAATTTGGTCCTCCGACATCTCTTCCGGGTCGAAGTAATCTCCGGTTGGTCGAAGGCCAGTGATGGCTGCTACGTCGAAGAGTGTGGGGGTTAACATCCCACATGGAAGGTGAAAGGTGAAGTGAGAGTTATCCCAGAAAAGCATCGAAGCTATAAGCATCTCTGGGGAGTAGTTTAAACCTGTCTTCGACAGCATTATTAGGTCAAAGATTCCCATTTCCTTCCAGACTGGAGTTTGATGTTTTTCCAGCTTTGTTAGCCAAGCAACGTAGTCCTGGGTCAGATTAGGGCAAGACCTAAAAACTCTAACACTTTTGTTGAAGAAACGAAGGTCGATCTTCTCGTGTGTAGGGTCTTCGTTGTCTTCTGGATCCTTTTTAGCACAGGCTACTGGCTTAAGTTTCTCAACAATGGGGAAGTAGCTCTTGATCTTCAGAGCTTCAGAGATGCTGGGGTTCATGGGTCCAGCCATTGCGAAGATTTGGTTGGAGTATCCAACCGGAATCATCAAGTGACGCGAGTAAGCATCACGAACGGAGATGTCAGATGGTTCAGGGACCCTTCGTTTCCCTGTAGCGTTCACTACCGGAGCAGTTACAAAGACCTTGGGTTTAGCAAGTTGCTCAGTTGGTGCGTTAGTCTTGGGGGCAATTGAAGCAGAAGCCATTGTTGAGGATGAAGATGAAGTTGGAAAAGGAAGAGTTTTTCTGCAAAGAAAACAAGTTTGCAAGAAAGCAAGGGAGTTTGAGAGATGGTTTGCGTGAAAAGTCCCACAATGGGATATTCACTACTATTTATAGTAGTGGGAGAAATTCCCAATAACGAGGGCATTAAATGTCATTTAATGCTGCAGGAAGTAGTGGGACGCGTGGCAGCATCCTGTTGTTTTGGCCGTTTCTGCAGAAACAGAGAGACGCAGCGTGCGTCCTCGTTTTTTGAATTTGTCATAATGACAAATTATGAAGTGATGTTTTGGTTCTGCACGCCGTACTGACAGTGACGTCCTAGGATCAAATCAATGATGATTTCTTGGGATTGCCAATAGTTGGTAAAAAGCAACAAAACGTGCACAAGTTAACTTGTGACTAAGCGTGAAAAAACAGGTGTCGAATGGCGTTTTCAAAGAATGCCTTTTTCTTTCAGAGTCGAAATAAGGCATTCTTGGGGGGCAATTTGTTGGCTCCTAAATTCGACACCTTTGTTTTGATTGATGGCAGCCATTAAAATCTGAAAGATGCTTTCGACTGGCTAAGCCTGTCGAAGTGCCTGTCGAAAGATGGCAAAAATACTTAGAAGATTTCTTCCAGGGAAGAAGGCTGAATTGCCTTCGACGTCGAAGGAGTTTTCGTCGAAGACGTCTCTTGACGAACGTGTTCGATGGTCCAGAGTGGAGCAGTTTGAAATTCAAAGCTTTGGAGGGAAAACGGTTTCCAGCGGTTTCTACGTGCTAACGTGCAAGGATCTGGAGCGTCGAACAGGGAGAACGTGACAAGTGGCTTGATCTCGAAGCAGTGTAACTGCCCGACGGTTACTTGGAATGTTTTTGTATAAATAGGAGTAGACGTGTAGTTTCTCGCGTGTGTTCACAATAGATACATAGTCACTCATTTAGATTCAAGTACCCAGTGTGAGCGAACGAATTGTTGAGAAATGTATGTGTGAAACACCAATTTAATCAATTCAAGTCATTTACTTTTCCAGTATTTTACATGCTTTTCCTTTAAGATTCCTGTCGAACCTTTACATTCAAGCCTTGTTTTTACCAAGCCCTTTTCCTTTATGCAATTTACTTTAAACAATTTACTTAAAGCCTTATCCACATTAATTAAACTTCAAAATCAACCTATGTCCATAGGATCAATCTGATCGATCCTGCGAGTAACCAAATAAGTAACCATTTGGAGGATCAGCGGTTGTTTACCAAATTCCCAGGTAAACACCCATTTGGCAAAAAATGCAATTTTGGGCATATTTAACTTTTGGCAATTTTCCAAAAATGGTGAACTTTGACAATGCATAACTCTTCCAATTTTGACCCTAAAGAGGTGTTCTAGGACTTTTTAGAAAGCTTAGGATGTCCCCTAAATAACCATTTTGGTCTCCTCTCAATTGGTTCTTCCATGTTCATGTAAGAAGCTTTGACCCAAAATGTGTTTTTGTTGACTTTTCAAAAGGGCCTATAATGTAGAAATTCATATCTTTTTATGGGTGCATTTCTTGAACTTGAGGGATGAAGATGAGTTGTAGGAAATTGGATTCCCTTAAAAATGAGCCTTGGATGAGAAATTTATGATAAAGTATGAGAAAGTTATGCTTCGTCAAAGTTTGGTTGACTTTTCCTAAGAAACCCTAATTTAGCAACTTTTGAGTTTTGATGAATTAGGAGCATTCCTTGAGGAATCATGATCAACCCTTTATCAAATGATGAACATCACTTCAAAATGTTGATCTTGACCAAAAATATTGAAGTTTGACTGTATGTGGGCCACAATTGACTTTTGACCTAATACAATTGATTCTCAAGCATTTGAGCAGTTGACTGAGCAAACTTCTTGTGCAAGACTTGAATTTTGACATGGAGGGTATTGAGAACATATTAGGAATATTGAGAGCATATGAGGTCTTTGGAGTTCACCCATATTTATGAAAATGGAAACCCTAATTGGAGGTTCATTGTTGTATGGAGGAGTTTGTCTGGTCAACTCTTGGGCATCCTTGAGCAAGTTGAGTATCTCAATGAAGATACATTGAATAAAATGGGAGGGCAAATTTTGGTGTACAAAAACTGATGATAAGGAATTTTATTTGTTCTTCTGAATCTAGAGCTCCTTGTGCTAACCCTTGGAGTTGGGCTCTTAGATTTGCTTCCATGTCCTTTTTGTCTTGTAAAACCTTTTCATACCACCTATTTAATTTTCCAATTTCTCTTGCAGCATCATCCAAACTTTGATTTTTTGAATCCAAGTTAAAAGTAGCACTCAATAATATTCGGTCGAATGCTTTCGTTTAAGTCTCTCCTTCTCAAGTGCTTCACGGTCTTCCTCAATCTATTGATCTTTTGACTCAAGCTCTTGCTACATTTTTCTTTTCTCCTTATCAAGGTCATGAAGCCTAAGCTCCAATCCCTCCTTCTCCTTTTGAGCTTTCTCTAATTCTCTTTTCAAGTTGTCTATCTCTTCTAAGGACATAGGAAGAGGATCTGGCATGTTCGGCTTGTACTTAGGATCAACGTCAAATGCTAGCTTAACAATTTGAACTCTTTCTAAAACCCGTTGAGTATAGGTCTCTCTTTCCATAACATTCTTCATTTAGGCCTTTCTTTTGTTGACCTTATTCCAAGCTCGAATGACTTTGTTGAGCAAATCATGGTCATATTTAAACATGTTGTGAATGATCAATTGTCAAAGTTGTTCATTAGAGGGTTTATCCTCCAAAGGGTACCCAAGTTGGGGTAAACCAAAGCGGGATTATATTTAATGCAACCACATGACCCAATTAAACAATATCTCTAATGTTGAACTTTCTTGCATACCATAGAATAGAATCGGTGGTGAGAGCCCTTAATTTTTTGGGCCATTCGTATCTTGTCAAATTTGGAACCATGTAGTCCTCTTTATAGAGGTGAGAGGTGAGCCAAGAATATAAAAGAGGGATGCAACAGTTCAGCACACCCATCCCCTTTTCATAACGAGTATGAAGAGCATAATAAATATTGGCAAGTAAAGTAGGAGTTGGGTCCACATTTAATGCTTTTGCGACCCAAAACACACTATTAGCTGCAGGGTCAATATAGTCCAAAGTCCGTAGAAATAAAATTACACCAAAGACAAGCAATCCTAAATAATCAACACAATACTCCCATTCTTTTATTTTGGCAAAAGAAAGGGATTTAGCTTCCAAATATTGTTTTTTGATCCCTTGTACATCACCATCTCTTTTGTAATTAGGTGAAAAATCAGCATAGGGTATCCATAAACCTCTTGCTAAGTCTTTAACATCGACAGTCTGTCCAATTCCCACATAAACTTTGCTTTGAGAAAAATTTAAAGTTCTATCAAATTCTTCCAATGTCGGTGCTAGTTGAAAATTTTGAAAAGTGAAACATCTTAGAGGCGGATTGTAGAATTGAACCAAGGAAGTGATAGCATCAAACTATACATCCACTTTTGTCAACTAAAGGGTATCCATATAACAACGAACAAACATCTTCATGGCTCTGTCAGATGATTTCCCCTTGATGATTTTTATCTTCGTCATATTTGGCTTAACGACACTAACACTGACAAGTTGTTTCCCTTTGGCATCCAATTTTAGGATACTCACCAAAACCTTTGATTTTTTTTCTTAAGAATCCTGTGAATAACACAAAAAATGAAAAAACAAAAGAATATTTGAAATGAAAAATGCATGAATGCATGATGGCTTAGTTGGTAGGTTCCTAAATTTGGCCTACGGATATTCTACCCTTCCCATAAGGTGGCTTCCTTAAGGGTATCATGGATAACACTAGAGGAAAAGGCACAAGGGCCTCCCTTAAGAGGAGCCTCACTGGAGACCGAAACATTCGTCTCTAAATTCGTACAAGGTCTCACCATGAGATTTTGGTTTAGGGTTATACAAAGAGTCATAGGTTTAATTCTAAAGTCCTATCCCCCAAAAGTCCATCTCTTGAGACATATTCCTTTTTCGGAATTCTACCAACTCTAGGCGAAGTCGTCACAAAAACTTATAGGGATGATATATCCCCATGGCCAATAGACGAACCTTCTTTCTAAGGGTTTGAATTTTTTTTGAAAATAAAATCCCGCCACAACGAATAACATGATAACAAAAATAATATAAAAAAATAAATAAACCAAATAAATAAATAAAAGAAGCAAATATATAAAAAAAACCAAAAAAAAAAAACCCTAACAAAATCCCTAAACCCAAAAATGAGATGCTTCTAAACCATAAGGCTGAGTCATGGGCAGAGTTGCCAGCTGTCGTAACTGGAAAAAAATAGCAAGTCGCCACCACTACTTTTTGTCCTAACGACAAGAGAATAATGGAATAACCCTAAATTGATACATAGATTCTAAGTTCTTGATTCACTTTAAACGAAGGGAAGGTTTTAATCACCCTTCATCTACCTTATTCTCAAGGAAGTCATAGGTTAAAAGGGTTTTTTTAATTAGGGGACTCGCCACGGTTTTAAGTTGTATGCCTACATATCCTCTTATGAGGAATCAAAGTCCCAATTCGTAGTTTGAAGTGTTTGTTTAGTTTTTTTTATTGATTGTGGAAGTATTTTGAATTAATCCTTGAACCAAGACTAGGTTGAAAATAGCAGAATCGTAAACGCAGTTCGCATTTAATATAAAATAGATTCACAATCCTTTTTTAAAAATAAATAGAATTTGAAATTAAGTTAGTAGAAAAAAAAAGCCATTATTTGATTGGGTAGCTATTTTTAGAGGTGCTATGCAATATGAGAAAATAAATTTAAATGAGAAAAATATTTAATGCAATTAGAATAATAGGGTTAGTGTTTTTAGAAAATATTTTAATTAATAAATAACTATTTCCTAGTTATTAAAAACATATAGAATATTTTTAATAAAAAATCTAATAAATATTTATCAATAATTATGCAAAAATTATTCTTAATGAAAATGCTAAAAATATGTGATAAGCAAATTAAATAAATAAAAATAAAAAAAATAGATTAATTAAATAACATAATAAAATTAGTAAATTGAGCTTAGGGGGGGCAAAAATTGAGTATACTAGAATATATTTAGGCCCAAAAGAAAATTTGAGCCTAAATTGGATATAGGTGTGAATTAGTATTGGGTAGCAAAATCACGGGGTGTGGATATTAAGGGCCCAAGTTCAGAAATTGAACTTGGCCTATTAAGCAAGCGGGTGTAAGTTCCAGTTTAAAATAATAAAGACAAAAAACAGGGGGTGCAAGTAGAGACGGGCTTAGGCCCAAGACAAAATTTGTTTGGATCGTGTGAGCGTGCGTGTACGGGTTTATGGTGGGTTGGTGCAGTCTGAGACGTTTTATTTGATCATAAGGGTAGAGATTGAGGGTGCATGGTAAAGAAGCGGGGGACTGCTGTACAACATCCCCATCATTTGGCCTGCAAGTAGTCACATGTTGCTTTATGAAGGAAGACACGAATGGAGTATTATATTTTTCTTGTCCATTCATTCTTTTCTCATTTTCATCCCTTATCTCTCTCTCTCTCTCTCTCTCTCTCTCTCTCTCTCTCATCGCCTCTTGTTCTCTCTTCCCTAACAACAACAATCAACAACAACAAACCCATCAACAAAACCCTAACAGAAAACCACCCTAAACGGTAGCAACTCCAACTAGCTTCAACCCTAACCAACCCAATATTGCGACAAAAAAATACCTAAGTCTAAGTTTTCTGAGGGTTACCTTTTCGTGTTGTGAAATCTTGTTTCTCGCTTTCCTCCTCTAATTTTATGCCCAAGTATCCTTCTAATCCCCTTTTCCCTTGTTTTGACTGCAAGTATGGTGAACGACACCGATGGATCAACAGATCTAGGGTTTCCAATTTTGGAACCCATATCTCAAGTGAAGAAGGTAGACTTGCAGCCAAATTTAGACGATTGGAACACTTTAAATTCTTCTCCCCCTCTCTTCTTTCTCCATTAATTTTCCCTCATTTTTCTTATAATTTTATGGATTTTTATAGCATTTTTAGGATTGGAGTAATTTAGGAAATTTGTGTATTAATTTCTATTACGATTTGTTAATTGAGAATAGATTTATGTTGATTGTATTAGGAATTAGATTTTAGGATTTGATTCGGATTCTTGACGATTTTATTGTAAATTGAGTTAATAAAAAATGATTTGATTTTAGTAATATTGTATTTGATTTAGTTTTGCTTTGGATTTCTGGATTTGCGTCTTTTCCTGGGCTTGGGTTGCTTATAGATGAAGACGATGAACAGTAGCCTCTGCGGCTGATTAGGGTTTCATACCCCTTGGTTGATTTAGTCAACCCACTCAGAAAATAAAATTATAAGAATTGGTAGTAAAATAATTATTAAATAATAATAACTAATAATATTGATAATGATAATAATTAATAATAATGTTTAATGAAAATAATATGAGTAATTATAGTACATAATTATAATAATTGTAATAAAAAGATAATATCAAATGTTGACATTGGGTCAATCCTAACAAACCTAAGGGCCTCCCAAAAACATCTAATGGACCAACAGATTAAAAATAGACACACCCCCTGTTAAAGAAACACACCCTTCTCTATGGGCTTAACACAAATAAAGGGCCCCCAAAGGTCTTAATGGGCCAGTGGATTCAAATTTATTAACAAACCCGTTTAATAAAACATGGTAAATATACCCCTTCTTTAGCATTTTAACACCTCCATCATATCTAAAAAATAACTAATTAAAATGAAAATACCTATAGGTTAAAAATATGATAACACTAAAATTTAAATAAAATGACAATTAATATTGACGGGGAAATTATGGGGTATGACAATAAGACCCGCCAAAAGATCATTATAGAACGAACAATTAAGACCATTTCCTAGTCTTATACTAATCTCTTTGACAAGGTAGTCATAATGATCACTAGTCTTAGACCCAAAGAAATAGTCCCCTTCCATCAAGATGAGGCTAAACAAAGATTAGTGTACCTATCACCGCTCAAGGAAGAAATCATACGGGTATCCCATCTAGTAAACAAGATATCCCATCATAATCCATTAGCCTATGATCGTAATCTCCTATTCCACTTTCCAAGTAAAGAAAAGTTGACCCGGTGAAGATCATAAACCCTCAATCCATTAAACCTCTTTGGTTTGTAAACATTTGACAAACTTACCCAAGAAATTTTAACATCACCTTTCACACCCCCATGAGGAATATTCTTTTGATTATGACAATTATCTTTCAAACCTTGTTAAGAATTTCATAGAAATAAAATTAGAAAATTTGAATAGAATTAAGAATCGAGTTCATCCGAACAGCTCCCCCTCCCAAACTAACATTCCTATGATGCCTGGAAACAAACCTCCTACAAATAAGACTAATCAAAGGTTCCCAAGAGGAATTAAAACAATAATTAGAATCCATAAGAAGGCCAAGATGTTAGACGATGACAACTTATCTAGAGGGGGATGAATAGATCCCAAGTTAAATCTTTTTGAATAAAATTAGTTTTAAAAACATTGGTACGCAGAAATCACCAGGATCAACTATCGTCTAATCCGAACCCTTATCGAAAATCTTGGATATGCGTTAAACCAGTATAGTATGGTGTTGTAATGATAATCAATTGAGACAATATATTTTTACAACCAACACATTTGAATGTTAACACAATCGAAACCTAATTCCAATGAAATAAAAATAACAAAACACAGTGAGGAAAATTTTCAAACAATTGGTATGCAATTTGATAGTTCACATTTTCCTTTTTACTTTGTTGATATGTAACTCAACTACAATCCTATGAGTTTTAGTCTAATCAACAAAGTAATTTCATGCTTGAAAACAAAGGAATTTTTCTATATATATCATTTGCACAATTGTGATCGGTGGATCTGGAACTGACTGTTTAACGCTGGATCGCGAAATGTCGCGGAAGCAAGAGTCGCCACCGTCTTTTATTTTCTCCAACATGGACAGGACAAAAGCACAGCAAAATTCCTTATGAGATATTTTCTCGGTTAGGGAGGTAGATTTATAGAAAGGGAAGGTGTTAGCACCCTTTCTATCCATGGTTATCCATGGGCTCTTAGATACTTGCTCATTGTGTTTTCAAAAGGTTTGTTTGCTTTTCAAAGTGAGTGGGCTTGAAAAAGTTTCGTTTAAAGATTTCAGATCGACTCTTGTATCAGTCCTCAAGAGTGTTTGAAAAATTGTTTTCAAAGCTTTTTGAAAAGTGTCGGTGTGAAAAGAGTTTTGATTTGTTTTTGAATAGAGCAAGTATCTACGAGTCATCTACCTACCCTAAGGAATTAGGCTGTGTAAATGTCCTTAAGGTAGTGCCATCCCACCATTGAGAGGTAGGTAGCACCACCGTTGGAGGTGTTCGGGTCAATTCGAGTTTGTAGGGACAGTATGGTCACCAGAGCAACAGTAGGACACCTTAGAAGCTACCCTTATGCGATGGGTCATGGACATAAGTGTAGCGGTGAAAATCGGAGATCAAGCTATTAATTAACTTGACTCACAAAAAGCAAGAGTCGCCATCGCGCTTTATTATTTCCAAGGGAAAAGGGAAAAGAGCGAAATAAAACCCTAAAATATGCAATGTAAAATAATATTTAAAAGTAATGAAAATACAATGCGTTTTTAAAAGAGATCGAGAGTTCGGGGGTTGGTTATACAATGGGAAGGTATTAGCACCCAATGCATCTGCGGTACTCCGCGGGAACCTTTTGAAATATCTGTTTATTAAAATTGTTTGTTTGGTTAAAATAGTTTGTTTGGTTGAAATGGTTTGTTTGGTTAAAGATGGGTGCGGATGAGATTTTTGAAGATACGACGACCTAGTGTCGAAGTTTTGACTTAAAAGGTATGAGTTTGAAAATGGGGTCTTGTGGGAAAATTATCTTGAGTTTAGCAAAATAGTAACCAAACAAAAAATGAAAAAAAGGGTATTCGCACGATCGGATGGGATGTATTTGATGACGTGAAGTCAACAAATTTAAATCTTTTCCTTGGAGTAAGCAAAATAAAATGAACATCAAAATATAAACATTCAGAAGTTCACAAGAAAATAAATCTGACAAAAATAAATTAATGATCAAGAGGCACCGAGAAATTGAAATGACAGAAATATACAAATAAAAGGAATATAACTAATTATCTAAAGAAGTTATTCGAACTAAATTAAAAATTACTTACTAAAATAATTCTAAACTAATTACAAATTCTAAGGTTATAAAAAAAATCTAGTATTATTGAATTTGATCTAAACTAAACTAAAGTTTTAAAATTTAGTAGGTTAAATCTAGATTAAATTAAAATCCTAAGGTTACTAAATTAAATCTAACACAAATGAAAATTCCAAAGTTACTAAACTAAATCTAAATCAAATAAAATTCTAAAACTACTAAACTAAATTTAAATCAAATAAAAACTCTAAAGTTATTAAACTAAATAAAAATTATAAACTTATTAAACTAATTCTAAATCAAATAAAAATTCTAAAGTCACTAGACTGAAACTAAACAAATAAAATTCTAAAGTTAACTAAATAAAATCAAATAAAATTCTAAAGTCACTAAACTAAAACTAAACAAATAAAATTCTAAAGTTAACTTAAATAAAATCAAATAAAATTTTAGAGTTATTAAACTAAAACTAAACCAATAAAATTCTAAAGTTAACTTAAATAAAATCAAATAAAATTCTAAAGTCACTAGACTAAAACTAAACAAATAAAATTCTAAAGTTAACTAAATAAAATCAAATAAAATTCTAAAGTCACTAAACTAAAACTAAACAAATAAAATTCTAAAGTTAACTTAAATAAAATCAAATAAAATTCTAAAGTTATTAAACTAAAACTAAACCAATAAAATTCTAAAGTTAACTTAAATAAAATCAAATAAAATTCTAAAGTTATTAAACTAAACTAAAACAAATAAAATTCTAAAATTTACTAAATGAAATAAAATTCTAAAGTTATAAAATAAATCTAGACTAATTAAAGAATTCTAAATTAATATTAAACTAAATTAATTATAAGATTTACTAATATTTTTTTTTTTGAACAACAAATATAATATTTTATTCAAGCAACATCAAAACCAATACAAGTATTTTCAACACAAATTCATCAATGTCATTACTAGTCAATCTACAATCTCTAATTCAGACACAAAACAAACTGAACAACACTTCAACAAGCAATCAACATCATCGGTCCATTATTAATTTTCAGACAATGTCGTTCAATCTCCATGACAACTAACAACAAATCTTCAATTAAAACCAATCAAAAAAACTAATCAAGTAGGAATTATGAGGTTTACCAATTGGAGTGTGGCGATCGGAATAGCCCGGTGATGTGTTGATGCTGCTTCTGTTTTGTTGCAGAAGGGTGATGTTTTCGGTGAGCTGCGGAGGTGGTGATGGTGGATGACGTTACGAACGTTGATGATGAGGAACAGATTGCTGGGTTCATGAGAGAGAGAGGAAGACGGCGATGTAAGGTGATGATGGTTGAACGGATTTTGTAAGGTGATATGAGATGGAGCTGTTACGGTGGGTTGGGAGGTGGTGATGGTGATTCGCCGACGAAAATATGAAGGGTGTGGGGCGGAGAAACTGAATGGAGTCCGTTTGAAGGTTTTTTTTTTTACGGTTGAAGCTGATGGTGATTTACAGTGGAGTGGTGTTATTGGCGGAAGAAGAAACTGAAGGAATTGTGAATAATGAGGGTTGGGGGAACGAAATTGTAGAGAAGGTTACTGCATTTTTGTCTCAAAATCTTCAATTTTCCAATGGATCTCTCTCTTTTCCATTTTGAATCCCCTTTTCAGTCCTACGCCTCTTATGATTATCATTATCACTAATAACTTTAAGCTTCCTTTTCTGCATTTCCTCTCCACCAACAGTAATAGCAAGAACAATTGTTTTTCTAAAAGGAATTTTATCCCCAGATAAATTAGGCTTCTCCTCCAGCAGGTTACCATTTGTATCTAAATTAGAATTTTAGAAGGCGACAAAACTTCCTTATCGGGTGAAGCTGACATCGTGTCTATAGGCGTGACTGTTGGGGATAAGTTCAGGTTCTTGTCATCAGCATCCACGCATGATGAAGTTCCTTCCATGCAACTTTCATGAGATGGGTCCGTTAGCTTGTCGCTACAAGTTGCATCCACTGGGGAAGACAGTGGTTTCATTCAAAATAATTTTCCTCCCATAGTTGAAACAGATTTTGCTTTGCTTGACCTTTTTTTTTAAATATGCTTATTTCCAAAAATTCCTGAAACCTTTTCCAGGTTGAGGGAGTTACTAGCGCAAATGAGGGTGGTTTGATGGAGAGAAAAATTGAAGGGGTTTGTTGTTGTGGATGTGAATTGAATAGAGAGGGATGGTAGCAAGTGTGGTTTACTGCTAATGCCTCCTTTTGTTTGTTTTTTTGTTGTGTATATAAGAAGAGAGGATAGGTTACTGTGTATTGAAAGTGAGTTGTGTTTTGGTGATTTTGTATCCATCCGTAAATTCTGCCAGCAACCAATGAAAATCAAGCATAGTATATTTAATATTTTTTTGTGACTAAAAAGCCCTTTAATGACAAAAATAAAAATAAAAACTTGAAAGTATAAAAAATAACTCAATTTAAAATGAGTTTTTTGAATATTTTATGAATAAAATATAAAGACCCAAAAATGACCGAAAATGATAAAAAACGGACGAAAATTTATCCGAAAAAATAAAATGAACACATTAAAATAATCTACATGTCACAAAGATTAAAGAAAAATATTCAAGAATTCAAAAATCAAAAATAAAATAATAATAAAAATATCAGACTAAACAGACGTTTAAGGTTAAAAACGAGACTTCGAACTGTACCGAAAAAATAAAGCGAGCATACCGTCATAATCTACGCGAAGCGCAGATTCATAAAATGATCGGTAAAAGGTGAAAACTTGAAATATTTTCTCGCTACTTTCCGCATAGTGTCGAATCGCTTTTAACAGTCTGTCTATAAAACCAAAATATTTTATTATCGACATATAAACAACTTGGAGCAGTACAAGAAAATAGTAAACAGATAAAAATGAATGAAGTGAAATGTCAGGTATTTTACAACTGAAAGACGATGCAAACTTTGATTTAAACTGACTTTTTCTGGTCAACTTAAATACGACTAATGATGCAAAATGTGATGAATGAAGATATTTACTAATGATTGTGACCAAATGACAAAATATGGTATGAATGTGCGACTGAAAAAATTAGGGGCGAAATTTAGGGTGCAACAATTGTGCCTTGATGAATCAGTCTTCGAGAATCCATAATCAACCGTACTTTTGGCTTGGGAACCTCAAAACCTTAATTGAGGCGCGACACCTGATGCTCTTGATTCAGACCTATCTCTGCACATGACACAAAAGAAAACATGAACATACACCTTTGTATGCAATTAGAAATTAGTGATACATATGCTAAAAATGTTCAAAACACTTGACAATCTTCACATAGTCAAAG
Source organism: Vicia faba (assembly GCA_948472305.1). Taxonomy (NCBI): domain Eukaryota; kingdom Viridiplantae; phylum Streptophyta; class Magnoliopsida; order Fabales; family Fabaceae; genus Vicia; species Vicia faba. The sequence continues at coordinate 1,263,220,736 of OX451738.1, forward strand.
CTCGAAGGTGAGAGGTTAAAACCGACCGTATTTAGTGACCTTGACTTTTTTATAAAAATGCAAAAAAAAAAATGGGATCTTAGGTCAAAAATTGGGGTACAACAGCTGCCCCTATTTAAGTTTCTTCTATATGGAGATATGAAGATTGGGGATCTTCATTTCGACGAGATTGAAGGGACTTAAATATAGAATACACAATTTTTGGCCTTAAGATACCGCGATTATGTTTACGATATGATATGAATGTGATGTTGTGAAATTTATGGGGAATGACGCCATATGAGACAGACTATGCTGGAGAAACCAAGCACATTATACAGTAATCCCACAGAGGAAGAGGTTGTAACTCCACTGGGGAAACAAAGTCATAGACTTCAAATGAGAGACTCTTGAATGATTTACATCAGTGTTGAGACTGGAAAAGAGATGATTTACATCAGTACGAAGACTGGAAAAAAGATGATTTACATCAGTACGAAGACTGGAAAAAGAAATGATTTACATCAGCACTGTGAATGGAAAAGGAAATGATGGACATCAGTACTGAGACTGGAAAATGATTGACATCAGCACTGTGGCTAGAAAACAAAATGATTGACATCAGCACTGTGGATGGAAAACAAAATGATTGACATCAACACTGTGGCTGGAGATAAACATCTCTGATTTCTGAATTTTACCAAGAACGGTAACACATTTCTTCTTTAACCAAGATCGCTTGAAAAAGATAAAATAACAAACTTCCCCACGGGACTTTTCCGAAGGGATGTCATTTGCTGAGTAGACATTATTGTTGGGGGATACACAAGCTGCTCAAATAAAGAGGCCGCCACTTGCTATCTTTCAAAGGTGACAATAACATACAAGCTGCTCATGAAGAGACTGCCACTTGCTGTCTTCAAAGAAAATTAAAGCATACAAGCTGCTCATGAAGAGTCCGCCACTTGTTGTCTTCAAAGAATATCAAAGTACACAAGCTGCTCATGAAGAGTCTGCCACTTGTTGCCAATAACCCACAAGCTGCTCATAAAGAAGCTGCCACTTGCCGTTTTCAAGGGAACAATAACACACAAGTTGCTCAAATAGATAAGCTGCCACTTGCTGTCTTCCAAAAATACTAAAGTACAAGCTGCTCATGAAGAAGCTGCCACTTGCCGTTTTCCGTACAAGCTGCTCATGAAAGAAGCTGCCACTTGTCGTTTTCAAAAGAAAAAAAACCGTACAAGCTACCCATGAAAGGACTGCCACTTGCCGTTTTCAAAAGAAAAAATAACGTACAAGCTACCCATGAAAGGACTGCCACTTGCCATTTTCAAAAGAAAAAATAACGTACAAGCTACCCATGAAAGGACTGCCACTTTCCGTTTTTCGAGGTGTCAATAATATACAAGTTGCCTCGTGAAGAGACTGCCGCTTGCTGTTTGTCAAGAGTATCCATAACACACAAGTTGCCTCATGAAGAGACTGCCGCTTGCTGTTTTTTTAAATGTATCAATAACATACAAGTTGCTCATGAAGAGACTGCCGCTTGCTGTTTTTTCAAAGGTATCAATAACATACAAGTTGCTCATGAAGAGACTGCCGCTTGCTGTTTGTCAAGAGTATACATAACACACAAGTTGCCTCATGAAGAGACTGCCGCTTGCTGTTTTTAAAAAGTGTTGATAACATACAAGTTGTCCATGAAGAGACTGCCACTTGCTGTTTTTAAAAAGTGTTGATAACATACAAGTTGTCCATGAAGAGACTGCCACTTGCTGTTTTTAAAAGTGTTGATAACATACAAGTTGTCCATGAAGAGACTGCCGCTTGCTGTTTCTCAAAGGTAACAACAAAGTATCGTGAAGATATTTCTGGAGGTGAGAATCAATAATTTCCTCGGCGACGGACAAACTGCTCATGAAGAGACCTCCATCTGTCGTAGAGAAATCAGAAATAAACAAACTGCTCAAATAAAGAGTCAGTCGCTTGTTGTCATGTCGATATTCCAGAAGAAGGTTGTGATAACACTACTGGGGAATAAAGTTCATCTTCAATGGGGAACCATGAATAAATCCTTCTTGAGGAGACCAAGTATTTACATTGCAAAATAAATGCACTTTCCATCTAGGTTTCACAGCCTAGAGATATTCACAGGGTATCGTTCACAAGAGACAAAGCTCAATCCAGGAATAAACTGGGGAGAAAACAGTCAAACAAGACTCCACCCAATGAGGAAACAACTCAAATGGGGATTTATCCTATCCAGAGATGGAAAAGGAAAGCTAAACCAAGATTCTTCCACGAGAGTTAACTCAGTGGGGAATTAGAAAGGAGGCGCACTTTCTGCTTAAGTTGACACTCTATTTGGAAGGATCAAATACACTATTTGAATAGACATAACCAAGGTATACGAACTCAAAGATATCAACAAATACAAATGTGCGTGCATGATACAAGTATGAACGAATGAATAAATGTCATGTATATGTTGACAAAACAGACAGGGGAGATAGACAGAAGATGATAAGACGTCCCAGTACAACTCGACACTCGGCTAATCTCAACAGGATGGGAACATTACTGGAGATAAAACACAAGCCATCATTGGAGCAAGGTCCTTTTACAAGGCTTAAATATCTCTGGAGAGAAAGATATTTTCAGGTAGAAAACTCAAAGTCCAGTCTTCTATCACTAACAATCCCTTGAAAGGATGACAACACGAACAATGTTTCGGCTGGAAAAAGTCATGCTTAGCTGGAGATACTGGGAACACCACCCTCTGATAATGTATGAAAAACATATCTTGACAAATCTGGATTTCCCCTTGGATTAATTTTGGATGCCCCAAGTTTACTGCTGATAAGCTGCGTGACGATTCTTGCGAATAACTTCACTTCTAAAATGCCCCAAGCTATATGGTTGATGAGGAGAAATCGTCTCAAGAGGATTTTACAAAAGACCTGGCATTCACTATGCTCTGGTGTCTTCAAACTCTTAGAGAGATTTATCAAATCTCGATGTGATTGCCCCGGATTGACTGTAGTTGGCACAACAAAGTCTTAAAATTTTGCCCCAAAAGAGTAAACAAGTTGGGAAAAGCATTAACTGGGAGAAGCAACATGTTCGTGCTTACGGTCTTCAGGTGACATGCCCCTGGAGATGATTTTTTTCTTGAAATGATTCGCCAATTACTCAACAGAGCTTCAGGCCTTAAGAATAGACTCATCACTGGTGCTTATATGTGAGTTTCCTTGATATCAAACAAATGTTTTGCAGTTAGAAAATTTTATTATGAGAATGAAAATTCTAATGCAACAGTTATGTAAGTCTTGAAGATTTTGAAAAGATATCGCACAAATTTTGCGAGTTAGAGCATCATTTATTTTTGTATAGGAAAAACATATGATACCAACATAACTATTTAGAACATTCATGGGAGTCAGGAACACTATCTCATTGAAGTATGCTTTCAAAATAACCTTGCTTCAATTAGGACTTTTGAAGGTTGTAATGTGGTCTGGTTCATGGTTTTAGAAAAAAAGATTTAAGGCTCAAAATATTTGGTGCCCACCCCCTTCATGATGTTCTCCAACCCTATGTTCAGTTAATTCAACATGAGTGTTCATCTCTCAAAAGGATTTTGTGACGGTCAAGGAAACGACGAGGCTTTCAGAGTAGAAACCACCCTCATGTCTTCGTGTTTGTAGTCACCAATTTGTTCTTTGCTGAGGACTTTTCTTTGTAGTACTTTATTTGCAATTTTTATTTTCCCTAACTTTTGCCTGAACTAATTCTTTTGAATTGATAGTCCAGCGGGATGCCTTAATTTTTGCCTAAGTCGTAAGTTTTCATGTTTTTGACTTAGCAGGCTTTTTCTTTTTCTTGATTTTTGACTTTTTGAACAAAATGTGTGACATTAGCTTGTCTTTGCTTGTTGAGAGGATTGTGATTGCCTCGTTTCTTGATGAATGAGGGATAACATTGTGGTTCCACATCCTCTAGATTCATTATACATGAAGGATAGCCCTCGTAGTTTCTCTTCAAAAAACATCTTCCTTATGAATTTTGAACACTCAGTCAGATTAACTAAAACCTACCCTGCCCCAGGTTAAAATTCAAGGTTTTTTCGTATAGAAAAGAAACATCTGCTTCAAAGGCTCAAAAGGGGTTAGCAAGGGATTATCTTCCTTATATCTCCAGTGTTTAGGGATTTGAAACAATGCATGTACATCATCAGCAAGATTTTATCCAAAAGCATGCAACCAGAGATTTTGTATTCTTTAGATCATCATCCTCTTTTCAATCTCTGCCTAGGCAAGAGAACAAGCAACAAGTTGGTATCATAATGCAAAGAGAAATTTAAAATTTGAAAACAAATATGAGTGAAACGAATGAATTTCTTCAAGACAAACATACTCATTGTATTAAGATAATCATACAGATGCAAACAAGTTCTTACATGCAAACAATGTTTTGATAAACAAGAAAAATTACAAAAAGCATAAATAAGTTAATAATCTGGGAAGGCTTTCCATCTGGACTTGAATTACCGAAAACATCCTTCAAAAATCAAAGTCACTATCAATCGTGTTTACTCTTCGGCGCATGCTTGATTTGAACTTCAAAACCAACGTCCTTGAATGACAAGATACCTCTTCTGACCAACTTCTGAACCTCAATCTTCAAAGCAAAGCAACCCTCCAAGTCATGCCCAGGAGCACCTTGATGAAAGGTACAAGCCAAATCAGCTTTGTAGTACCAATGTATCTTCTCAGGAACCTTCGGTGGAGGTCGGGTCTGAACCAAATTCCTCTGCATCAAGATAGGGAACAACTTTGTATAAGTAATTGGAATTGGATCAAACTGGGTTTTCCTCTGATTAGGAACTTGTTGATTCTGTTGATGAATAGGAGAAACATGATGATTCTGACGATGATTATTTCTTCCTCTGGTTCTCTTCTTGGAAAAGTTATTATCAAACGTCTTCACACCATTAGTTGAGCTACCATCTTCATATGAACATCCCTTCCCAACATCTTCTTCTAGACGCACTCCCACATTCACCTTGTCAGGAAAGTCATTAGGTGCATTAACCATCACCTTCTCATGAGAGAATGATTTTAGAGTTTCAGTGAAGACTTTTATCATCGCTTCCTCCCTCCTAGAAGGATTGACTTGGGCGGCAACCAGAATTTCAACCAAACCAGTTAAATGCTCCATACTAGCTTTCAAATTAGTCACCTCTCTACGGAGTTCAGAAACCTCTTGCTTGATATTCTCCATTGTTCTCTTAGCGCGAGTGTTGTACTGGTGAGACCAAAGGAAAAATAAGACTCGGAAAAAGACCTTTGAAAGTGAAACCAAAAATGTAGGATGATGTATGATATGCAAAAGAGAGTTTTTATTTTATTTTCAAGGAGCTCAAGATATTAAGTTGTAAACATCAAAGTATGAAGATAAAAGATGAATTTTAAATTGGCTCCAAACATTGATCAAGTTATCATCAAGATCAATCATCCATTTTGGTGGATTAGGGTTTTCTCCCTATCAACACCCAAGATCCATTGAGCTTGACGAAACTTGTGATGTTTACAAAGAAAGACCTCCAAATTCCTTTTAAGTCAAGTGAAAAGGGTTTTATGGATGCATGAATGCATGGCTATGCAACAACCACAAGCAAGGTCACAAATAAAGTCGAAAGGTTCAACGTTACGAGCATGGAGTCAAGGTAAGGAACACCCTTAAGGTATGTACTAACGGTTTAATCACACCTGTAGAACAAGGTTCTAAGAGTTCCCAGAGTCTACATTCCTCCTTCGGATATTACCAACATCTTGATTACTCAATAATCAGCAATATTCTCAAGAGAAACTCATCCGAGCGTAGCATCGCGTAACAATTACTTCCGGATTACTCTGTTATAATCTCTGCGCTACACCTAAAAGGCCAAGATGGGTTAGGGTTCTACGGTTCCCAGCTTCTCTGGCTCCCAGGTCGAAAATAATAATGTCTTCCCGATTACTCGGTAAACAAATATTACATTCAAAAGGGCCTTCCACTGAGTGGGAGATCTCATGCCTCCTTCTTCGGGATTACTCCCTCAAAGTTAACATGACTATACCGCCCGTCCTATTCCTAAGTGTAACTTAGTCCGGGTATAGGACTTGTCCTTTGTAAATATTATCAACACCCAAATAATCATAATATATACATATAATCAAACAATCAAATAATGATAAAACAGATAAAACAAATTAGGCTTAACCCACTTAGGGATGGACCAGCAAGAGGTCAATCTTTCCCCAACAGAGTCGCCAATTCTGTAGCAGTGAAAATCGGAGATCAAGCTATTAATTAACTTGACTCACAAAAAACAAGAGTCGCCACCGCGCTTTATTATTTCCAAGGGAAAAGGGAAAAGAGCGAAATAAAACCCTAAAATATGCAATGTAAAATAATATTTAAAAGTAATGAAAATACAATGCGTTTTTAAAAGAGATCGAGAGTTCGGGGGTTGGTTATACAATGGGAAGGTATTAGCACCCAATGCATCTGCGGTACTCCGCAGGAACCTTTTGAAATATCTGTTTATTAAAATTGTTTGTTTGGTTAAAATAGTTTGTTTGGTTGAAATGGTTTGTTTGGTTAAAGATGGGTGCAGATGAGATTTTTGAAGATACGACGACCTAGTGTCGAAGTTTTGACTTAAAAGGTATGAGTTTGAAAATGGGGTCTTGTGGGAAAATTATCTTGAGTTTAGCAAAATAGTAACCAAACAAAAAATGAAAAAAAGGGTATTCGCACGATCGGATGGGATGTATTTGATGACGTGAAGTCAACAAATTTAAATCTTTTCCTTGGAGTAAGCAAAATAAAATGAACATCAAAATATAAACATTCAGAAGTTCACAAGAAAATAAATCTGACAAAAATAAATTAATGATCAAGAGGCACCGAGAAATTGAAATGACAGAAATATACAAATAAAAGGAATATAACTAATTATCTAAAGAAGTTATTCGAACTAAATTAAAAATTACTTACTAAAATAATTCTAAACTAATTACAAATTCTAAGGTTATAAAAAAAATCTAGTATTATTGAATTTGATCTAAACTAAACTAAAGTTTTAAAATTTAGTAGGTTAAATCTAGATTAAATTAAAATCCTAAGGTTACTAAATTAAATCTAAAACAAATGAAAATTCCAAAGTTACTAAACTAAATCTAAATCAAATAAAATTCTAAAACTACTAAACTAAATTTAAATCAAATAAAAACTCTAAAGTTATTAAACTAAATAAAAATTATAAACTTATTAAACTAATTCTAAATCAAATAAAAATTCTAAAGTCACTAGACTGAAACTAAACAAATAAAATTCTAAAGTTAACTAAATAAAATCAAATAAAATTCTAAAGTCACTAAACTAAAACTAAACAAATAAAATTCTAAAGTTAACTTAAATAAAATCAAATAAAATTCTAGAGTTATTAAACTAAAACTAAACCAATAAAATTCTAAAGTTAACTTAAATAAAATCAAATAAAATTCTAAAGTCACTAGACTAAAACTAAACAAATAAAATTCTAAAGCTAACTAAATAAAATCAAATAAAATTCTAAAGTCACTAAACTAAAACTAAACAAATAAAATTCTAAAGTTAACTTAAATAAAATCAAATAAAATTCTAAAGTTATTAAACTAAAACTAAACCAATAAAATTCTAAAGTTAACTTAAATAAAATCAAATAAAATTCTAAAGTTATTAAACTAAACTAAAACAAATAAAATTCTAAAATTTACTAAATGAAATAAAATTCTAAAGTTATAAAATAAATCTAGACTAATTAAAGAATTCTAAATTAATATTAAACTAAATTAATTATAAGATTTACTAATATATTTTTTATTTTTTATAACAACAAATATAATATTTTATTCAAGCAACATCAAAACCAATACAAGTATTTTCAACACAAATTCATCAATGTCATTACTAGTCAATCTACAATCTCTAATTCAGACACAAAACAAACTGAACAACACTTCAACAAGCAATCAACATCATCAGTCCATTATTAATTTTCAGACAATGTCGTTCAATCTCCATGACAACTAACAACAAATCTTCAATTAAAACCAATCAAAAAAATTAATCAAGTAGAAATGATGAGGTTTACCAATTGGAGTGTGGCGATCGGAATAGCTCGGAGATGTGTCGATGCTGCTTCTGTTTCGTTGCAGAAGGGTGATGTTTTCGGTGAGCTGCGGAGGTGGTGATGGTGGATGACGTTACGAACGTTGATGATGAGGAACGGATCGCTGGGTTCATGAGCGAGAGAGGAAGACGGCGATGTAAGGTGGTGATGGTTGAACGGATTTTGTAAGGTGATATGAGATGGAGCTGTTACGGTGGGTTGGGAGGTGGTGATGGTGATTCGCCGGCGAAAATATGAAGGGTGTGGGGCGGAGAAACTGAATGGAGTCCGTTTGAAGGTTTTTTTTTTAACGGTTGAAGCTGATGGTGATTTACAGTGGAGTGGTGTTGTTGGCGGAAGAAGAAACTGAAGGAATTGTGAATGATGAGGGTTGGGGGAACGAAATTGTAGAGAAGGTTACTGCATTTTTGTCTCAAAATCTTCAATTTTCCAATGGATCTCTCTCTTTTCCATTTTGAATCCCCTTTTCAGTCCTACGCCTCTTATGATTAGCATTATCACTAATAACTTTAAGCTTTCTTTTCTGCATTTCCTCTCCACCAACAGTAATAGCAAGAACAAGTGTTTTTCTAAAAGGAATTTTATCCCCAGATAAATTAGGCTTCTCCTCCAGCAGGTTACCATTTGTATCTAAATTAGAAATTTTAGAAGGCGACAAAACTTCCTTATCGGGTGAAGCTGACATCGTGTCTATAGGCGTGACTGTTGGGGATAAGTTCAGGTTCTTGTCATCAGCATCCACGCATGATGAAGTTCCTTCCATGCAACTTTCATGAGATGGGTCCGTTAGCTTGTCGCTACAAGTTGCATCCACTGGGGAAGACAGTGGTTTCATTCCAAAGAATTTTCCTCCCATAGTTGAAACAGATTTTTCTTTGCTTGACCTTTTTTTTGAAAAATGCTTATTTCCAAAAATTCCAGAAACCTTTTCCAGGTTGAGGGAGTTACTAGCGCAAATGAGGGTGGTTTGATGGAGAGAAAAATTGAAGGGGTTTGTTGTTGTGGATGTGAATTGAATAGAGAGGGATGGTAGCAAGTGTGGTTTACTGCTAATGCCTCCTTTTGTTTGTTTTTTTGTTGTGTATATAAGAAGAGAGGATAGGTTACTGTGTATTGAAAGTGAGTTGTGTTTTGGTGATTTTGTATCGATCCGTAAATTCTGCCAGCAACCAATGAAAATCAAGCATAGTATATTTAATATATTTTTGTGACTAAAAAGCCCTTTAATGACAAAAATAAAAATAAAAACTTGAAAGTATAAAAAATAACTCAATTTAAAATGATGTTTTTGAATATTTTATGAATAAAATATAAAGACCCAAAAATGACCGAAAATGATAAAAAACGGACGAAAATTTATCCGAAAAAATAAAATGAACACATTAAAATAATCTACATGTCACAAAGATTAAAGAAAAATATTCAAGAAGTCAAAAATCAAAAATAAAATAATAATAAAAATATCAGACTAAACAGACGTTTAAGGTTAAAAACGAGACTTCGAACTGTACTGAAAAAATAAAGCGAGCATACCGTCATAATCTACGCGAAGCGCGGATTCATAAAATGATCGGTAAAAGGTGAAAACTTGAAATATTTTCTCGCTACTTTCCGCATAGTGTCGAATCGCTTTTAACAGTCTGTCTATAAAACCGAAATATTTTATTATCGACATATAAACAACTTGAGCAGTACAAGAAAATAGTAAACAGATAAAAATGAACGAAGTGAAATGTCGGGTATTTTACAACTGAAAGACGATGCAAACTTTGATTTAAACTGACTTTTTCTGGTCAACTTAAATACGACTAATGATGCAAAATGTGATGAATGAAGATATTTACTAATGATTGTGACCAAATGACAAAATATGGTATGAATGTGCGACTGAAAAAATTAGGGGCGAAATTTAGGGTGCAACAGTTGTGCCTTGATGAATCAGTCTTCGAGAATCCATAATCAACCGTACTTTTGGCTTGGGAGACTCAAAACCTTAATTGAGGCGCGACACCTGATGCTCTTGATTCAGACCTGTCTCTGCACATGACACAAAAGAAAACATGAACATACACCTTTGTATGCGATTAGAAATTAGTGATACATATGCTAAAAATGTTTAAAACACTTGACAATCTTCACATAGTCAAAGCTCGAAGGTGAGATTTTAAAACCGACCGTATTTAGTGACCTTGACTTTTGTATAAAAATGCAAAAATAAAAATGGGATCTTAGGTCAAAAATTGGGGTACAACAATAAGGACTTACTAAAACGTCCTATACTCGACGACCACGTTTCGAGGGCAAGGCAACAGTGAGGCGTACCCTAAGAGTGGTGTGTGAATTTGTGTGTTGTTTTCATGTTAATATTTGTCTTTGATCGTTGTATCGTGAGCTATGTTTTGCTTTTATTTGGACCATTCATTCTTTCATGCAAAGTTTAGCAGTTTTTTAAGAGTGCGGAAAATTAAATGACGGAAAGGTAAATCCTACGCTATTACAAGGCGCGGGTCTATACATCGCCAAATTAACAAAGACCCGTTTTTTAATAAAAATGCAGAAAATAAGTAAATTCCTAATTACTATTACAAGGCTTGAGCAATTACATAATATTCACAATAAAATAAAATAAATGCGCGAAAGAATAGAACGTTCGAGGGCGTTGGACCCTTTTGAGAAATTAAATGAAATTAAAAAGCTAATTAATTATTTAATTAAGAAAAGAAATGTTTTTATTTATTTTTTTGTATTTAATGATAATAAAGAAAATTAAAATTAAAATTAAAAGAAACCCTAATTCTAAGTTGTTTTAATTATTAATGAAAAAAATGTTAAAGTTTAACCTAATTTATGCTAATTAATTATTTACATATTTATTTACAAAATAAATTAGTAATTAATAATAATGATAATAATAAAAAATTATTTATTAAGAAAAAGGATAAAAATGCTAAAAAACCTAATTTCTACATATTTTAATTATTTAAGAAAAGATTAAAATTGAAAACCTAATTTTACTAAATTAATTATTTGACATTTATTTACAAAAAAATTTACTAAATAAATTAATTGACATATTTTAATTTCTGATATTTTTAGATTATGAAAATTAATTATTGGAATTTAAAGAAAACAATTAAAATAATTAAAAGAAAAGAAAAGGAAATTAAAAAAAGGAATGCAAACAATGGGGGTGTCTGACCCAATTTAGAGGTTTGCTGGAGTATTTTTGGCCCAAGATTACAAGGCCTCGTTTGACTTCCTGTGTTTGAATGCGTATGGTTGACTGAGTGTACACGGTGGACCTCCATTCATAGCCTTCAGATGGATCATCATGCATATGTGGCAAGCCAGTATGTGGAGTTGTATGGTAGGATGTTGATGGCATGCTGCATAGAAACATGTTAATGAAAAAATTATGGATTAAGTGGGGGGACCTGGGAATCGAACCCAGGCCCCAATACTTGCCAGACAGCTCACCCACCAACTGAGCTAGTGCGCGCATCTGTTAATATTATGGAACATAATTAATATAAGAGAAAAGCAAGCGTTATTGGTAGAAAGCAAAAATCACGCGCCAAGATTTGAATCGCCCAGTCATGTATGGACACGCCAGCTTCGTCTTCATCTTTTTACCTGTAACATGAACAAATAGCGGGGGTTTTAAACCCCCACTAAACAAGACCAGGAAAAATAGCGATTAGACAATGGGCAATTATAAAAAAGGCGCGAGGTGTGAGTTTGATTCGTCTTCCTGTCACGAATTTATTGGTGTAGGTTTTAAGGCCTGATTTTACCATATGTGTAAACCCCTAAATCCAAACTTCTGAAACCCTAGAGAATGTTAATGGCAACTTTTGATACAGGCATTCTTAGTTCAATTCAAGGGAACCATTAGCTTCAGAACATCCATATTAGTGTAAATCAACATTTAAAACATATGAAAAATGCATGTAAATTGAAACACGATAATGAACAAGTTCAAGAAAAATGTGATGTCGTTCTACCACTTCTTTGGGTATGGAGGCCTGGATTTGATTGTAATCGATTCCTGGATGCTTTGGCAATGTTTGGGAATGCTTTTGGAGCTTTGAAACGAGCTCTAGGTATGAAAACAGTTTCCAATTTGTTCTTGGATTTCTGCGCAGCTTTTTGTGTCTATTAGTATTAGGTTAACTTGTGCATAAGTAAGTGAATAGAATTAGGTCAAGAAAACCAGCCCAAAGTCCATCCATTTATGATTTTGATATTTGATTTCCAATCATATAAAATCCAATCTTTTTCAATCTTTTTCAATCTTTTTTCCATGAAACTCTTGCCAATTGTGAAAGATTTTGTCTCTTGAGAAGGTACACGAAATATTTAGCTCATAATGGAAGGATTTGCTGCACAAAAAAGATTTAAAACCATTGTTTAGTATTTTTCTCATAATTAAATTTAATTAAATGAATTAATAAAATTAAAAATTCAATTAATTAATTAAAAATAAGAAAATAACTCCCTTTTAGCTTAATGGGTCGTGCATAGCCTTTGGGTAATGATTCATGGAAGAAATTGAGGCCCATTAGCAATTTTGAGGCATTTGAAGCAAAGTTGACTTTTCAAAATTCCCAAATATTTCCCAACTTCTACAAGGCATATCTTACTCAATTTTAAAGATATGATCATGTTCTTGGACATTTTGGGAAGGCCTTGAAGTCCTCTAACCAATGTCTTTGGTCCCATGTCATTTTGATTTACCAATCTCAAGTTATGGTCTTTGACTTAAAGTGCCTTTTTGTTGACTTTTGAAAATGACCTATAATGTTGAAATTGATAACTTTTTGTGAGAGCATTTCTTGGACTTGAAGTGTGAATATGAGTTATAGGAAATGTCATTCTCTTCAAAATGAGCTTTGGATGGGATTTTTCTGATAAAACATGAAGAAGTTATGCCCTGGTCAATTTGCAGTTGACTTTTTCAACTGTCCAAAAATAGAAACTTTTGCATCTTGAGACTTTTTGAGCCATGCCTGTGAAATCATGATCAATAATTGATCAAATGATGTTTATGGCTTCAAAATAAGATGTTGACCAAAAATTTTGACTTTTGACTGTCAAATGACCATTTTGCCCCTGCAGTTGACTATGAAGCATTTAGGGTTTTTGACTGTGCAATCTGGTGCTGTGAGTCCTGAAACTTGGCATGTGGATGCTTGACAATGTTTATAGGCATGTGAGACTTGATTGGACCCTTGGAAACTTCAATTTCTTTTCCATAACCAAAACCCTAATTTTGACTGTGTTAGGAGGCAATTGGACTGTGCAACCCTTGAGAGATTTTGAGCCTTGATCTTGGCAAATCTTGAAGAATATGGGAGGGCAAATTTTGGGGTACAACAGTTGTCCCTGTTCAATCTTCTTATACCTGAGGATGTAGATTGGCTGGCGTGCCTTTCGTAATCCGAAGGTGGAAGATGATTGAACATTAGAGTGCCCAGAAATTTGCGCTCACATGTTAGAATGTTAGCAGTGAGATGGTGGGAATGGGCTTACAGATGCCATTTGGAGACTGATGGATAGGAGGATGGGCTTATAGATGCCATCTGGAGTTGTGACAGAGCCTTGTCGGGAATGGGATTACAGATGCCATTTGGAGACTGTTGGTATGTGGAGAGATGGGCTTATAGATGCCATCTAAGTGTCGATCGCGTAAGAGTTTCCTTAGCGAGAACTTGCGTACCTGAGAAAGAAAATAATTACCTGGCCTGTTACAGGAGTTGATCTTCAAACTCTTTATATAGATGTGCCCTGGCCAGATACAGGAATCGAATCTTTAAACTCTTCATATGTGCCATGGCAAGATACAGGAATCGAGTCCAGAGAATATAGTTGTCAACAGATACACCCTGGCAAGATACAGGAATCGGATCTTCGAACTCTTCAGACGTGCCCTGGCGAGATACAGGAATCGAGTCTGGTAATGTTAGTCGTCAACAGATACACCCTGGCAAGATACAGGAATCGGATCCTCAAACTCTTCAGACGTGCCCTGGCAAGATACATGAATCGAGTCTGGTAATGTTAGTCGTCAACAGATACACCCTGGCAAGATACAGGAATCAGATCCTCAAACTCTTCAGACGTGCCCTGGCAAGATACAGGAATCAAGTCTGTAATGTTAGTCGTCAACAGATACACCCTGGCGAGATACAGGAATCGGATCCTCAAACTCTTCAGACGTGCCCTGGAAAGATATAGGAATCGAGTCTGGTAATGTTAGTCATCAACAGATACACCCTGGCGAGATACAGGAATCGGATCCTCAAACTCTTCAGACGTGCCCTGGCGAGATACAGGAATCGAGTCTGGTAATGTTGGTCGTCAACAGATACACCCTGGCGAGATACAGGAATCGAATCTTCGAACCCTTCAGACGTGCCCTGGCAAGATACAGGAATCGAGTCTGGTAATGTTAGTCGTCAACAGATACACCCTGGCAAGATACAAGAATCGGATCTTCGAACCCTTCAGACGTGCCCTGGCGAGATACAAGAATCGAGTCTTGTAATGTTGGTCGTCAACAGATACACCCTGGTGAGATACAGGAATCGGATCTTCGAACCCTTCAGACGTGCCCTGGCAAGATACAGGAATCGAGTCTGGTAATGTTAGTCGTCAACAGATACACCCTGGCAAGATACATGAATCGGATCTTCGAACCCTTCAGACGTGCCCTGGCAAGATACAGGAATCGAGTCTGGTAATGTTAGTCGTCAACAGATACACCCTGGCGAGATACAGGAATCGGATCTTTAGTTGCGACCGTTGATAGTGATCATCTTTGTATTAACCTTTGTCCTGAAAAGACAAAACGTTAGTTGTATGCGATGTCAGGATGTATGACATGCGTGATGTTCTGAGATTGTACGTTCATGACGCGTATGTGCATGCTATAATGTATGAAGATGTAATGTTTATGGAACGTGTTTTTTGTCTAGGTAAATAAATCCTTGACGGGTGCCGGGAAGTTAAATCCTGGGCTAATGTTGAAGAATAGAGCTTCGTTGTTTCCGCTGGGGATGCTGGTTGCAAGAATACCGGTAGGAGAAGATGACTCTGTTGGGGAATAAACTTAGCGACTAGATTACTCTGCGGGGAGATGCTCTGTGGGGAGAGAGATACTTTGCTGAGGTTAATGATAACTCCGCTGGGGATACCATTGATGTGTTATGTTGAAGGAATTGATGAACTCCGCTGGGGGATAGGAAGAACTTCGTCGGGGATGACCTTTCTGTGGCAATTGGCTGAGGATAACCCAGTTATATCCTGGTGGGGAAATAACTTTCAAACAAAAACCGGGAGGCGCGTTCGTGCTCTGCAGGTGACAAGCTTCCAGAATCTACTGGGGATAAGCTTCCTACTGCGGAGATGGATTCCACTTTCCTGGGGAAACTTTTGGATTGGACTCTCCTGGGGAGATTTTTGAAATATACTGGGGAAGTGGCTCCACTGAATGTACGGTATACCGCCGGGGAACAATCTTAGATCAAGACTTCCGGGGATGCTTGTTAAGAATGCTTGAATACTCTGCTGAGGAATGTTGTGATCTGCTGGGGATACCCAATTTCCTTAAGGCTGACAGTATAACTTTGCTTGGGGAGAGTATGTTGACTTGCTGGCTCACTCTCTGGGGAATTAAGATATCTTGGTTATGTTCTTCAGCTGAACTTACCTTGGTACCTTGATGGACAGAGTAATTAGATCGCTTAGACAACTCATTATTGCCCCTGTTTCTAATGTTACCTGTAATTAATCCTTTGTTTCGTATGCAAATATTTATGAGTTAGCAATTAGTGTCAAATGCATATATCACAATTTGAACATTGGACGTTCTTCGCAAAACAAAACAGAAAAAGGAAAAACAATTGGCAATTGATCTGAAAAGTGATTTTGTATTGATTTTTTGAATTGCCTGTAAATAGGCGTTTATGTACAGGAGGCTGACGTCCTAGTAAGAGAACATCGCCGAACAACAGAGTTTATACAATTTTGTGAAAAAGGGAAAACAAAACAACTATGTGAAAATGATAATCCCACTGGGTTCCAACTCTGCTATCGCCTTTATATCTTCGAGCGTCTCATCACTTTGCTGCTCAGTTGACGATGAAGATGTTTAATCGATGCCATCTGAACCTGATAGTTGATACCGGATTCTGGATGCAAGGTGATCCAATGAGACATAGTATTACGCTTTAATCCCTAACTTTTGCCTGGACCGCCCTTTCGGGTTTTCAGTCCACCGGGATACCCATTTTTGCCCAAGCTGCCTTTTCAGGTTTTCTACTTGCCGGGTGTACAGATTTTTTTCATTTCATCCCTCATTTTGCCCGAACCCTTTTGGTTCGCCGGGAAGCCCTAATTTTTGCCTAGGTATGTCAACCTAGCGGGTCTTTTATCATGCGTAGTATCTTTTTACTATGTCTGCATTGGCGGGGTGAGGAAGGTCGTCACCATCCATGGTGGTTAGGATCATGGCTCCTCCTGAGAACACATGTTTAACCACAAATGGCCCTTCGTACGTGGGGGTCCATTTGCCCCTGGGATCACTCTGAGGAAGGATGATGCGCTTGATTACCAGGTCCCCAACTTGATACTCTTGTGGTCTGACCTTCTTGTTAAATGCCCTGATCATCCATTTTTGGTACGTCTGACCATGACAAATAGCAGTAAGTCTCTTTTCGTCAATTAGATTTAACTGATCAAGTCGTGTCTGGATCCAATCATCTTCGCTCATATCTGCATCTTTCATTATCCGGAGAGAGGGTATCTGGACTTCAATCGGTAAGACTGCCTCCATGCCGTAGACCAAGGAAAAAGGAGTTGCCCCGGTTGACGTTCTTGCTGAGGTACGGTACCCATGAAGAGCAAACAGTAACATCTCGTGCCAATATTTATAGGTCACCGTCATCTTCTGCACAATTTTCTTGATATTCTTATTCACTGCTTCTACAGCCCCATTCATCTTCGGCCAGTAAGGAGAAGAGTTGTGGTGCTGTATCTTGATTTGCTCGCAGAGCTCAGTGATCATCTTGTTATTGAGATTGGTACCGTTGTCCGTAATAATCCTTTCCAGGACACCGTATCGACAGATCAGGTTATGCCGAATGAACCGTGCCACGACGTTCTTGGTTACTGTAGCATAGGAAGCTGCTTCAACCCACTTTGTAAAGTAATCGATTGCTACAAGGATGAAGCGATTCCCGTTGGATGCCGTAGGTTTAATCTCGCCGATCATATCTATCCCCCACATTTGGAAAGGCCAAGGTGCAGTCAAGACATTCAGAGGAACTGGAGGAACGTGCACCTTATCTGCATAAATCTGGCACTTATGACAGGTCCGAGAATATTGGTAACAGTCGGCTTCCATTGTGGACCAGAAATATCCTGCCCGAAGGATCTTCTTTGCCATGGTATGTCCACTGGAATGTGTTCCGAAGGTACCTTCATGCAGCTCTGCCATGATCTTTTCTGCTTCAGCTTTATCCACACAACGCAGTAAGGTCGAATCATGGTTTCGCTTGTACAGGATGCCGTTGCTGAGGATAAACTTTGCTGCGAACCTTCTCAGAAACTTCTTGTCATTGATAGATGCACCTTCAGGGTATTCCTGAGCTTCCAGATATCTCTTCACCTCATGGTACCAGGGTTTTTCAGTTACCGTCTCAACATCAAGGTCACAACAGTATGCTGGTTTGTCCAGTTTCCAGATAATGACCCGGGGAGCCTCATTGTCCCACTTGACTTTGAACATGGAAGACATCGTAGCCAACGCGTCCGCCAACTGATTCTCCTCTCTTGGAAAGTGTTCAAAAGTTATCTCTATGAAATGGGGGATCAATGTCAACACGCATTCTTTGTAAGGAATAAGATTCGGATGTTTCGTATCCCACTCGCCTTTGATCTGATTGATCACGAGAGCAGAATCTCCGAAGACACTCAGAATCTTGATCCTTAAGTCAATTGCAGCTTGAAGTCCCATGATGCATGCCTCATACTCCGCCATGTTGTTGGTGCAGTTGAAACATAGTCGGGCTGTGAGTGGAGTATGAGTGCCTTGAGGGGATATGATCACAGCGCCGATACCGTTACCCAAAGCGTTGGAGGCTCCGTCAAAGTGCATAAACCATTGGGATCCTTCCTCAGGTCCTTCATCCGGTCCAGGTACTTCACAATCAGTCACTACCATGATGCTTTCGTCAGGAAATTCAAAGTTCATTGACTGGTAGTCATCTACTGCCTGGTGTGCCAAGTGGTCTGCCAATACGCTTCCCTTGATTGCTTTCTGAGTCGTGTACTGGATGTCGTATTCTGTCAAGATCATTTGCAATCTTGCTATTCTTCCAGACAGAGCAGGTTTTTCAAATATGTACTTGATCGGATCCATTTTTGAAATCAACAGAGTAGTGTGAGTCAGCATATACTGTCTCAGCCGGCGAGCAGCCCATACCAAAGTGCAGCAAGTTTTCTCGAGCAGTGAGTATCGGGTCTCACAGTCGGTAAACTTTTTGCTAAGGTAATAAATGGCGTGCTCTTTTCGGCCAGACTCGTCATGCTGCCCCAGCACACACCCCATTGAGCTGTCAAGTACTGTTAGGTATAGTATCAGAGGTCTCCCTTCAACTGGTGGCATAAGAATGGGTGGTTCTTGGAGGTACTCTTTGATTCTGTCAAAAGCGGCCTGACATTCATTATTCTAACGTACCACCTGATCTTTCTTCAGCAGCTTGAAGATTGGTTCACAGGTAGTAGTCAGATGCGAGATGAATCGAGCAATGTAATTCAGACGTCCTAGAAAGCCTCTGACTTCTTTCTCTGTCTTGGGAACTGGCATCTCTTGAAT
This sequence comes from Vicia faba, assembly GCA_948472305.1. Classification (NCBI taxonomy): domain Eukaryota; kingdom Viridiplantae; phylum Streptophyta; class Magnoliopsida; order Fabales; family Fabaceae; genus Vicia; species Vicia faba. The sequence goes on from OX451738.1 coordinate 1,263,239,818, forward strand.
GGCTTTAACCTTGGCAGGGTCCACTTGAATACCTTTGTCACTTACGACGAAGCCTAGCAACTTTCCAGATCTTACCCCAAAGGTGCACTTATTCGGGTTCAACCTCAGCTTGTACAACTTCAGACGGTCAAACAGCTTCTGTAGATGATCAAGGTGTTCCTCCTCTGCTTAGGACCTTGCAATCATATCGTCGACGTACACTTCAATCTCATGATGGATCATGTCATGAAATAAAGCAACCATGACACGTTGGTAGGTTGCCCCAGCATTTTTCAACCCGAATGGCGTGACCTTGTAGAAGAAGGTGCCCCACTGAGTAACAAAGGTAGTCTTTTCCATATCTTCAAGAGCCATCTTGATTTGATTATAACCTGAAAAACCATCCATGAAGGAGAACACCTTGTGCTGAGCAGTATTGTCAACCAGAACGTCAATATGAGGTAGGGGAAGTCATCCTTGGGGCTTGCCCTGTTCAGATCCCTGTAATCGACACACATTCTGACCTTACCATCCTTCTTCGGTACCGGAACCACGTTGGCAACCCACTGAGGGTAAGAAGTCACTGCAAGAAAACCGGCATCAAATTGCTTCATAACCTCAGCTTTGATCTTCTCGGACATTTCTGGACGCATACGGCGGACCTTTTGCTTAACCGGAGGGCAGTCTTCCTTGGTAGGCAAATGATGGACCACAATGTCGGTATCCAACCCAGGCATATCTTCGTAGGACCAGGAAAAGATCTCCACATAATCATGTAACATCTGAACCAACCGTTGTTTCACGCTGAGCTCCAGATTGGCACCAATCTTAACTTCCTTTCTGTCTGCCTCAGTACCCAGATTTATCGTTTCCACTGGCTCTTCATGTGGCTGAATGGCCCTCTCTTCCTGGAGTAACAGTCTTGCAAGCTCACCAGGCACTTCGCAATCATCTTCACCTTCGTCTTCGGCTAAGTTGATCAGATTTTCGAAGTCATAACTGGCAGTAGCAGAGTCATTACCAGTGAGATCCAGAGTGGATTGAAACCTGTATAGGTGAGTGTGTGTAAATACAGCTGTTTTGCAATATATATAAAGAAAGAAAGAAAGGGAGCACAAGATTTGAAATGCGAAAAATCTTCCAATGTCTTTATTCATGATATATGGAAATGACAAGTAATAAGCCCTCACAAATGAAGCCAACGGTGCCCCGGGTAAGACACCGGGCCATAAAGTTTCAGTTTATTGTTTATTACAAATAAAAAACAAAGGAATTCATTACTGCGTAACAAAAGTAACAGGTAGGTTGTCTTTTGCAGTCCAATTTCTAGGTCCACTGTCGGTCGTCGGATAAATCCAGCTGTTGAACTCAGATTCTTCCACTTCGTCATCATCCCTGATAGCATTCACTCCATGGTCAGGCAGGGGAGCTGTCACTACATTGGGTTTCTCAGGTGCCTCAAACTGCACCTCCTTCGCATCAATAAGGTCTTGAACCTTATTCCTCAGGGCCCAGCAGTCATCAGTAGAATGCCCCGGGCTGTCGGAGTGATAAGCACAGCGGGCATTGGGATTATACTTAGGAGATGCAGTATTCACCACCTTCGGAGCCTCTCTGACGGTCACCAAGTTGGTCGATAGCAGTTGTGGCAAGATTTGTGACAAGGTCATGCTCAGCCGAGTGAATTCTCTTCTGGGTCTCTCAGCCCTTGGTTGGTTGGGTTGCCGAGGAGCGGTAGTAGGCTTAGCAATCACCACCGCGTTGACAGCTTGGCGGCGTTCTGGTTTGTCTTGCCTTCTAGGCCCGTACACAGCACTGGCTTCCCTTTTGAAAGGCTTCTTCTCAGAACTTGAGGACGCACCTTTCTGAATTTTCCCTGATTTCATACCAGCCTTCATCCTTTCCCCAGTCAGAATGAGGTCGGTGAACCCTGCAGACGAATTGCCAATAAGATGATTGAAGAACGGCCCGAATAGGGTCCCCAAGAACATATCCACTAGCTCATAGTCTGTTAATGGTGGCTGCACCCTGCCAGCCAGGTCCCTCCACTTCTGCGCATACTCTTTAAAACCTTCTCCCGATCCTAGCGACATACCCTAGAGTTGGGTACGTGTAGGAGCGAGGTCGGCATTATATTGATACTGCTTGTAAAAAGCAGTAGCCAACTCCTCCCAGTTACGAACCTTGGTTCTATCCAGCTGATAGAACCATTCGAGATGAGTCCCTGAAAGACTCTCTTGGAAGAAGTGGATCCCCAAGTTCTTGTCCCCAGTATACGGCTGAATCTTCCGCACATAAGATCTGAGATGTAGCTTAGGGCAGGACGCCCCATCATACTTTGTGAAAGATGGTGCTTTGAACATGTGTGGGATGACCACACCAGAAGATAGGCCCAAGTCTCCGAAATCCAATCCAGGCACTTGTTGAATTTCCATAGCATTCAGACGGTCTTCCAACTGCTTATACCTGTCTTCAGCTGGAGGATACTGCTCCTCATTAAAATCAGTCTCGTTGTCAGAGACCACCAGGCTTGGAGCCCTTCTCCCCTGGGAACTGCCTTTGCCTACAGAAGAACCAGCTTGCTCAACCTCATTCTGCAGTGTGTTACCGAACCTCCGGCCCGTGTTGAATAAAACAGTTCTCTTCTTCTTCTTCTTGACCAGCAGAGCCTTCAGTTCCTCCTGACCCTGGGCCAAACTCATAATCAGCTCTTGGAATTGGGTGTTCTGAGCCTGAAGAGCTTTGATGGACTGCTCGGTAGATGATTCAGGGTTCATGATGCTGAAATAAACAACAAAGAACATTAAGTAACCCGAAAAGAAGAGTACCTGTGATGCATATGATGCATGGAATGCGTATGATTTATGTTTTCAAAGACAATCGGGAATCAACTTTGTAAACAAAAAGGAACACACTTCATTAGATTCAACTTTGAAATTTAAATTGTTCAACAGATTGCCCTTAGGCGTTACATAAAAATGGAAATACTAAAAAGGGAAATAAAACTGTAAAAGAACATCCAAAGCTCATCATTGATCCCAGGGTCTCCTCTTCTCAGTACGGATGTAGTCATTCAGAGCTCGCTCATTCTCTAATTGCTTTGTCAGCTTCTGGATCTTCAATTCCTGCTCGTTGAACTTTTCCCGATAAGAATCCCGTTCTTCTCGCAGTTGCGCCCAAGACCTCTTTAGTGTCTCAATGTCAGTAGGTATCTGAGGAGGGAGAACAGTTGGAGGAACCCCATCTTTATCAGGATACTCAAGAGTGATGGGTCTGACAGCTTCATATGGCATACCTAACTTCTGAGCACGGATGCGGACCCATTTGTAGTAGGTATCTGAGGAGGGAGAACAGTTGAAGGAACCCCATCTTTATCTACCTGAAACTCAAAACTGATGTGAGGCACCAACATCTCATGAGGCCCTGCTCTTCTGGCTCTTCCAAACTGACGGAGCGCTAGACATGGATTATAAGAGATCCCTCCTTGGGTACCAATCAAAGTAACATTAGGATATTCTCCGCAACGATCAATAACAGCTACCTCATCCAAACCTCTGAGAGTCCAAATGATGTCCTTATCAGTGAGAGACATTAACCTATGAGCCCAGCCTCTTCCTTCTTTGTTCTTTAGCACGAACTTAGGGAGGTGCGAAATAAACCACCTCACTAACAAAGGAATATAACACCACAGAGTTCCTCGTCTTCGGGCAGTACGAGCATAAAGTTGTTGCAGGATGTCACCCAAGAGAGTGGGCACAAGGTTCCGAGACATGAAGATCCTTATGGCCGTGACGTTAATGAAGTTATCAGGATTAGGAAACAAGACTAGACCATAGATTAAGAGAGCCATAATGTCTTCATATGCCCTAAAGTCCAGGTCATTCCAGAAACTGTTAGCCTTACCAACCAGAAACTTGGCCAAGAAACCCTTAACTTTTCTTCTAGTCACCCAGTTGTCCATTACCTCCTTGTGGGTCAAGGGAAGAGCTGCAGCAATCTCCTCAAGCCTAAGAGTCTTTTCCCAGCCAGTGTAGGGAGTCTGATCCAAGATGGGGATGCCAAGCAAATCAGAGAACTCTTCCAGGGTAGGGACCAGCTGGAAGTCTTGAAAGGTGAAGCACTGGTACAAGGGATCATAAAACTGTGTCAGGACACTCATCAGTTGTTGGTCCCACTTTGCCGTGACTAAACTGAGAAGAGAACCATGCCTCTGGATGAAGGAAGTAGTATTTGGAATTCTGCTAACCAACTCTTCAAGCAACTCAGGTGGGTGAACAAAGTTGAACCGGATAGTGTTCCTTCGCATAGGCATCATGATGTCCTACAAAACAGAGCAAAGGTGAAACCCTCTTGTCTTTGAAATGGTCAGCCCTTATGCAGGATGCATGCAATGTTTATGATGGCATGATGTTATGATAAAGCACACCACAAATATTTACAAAGGCAAACATGATAAGGCACACAAGTCACACAAGATAAGCCCTTAGAGTTTAGGCCAGCATGGGGTCTAGGTATTACCCTCTTTCAGTTTGTTGGTTAAGACCTATCCTATCAGAAGTAACCGGGTCCTAGAGGATCCCAATATCACTGACTACCCTCAATCGGTCATAACTCCAGCATCGCAATCTTTTCTTGCGGCCAGAACCATCACGAGAGTTTAGCCTCAATAGGCGTAGCATACTGCTACTGTTCTATTGGCCAAGTTGGGTCATTTAAGGTTCTAAGGTCGGTTGGTGCTTAATGACTCCTCAGAAGACCCATATTCTCCTTGTTGCGACACAAGGGATATCGGTACAGACCAAGGTGCCACACCAACGTATCCACTGCTTCACCCGTGTCGGTCTACGCCGGACAGGTCCCTCACAGCTTATGCTACCTAACAGGGTATCCCCAGATCCGGGTTAGGATCTATGTAACTCCAATGCAACCCACAATAATAAAGCAAACAAGCACAACAATTGAAAACACAAGTGATCTTAGTCCTAAGGTACACCTCACTTTATAAGAGTCCCCAGCAGAGTCGCCAGTTCTGTGATCGGTGGATCTAGAACTGACTGTTTAATGCTGGATCGCGAAATGTCGCGGAAGCAAGAGTCGCCACCGTCTTTTATTTTCTCCAACATGGACAGGACAAAAGCACAGCAAAATTCCTTATGAGATATTTTCTCGGTTCGGGAGGTAGATTTATAGAAAGGGAAGGTGTTAGCACCCTTTCTATCCATGGTTATCCATGGGTTCTTAGATACTTGCTCATTGTGTTTTAAAAAGGTTTGTTTGCTTTTCAAAGTGAGTGGGCTTGAAAAATTTTTATTTAAAGATTTCAGATCGACTCTTGTATCAGTCCTCAAGAGTGTTTGAAAAATTGTTTTGAAAGCTTTTTGAAAAGTGTCGGTGTGAAAAGAGTTTTGATTTGTTTTTGAATAGAGCAAGTATCTACGAGTCATCTACCTACCCTAAGGAATTAGGCTGTGTAAATGTCCTTAAGGTAGTGCCATCCCACCATTGAGAGGTAGGTAGCACCACCGTTGGAGGTGTTCGGGTCAATTCGAGTTTGTAGGGACAGTGTGGTCACCAGAGCAACAGTAGGACACCTTAGAAGCTACCCTTATGCCATGGGTCATGGACATAAGGACTTACTAAAACGTCCTATACTCGACGACCACGTTTCGAGGGCAAGGCAACAGTGAGGCATACCCTAAGAGTGGTGTGTGAATTTGTGTGTTGTTTTCATGTTAATATTTGTCTTTGATCATTGTATCGTGAGCTACGTTTTGCTTTTATTTGGACCATTCATTCTTTCATGCAAAGTTTAGCAGTTTTTTAAGAGTGCGGAAAATTAAATGACGGAAAGGTAAATCCTACGCTATTACAAGGCGCGGGTCTATACATCGCCAAATTAACAAAGACCCGTTTTTTAATAAAAATGCGGAAAATAAATAAATTCCTAATTACTATTACAAGGCTTGAGCAATTACATAGTATTCACAATAAAATAAAATAAATGCGCGAAAGAATAGAACGTTCGAGGGCGTTGGACCCTTTTGAGAAATTAAATGAAATTAAAAAGCTAATTAATTATTTAATTAAGAAAAGAAATGTTTTTATGTTTTTTTTTGTATTTAATGAAAATAAAGAAAATTAATATTAAAATTAAAAGAAACCCTAATTCTAAGTTGTTTTAATTATTAATGAAAAAAATGTTAAAGTTTAACCTAATTTATGCTAATTAATTATTTACATATTTATTTACAAAATAAATTAGTAATTAATAATAATGATAATAAGAAAAAATTATTTATTAAGAAAAAGGATAAAAATGCTAAAAAACCTAATTTCTACATATTTTAGTTATTTAAGAAAAGATTAAAATTGAAAACCTAATTTTACTAAATTAATTATTTGACATTTATTTACAAAAATATTTACTAAATAAATTAATTGACATATTTTAATTTCTGATATTTTTAGATTATGAAAATTAATTATTGGAATTTAAAGAAAACAATTAAAATAATTAAAAGAAAAGAAAAGGAAATTAAAAGAAGGAATGCAAACAATGGGGGTGTCTAACCCAATTTGGAGGTTTGCTGGAGTATTTTTGGCCCAAGATTACAAGGCCTCGTTTGACTTCCTGTGTTTGAATGCGTATGGTTGACTGAGTGTACACGGTGGACCTCCATTCATAGCCTTCAGATGGATCATCATGCATATGTGGCAAGCCAGTATGTGGAGTTGTATGGTAGGACGTTGATGGCATGCTGCATAGAAACATGTTAATGAAAAAATTATGGAATAAGTGGGGGGATCTGGGAATCGAACCCAGGCCCCAATACTTGCCAGACAGCTCACCCACCAACTGAGCTAGTGCGCGCATCTGTTAATATTATGGAACATAATTAATATAAGAGAAAAGCAAGCGTTATTGGTAGAAAGCAAAAATCACGCGCCAAGATTTGAATCACCCAGTCATGTATGGACACGCCAGCTTCGTCTTCATCTTTTTACCTGTAACATGAACAAATAGCGGGGGTTTTAAACCCCCACTAAACAAGACCAGGAAAAATAGCGATTAGACAATGGGCAATTATAAAAAAGGCGCGAGGTGTGAGTTTGATTCGTCTTCCTGTCACGAATTCATTGGTGTAGGTTTTAAGGCCTGATTTTACCATATGTGTAAACCCCTAAATCCAAACTTCTGAAACCCTAGAGAATGTTAATGGCAACTTTTGATACAGACATTCTTAGTTCAATTCAAGGGTACCATTAGCTTCAGAACATCCATATTAGTGTAAATCAACAATTAAAACATATGAAAAATGCATGTAAATTGAAACACGATAATGAACAAGTTCAAGAAAAATGTGATGTCGTTCTACCACTTCTTTGGGTATGGAGGCCTGGATTTGATTGTAATCGATTCCTGGATGCTTTGGCAATGTTTTGGAATGCTTTTGGAGCTTTGAAACGAGCTCTAGGTATGAAAACAGTTTCCAACTTTTTTGTGAAAAAATCCAATTTGTTCTTGGCTTTCTGCACAGCTTTTTGTTTCTATTAGTATTAGGTTAACTTGTGCATAAGTAAGTGAATAGAATTAGGTCAAGAAAACCAGCCCAAAGTCCATCCATTTATGATTTTGATATTTGATTTCCAATCATATAAAATCCAATCTTTTTCAATCTTTTTGCCATGAAACTCTTGCCAATTGTGAAAGATTTTGTCTCTTGAGAAGGTACACGAAATATTTAGCTCATAATGGAAGGATTTGCTGCACAAAAAAGATTTAAAACCATTGTTTAGTATTTTTCTCATAATTAAATTTAATTAAATGAATTAATAAGATTAAAAATTCAATTAATTAATTAAAAATAAGAAAATAACTCCCTTTTAGCTTAATGGGTCGTGCATAGCCTTTGGGTAATGATTCATGGAAGAAATTGAAGCCCATTAGCAATTTTGAGGCATTTGAAGCAAAGTTGACTTTTCAAAATTCCCAAAAAATTTCCCAACTTCTACAAGGCATATCTTGCTCAATGTTGAAGATATGATCATGTTCTTGGACATTTTGGAAAGGTCTTGAAGTCCTCTAACCAATGTCTTTAGTCCCATGTCATTTTGATTTACCAATCTCAAGTTATGGTCTTTGACTTAAAGTGCCTTTTTGTTGACTTTTGAAAATGACCTATAATGTTTAAATTGATAACTTTTTGTGAGAGCATTTCTTGGACTTGAAGTGTGAAGATGAGTTGTAGGAAATGTCATTCTCTTCAAAATGAGATTTGGATGGGATTTTTCTAATAAACCAAGAAGAAGTTATGCCCTGGTCAATTTGCAGTTGACTTTTTCAACTGTCCAAAAATAGAAACTTTTGCATCTTGAGACTTTTTGAGCCATGCCTGTGAAATCATGATCAAGAATTGATCAAATGATGTTTATGGCTTCAAAATAAGATGTTGACCAAAAAATTTGACTTTTGACTGTCAAATGACCATTTTGCCCCTGCAGTTGACTGTGAAGCATTTAGGGTTTTTGACTGTGCAATCTGGTGCCGTGAGTACTGAAACTTGGCATGTGGATGCTTGAAAATGTTTATAGGCATGTGAGACTTGATTGGACCCTTGGAAACTTCAATTTCTTTCCCAGAACCAAAACCCTAATTTTGACTGTGTTAGGGGGCAATTGGACTGTGCAACCCTTGAGAGATTTTGAGCCTTGATCTTGGCAAATCTTGAAGAATATGGGAGGGCAAATTTTGGGGTACAACAACAATCAATAAATTTAACAATTTGCGATTAAACATAAAATAGAGAAGTAAAGAGATAGATATAGAGAGAATAGATGAGGATTTATTTAGGAAATTCTCGAATCGTCCTTGCTAAGGCTATGTTTGCCTCCAATTCTATTCGAAATTGAGATAATCAATCTTACTTTGCAAAAAAATGTTTATAAGAGAAATGTAGAAATCCAATCCTACAAACCATATGTTTGATGTTGATCCTAACACTTTCTCTTCCATTAATCTGAACTTGATCAAATCACCCAACAAAACCAATTTGATCCACTGTCTTGCGCTACTCCTTTGCAAGAAAACATTATTCTTCAAAGCTTTCACTCGATTGAATCCGAATTGCAAATTGTTGTCGCCCAAGTTTTATAATTGATTCACCGTATCATGCTAATCCTTTGCAAGAACCTCTATTATTCAAAGCTTTCACTCGATCGAATCTTAATTGCAAAATCTTGTCAAAACCCCCAAATCAAAACATTGATCTTGGGGAAAAACCCTCACAGTTTTTCACGATGAACACCCCCAAAGATTCTCAACTCAATTTAGAATTCAATAACCTAAATTAAACACTATCAACTCTGAATCTAGATGGAACCCACACAAAAAATGATTATATCTCATTTTCAGTATTTTTAAGGCATGTGTCGACCTCATTATGCCATGTGACGACATATTCAAAGCAGGTGTTGACCTGTATAGGCCAGTGTGTCAAAACATGTATTATAGATTCTACATGCTTTACAAATGAGTTACATGCGCTGACTCAAAACTCGAATGTTTCGACTCATAGAAGATTTTTTCTTCTATGTGTCGACCTGAAATGTTGTGTGTGCCGACAAATGAGTTACATAGCCTAAATCCTTCAAAAATGCATTACATGTGTCAACTCATGGCATGTACGTGTCGACACATGAACCTATTTTCACCAAAAAAAACTTGTTTTAATGCATGAAACCTTTTTCAAAACCATTTCTAAGTTCCCTAATATTAAGATGCACCTTTAGACCAAGATGATACCGTCCAATATACATAAATTCTAAAATGTCCTAGTTTTGATATCATACAAAACATCTCTAATAGGAAGGTGCATGCACGTACTCCCCTTTTTTGATGATGGAAAAACTTGCGACGATGCATTTGATGTCTTCTTGAAGGCTCCCTCAGAATATGTGCATCCTAACTTCATCTTGCATATGCTTCTCTCCCTTTAAAAACATTAAAATGAGACAAAGCAAGCCATGAGAAGTATCATATATCACCAATATATCAAAATATCACACATAGGCGTTTACAAACAAAGAGTTTGCACTCACATATACCACGTACGTGAAATAACACAAGAGTTAAAATACTTAAACATAGATAAAGGAAATTTAACAACATTATAGCATTAACATCACAAAAGCCAGTTATAAATAACATAACCATAATTCACTTCAAAGAAGTGATAAAATTGTCAATAAATAAGCATGGAAACTAACAAAACAAACAAAAAAAAGACACAAGATGCATGAAGACTCAAGGCATGAAATGTATGATGAAAATGTTCCAAAGACACTTGAGAAATCTCAAGGCTTTAATATCCCTTAAAACCTATATAACCCCTGGGTTTTGGCCAAGCACCTCATTCTATACTATTGTGTATCTACTAGTAAAATTGTAAGGATTCATCATGATTCTTAATTGCAAGGGCCATCATTCACTACTACGAAAATGGGTTTTAACAACAGTTGGATTAGGTATATAATCACGCAAGTCCAGGAATTATTTTGTAGCGTGTTGCTGTATATGTGTTACTTTCAATGACGGTTCTGAAAACATTGTAGTAAACTGAATAACATGTGCCCTATAATAACAATTAAGATTAAAAACTATTGTGGTATTGTTTATGAATAAATTCCAAATGTATCATACCAGAATCATCAATACACCATTTGTAAACTGATATCAAAACCATTATTACATCAAAATATAAGTAAGAAGGAATATCAAAGAATGGAAAATGAAATTTGAAAAGACAAGGATATGTAATCATTTAACAGCTCGATGTCGACAAAAATCCTTCCAACTTCTAAGACAAGACAAAGCATATAGAATTAAACAACCAATAATGAGAACACTAGCTTGACATGTGTGAAATCTTTCCAAATTCAAAGGGAATATGAAGAATTACAAGAAACAATATTACAGCAAAAGAACAAAAAATCAAATCCATCCAAAGGAATCAAAATGAATTCTTCTGCTCAAGCTACCAACAATGTTGAGAATCAAGATGTTTTTTTTGTAGAGGGTGTTGTGTTGCAAAAAAATCCTCAGAATCAAGATGATGAAAGAAGCTAGTTCTGTGCAACAGAACCGTACTTGATAACTCCCAGAGCGAGGAGAAGAAGAAGAAAAAAAAAGAAGGTTGATAAGTCAGATAATTTTTTTCTCATCGGATCATGATGATGCTGACTATGTTTGGTCAACCTTCCTCTTAGCTAGAGGATTTAGAATTGATTAAGTTTATGTAATGAAATTTTATATGTGATGAAAGGTTATCAACTTAAACTACCATTTAAATCTATCAACTAATATACTATCAAGCAGATAACTAATTGAAAATCATGTCAAGTTTGCGATGAACTTCCTCGTAAGAAACCGTCTTTTAGTTGTATTTCTGTCAAGTTCAATGCATCTTCAATTTCAACAATGGAATTCAACTATTACATTTCAACTAATATACTAAAAAACAAATATCTAATTGAAACTTCAACTATTACATTTCATAAAAAAGTAAACATTAAACATAAAGGAGACAAGAAAATATAACATCTTCAAATTTCATGATAATCTCTCTGATTTCAGTTTGTTCTTCAAATTATTGTTCTTCTTCTTTGAGTCTTCATACATATCCTTCAAAATAGACATCTCCAACTCTGACTTAATAATGCTCTCATATTCATTTCCACCTTTTTCTCCAATGTCTTCATCCCATATGAAAAAATGATAGGTTTCGTCACTACTCAAAAATTGACATCTCTAAGAAAGCCTTCCTTTATTTTGTCCCTTCTCACATTGGTATGAAACCATACGACCATCACAACCACAAAAATTTCCAGATCGAGATTTTACAGAAGAAGAAGACATAGAAACACATTGAATGACTTTGTCTTAAAATGTGACATAGAAAGGAAACTAAACAACAACAATATATTTTACATAATAACAATGACAACAACATTGGTGTTAGGGTTGTGGTTTTACTTTTCGATGATGACGACAGTGTTGGTGTTAGGGTTGTTTCTGTTAGAATAAGATCTGTGTCTACAATATAATCTTGATATTTTGATGATAAAAACACATATATTTTATGAGAAACAATTTTAGTTCTAATAAGTTTCTTGGGTGTGCAAATAAGAAATTCTAATTGATTCAAGAATGTGGTATGAAGAATCAGAAACACGCCAAGCACATCAAAAAGATTGTTCACATCTATCTCTGAAGAAACATCAGTAGTTCTGAAGAATGCTGAATGTTCGCCAGGAAGAGGATCACGTGTGTACTTCTCAACAAGCTACTACTTCATAAGTCATAAGTAATCAAGAAGAAAGAGTTATGATAAGTTGTTGCTTCAAAATAAGAAATCAAGAGTGTATAATAAACAAGCTTCCAATGCAAAGGTCAGAAGACAAGACTAGCTCTTCTGAAAAGCTACTACTTATGATTCTAAAAGAAAAAGTCGAGATTTTGAACACATATAGAGAAATATTCTACATCTGAATCAAAAGTCAAGATTTGTTCATCATAAGAGTTACTACTCATATCTCTAAAGAAAAAGTCAAGATTCAGAAGACTCAGATATCTCATGGAATTCACACTTATGTTCAACAAGTTAGATGAGGAAGGTGACCTTGTCATAGACAAAATACACAAGGTTAGAATCTACATATTTTCTGATGGAGTATGTCTAGATACTTCTACCGGCTAGAAGAGATCTTGAAATAGAAACTTAATTTAGAAATTTTATTTTATTTTGTTGTTTTATTTTATATAGTAAAATGTATGTTATCTCAAACAAGTGTTTGTGACCTCTGTCAAATTACACCGTTTGATTAAGCATCTACAGAAATTTGATGTTCTTGAGAATTGGTTAAAATCTTATTGCATCTCTCCCCTAACTTTTTTCTATTTTAGGATAGATAAAAAATTCTTTTATTTTAAAATTGGAATCTTTTAGAACAACCACCTATTCCTAAGTCTAGCTTGTCGTTTTGTATTTCTCTCTAACAAGCGTCTATCTAATTTATTGACTCTAATCTTGAAAATTGGTAATATATACACCCTCACAAGTCTTCAGTTTTAGTATTATCTATTTCAATATCTTATAGCCAGTCATTCATGTTCTTTGTCTCCTCATTTAATATCAATTTGTGTTATCAAACCATGAATTCATTTCTCAACCTTCTTTTAAATGATTGAATTCTCTATCTTCTCAAAGTCCTTGTTCAAACATTATTTACTTTTGCCATCTCAAGTTTGAATTCCACAGTAAGGAAATCAATTTACATATCATTTACACCTTTTATCCTCTTATTTATAATCTTGATAACTCATTTTTTCTCTAATCATTTCCAACCTATCCCTCAAAAATAATTAATCTAACTTGTTAGTCAATTTTTTATCATGTCTCTGATAATATTTTATGGATATGAAAATCTTCTTGAAGTCATTAATGAAGAATATATTCATCTTCTTCGTCTCAACAGAGAGACTGCTTCAAGTATCACTCTTATCATGCATTATCAAGAGTGTTCCAATTACTTCTCCATACTGGGTAGGCCCATCTACAAAAACCTTGTGAAAGAATTCTGGAAACATGCTTGTATGGTGTGTGAAGGTTGTTCCATTGGGTCTCGTATCTTCGATATTCCCATTTCTATCACTCATTTCTCCATTGTTGTTTCCATTTGATGTGAAAACGTTGTTTTCACTATCGAAGACGCAAAACTTTGATTTTCCCTTATTGATAAAGTAGTTTCTCTCCATGATACTTCAACCAGATATGAGCCTACCAATTCTGAAAATCTTTGTCCCGTTCCAAAATTATAGTATAAGTTTTTTCTAACAAACTTTCGTCCTCGAGGAATCTCTAAAACTTATCTTCTTCCATATGATCAGATTTTCCTAGTACTTCTGATGAATCAAGTCAAGATTAATCTACCTCAAGCTATTTTCGAATTTCTACAAAAATCCATTATCTCTTCCAGAAATAAGAACAAGTCTTTCATACCTTTTGGAAGAGTTCTATCTAAAATATTCTTTAAAGAAGGGATTGTTGAAATTGTCAAGCAAAATGAACCAAGAAGCGCTCTTATAAAGAATCTCATTACATCTTTGAAGGGTAGCTAGAAGCTTTAAGGTATCATAAATCGTATTTGTGTCTCATCCATGAGAATCATGTATGAACGTATGTTATCCTAATTTTCTAGTTGTTTTAAGAAGTCTAATTTTGTGTGTTATACCCCAAATTTTGCCCCTAAGATTTCTCATCGTCTCATTTTTATCAATACATCAAGATCACACATTAGGGCTGATTCTACCTTTCTACTTCATCATATCTTTAAGTTTGCTCTTGAAGGATCACCAAGCACCTTGATTTGTGCATCTCATACATCTGTTCTTTTAACTAACATCAAAATATGTATGTGTGTTTCCTCGAATGTTCATATTGTAGGTGATAACACAATTGCATTCATCTCACCATCTAACTTAGGGTTTGAGGGTTGGTCCTCAGTCAAATGATTCTTCAAAATGGAAAGATCTCAAGCTTCAAGGCTATTTCTATGATTTAAAATATTTGTGCTCAAAGAGTTCCCTCACTTTATTTAGGTTAAGATCTCCTCAAAATTGGTGGTGGCATTCATTAAGAAGATTCATAGGTTCATGTGTTTATTTCCATGACTTCTTCAACACGTTTCATTGAGACTTAAGCTCCATATTTTAGTATTCTTCAAGAAAACATCATTTCAAGTCCTCTTATGTTTCATCATGCTTTAGTTTTCCAAGAAAGTTCAAAAAGATTCAAGGTTGATTAAACAAGTATGACCTAATTGAGCAAATGCTTGATTCCGTGATCACAAGTTTATAACTCTCTCAATTTTCAACATTTTGAGTTGGTTATTTTTTACTATGGATTCTTATCATCATATACCATAACCTCTGTTCACATGACAATATTCAATTATGCAATAAAAATCATCAAAAGTTGAAAGGGGTTTCAAGTCATTTTGACACTCTCTGAGCTAGAGTTTGTTGACTTCTAAGGACCATATCTTGCTCTTTTTTTGAGATTTTTGATTGGCTCCAAATCCATGATTCTCTTTAAAGGGTCCTTAACAAGCTCTCCTCAAGAATCTAAGGCTAATTTTGAATGGAAGAGCACTAATGGTTGAGAAAGATTACAAGTCTCCTTGAAAAGCCTTTGAATTTTCGGGTTTGACTTCAAATGATCATAACTTAGTCAATTTCTATCTCCTTGAGCCTATTCTACTTCCACAATAATCTCTGTGATGTATACTAAAAATTTGATTCAATGTGCAAGACTTGAAAATGCTTGGAAAGTGTTTTAAGATTTGAAAAGATTATAGGTCTTTTGTAAATTTTCCCAAATTTGTTCATCATCTTACAAAGACCATAACTCTTTCAATTTTATGATTTTTGAGTGATTTCAATTCCACAATTAAATTCAAGACTTCTACTTCATTACTTCTTCAGATATCAAGACAAAATTTTGAGTGGAAGGACATGTAATTTTGAAGAACATTATAGGTCATTTTGAGGTCTCATACGTAGAAATTTTTCCGAGTATAAAATTAGTTGGTTTTTTATGATTTCAAAAGGACATGACTTTTTTCTCAAGCATCCAAATGCTACCTTTCTTGTCATATTGTGAAGCTTGCTGTGAGATCTTTCTAATACTTCAAGAACCGTGTGATAAAGCCTCCTGAATTGTGTGTATCATGGCTGCAAAGTCAGTACCATGCAACTAATGTTTTCCTCCAAAGTCAAATTTTGATCTTTATAATGTGGCTTCTAAACACCAGTTTTGTGCGTGTTTTCCACTTAAACATGTTTAAGAAAGTTCCTAATGTTGGATTAAGGGTTGAAATGCAAGAATTAGCTCAGTTTTGATGAGTTAGAAGTCACACTTTTGTCATGTTCAGGGTGCACAAGATTTCACTTGATTACTTATCATTCACCCTCTCTCAGTATCTCATTACATTATCCTATAAATAGAGACCCTCTTTACATCATTTTAGCAAGCTTGAAGAGCCAAAGAATCCCTACCAAACTCACTTGCAAAGCTTCATTTCTGCAACTTCAAAATCCTATTTAGAGTACTTCCAACTCTAATTTCGTTATTGTTTCTTCTTCCTTGAACTTCACTGAAGTTAATAGAAGAAGAATTAAGTCTTGAGGTGCTCTAAATCGTACAAGCCAAGTCAAGTTTCAGACCAATATCTTCATACTTCGTTCAGGTAGTTTAAGGCATCAATTCTTCTAACTCAAATTACTAGAATAATCTATGATGTTCATTGATGCTTGCTAATGGTTTAAATTTGATTAATTGATGCATTTGATGCATCTGTTTGCGAATTCAAATTCTTCAAAAACTCTCTGGTTTTTTCCAAATCGAGTGAGCTATACTTTAAATAAATTTTTCGCGAGCATATGGTCGTGATTGTCTCAAGTAGATGCATCTAATGGTACCACTATGAACACATACATTTACATATTTAAGGATGTGCGTTTTTCCTTAGTTGCAGGAGGCTGGAGGTTAAAGACGACCTACGTGTCTGATTTTTCACTTTATTTTACTTGTTTTAATTGTTTAAAAATACTTTTCTTGATTTTTAAATTCTGAAAAAATTATGAAAGGATCCAATGACCTCTTGACAAATATTGGTGACATCATTTTATTTTTATTTTTGATTTTACTATTTTTTTCACAAATTTTTGTTTATTTTGCTTATTTCTTTAAATTTTAAAAATAGTTTCTGACTTTAAAAAATTCTGAAACTTTTTGTCAACGCTTATTAACTCATGTTTGACCTGTGATATTTTTATGATTTTTATATTATGTTTTAATACATTTTTTATATTTTACCAATTATTTTTCTTTTACGAATCATTTAAATATTGTTTTATTAAATATATTTTATTATTGTTGTTTGGTCCTGATTTGAGTATTATTTTGGAACAAGTTCCTCAACCTCATTGGATCATGGGTGTTGATAGGTTGAAAACCAAATCCACCAAAATGGATGAATGGTGTTAATGATATTTGAAACCTTAATTTCATCTGATACACTCCTCCCTCTTCATCTTATCCCATTCTTGTTTTTACTTGTACTACATGTTGTTGGAGAATGATCTACATATCATTTCTCTAACATATTAGTACGTAGATTGCTATTGACCTGCCCTAAAATATGTGTGAATTCTACATAAGTCCACTTACGATTGCTTAACATTGTTCTAAATTTGTCTTGATTCCAAAAATGATCATTGTGGCCCAAACCTATGTTTACAAGCCCATGTTTAATTTGAAACCTTTGATCCAATAACTTTGAAGTTCATTTTTAGGAGGCTTTGATCTTATCAGTCCTCTAATGAGCTTCATGAACTTTGGTCTAAGTGAATCATTTGAACATCGTTGATCATATGTGGTTTCCTTGAGTATGAAATGAATGATATACTTGACAAAAAACAAATAAGACTTGTTGTTGAGAAGCTTTGATTTTATCAATCATCTAATGAGTTCTCAAATGCAAGCTTCAAGATGGTCACTCAACTAACCTCTAACTTCTAATTTACTAATATTTGATTTTACTTTATGTTTTTACTTTATGCCTTTTATTTTACGCCTTTACTTTTATGTACCATTTACTTTAGCATTTACATCTCATGCTATTTTTTTTTATCTTTACTCATTTGAGCATTTATCTTTATGTCATTTTATCTTTGCTCATTTGAGAATTTATTTTTATGTAATTTTATCTTTGCTCGTTTGAGCTTTTATTTTCTTTTTGAAGACACTTAATAACAAACTTGAACATTAAAAACCTTAAGGTTACTTGGACTACTTTGTTATTATCCTCGGCATTCTGGAGTTGTGGATCTCTTGGACTTAAGATTAGAAACCTTGATACTTTGGGACCTTTTGATTATGTTGTTGTTTTGTTTGAAGTTATTGGGGTTTACCCCAAGACATTAGCTTGAATTTCTTTATGTGTAGGTTATTCTGATTATATGCTTTCTCTGTGATTGAGAATTCTTCTGTATACAACTGTTACTCTATCCAATTTTTGTGAAGACTTAGTTCAGCCAAACTTTGTATTTCTCAGAGGTTTAGTATTTTTTTTTCTTGTTTGGTTTCAATCCAAAGGATGAGAATTCTACATTGATTTCTTATGTCAAGTTTTGGCTTCTTGTTGGTTAGATCGTTCTTTTCCATGGCTTTTACCTTATGCTTTAGGATAGTCCCTTCATCTCCTCCCATCTTCTTTAATTTAAAAAATCTTCTCCCTCCTTTTCAAAAATCTTATTGTTTTCTAACTTTAACCACTTTCATAATAAACTTGGACTTAGGTCCATGCATTTTCATAAATCTTTTCTTAATTAAATATTAATCAATTTAATCATACTTTGACATTTTTGAAAGACTAAAAGTCATTAAGCTCATTCAAACCATTTTTCCACTTTGGCTTTTTACTTTTAAACTTTTCTCAAAAAATTAGACTTGTTCATTCTTGTAGTGATGCAAGCCACATACACACACCCGCACACACACACACACACACACACACACACACACACACACACATACACACACACACACACACACACACACACACACACACACACGCACACACACACACAAACACACACACACACACACACGCACACACACACACAAACACACACACACACAAACACACACACATACACACACACACACACACACACATACACATATATATATATATATATATATATATATATATATATATATATATATATATATATATATATATATATATATATATATATATATATATATATATATATATATATATATATATATATATATATATATATATATATATATATGCAAAAGTTTTTAGAAATATGTTTCAGGTACAAATTAAATGAAATAAGTGAAGGTAGAGAAAACACAAGAAATGGGGGTTTGAATTGGATTTATAGAAAACATTCCCCTTTAGAAGTTCTAATTACTCAAATAATAAAAGCTATAAAGACAATGAAGAGTAAAAAACACAAATGATTTATCCAAGCTCACCTTAGCAAGGTTAATCCTGTCCACCCCTCAAGGTGATTTTCCTTTAACAAGGACTTAATCCACTATAACTAAACTGATTACCACGGGCAACAATCAGTGACTAACATGCAATGACACGTTCAATGATCCAACTTAATAGATATAAAGTTCAATGAACTAATAGAATCGGATCACTTAAGTTCTCCTATCAGGGTTTTCCATAATAACCCATAACCATTATTTTCTTGAGATCAGACCCTCACTCAGTCACTCAAGGAACCTTTCAATGATATTTTCAATGATCCAACTTAACGGATATAACAATTATTGACCCAACATAATCTGATCACTTAAGGTCTTCTATTAGGATTTTCCATAATGACTCACAGCCACTCTTTTCTTAAGATATGACCTTCACTCAGTCACTCAAGGAACCTTTCATTGATATGTTCAATGATCTAATTTAATAAATATAACAATAATTGACCCAACAGAATCTGATCACTTAAGATCTCCTCTTAAGATTTTCAACAATGATTGCAACCGTTGTCTTCTTGAGATCAGACCTTCACTCAGTCACTCAAGGAACCTTTCAATTATATGTCAAGTGCTCCAATTCTACAGATATAACAATCATTGACCTAACAGAATCTGATCACCTAAGATCTTCTATTAGGATTTTCCATAATGATCGCTACCATTGTCTTCTTGATATCAAACCTTCACTTGGTCACTCAAGGAATTAATCAACAACAGTTGATAAGGTTTTGTGTATACATGATTGCTTCTTCTAAGAAGATTACACAAGTGATTAAGCACATATTATTTAACATAATTTCTAGAAACAACTCTTGTGTTAAAACAATTTATATGAAGAGATCATAACTATAACACAATACGAGCAACTACTATTGTATAAATTACAATGTTCTGCCAAGATGTATTTCATCAGAAGTTGGGTAGCATCTTGTAGTGTTGTTCTTCTTTATCGTCTTGTTGAGCAAGTTATGAGCAATAACTCCTTGCTTCTTTTGAGATCTACCAAGATATATATGATGATAGTTTGTGTAGCATCTTACAAATTTCTTCTTCTTCATCTTTCTTTCTTTTCTCTCATTTTTGTTTAGTGGTCTTCAACATGTTTAGCATTGTGGCTTTGATAGCTTCAGCATCCATGACTTTTTAGCTTGATGGCCAAGAGCACTTTACTTCAAATCTTTGATATTCTTTATAGCCTTAAAAGAGATAGAGAGAGACGTTGTAAGGATTAAAAAGTCAACGGTTAGTTCCTAATAGATAGGATAAGGTGTAAGAGTTTGGACAGTACTGAGTGATACTATTCATTGTCTGTCAATTTACAACGTTTAACTTTAACCATCTTTAATAAATGTTTTCTCTTTAGCTTGTAGACATAGATCCGTTAAGGGTAGAAAGATAATATGGAGAACTGTTGTTTGTTCCCAACTGTCACAATAAGAGTGGTTAACAATATAGTATGAAAGGACTGTCTTTATGCCACCCTAGAGAGTAGAGGTCACATAGCACTTTGTGTACCTTTTGTACACCATCACACATTAACCATTTTGAAATTCTTCTATTCTTTAGAGGCTTTAGATAATTTGAATATTTGAAGCTCGTTGTAGAAGAATCACTCTTGAGTCTTAGAACCTAAGTCTTGGAGTCTTCAAGACTTGTCCCATCAAAACCTTGTCTTTAGAGTCTTTAACACTTGGCCTTAAGAACTTGTTTTTCTTCAGATCATCAAAATTTTTTCAGCAGAACTTCGTCTTCATAATCTTCAGAACTTGGAACACAAAGAAGAAAATATTTATAAGGCCTCCAAAGCATAAACACAAAGCCACGATCAGAACCTCTTGTGATAACATTCCTAAGAACCGTTGCATAAGATGAATTCCAGAATGTTGACTTCAAATGTAACACGTAACAAAAAAATTTCTTCCAATAGTGTTTATGTTCAGAACATGATGAAGTCATACACCTTGATACTAGAGTTATAACATTACAACAACAACTACACACTAGAATGAAACCATTAGAATATATAATTGTTCTTTATGATACCATGTAAAGTTATTATCAAAATCTTAAGGCCAGATGTAGAAACACTTCTTGTTTTTACAAGCTCCCCCTTTTTGATTATGACACAAACATGTATTTTGATAGAACAATTTATACATGGTAGTCATCATAACTGACAAATTTAGAGTTAAGCTCACAGTTCCCCCTGAATTTGTTAATCCGAAAATTTCATTTATGCTTGTTCAGAGTCTCCCCCTGAGCCTAAGACTCACAAAATAAATTTTGAGTTTTCAGAACATAGAAATAGAGAAGGAACACTTCCCTACAACAACTCATCAGAGTATAACTAGAACACCTGGTCTTCATCTTAGAACCTGGTATGATACGGTGGGAGAACTGACTTGATTGTTTTGCGTTTGATTGCAAATATTGCGGTTAGCAAGAGTCGCCACCGACTTTTCTTTTATCCAAAAGAAAAGGTGAAAAAGCACAGGAAAGACCTTTGAGATTGTTTCTTGAGTTCGGGGGGTAGGTTATGAAAAGGGAAGGTATTAGCACACTTTTCATCCATGGTTTTCCATGGGATCTTAGTTACTTGCTAGATCACTTGCTTTTGTTTGAAATTATGCTTTGTGCGGTTTTAAAAGTATTTTTAAAAGAGGCCATTGTTTAGGCAATCTTTGTAATGATTCTTGTTTGTAAGAATGTATACAAAGATGTTTGTCTTTTTGAAAATGTTTTCAAGTTTGTGAGAGGTTTTGAAATATGTGTGTTTGTTTTAAAAATAGCAAGGATATTTGTTTGAAGTGGGGCAAGTAACTAAAGGCGAACTACCTACTCAAATGTCTTTCTTGTTAATTTTATTTTCCTTTGACATTGTTGTCTTACCATTGATTTGGTAAGCAACCCTATCTTTGGATGTAAACGGGACAAGCATGGGTCATCGTATAACCATGATTAGCAATGTCGCAAAGTATCTTAGCATTTTTGAGGGACTAAAATCATTTTATAAGGCAACTTGAATAGCGTCATCGAGGGACTATGATCTTGTTTTTTACTTATTTTTGCTAAGATACCTTACAAGCGTAATATGGCTTTTTTTTTATATAAGGCAACCAAGTGGAGTAACCCTAAGGGTGCTTGTGTTCAAATGTGTCATTTTCATGCTTGATTTTGTCTTGAATTAGGGTTTTCTATTTGATTGGTTTAATCTTTCCATACAAACCCTAATTACTAGCATGTTATATAAGAGCGGTAAATTGCGAAATTTAAAGATTATTACGCTATTACAACACTTTGTGGGAGGGGGGTATACAATTTATGAATGGGGATTTACAAGAAAGTAAAAACCCTAATTATCTTTCTTTGCTGTGTTTTGGTATGCTGTGAATTGTTGACAGTAGACTTTGAAAGATGAGAACAATGGCTAGACTTTTTCTTTCTGTGTTTTCTCCTTGTTGGCCCAAAACTCCTTCTTTTTGCTTAGTATTGTTGCCCTGTTTTATATTTATTTAGTGATGGATAAAAAATACTGGCTTTTGCTGCTTGTACCTTTTTTTATGATAAATCAAATTTCCATTTGACTTTGCTTGTTGGCTGTGTTATTCATTTATGGTGGATGCTGACTTTTGTTGGCTTTGTACTTGCTATGTTTTAACAACTCAAGTGGTTGTCCTTTGGTTGGCTGACTGCTGCTTTTGCTTTTACAGTTTTCTGTACTTGTTTATACTTTTCTGATTTATCAGGCTACTTTTGTTGTATTTTGTATTTACTATGAACCAAACAAAATGTTCTTGAGATTTGTAGTGAAATCCTCTAGGCCTATAACAAGACTTTGCAAATTTGAGGTTATTGTTGGTCTGATATTTTTCTGATTTGAAATAACATGAAGCTTTGGTTCTGACTTTCTCTTTACTTTTTATGAACCAAATGCTTTAGATTTGCAACAGGCTACCTCTTAGCCAATGATGTAGTCATGCCTTTGTGAAGTATGTATGAGGCTTGATTTTTTGTTTTCCTTTGCTTGTGAACCAAGTTTTTGTGATTTGCAAACACACTTTTAGGCCAGTGATAGGACATTGCTTTGAGGCCTCTATTGGGCTTGAATTTCTTGATTTGGATTTGGCTAATAGGCTAGGAATATGGTTGGAATTATTTATTATCGACCAAGCTTTATTTTACAATGATAATTGGCCTAGGATAGAATTTGACATGGTTTGAGGCCCTTAGAATCAAAAACCCTCTTTTCTGACCTTTTTGACACTTTGTAGATTGTTGCACAAGTTTTGTTTTTCAGCAGTTTGCAGCTGCTGGCCTTGCTTGCCTGCCCTGCAGTTGGTTGCAGCTTGCCTTGTTTGCTGGTTCCATTTTGACAGTTTGCCTTGTTTACTGGTTCTGTTTCAGCAGTTTGCCTTGTTTTCTTTGCTTGCCTGCCTTGTAGTTGGTTGCAACTTGCCTTGTTTGCTTTGCTTTCCTGCCCTGCAGTTGGTTGCAGCTTGTTTGTGAACCAAATATGTACTTTGTGATTTGCAAACTAGAAATTCTTAGGCTAATGATTAAGCAAAGATTGCATGAGGCCTTAGAATACAAACCCTTCTTTTCTGATTCAGCAGAAACCACACTAATGATGAATTTAGGATTACCTTGTATGTTTTGTTCATTTCTGAATATTTGAACTACTAACAAACTTCTCCTTTTCTCTTTTCATGAACATGAAGCACAGATGGCAAGCAAAGGTTGGAGAGATTTCTTGAGGATGAAGACTTAGGATTTCTCTCTTCCCCCTTTTTTTCATAAACAAATCTTGTCATTTATTGCATTGGTAGACATTTCTTCTGTAAAAATTCAAACTTGTAATGTAATGAATACAGTACTTCTGAATAAACTTGTGAAAATATTGTACCAATTTCAACTTTAAATCTTGTAATTCTTATTTGTATGTTTTGAGTAAGAAACCTCATTCTAGGTAACTTGTATTTCAAGCAACCACCAAATATGATCGAACAAAACAAAATACTTCGCACTCCAATCAAACCTTTAAAACAAAAATGAATGTTTGAGAATTTCAATTCTATTTGATTAACTTAACCTCAAAGGTTTATGATCAAAAAGTCTTAATCTTCAATTCTTGTTCAAAAGCTAACTGGTAAGCATAATGAAATTGCATGTTACTTTTGATTCCAACATGACTTCATTGTCTATCAAATATGTTTCAAGAACATTAGCCAGCCTTGTAGAATTAACAAACTTCAGCAAATTGTCTTTAAAATATTGGAGATTTTTAAGACTCAATTACCTCTGAGAAAATCCTAAACCCTTAATTATTAATTTGCTGCCTAGGAAGAGAACCTGTCTGGTTGACCTTTGAACCAATTGAGTGTACAGGAACCCTAGGGTAAACATCTTGCATGAAAAAATGGAAGGCAAATTTTGGGGTACAACACCTGGTTACTATGAGAACTTGATGAAGAATCAAAACTTGAATTTGAGCCTTATTGAATAATGCCAAGCAACATGTATCAACACTTTTATTTCTTGATTCTGATATCACAACCAAAACCCTATACATCTGGAGAAGTTCACTACTTCTTAAGCATCAGAACTTGACATGATATATTCCAATATATAAAACACATTGCAGAAGCACACATATCACAAAATATCTTCTGAGTGGCATCTTTGTATCAGAGCATGCATCTGAATGTTGAATTGATTTCTTTTCAGGAGAGCACAAGTTCTGAAGCTTTGTGTCTGGATTCCGTACTTTTGGAAAGTTTTCAACTTCTAAACAAAATGATATCAAGCAATATTACCTTACTTTCAGTAAGTTTATAACTTCTAAATTGTGTTTGGTACATCTGTTTGAATATACATATATTCTAAAAGTGTATAACTTCTTATATATGGAATCAAAGTTGATTGCATTGATAAGGTTCTCAACGTTAGACAGTAGGATCTTCATATTCAACCTGTCTTAGAATACTCGATGAACTTATTTAAAGTTCCTGGATTGAAACATCAAACAAACAATTAGCAGAAACAACATTATATATGTTTGAGTTTGAGATTCTGAGATTAAATATTATCAAAACCATTTTACTTTCTCCCCCTTTTTTCAGAAATAAAAAAGGTAATAAAGAGACAATAATGACATTGATAATCAGGAAACAAATTTCCTTGATTAAAATAAAAGAGTACAGACTTGATAGAACACAAAAAAACCTAGACAATAAACATACATCATTTAACCATCAAAGAATTCACTTTTTTTCTTCACCATGCCATTTTCAGGACCAATTCTCCGGATGCATTCAACAATTCCTTCTCTAAAGAAGATCTCAGAGATAACTCTTCCAAAAGTTATGAAGGACTTAAATTAATTTCTAGAGAATGTGATGGACTTTTGCAGAAAGTTGAAGATATTTTGTGGCAAAATTATCTGGATATCATTAACCAGCCAAAATAGAAGAAGTTGATCGTCATGAGACATGATATCTCTGTGAACTCTTCTAGAACAAAATTAGTTAACAAAAACTTGAACCAACTTTTTGGAATGGGAAGAAGAGTTTCCGAATTGTTAGGCTCGTAACTGGATGTTGAGATGAGAAGAGTAGGAGCTCTTCATCAAGAAGATATTGACTCTTAACATGTTCAACAGTAAAACCAAGACTCTCACAACCAGTAGCAAGGACAGTCAAAAAGGGGGTGATGGTTATGGGAACACTAAAGAAACGGGAAGCAATGGAACAACCTTCACACACAATGTATGCATGTTTCCATAAGTCTTTGACAAGGTTTGTGTAGACAGGTTTATCCAACATGGTGAAGTAATTTGTCCATTCTTGAAAGTAAATGACTGAGGTGATACTGCAAGAAATTTGCCTATTACCAAGATGATGATGAAAAATAAAGAGACAAAAAGCCCCTCTAACTCGGAACTTGAAAAAATAAGTCGCTTAGGAAAAAGTCAGGGCATCTCGCTGCACTTCAGAGTCAAAGTCAAAAGGAATTTGTCCAGAAAGCAAGGAAGAAATGGAAAGCCTGAAATATGATAAAGGATTGCAGCATGAAATCCTCAGCAAAGAACAGAGTCGTGTGATAAGAACCCCAAAAGGAGAAAAAATAAGTGACTTACATGTCCAAAGAAATCCTCGTTTGATTCCTCAATTGTCTTGAAATTTATTTTGAGAGATGAATGTTCGTGTCAAGTTAACTGAATTTAGGACTGGAGAACATCATGAAGGGGGTGGGCACCAAATATTTTGAGCCTTAAATCTTTTTCTTCTAAAAACCATGAACCAGGCCACGTTACAACCCTCAAAAGTCCTAAGTGAAATAGGGTTTATTTCTAAAGCATACATCGACGAGATAGCATTTCATGACTCCCATTAGTTTTTATAAATTATCGTGATTGGTATCATATGTTGTTGTTATCCTTCATACAGAAAATCAATGTCGCATCCTGGCTAGTGTTTCGTTCACAAGGTTTTGCAACATCTTTTCAAATAAAATCTTCAAGACTTATATAATTGTTGCATTAGAATTATCATTATTAAAATAAACATTTTATGCTTGTAAAATTACTCCTTGATATCATGGAAGTTTATATTTGAGTATCAGTAAAGAGAATGTCACTAAGAAGAGTCGTTGGGTAAAAAGGATGCAACATCAGCCAATCTAGGGAAGTTACGTCGAGATTCTACAAATTTATAGAAGCTCGTTGGTCAGGCAGGTTATCTTAAATTTATCTAATCTAGGGCAGTGACGTCGTGATACGATAAATCTCTAGAATCCATTTGATCATAAAGGTTATCTTAAAAGCATGCAGCCAAGGGAAATTTATGAAAGTTACCTTGATCAACACGGTAAGCTTGGGACACTGATTTGTTTCTGAGGGCATATCCATATTTCGTCAAGATAGTTCATATGTCTACCCCAAGCAGGGTTGTTTCTTGGGATCTACTTTGTAGATATGTGTCTGATTTCCTCTAACAATTGTTGATTAGTTAAAGGGTTTCCTACAGGCTATGGTGTGGTGTTGTGTTTATAATCCCATTTTTCCAGTTATGTTTTGGTTCATATTTTTCTCCAGGTTTATTATTTGGTCTGGGTGGTTTGATACCTCTATTCCATATTCCCATGTCAGGTCTTGTTGCATATTTCTCCAATTGAGTGTGATTTTTTCCCTAGCCAGGTGGTGATCAAATAGAGGTTAAAAAGAGATAAGAAACCTTTGCTCCTTTGATGGAGATATTTCTCCATTTTGTGTATTTAGAATTGATATGGAATCTCTTGTAGAGCATTTCTCCCTCCAGTTACGACATTATTGTTATGTGCTCCCCGAGTAGCTAGATAAGGGCAGTATATTTTCTAAGAAGTTTTGAGGCAATTGTCAAAATTCTGGGTTTTCTCTCACCAAGTGTTGATTCTGATTTAAAATCCCTATAATTTTAATGTCTTGTTGTAGTCCTAACTTCTTGATTCCCCGAAAGATATTCCAGGGCACTCTTGCCGATATGTGTATGATCCTCTCGTGTTCCTCAGATAATTGGAGTTCATACCAATTGATATATGTTGCAGTTTTGGATTTGTGATCCCATTTCCCCAGTCAAGTATTGGTTTATATTTCCTCTAAGTTTTTATACAGTGTTGGGTTTGTGTGGTTTGATTCCTCTACCCCAGATTCTCCAGTCAGGACTTGACGCGAATTTTTTCCATCTGAGCAGCCAGACAAGGGCAGAGTTGAGGTAGCTGTCAAATTTAAGGGTTTTCTCTCCCCGGGAAGGCTCTCTCAGGTCACTTTTGCTGGTATGAGTATGATTTTCTTGTGCTTCTCAGATAATTAAAGATGATACCAATTGATGTATGGTGCGGTATTGGGTTTGTGATCATGTTTTCCCCCAGTCAAGTCTTGGTTCATTTTGATTTCGGGTTTGCATTGTATGAAGTCTCTATCCCAGATCCCACAGTAAGGTTTTCACTCACAGGATGAAAGTATTTTCCCGTTTTAGTTCTGAGACGAAATCATTTTAAAAACATCGCCATTTGCAGTGCTAGCATTATTGTTGATGATTGTTTCCAGGCAGCCAGAAAAGGGCAATGTCTTTTCTAAGAAGTGTTGAAACAGTTACCAACTTTTTTTTTGGGTTTTCTCCTGCCAAGTTTTGGGTTTGATTTAAAATCTCCATAAGTTTGATTTCTTGTTGTAATGTTTGACTTCTTAAATCCACAAGTAAGGCTGAGATAGCATACCTCTCTGAAAATTGTTATCCCCATGAGGTTTCATTATTTCTCCCCGGAGAAGTTGGTGTAATCCTCACTCTCGGTATTGAAGAATGTATTTTGGGTTTTCCCTCGATGATGTGGTGTTTCCCTCCCCAATGAAGTCAATATGAGATCCTTAATTGATGTCTCGACAACGTGGTTTTTTTCCCCTAGTGAAATCAACATTGCAATCTCCAGTAGAAGTACAGACGTTGAGACTTTTGTTTTCCCCATTGAAGTTTGTGTTATATTCCCCGGTGAAGCCTGGAGGAGGATGTTATACCCCTGTATCTGTTTTGATTTATTGTTATGATTTGATTATTTTCAGATTATATTCCTTCCCGATGAAGTTAAGTTGTGAAATAGGAATTTTTTCCCTCAGTTGGTGCTTACTTTATTATGGAATTTTCATCTTGGATGTGATTTAGCTGAGTGTTGATTGTACCCAAGTTGGTGTTGTCTGGTTATCCCCAATGTTTTATGTCTGTTTTGTCACCATATACATGATAACATTCATACATTCATACATACATCATGCACAGCTGAACTTACAATTCATTGCTCATTTACATTTACTATTGTTGTCATACTACCCTATTTTTGCAGATTTGTGTTATCCTCTCTCCAATAGAATGTAAAACTTAGACAGAAAGTGTATATCCTTTCAAATTTCCCCACTGAGTTATCCCTCGTGGAAGAATTTTTCTTTAACTTTCCTTTCAGCTCTTTGTCTGGATAGAACGTGGTTCCCTTTCGAGTTTATTTCTCATGGGGAGTTATTTTGATTGACTGATCCATTCTGGTTTATTTCTGGTTTGAATCTTTGGTCCCCAACAGTATTATTATTGTGGTTTCTGCAAGCTTCGAGCCCTAGTTTGAGAATGTGCATTTATTTTGTACGTGAAGATTTTGTCTCCTCAACAGGAATATATTGGAATTTCCCCAGGAAGCCATATCTCTTTCCCCATGAAGCCATATTTATTTCCTCTAGAAATCATTATTGCAATTCCTCCCCATAACATAAAGTGGCGAGTCTCTTTATTTAAGCAACCTTTACTTCCCCAATAAGTCTGACAGTTCCCAGAGAAGATTCAAATTTGTTACGCCAATGAATGGTAGCCATGTCATTATGGAAGGTAGTTCGTTGCTAAGATTTGTTACTCCAATGAATGGTAGCCTTGTCATTATGGAAGGTAGTTCATTTCTGAGATTTGTTACTCCAATGAATGGTAGCCTTATCGTTATGGAAGGTAGTTTGTTGTTGAGATTTGTTACTCCAATGAATGGTAGCCTTGTCATTATGGAAGGTAGTTCGTTGTTGAGATTTTTTACTCCACTGAACGGTAGCCTTGTCATTATGGAAGATAGTTTATTGTCAAGATTTGTTACTCCAATGAATGGTACCCTTGTCATTATGAAAGGTAGTTCGTTGCTGAGATTTGTTACTCCAATGAATGGTAGCCTTGTCATTATGGAAGGTAGTTCATTGTTAAGATTTGTTACTCCAATGAATGGTAGCCTTGTCATTATGGAAGGTAGTTTGTTGTTGATATTTGTTACTCCAACAAATGGTAGCCTTGTCATTATGGAAGGTAGTTTGTTATCGAGATTTGTTACTCCAATGAATGATAGCCTTGTCATTATGGAATGTAGTTTGTTGTTGAGATTTGTTACTCCAATGAATGGTAGCATTGTCACTATGGAAGGTAGTTAGTTGTTGAGATTTTGTTACTCCAATGAATGGTAGCCTTGTCATCATGGAAGGTAGTTCGGTGTTGAGATATTTTTTTGATGAATGGTCGTCTTGTACTTATGGAAGGTGGTTCTTAGTTTAGATTCTATTACTATGAAGAAGTTCATTTGTTTCCATTCGTGAGTACTGGTGCTAATCATTTATTACCTACCCTAATATTGGAATTTACCAGTATTATCTTACCACTTCTTTCCCCAGTGGGTTGACGTTACTTTTTTTAATACCTCCTCAGTGAGTGGATAGTTCGTAGTCATCTATCGATCACTTTTATCCTTTAGTTTCTCTCCTCAATCTTTGAGTTGATGACACCTTATCTCATCTTTGGGCTTTACCCTAATAGAGTCGGGTCTCTTGTTCACCAATGATTTATTTTCCTGTTTAGGTTCTCCTTTAATCTTTGTTTTATTTCCTACATCCTCATTAGGGGTCTTTTGTCCTTTTTGAATTTGTTCATTTGCATTCATAATCATAAGCATTGCATGGCATCTTAGGGCCAAAAATAGGGCTTTTTTATATTTAAGTATCATCAATCGCGTCGACGCGAATATTTTTTTAACCTTCGTATCTCCGGATAGAAGACACTTAAATAAGGGCAGCTGTTGTACCCCAATTTTTTCCCCTAAGATTCCTATATCATCTCATACCAACACAGTGCAACAAGATCGCACATTAAGATTTCGGTACTTCTTCTACGGTGTCTTATCTTTAAGTTTGCTCTCGAGAGATCACCGAACACCTTGAATTATGTATCTTGTATATATATATGTGTTTTATATTCTACTGACCTCTAACCAAAATCCAAAAAAAAATGTGTTTTGTTTATTTTTCTTCTTGTAAGACAAGGCCAAAAATATTTGCCAAAAGCCTATGGCTCGGAGTGGTGATCTATAATCTTAGGTCACGTATTCCTCGAGTTTCATTCATCATAGTTAAGACGAGCCTGGTTGCTTAATTCTCATGATTCTTCAAGATAGGTTCATATGTTTATTTCCATGACTTCTTTGATGTCTCAAGTTCATATGTGATTAATGGTATCTTGGGTTATGAAAAAAGATCAAGTTCTCGAGTTGATTTGAAGTTGTCAGACCAAATGTTAACATTTTCAAGTTTGAGTTCGAATTATCATAATGTCTTTATTGTTTAATATTTTTGATCAATTCTTAGAGCATATGAATCTCATTCACATCATCTCCTTTTTCTATTTTTAAGTCGAGATCTAATTATGCGTAGAAGGCTATCAAAGATTTGAGTACGTTAGAGAGCGTTTCGTGATTTTGACCTAAATCCAAATGACTTTCGTCCAACTTCTAATGATCATAACTCTTTCATTTTCCTTTGTTTTGGAACGATTCTTTTTGCAATATATTATGAATGGTGTTGTCTACAAATTTGTTTGAAAGGGCGAAGTCGATTTGTGCTTAGAAGGGTGTAGTATTTGTGAAAACTTTAGAGGTAACTTTTGCGGTTAAAAGTTTATTAATCGTTTAATTTGCAATTTATGTGTTCATACTTTATTCTTCAAAGTTTATCCTTGTTGTAATTCAAGTCAAGAGCTATGATATAAAATTTCGAGTTTGAAATTTCATCTATTGTTTTTCACTTATGAAACAAATCATTTATGTTGAAGCATTAACAATTTTTGAATGGAATTTGAATTTTGACTAAGTTTCTTAAAGCATTTGATTTGTCTACCAAGATCACGTTCATTTGGCTTATTGGAAGTATATTCCAAAGATTATTCAGGTTCATCTATGAGGATTTCTCAAAAGTTGTTTGAAATTCAAAGCATGCTCATTCAACCAAAGTCCAAATTCAAGGCTATTGTTTCCAAGTGGTTAAAAGTAAACTACAAGACAAAGTTTATTTCAAGTTATGTTTTAAGAACAATGTAAGTCATGAATTCAAGAATAATGTTAAATCGTTCTAAGATTTATCTTGTTCATGATATTACAAAGGAGTTTCTTTTACAAGTCAAGAATAATTGATGTGCAAATCAAAGGACTTTACATTTATAAAATTCCTAAACAATTTCATAAGGTTACATGAATTTCTAGTGTTCTATAGCCTAATAGAAGAAAATTTTTCCTAAACTATAAAAGAATTTCTCCAAACTTCAAGTTGTCGTCTCCTTTCAAACTTCATATTAAGCCACGAATTCCTTTTCTTCTTGTCTTTCCATGCTCACATTTGTTACTGCCACATGAAACAAAAAAATCAGATAAAATGGTTAGCAACATGATTATCAAAACAAGAACGGGATTCCATACAAGGTTTCTTTGCCAAATTCATAATTAGGGCTGTAAAGGGAATCAGAATCAAGGGTTACCCAATCATGTTTATAAAACCAAAGAGAAGGCCTCATATTCTTCTTGACAAATGGTCAGAATTTATAGTCCAATCATTGCCCCATGACCTCTATTCCAAATCACAAATGCAAGCTTTGGTTCAAAATAGAGTTTGAAAAGGAAATTTTCTACAAGTTCAGAAATAGTCATCATGGTATCGTAAGTAAAAGCAAAGTCAGAATAGCAACATTCAAAGCCTCATATCTGAATCATATGCCATTTCAAAGTCAGAATCATTACTCCTATCAAAAATCACAAAAGAAAAATTTGTTTTTTTTTGTTCTCAAAAGGAGGTAAAGAAAGAAGTACAAATTGTAGCAAAACAACACAGTACAAAAAATCACAGCTCATCCCAAAGAAGTACAAAGTTACGGTCAGTACAATAACAAGTACAAACACACCAGCCCAAAATAACAAAATAGAAGCAAAAAAGCCCACAGAAATTTCGTTCAAGAAGAGAATTCACATTTGGCCAAAAAACACAAGAAAGCTTGTAAAGGGATCAACTCAGAGTCCAAAACACACAGCAAAACAAAATTCACAATCAGTATAAAGCCAATCGATTGCGTTCAAAGAAGGGGGTGATACACAAGCATCAGAAGAAGAAAAAAAAGCTACGCATCATTCAATTACAGAAAAACCAATTATCACCCTTCTTCCATCAAAAAAGTTGTTATCAAAGTCATTCAAAAAAGCTATGAAAACATTTAAAAAAAGTGAAAGCTATCAAGCATCAAAACCAAAAGGCTGTGAAAACAACCCAAACCCTAACTGGTAATCATCAAGTTCCAAAGCAAAAAAAACCCTTCATAATTGAAAATCGCGAGTCAACGAGAGAAAGAAGAAGAGAGATATTGTCACTGTCGCGAGGCCGAGAGAAAGAAGAAGAGAGATATTGTCACTGTCGCGAGGCCAAGAGAAATAAGAAGACAGATATTATTACCATTGCGAGGCCGAAAGTAGGAAGAAGAGAGATACGAATTTTCTTCGTGATCGGAGCTTTTAGGGTTTCCAAACCCCCTTCAAGATCTACAACAAATCATCAAGTTTCTGCAAAATCATAAGACAAATCAGTAACGAGAAGAAGAAGACGAATCGACCAGTACAAAAAAAATAGAGATCAGAGCAATGTCTTTGTTGGCCGCCTTCGCTGCTGCCGTGGGCGATTTTCGGCAAAAGACTCCGGCGAGACCTTGTACAGAGCAAATGAGAGAGAGAGAGAGAGAGAGAGAGAGAGATGTTAACTTGTTGTATTATTTTTTTTTTGCTGTTTTTTAATCTGGATTAAATGTAGCACATCATTTTTTAATTAAGCATGGTTAATACTAATCCAGCGGTGACAAGTGTCACCGCCCTTGTGTCTTTCTTTCTCAATTTTGTGCAGATCTTCCACCATAAAAAGCATGGTCTTCATCATCATCGCCACTAGATCTTACCATCATCAGATCAAACGCAACAGAAATAAGCGTCCATGCTGCACCCCCTGAAGCGTCTCACATAGAACCAACGGACCTTCAGCCAGCGCTTAGGCTTATGGTAAATCGGCCCAGCGAATTATTTTCAGCACTCCCTCCAAATTGCTGATCTAGGCCCACTCATTTTTTGTTTTCTTTTTCTTTCTTTAGTTTTTTTTTTTATATTTTATTTTGTATTGTTTTTTGAATTTTCTATATCAATAAAAAATTAAAAAAAAAGTTTTCTTATCTAAAAATAATAATTAAATAGAAAAAGTATTATTAACTATTTTGGTTAATTAATTTTATTAACTAGAAAATGATTTATTTTATTTAGTTACTTAAAAAATTTTATCGGGTGGTGTATTATCATTTCGTTTCATCCCCTCCCTCTTCATCTCATCCTCTTCTCAATTGTGCTACATGTTGTTGGAGAATAATTCACATATTATTTCTCTGAACATACGGTACAAAGATTGTTATTTACCGGCCTTAAAATAGGTGTGACTTCAACATAAGTCACTTATGATTGCTTAAGATAGAGCTAAATTTTGTCCCGATTCGAGAAATGATCATTCGTGGCCCAAACCCATGCTTGTAAGCCCAAGGATGTTAATTTGAATCCTTTGATCCAACAAGCTTGAGTTCATTATTAGGAGGCTTTAGTCTTATCAATCCTCTAATGAATCTTCATAAACTTTGGTCAAAGTGAATCACTTAAACATCATTGATCATTATTTATCGCTTCGATAATTTTAGATGGATGATATACTTGACAAAAAGCAAACGAAACTTGTTGCTGAGAGGCTTTGGTTTTATCAATCTTCTAATGAGTTTCAAATGCAAGATTCAAGATGGTCAATCAATTAACCTCTAATTTCTAACAATTGACTTTATTTTATGCTTTTAATTTATGCCTTTACTTTAAGCACATTTGTTTTAGCACTTACATTTCATGCTATTTTCATCTTTTCTTATTTGAGCATTTATATTTTATGTCATTTTTATCTTTGCTCACTTGAGATTTTCATTTCTTTTTGAAGATACCTAATAATCAACTTGAATCATAAAAAACTATAATGTTACTTGGACTACTTAGTTACTATCTTTGGCATTATGGAGTATTGTAGACTTCTTGGACTTAGGATTAGAAGCCTTGAGCTACCTTGAGACCTTGGGACCTCAATTGTTATTTTGTATGGAGTTCTTGGGGTTTACCCCAAGACATTAGGTTGTTTGTTTGTTTTGTGTGCAGGTTATTGTGATTACATGTTTTGTCTGTGATCTGGAATTCATCTGTATAGAGTAGTTACTCTGCCTAATTTTTGTGAAGACTTGATGCAATTGAAGCTTGATTTTATTAAGAGGTTTATCATATTTGCTTGTTTGGTTTTGTGATACGGTGGCAGAACCGAGCTGTTTTGAGAAAATGCTGGTTTTCGTTTTGCGTTTGTGTTTGCAAAATGTCGCGGTAAGCTAGAGTCGCCACCGACTTTTATTTTATCCAACTGGAAAGGAAAAAAGCACAGAAAAATTCCTTTTTCGAGATTTTAAGTACGGGGGGTAGATTATAGAAAGGGAAGGTATTAGCACCCTTTCTATCCGTAGTTTTCTACGGGCTCTTAGGTACTTGCTCATCATTTCAAAAATTACTTGTGTGTGTTTGTTTTGAAAATTTTTTGTTTTACTTTGTTTTAACTCTTGTATCAGTCCTCAAGAGTGTTACGAAGTGTTTTTGAAAACTTTATTTGAAAAAGTGTAAGTGTGAAAAAAGTTTGATTTTGAGCAAGTACCTATTAGCATCTACCTACTCGAAAAAAGAATGTTTCTGGTCTTGTTTCCTTTAGACATTGTTATCCCACTATTAATGAGTAGGTAGCACCGTCGTTGGAGTTGTAAGGGTAAATTCGAAAGGGACGTACGATCACTAAAGCAATGTTAGGACGTCTTAGTAATAACTGTAATGTCTTAATATCATATTCGAGGCAATATTTCCGAGGCAACCTTTCCGAGGAAACATTTCCAAGGAAACATTTACGAATGGGACATTTGATCTTTGTTTAGACGGAAGGGCGACCACTAAAATACCTTATACTTAATGATCGTTTACCGAAGGCAACCGAAGTGAGAGTATACTCTAGGAGTGCGCATGTGCGAGTGATTTGATTTCAAGTTATTATCTTTGCACATTTAGGGTTTGCTAACCATTTTAAATTAATATACATTATTGTCATGCAATCCTATTATCATACATCTAACAGTTAATATTTGCGATAATTAAAATGCGAGAAATAAAACTACGCTATTACAAGGCTTCAGGGAGAGGGATTAATTACATAGCCAAAAACCCGTAAAATGATAAATAAAAGAAAAATCCTAATTAAACTATTACATACCATGAGCAGTTACATTAATATCGAAAAAATTAATAAATGCGCGCGATGAAACGAGAATGAGAAAAAATTAGGGTTTTGACCCCGTCTAAACCTAATTGAAAGAAAAACTATTTTTTGTTGTTTTTGATTATTTTCAGAAAATAAGGTTTTAATTAAATAAGTACAAACCTAATTACTAATTAATTTAAATTAAGAAAAATAATTAATTTGACCTATTTTTGCATTTTGGTTATTTTAAGAAAAGAAAATAAAGATTAAATCAAACAAACCCTAATTTTCTAATTTGTTTTAAATTATTTACAAAAAGGTTAAAATTACCCTAAAATTAAATTAAACTAATTATTAAATTAAATTTGACAAAAATCAATCCAAAATCTAAATTGTTGAAAATTGATTTTATGAGTTTTTTGTAAAAAGGAATTAATTTTGTGTTTTAGAAAATAAATTAAACAAAATAAATAAAGAAAAGAAAAATATAAGAAGAATAAAGAAAAGGGTCTGGTGTTAATGGCAAGAAGGGAGTGTCAATAGCAGTTTTGGGCCCAATAAGCCTTAGCCCACGTTGACTTCTTCAGATCCCATGTTGGAAGTTGACTAGGGTGCATTGTAGACCTCCAAAGGATGGCCTTTGGATCCAGCTTATTGCATATCTGGTTGGTTGTTCCTTGAGGGTGTATGGTAGTCTCCCTGCCTGTATAATGTGCCTGATTATGCAAGAAATAAAATCATGAAATAATATGGAGGACCTGGGATTCGAACCCAGGCCCTTTGGCTTTTCCAAGCGCCTCCTGACCAACTGGGCTAGCATGCATGTTTGTATATGGGATAACAATCAAATACTATATTGGACAAAGGCACAATAATATGTTAAAAACGCGCGAAGTTTGAATGGTCCAGTCAGGGGATGCCACGCCATCATCTTCTACCTCCTTCTGTTGCTAAAAGTTTGGACACTTTTACCTACGGACAAAAGGCGTAGGTACAACCCCTGTGATTTTCCAGAATCTCATACAAGCATGATAAATGAAAACTAATGGTATAGGTCAGTTCGTCTTGGCCTTGTGAACACCATGGTACCCCTCTTTTGCGCCAATTTTACATGCATGAGAAAACCATAAAATGAGCAAGGAAAACCTAGCAATGGTGGATCTCAGTATGTGCATCAAAAACTCAATTGAGTATAACCAGAATATTTCAAATACATTAACAAACACATATATGTCATTGAAACGTGCTAATGTTGCATAAATTGCAAGAATGGATTTTGAGTTTGAAGGGAAAACAGTGGGTCTGTAGTTTGAGTTTTTGGCCGTATGGATGCTTGCAAACGATTGAATTTGCTTCAGAGAAGGTCCGGGATACGAATGGTGATCTTGGAATGGCCTGGATTTCCTTCTAACTGCAAGAATGATTTCACACTTTTTAATGACTTTTTTGAATCTGGTTATGCTCCCTCACGCCTCCAGCCCTTATGCTTTTGCTTTGGATTTGTTCAATATATATCATAGAATCAATTAGGGTGAAAACTTGCATCAAATCTTGGCCATTTATGAAGATTTGATCATTGATTCACTATTGCATCAAATCTTTCCAAAACAAGCAAATTCCAATCTTTTTCTATCCAAACAAGCCTTGCACGATTTGATGTCATTGCTAGCTATTCATGGACCTGAAATATGCACAAAATCTCAAGGTTTAAATGATTTTTGATATTTTCATCATTTATTATCGATTTTATTTGATTTAAATGAAATAAAATCAAGATAAATGATAAAAATAAAATAATGACAAGTGGAAGGGCTCATGGGTCGTGGACCATGTTACAAACCTAATGCAAGCACAAAACGTTGGGCGCATTTGACAAAAAATGCAATTTTGGAAACTTTTGACTTTTGGCAATTTTGCAAAAAGGGTCAACTTCCCCAATGCATAACTCCTTCAATTTTGACCCTAGAGAGGTGTTCATGGACTTTTTAGAAAGCTTAGGATGTCCTTTAAGCAACCCTTTTTGTCTCATCTCAATTGAGTCTTCCATGTTCATGTATGAAGCTTTGACAAAAAAGGTGTTTTTGTTGACTTTTCAAAATGACCTATAATGTCCAAATTCATATCTTCTTGTGAGTGCATATTTTGAACTTGGGAGCTGAAGATGTATTGTCAGGAATTACATCCTCTTCAAAATGAGCTTTGGATGGGTCATTTTTTATAAATTATGAGAAAGTTATGCTTGGTCAAAGTTGAGTTGACTTTTCCTACAAAACCTTAATTTAGCAACTTTTGGGTTTTGATGAATTGTGAGCAATCCTTGAGGAATCATGATCAAACCTTGATCAAATGATGAATAATTCTTCAAAATGAGAATGTTGACCAAAAATCTTGAAGTTTGATTGTATGTAGGACACAATTGACTTTTGCCCTAGCACAATCGATTTTCAGGCCTTTGAGCAATTGACTGAGCAAACTTCCTTTGTAAGACTTGAAACTTGGCATGGATGATCTTGAGAACATATTAGGATAATAGTGAGCATTTGGGACCCTTTTGATTCAAACATCTTGATGCAAACTTAAACCCTAATTTGAGGTATGCTTCCTTAGGAAAGAGTTTGTCTGGTCAACCCTTGGACTTCCTTGAGCAATTTGAGGACCTCACTTGAAATGTGTTGAGAAATATGGGAGGGAAAATTTTGGGGTACAACAGCTGCCCCTGTTCAATCTTCTTAAACCTGAGATGTATATTGGCTTGTCTGCCTTTCGTGATCTGAGGGTGGATGATGATTAAACACTAGAGTGCCCAGAAATTTGCACTCATATAAAGTGGTATCTGTCTTACGATGTCGAGAATGGGCTTATCGATGCCATTTGGAGATTGATGACGGGGGATGGGCTTAAATATGCCATCCGAAGGAGTGTCGATCGCATAAGAGATTCCTTTGCGAGAGCCGGTATACCTGTTGTTGAGGAGAACTTCGTTGGGGAATGCTGGTCTTTGTCTTTGTAAAAGTTGAATTTTAGAAGCTTCGGTCGTCCATTATTCTACTGGGGAACCATCTCTTGGTCGAAGAGGTGCAAATGAACTGTTATCTGGTCGTGCTCCAGGCTTCACAATGATTTGCTTGAGAAAAATAAAACTGACTGCTATCTGGTCGTGCTCCAGGTTTCACAGCGACTTACTGGGGAATGAGATAAACTTGTTATCCGGTTGTAATCCAGGCTTCGCAACTTCTTACTTCTTATCTGGTCGTGCTCCAGGCTTCAGAAAGAATTAAATTGTTATCCGGTCATGCCCGGGCTTCAACTTGTATTTAAGGCAACACTAATATCCGGTCGATTCTAGGCTTCTTAGTAATTGGCTAGGTAAACTGCTATTTGGTCGAAATCCAAGCTTCACAGTGTCCCTTACTGTTATATGGTCGTTGTCTCAGGCTTCATTATCCTTTGTCGCTATCTGGTCGTAATCTAGGCTTCACGGTGTCCTATATTGTTATCTGGTCGAATCCAGGCTTCACGGTATTTGGAGAAATTAAGATATTATTTGGTCGAATTCGGGCTTTATAACTTGCATTTAAGATATACCACTATCTGGTCGATTCCAGGCTTCATAGTATTCTTGGCTGCTATCTGGTCGTAATCCAGGCTTCACAACATCTTATACCATTATCTGGTCGAGTCCAGGCTTCATGGTACCTTGTATTGCTATCTGATCGTAATCCAGGCTTCACAATGTCTTATACCATTATCTGGTCGAGTCCAGGCTTCATGGTACCTTGTATTGCTATCTGGTCGTAATTCAGGCTTCACAATAACTTGCTAAGTTGTTATCCGGTCGATTTCTGGGCTTCGCGGCTTGTGTTTATGACATGCCACTATATGTTCGATTCAAGGCTTCATGGAGTCTTGTACTGCTATCTGGTCGTAATTCAGGCTTCACAGTAACTTGCATTGCTATCTGGTTGTTCTCCAGGCTTCACAATAACTTGCTAGGAATTAAACTATTATTCGGTCAAATCCAGGCTTCATAGCTTAAATTTAAGATAAACCACTATCTAGTCGATTCCAGGCTTCGCGGTATTTTGATACTATTATTCGGTCGTTCTCCGGGCTTCGCAGTATGATGGAGAAATCAAGATATTATCCGGTCGGATCCAGGCTTCATAGCTTGAATCAGAATGGAAATCTTAGCACCGATTTGATTGAACCAGAGAAACTTGTGAGAATTTGATTGTATCTTTCCCTGAAAGGTAAAGAGTTAGTCGTATGTAATGCCATGATGCATGAAACGCATTGAGTAACGATACTCTCGAGATAAATGAGATTGTGCTGTATGATGCGTATACGTATGTCATGATGTATGGATATGCAATGTTTTTATGATATTCTCTAGTTGGGAAAAATAAATCTCAGACTGCTGCTGGAGAATAAACTGGAGAGGAAATGACCTTGTGGGGAAGAGAGATACTCTGCTAGAAGATCTGCTGATTTGGAGAAATAACCTCGGTTGAGGATGAATTACCGTTGTTGGCGATAATAAACCCTGTTGGGGATTGAGTTTCTGCTTGTGGAAGAAATAAACTCCACTGGGAATAGTCTTCCATTGTTGGTGATAGATGAACTCTGCTTGGGGAGAATTAACACCACTATTTTTTGGGTATTTCTCACTCTGCGGGGAGTGTATGCACTTTTAGTCATATTCTCCAGCTAGGTCTATCCCTGTACCTGGTGGGTAGAGAAACTGTAAGGCTTAAACATTTCTTGTTTTCCCCTGTTCCTGGAATTATGAGTAATTGTCTTTTGTTTCGCATGTAAATATTTACGAGCAACAATTATTGTGAAATGCATATATAAAAAATGAATCATTGGACGTTATTGCAAAACAAAACAGAAAAAGAAAAACAATTTGAAATTTCTTTGTGAAAATGAATTGTATTGATTTTTGAAGTTGGCCTGTAATAGGCGTTTTGTACAAGAGGCTGGCGTCCTAGTAAGAGAACGCTGCCGAACGAACAGAATTTATACAATTTCTGTAAAAGAAAGAAAAACAGCTATGTGAAACAATCCCACTGGGTTCCAACTCTGCTATTGCCCTTATATCTTCGAGCGTCTCATCACTTTGCTACTTGGTTGAAGGTAGATCAGATTGATCAGTGCCGCCCGAGCTTGATAGTCGATATCGAAGTCTGGTTGCAAAATGATCTAATGAGACATAGTGTTACGCTTTAATCCCTAATTTTTGCCTAGACCGCCCTTTCGGGTTTTCAGTCCACCGGGATACCCTTTTTTTTCCAAGCCTCCTTTTTCAGATTTTCAACTTGCCGGGTGTACAGTTTTTTTCATTTTCATCCCTTATTTTTGCCCGAACCCTTTCAGTTCGCCGGGAAGCCCTAATTTTTGCCTAGGCCAGTCGACCTAGCGGGTCTTTGATTATGCGTAGTATTTTTTCACTATGTCTTCATTGACGGGGTGAGGAAGGTTGTCACCATACATGGTGGTTAGAATCATAGCTCCTCCTGAGAAAATGTTCTTAACCACAAATGGCCCTTCATACGTAGAGGTCCATTTACCCCAGGGATCACCTTGCAGCAGTATGATGCGTTTGATCACCAGATCCCCAACTCGATACTCTTGTCGTCTAACTTTCTTGTTAAATGCCTTGATCATTCTCTTTTGATACGTCTGACCATGACAAATAGCAGTAATTCTCTTTTCATCAATTAAGTTCAGCTGATCAAGTCGGGTATGAATCCAGTCGTCTTCGCTCAAACCTGCATCCTTCATAATCCAGAGTGAAGGTATCTGGACCTTAATGGGTAAGACTACTTCCATACCATACTCCAAAGAGTATGGTGTTGCCTCTGTTGAAGTCCGCGCTGAGGTACGGTACCCATGAAGAGCGAATGGTAACATCTCGTGCCAGTCTTTGTATGTCACCGTCATCTTCTGCACAATCTTCTTGATGTTCTTATTAGCCGCTTCAACAGCCCCATTCATCTTCGGTCGGTATGAAGAAGAGTTGTGATGTTGTATCTTGAACTATTTGCAGAGCTCAGTGATTATTGTATTGTTGAGATTAGTACCATTGTCCGTAATAATCCTCTCTGGTACGCCATATCGATAGATCAGATTGTGTCGGATAAACCGCGCCATGAAGTTCTTGGTTACTGTAGCAAAAGAAGCTGCCTCAACCCACTTCGTGAAATAATAAATAGCTACCAGAATGAAACGATGCACGTTAGACGCAGTAGGTATGATCTCGTTGATCATGTCGATGCCCCACATTGAAAAAGGCCAAGGAGCTGTCAAAACATTCAAAGGAACTGGAGGTACATACACCTTATCAGCATAGACTTGGCACTTATGACAGGTCCGAGAATGCTGATAACAATCGGCTTCCATAGTAGACCAATAATAACCTGCCCGTAGGATTTTCTTCGCCATGGTATGTCCACTGGAATGAGTTCTGAAGGTACCTTCATGTAACTCTGCCATAATCCTTTCTGCCTCGTTTTTGTCCACACATCGAAGTAAGGTCAAATCATGGTTACGCTTGTAGAGAATGTCGTTGTTGATGAAGAACTTTGCAGTGAATCTCCTCAGAAACTTCTTATCATTAACAGATGCACCCTCAGCGTACTCCTGAGCCTCAAGATACCTCTTTACCTCGTGGAACCAGGGTTTATCTGCTACCTCTTCAGTCTCAATGTCACAGCAATGTGCAGGTTCGTCCAACCTCTCAATGGTAATCTGGGGAGCCTCATTGTCCCACCTGACCTTGAACATAGAAGACATGGTAGCTAGCGTGTCCGCCAGCTGATTCTTCTCTCTGGGGAAATGTTCAAAGGTTATCTCCTCAAAATGTGGGAGCAATGTCAATACATACTCCTTGTAAGGAATAAGATTTGGGTGCTTCGTATACCACTTGCCTTTGATCTAACTGATCACTAGAGCGGAATTTCCGAATACACTCAAGAACTTAATTCTTAGGTCCATAGTTGCTCGAAGACCCATGATGCACGCTTCATACTCTGCCATATTGTTAGTGCAGTTAAAACATAATCAGGCGGTAAACGGAGTATGACAGCCTTCAGGAGATATAATCACAGCGCCGATGCCATTACCCAACGCGTTTGAGGCTCCATCAAAATACATAGACCATCGGGATCCCTCCTCAGGTCCTTCATCTGGTCCAAGTTCTTCACAATCGGTCACCAACATGATGTTCTCATCCGGGAATTCAAAATTCATAGGCTGGTATTCATCCACGGCCTGATGCGCCAAATGATCCGCCAACACACTCCCCTTGATTGCTTTTTGTGTTGTGTATTGGATGTCATACTCAGTTAAGATCATCTTCCATCTTGCTATTCTTTCGGACAAGGCAGGCTTTTCGAAGATATACTTAATTGGATCCATCTTTGATATCAATCAGGTAGTGTGAGTCAGCATATACTGTCTCAGCCGGCGAGCAGCCCATGCCAAAGCGCAGCAAGTTTTCTCAAGCAGTGAGTATCGAGTCTCATAGTCGGTAAACTTTTTGCTAAGGTAGTAAATAGCGTGCTATTTTCGGCCAGACTCGTCATGCTGCCCCAGCACGCACCCCATTGAATTGTCGAGTACTGTCAAGTATAAGATCAAAGGTCTTCCTTCAACTGGAGGCATCAGAATAGGTGTCTCTTGTAGGTATTCCTTGATCCTTTCGAAAGCGGCTGGATATTCATCCTTCCATTTTACCACTTGATCTTTCT
The DNA here is from genome assembly GCA_948472305.1 of Vicia faba. Classification (NCBI taxonomy): domain Eukaryota; kingdom Viridiplantae; phylum Streptophyta; class Magnoliopsida; order Fabales; family Fabaceae; genus Vicia; species Vicia faba. The sequence goes on from OX451738.1 coordinate 1,263,283,896, forward strand.
TCAGTAACTTGAAGATTGGCTCACAAGTAGCAGTCAGATGTGAAATGAATCGGGCAATGTAGTTCAGACGTCCCAAAATGCCTCTGACTTATTTTTCTATGCGGGGAGCTGGCATCTCTTGTATAGCCTTTACCTTGGCAGGATCCACCTGAATACCCTTATCACTGACGACGAAACCCAGCAGCTTACCAGACCTTACCCCGAAGGTGCATTTGTTCGGGTTTAACCTTAGCTTGTACATCTTCAACCTTTCAAATAGTTTCTGGAAATGGTCAAGGTGCTATTCTTCAGTTTGGGACCTTGCGATCATGTCATCAACATAAACCTCGATCTCATGGTGAATCATGTCGTGAAATAAAGCGACCATGGCATGCTGATAAGTTCCCCCAGCTTTCTTCAACCCGAAAGGCATTACCGTGTAACAGAAGATGCCCCACTGCGTAACGAAGGTTGTCTTCTCCATGTCCTTGGGTTCTATCTTAATCTGATTGTAACCAGAAAAACCATCCATAAAGGAGAAGATCTTATGTTGTGCAGTGTTTTCGACCAAAACATCGATGTGAGGCAGTGGGAAATCATCTTTGGGGCTTTCCCTATTCAGATCTCTATAGTCCACACACATCCGTACCTTACCATCCTTCTTAGGCACAGGAACAACATTAGCAACCCACTGTGGGTAAGAAGTAACAGCTAGAAATCCGGTGTCAAACTGTTTCTTGACCTCAACTTTGATTTTCTCAGACATCTCAGGGCGCATATGGCGAACCTTCTGCTTTACCGGAGGACTGTCTTCTTTGGTTGGCAGGCGGTGTACCACAATGTCAGTTTCCAAACCAGGCATATCTTCATAAGACAAAGCGAAGATCTCAACATCGTCGCATAGCATTCGTATCAACCGCTGCTTAACACTAGGCTCCAGATTCGCACCTATCTTGACCTCTTTCCTGTCTTCCTCTGTACCCAAATTCACTGATTCCACTGGATCTTCATAAGGCTGTATGGCTCTCTCTTCCTGTAGTAACAATCTAGCAAGTTCCCCAGGCACTTCACAATCATCCTCACCTTCGTCCTCGGCTTGGTTGATCGGATTTTCAAAGTCATAACTGGCAGTAGCAGAGTTGTTATCAATGGGATCCAGAGTGGATATGGATCTGCATTATGATACGTGAGTGTGTGTAAGAGCATGGTTGTTTTGATAAAGTGCGAGATAGAAAAGAAAAACAAGGAGCGTAAAATTTGTAATGCAAGAAAACCTCCAATGCTTTATTGATGATATATGAAAATGACAAATAATAAGCCCTCACAAGAAAAGCCAAGGTGCCTCGGGCAAGGCACCGGGCCGTAAAGTTTTAAATTGTTTATTACAAATATCAAAACAAAAGTCAATTATTGTGAAATAAAGGAAACAGGTATGAAGTCTTTCTCCGTCCAATTGTTCAATCCACCGTTGGCAGTCGGGTAGATCCAGCTGTCGATATCTGACTCTTCTTCACCATCAGCATTCTCGGTGGCGGAGACAACCTCAATAGCATTGATTCTTGAGCCGTGCTTGGGCATGGGTGCGGTCATGACGTTGGGCTTCTCCGGAGCATCAAACTCAATTTCTTTAGCTTCGGTCAAATCTTGCACCTTATTCTTCAAGGCCTAACAGTTGTTTGTATCATGACCTGGGCTATCGGAGTGATAGGCGCAGCGGGTGTTTGGGTTATATAGCGGAGATGTTATACTGGGATTCTTCGGGGCTTCCCTCAGAGTTACCCGATTGGTCTTTAATAATTGTGGTAGAATTTGAGACAAGGTCATATTGAGCCGAGTGTACTGTCTTTGCGGTCTCTCCTTTCTTTGTTGATTGTTGCATTGTGGGGAAACGGTGGGTCTTGATATTACTACCGCATTCACCGCTTAACGGTGTTCAGGTCTGTTTTGGCTCCTCGAGTCGTAGACTGCACTAGCTTCTTTCTTATTGGTGAAAGGCTTCTTTTCTGCACTTGATGAGGTACCTTTCTGTATCTTACCACTTCAGATACCAGCTTCTACTCTCTCCCCAGTTAAAATCAATTCAGTAAACCCAGATGACGAACTGTCGATCAGATGATTGAAAAATGGACCTGATAACGTCCCCAAAATTATGTCAACCAACTCCCTATCTGACAGAGGGGGTTGGACTCTTCCAGCCAAATCTCTCCACTTTTGAGCATAGTCCTTAAAACCTTTGCTTGCACCCATAGACATACCCTGAAGCTGAGTACGAGTGGGAGCAAGGTCAGTGTTATACTGATATTTCTTGTAAAAAGTAGCAGCAAGGTCCTCCCAATTTCGGACATTAGCTCCTTCCAATTGATAAAACCATTCAAGATGAGTCCCTAACAGACTATCTTGAAAGAAATGGACCCACAAATATCTATCAGCAGTGTGGGGTTGAATTTTTCGGACATACGAGCAAAGATGGAGTTTAGGACAAGACACTCCATCGTACGTAGCAAAAACCGGAGCTTTGAACTTATGAGGGATCACGACTCCTGATACTAATCCCAGCTCTCCAAAATCCAGACCAGGGATCCTTTGAATCTTCATATCATTCAGACGGTCTTCTAATTGTTTGTACCTATCCTCAGCAGGAGGATATTGTTCTTCATCATAATCAGTGTCATTATCAGAAACTGCAGGACTGGGGCCCTTTCCTTCTTCTTAGTTCTCCTCTTCCTTAGATGAAAGGGACAGATCAACTTGTTGTTTCAGCCTATCCCCAAACCTTTTACCCATGCTAAAAAGAACAACCTTCTTCTTCTTTTTCTTCTTCTCCTTCTCTTTCTCTTTCAGGATGAGAGCTTTCAAATCATCTTGCCCTTTGGCCAAGCTCAAGAACATCTCTTGGAATTGGGCATTTTTTGCCTGAAGATCTTTGATTGCTTGATCAGAAGACATAATTGCTGAAATAAACAGCGAAGAAGATGAGAAACCCGTAATGGTACCTGCAATAATGTGCATGATAATGGGATGCGTATGTAATGATTTCAAAGACTTTGGTAGATTTAAATTTGCATAACAATAAATGAACAAACTTTATTAGATTAAACTTGTAAAAAGGTTCAACAATGCCTTTAAGGCGTTACAAAGAAATAACTGAAAAACAAATCTAAACTAGAAAAAAGCAAAATCAAAAATCCCATGGACGCTTCCCCTTCGTGCTGACATAGTCATTGATCGTTCTTTTATTCTCGAGTTGCCTGGTGAGCTTCAAGATCTTCCTTTATTGCTCATGGTACTTTTCCCGGTAGGTATTCCTCTCCTCTTTCAGCTGGATCCAGGATCTCTTCAATGCCCCAAGATCAGTGGGAATGTAGGGATGAAGGACTGTATAAGGAATGCCCTCTTCATTAGTAGGCTCCACAATCACTGGCAACACAGCTTCATAAGGCATCCCAAGCTTTTGGGCTCGAGCTCAGACCCACTGGAGGTAAGGCTGCATAGGGAGAGAAGTCCTTGGTCCTAGCTCTTGAGGGTCAGATTTGTTCACCATACCCTAAGCTCGTATAAACCTTCGGCGATGCTCGTCAACGTCCTCCTTGTAGTCAAATGCAATGTCTGTAAGAAGTAGCTCATGAGGACCATCTCTCCGAGCGCGACCAAACTGTCATAAAGCTAGGCAGGGATTGTAGGTTATGCCCCCTCTGATTCTGAGCAATGGGACATTAGTATATCCCCCACATCAATCAATGACAGCAATGCTTTCAAAAGCCTTAGAACTCCAAAGAATATCTGTATGGGCAAGGGACATTATCCTGTAAGACCATCTTAAGCCTTCTTCATTTTTCAGCACACACTTGGGGAGGTGTGAAATAAACCACCTCGCCAGCAGCGGCATGCAACACATGAGGGTCCCTCTTCTTTGCACAGTACGAGTGTAGAGGGCATGCAAGATATCACCCAATAGAGTAGGCACAGGATTGCGAGACAAGAAGATCTTAATCGCATTCACATCCACAAAGGAATCTGGATTCGGGAAGAGAACCAAACCGTAGATAAGGAGAGCTACAACGTCTTCGAAATCCTAGAAATCCAATTTATCCAAGAATAGTTGATCTTGATCCATCAGAAACTTAGCTAAGAAACCTTCAACCTTGCTTCGTGTCTCCCAGTTAGATACTACATCAGCCCGTTTCAAATGCGGAGCTGAAGCAATGTCTTCTAGTCTATGAGTCTCTTCCAAACATGTGAAGGGAACTTGCTCAAGGATGGATATGCCCAATAAGTGAGAAAACTCTTCCATAGTAGGAACTAGCTGATAATCTGGGAAAGTGAAGCAATGGTGCACCGGATTGAAGAACTGGAAAAGCACACTCATCATCTACTCATCAAACTTTGAGGTAACCAAGCTAAGAAGTTTACCATGTCTTCTAATGAATGCAGAAGTATCAGAAACTCTCGAGGATAAATCTTTAAGTTGAGAAGGTATTTGCACAAAGTTAACTCAGATGGTGTTTTTGCGCATGGAAGCCATGATCTACAAAACAAAACAAAGATAAATCCCCTCGGTCTTTGAAATGGTTAGTGTAATGAGGTATGCATGCTATGTTATGATGCATGATGTCATGATAAAACACACAACAGGTATAGCAAATAATAGACATGGTAAAGGCAAACAAGTCACACAATAGCCCTTAAGTTTCAGGCTTGCATGAGGTCTAGGTACTACCCTCTTGAAGTTCAGTTGGTTTCAACTTGTCCTAATAATAGTAACCGGGTTCTAGATGTCCTCAATATCACTGACCATCCTCCATCGGTCATGGTTTTAGCTCACGCAATCTTTTCTTGTCGTCGGAACTATCTCAAGAGTATGGTCTCAATGAGTGTAGTATCGAGTATCAACCAGTTCCCAGCTTTACACCAAGACCGGCTATCTCACTACTTCCTAATGGCCAATTTGGTCAATTATAGGTTCTAAGGTCAGTTGATGCTTAACGACACACATAGCAGCCCCGTATTCTCCTTATTTCTCCACAATGGATACCGGTACCAACCAATGTGCCACATCAACGTAGCTACTGCTTCAACCGTATCGGTCTAAGCCGTACAGTTCCCTCACAGTTTATTGCTACTTACCTAAAAGGTGTCCACCAGATCCAGGTTAGGATCTATAGTAACTCCCAATACAACACCCTCAAAAGTAAAGCAATCAAATCAAACAAAAGAAGCAATTTATGATGAACTAATCCTAAGGTATACCCCACTTCTTACTCCCCAGCAGAGTCGCCAGTTCTGTGATACGGTGGCAGAACATGACTATTTTAGGAAAATGCTGGTTTGCATTTTGCGTTTGTGTTTGCAAAATGTCGCGGTAAGCAAGAGTCGCCACCGACTTTTATTTTATCCAACTGGAAAGGACAAAAGAACAGAAACATTTTCGAGATTTTGAGTACGGGGGGTAGATTATAGAAAGGGAAGGTATTAGCACCCTTTCTATTCGTAGTTTTCTACGGGCTCTTAGGTACTTACTCATCATTTCAAAAATTGCTTGTGTGTGTTTGTTTTGAAAAGTTTTTGTTTTACTTCGTTTTAACTCTTGTATCCGTCCTCAAGAGTGTTACGAAGTGTTTTTGAAAACTTTGTTTGAAAAAGTGTAAGTGTGAAAAAAGTTTGATTTTGAGCAAGTACCTATTAGCATCTACCTACTCGAAAAAAGAATGTTTTTGTTCTTGTTTCCTTTAGACAGCGCTATTCCACTATTAATGAGTAGGTAGCACCGTCGTTGGAGATGTAAGGGTCAATTCGAAAGGGACGTACGATCACTAAAGCAATGTTAGGACGTCTTAGTAATAACCGTAATGTCTTAAGATCATATTCGAGGCAATATTTCTGAGGCAACCTTTCTGAGGCAACATTTCCGAGCAACATTTCTGAATGGGACATTTGATCTTTGTTTAGACGGAAGGGCGACCACTAAAATACCCTATACTTAATGATCGTTTACCAAAGGCAACCGAAGTGAGAGTATACTCTAGGAGTGCGCATGTGCGAGTGATTTTATTTCAAGTTATTATCTTTGCACATTTAGGGTTTGCTAACCATTTTAAATTAATATACATTCTTGTCATGCAATCTTATTATCATACATCTAACAGTTAATATTTGGGAAAATTAAAATGCGAGAAATAAAACTACGCTATTACAAGGCTTCGGGGAGAGGGGTTAATTACATAGCCAAAAACCCGTAAAACAATAAATAAAAGAAAAATCCTAATTAAACTATTACATACCATGAGCAGTTACATTCATATCTAAAATAATAATAAATGCGCGCGATGAAACGAGAATGAGAAAAAATTAGGGTTTTGACCCCGTCTAAACCTAATTGAAATAAAAACTATTTTTGTTGTTTTTTATTATTTTGAGAAAATAAGGTTTTAATTAAATAAGTACAAACCTAATTACTAATTAATTTAAATTAAGAAAAATAATTAATTTGACCTATTTTTTCATTTTGGTTATTTTAAGAAAAGAAAATAAAGATTAAATCAAACAAACCCTAATTTTCTAATTTGTTTTAAATTATTTACAAAAAGGTTAAAATTACCCTAAAATTAAATTAAACTAATTATTAAATTAAACTTGACAAAAATCATTCCTAAATCTAAATTGTTGAAAATTGATTTTATGAGTTTTTTGTAAAAAAGAATTAATTTTGTGTTTTAGAAAATAAATTAAACAAAATAAATAAATAAAAGAAAAATATAAGAAGAATAAAGAAAAGGGCCTGGTGTTAATGGCAAGAAGGGAGTGTCAATAGTAGTTTTGGGCCCAATAAGCCTTAGCCCACGTTGACTTCTTTAGATCCCATGTTGCAAGTTGACTAAGGTGCATTGTAGACCTCCAAAGGATGACCTTTGGATCCAGCTTATTGCACATCTGGTTGGATGTTCCTTGAGGGCGTATGGTGGTCTCCCTGCCTGTACATGTGCCTGATTATGCAAGAAATAAAATCATGAAATAATATGGGGGACCTGGGATTCGAACCCAGGCCCTTTGGCTTTTCCAAGCGCCTCCTGACCAACTGGGCTAGCATGCATGTTTGTATATGGGATAACAATCAAATACTATATTGGAAAAAGGCATAATAATATATTAAAAACGCGTGAAGTTTGAATGGTCCAGTCAGGGGATGCCACGCCATCATCTTCTACCTCCTTCCGTTGCTAAAAGTTTGGACACTTTTACCTACGGACAAAAGGCGTAGGCACAACCCCTGTGATTTTCCAGAATCTCATACAAGCATGATAAATGAAAACTAATGGTACAAGCCAGTTCGTCTTGGCCTTGTGAACACCATGGTACCCCTCTTTTGGGCCAATTTTACTTGCATGAGAAAACCCTAAAACGAGCAAGGAAAACCTAGCAATGGTGGATCTCGGTATGTGCATCAAAAACTCTATTGAGTATAACCAGAATATTGCGAATACATTAACAAACACATATATGTCATTGAAACGTGCTAATGTTGCGTAAATTGCAAGAATGGATTTTGAGTTTGAAGGGAAAACTGTGGGTCTATAGTTTGAGTTTCTGGCCATATGGATGCTTGCAAACAAACGTATCTGCTTTAGAGAAGGTACAGGATACGAATGGTGATCTTGGAATGGCCTGAATTTCCTTCTAACTGCAAGAATGATTTCACACTTTTTAATGACTTTTTTGAGTCTGGTTATGCTCTCTCACGCCTCCAACCTTATGATTTTGCTTTGGATTTGTTCAATATATATCATAGAATCAATTAAGGTGAAAACTTGCATCAAATCTTGGCCATTTATGAAGATTTGATCATTGATTCACTCTTGCATCAAATCTTTCCAAAACAAGCAAATTCCATTCTTTTTCTGTCCAAACAAGCCTTGTACGATTTTATCTCATTGCTAGCTATTCATGGACCTGAAATATGCACAAAATCTCAAGGTTTAAATGATTTTTGATATTTTCATTATTTATTATTGATTGTATTTGATTTAAATGAAATAAAATCAAGATAAATGATAAAAATAAAAGAATGACAAGTTGCAGGGCTCATGGGTTGTGGACCATGTTAAAAACTCAATTCAAGCACAAAAAGTTGGGCCCATTTGACAAAAATTGCAATTTTGGCCACTTTTGACTTTTGGCAATTTTGCAAAAAGGGTCAACTTCACCAATGCATAACTCCTTCAATGTTGACCCTAGAGATGTGTTCTTGGACTTTTTAGAAAGCTTAGGATGTCCTCTAAGCAACCCTTTTTGTACCATATGAATTGAGTCATCCATGTTCATGTATGAAGCTTTGAAAAAAAAGGTGTTTTTGTTGACTTTTCAAAATGACCTATAATGTCCAAATTCATATATTCTTGTGAGTGCATATTTTAAACTTTGGAGATGAAGATGAATTGTAGGGAATTGCATCCTCTTCAAAATGAGCTTTTGATGGGTCATTTTTGATAAAGTATGAGAAAGTTATGCTTGGTCAAAGTTGAGTTGTCTTTTCCTACAAAACCCTAATTTAGCAACTTTTGGGTTTTGATGAATTGTGATCAATCCTTGAGGAATCATGATAAACCCTTGATCAAATGATGAATAATGCTTCAAAATTAGAATGTTGACCAAAAATCTTGAAGTTTGACTCAATGTAGGACACAGTTGACTTTTGCCCTAGCATAGTCGATTTTCAGGCCTTTGAGCAATTGACTGAGCAAACTTCCTTTACAAGACTTGAAACATGGCATGGATGATCTTGAGAAGATATTAGTATAATAGTGAGCATTTTGGACCCTTTTGATTCAAAAATCTTGATGCAAACTAAAAGCCTAATTTGAGGTAGGCTGCCTTAGGAAAGAGTTTGTCTGGTCAACCCTTGGACTTTCTTGAGCAATTTGAGGACCTCACTTGAAATGTGTTGAGAAATATGGGAGGGAAACTTTTGGGGTACAACAGGTTTCAAATCCAAAGGATGGGAATTCTACATTGACTCATTGTGTCAAGTGCTGGCTTCTTATTGGTTAGACGGTTCTTTTCCCTCACTTTTATTTTATGCCCTAAGATAGTCCCTTCATCTTCTCACATCTTCTTTAAATTCAAAAGTATTCTCCCTCCTTTTGAAAACTCTTCTTATTTTTAAACTTAAACCGCTTTCGTAATAAACTTGGACTTAGGTCCATACATTTTCAAAAATATTTTCTTAATCAAACTTTAAACAATTTAACAATACTTTGACATTTTTGTGAGAAGACTAAAAGTCAATCAATCTCATTCAAACTATCTTTGACACTTTGGCTTTTATTTTTAAAACTTTTCTCAAAATATTATACTCTTGTCAACCCCTGTAGTGATGCCAGCTACTATACTTCTATGATGTGTAGTGAAGTGAGATATTTTCCACTTGGGTGTTGAGTGAGGCTCTGTTGATTTTAAAATCCAAGCCATATCCTCCACTTTGAGATGAAGCAAATTCTCATTTCTCATAATTGTGGGTAGTAAGTATGTTCTTCCACACGGATACAATGATGATGTCTCATCTCTTAAAGTTAACCAACACACATGTGTTTTAAAAAATTTTAAAGGTGAGCTACGAGTAACCTGATCCCCTATTGAACGGAAGGTGGTACGTAGGCACTAAAGATTCGCAACCGAGACGGGTGAAAAATTATAAAAAATATATTTCTTTTCTCATCTACACCATCTATTTTTATATATAACATTTATAGCCAAAATACACAGATTTTCAAAGAGGTTCATGCAGAGTACCGTAGATGTTTTGGGTGCTATACCTTCCCTTTTCATAACCAACCCCCAAACTTAGATTCTCTCCCCTTATTTTTGGGTTATTAGCTCTTTTCCCATTCCTTTGGAAACAATAAAGTGTAGTGGCGATTTTTAATTTGATTTGTGTAAGTCAAGTCAATCCAATGGCTTAGTCTCAACATTTCTACTGCTACAAGTTCCTTCCAAGTTGTCAAACTTAGGAACAAAACATTAAGCTTTTTCTTCTTTCTAAAAAAAATTTTAAAAAAAACTAAACAACTCTATACACAGTTTAAACTTACTAACATAATGCATTAAAGTTAAAAAAAAAAAACATAAACACCCCAAAGTGGTGTACCAAAATAGCATCCATGGCATGAAATACCTACGAAATTATCAACACACATCCTTAAGAGGATGGAATCAAAATACTACCATAATAAAAAACATAAAACATCACCCTTAAGAGGATGGAACAACATCAACATAACTGTCTGAAAATTAAAAACATAACACTAAATAAAGAAAAAACATAAAAATATAAAAATAATACTAACACAGTAAACCAATCCCATCGTCAAGTCAACTGCTTACCTTATCACTACTTCCCGCATCCTCAAAACCTTTCTCATCATCAAAACTAGCATCTCCTTCTGCTACCCCCTCTCAGAAAAATGGTTTGTGCTCAAGATAGTTAGCATAAGCTAAAAACTTCTCTCGAGTCAGAAAAGACATAACCTCCACAGGTGCAGACTAATAATGATAAAGCATCTGGATAGAATCATGAATGAAGAAAGAGGCTCTCATCTGGGTCCATTGTTTTCCAATTATAAAGGCATGCCTATTACTCATTAAACCGACCCAGACCAACTGGAGGAGCATGTTCATATGGTTGAGGGGCTCCCTTACCAACCAGCTTTGGCACACAATGCTGCAAAACATATTCCTCATTCACCATGCTCCTTATTACCTTGGTTTCTATATCAGGAATTTCAACCCCCGCACTCCTACAAAGCCCCATAATAAGGCCCGAAAATCCAAGAGTCATCGGAACCTTATTACCAAGCGTATGGCCACTGATTGTTATGTTTTGAATTTCATTTGAAAAGATCTTAGCAACATCAATTTATCATCCCTTAATCAATAAATACAAAAGGCATACATTATCAATTGGAATTGTAGAAGTGTGACTTCTAGGCTTGATGTTGTAAAGTAATAGAGTCATAAATAACTATGCCTTTGTATTCATATCACTTCTTTTGAAGTGCACGGGCTGATTTGAAGCGTTGAGAAAATAACCATGATTTGGTCTAAGAGCCAAGGTCTCACCAACTAGATCCAACTTCCACTTCTTACTTGAAACCCACCTCTGGTAAGAAAAAGTTAACACCTTTGAAAATTGAGAGGATTTCCCAAGTATTGACTAATTGCATATCTTGTGAATGATACGACTCTCTCTTGTACAAAGGAACAAAATGAATAACAAACACCTTCAATAGGAAATCCGTTAGCGTAAAATTCATGGACCAGATCAAAATTAAGCCTGGTGGGAGGAGTCAACAAGGTATCCCACTTTCACTTTTCCAAGTTCTCCATAAAGTACCTATAGTCCCCTTGTGGATTCAGAGTGAAAATCTTTCCAGGCCAGATTTATCTCTCAACCAAGGTATAGAAATGAACTTTCTATAGGGGCCCAATGAATCCGGTGTTGTCAAACTCCACACGTTCTGCTTCTGCACTCTGTTATAAACGTGATGAGGATCCAGCAGTGTACGAGATCTCTTGCCTTGGTTTTCTCGAGAGCTCATATGCACAAAAGTAAAGAAAAACAAGTCAAACACCATCAAATGTTCTCTGGAAAATTCTCAAAAAATTCCCAAGAACTCCCTCAAATTACCACAACCACAAAACCAAAATTAAAATGAAAAGGTTATTTTTTTAACTCCCAGTAGGCCGCGCTAAGCTGGAAGGAGGCCGCTTAGCACGCCTGCGATTTCTGCATTTTCCACTTCTTTTCTGTCATGGCAGAACTTAACAACAGTTCAACACCCATACCCTAATTGTTCATTCTATCACAGTGGGGTTCACAAATTATTAAGGAAAAACAATATTCTTCAACGTAATCATGAAAAACATCAACTTTCTAACCTAAACATTTCAAAATATTAACCTAATTGTACAATGTCAACAAGAACATGGCATCCATTATTACCCTAAGGTTGAACATTAAAGAAATTTGTACATACCACCCTAAAACTATGAACAAAACAAAATTTTAACAAATTGAACACTTACCTTGATAATTGTTGGGAAGAGATACGAGTAGAGATTGCTCAAAAGGAAGGGAATTAAAGCTTGCAAGCTCAACAGTAGAGGAAGTGCTTGAGAGGAAACGCAAAGGATTGACAAAGTATGAAAATGTGATGAAAATGAGGGTTTCTGCCCTAGCTGCGCTACGAGGGAGCTTACTGGGCCTTGATACTGGATCAGGCCCCACTGGCCCACATAGTTTTTTTTATGTACAAAAGTTATTGCGCTAAGCGCACTTTAGGCCGCTTAGCGGCAGCAGAAAAATATGCAAAAATAGAACAAGCAGCAGGTTCTGTTTTTCAGTTCTGAATCCTGATTTTCTCAAACATAATAAAAACTGTAAAAACAAGAATACTTACAATGTTGGTGTGCCTCCCAACAAATGCTTTGTTTAACATCGCTAGAGCTCGATGGTCTATGGTGATTTCAAGGATCACCGAGATGAATGATGTTAGTTTCCCTATTCACTCCACCTCCGAGATAGATTTTCAACCTTTTTTACTTCAAGTTTCCCGAAAAAAGCTTTAACCGCAAATTGAAAATGAGCACCATTTGGCCAACTTGGAAATCTTTTTGTCGAATTTTCTTATAATCGTAGAATTTGACCTTTTCCTTGTACAGCTTGATGGTATGGTAAGCATCATTATGCATTTCCTCTAAACATTATAATTCAATTTTTCTCTTATCTCCGGCCAAGTTAGAATAAAAGTTTAAAAATTTCAAAGCCCAAAGAGCCTTGTGCTCTATTTCAACTGGAAGATGACAAGATTTACCATACACCATTTGAAACGGTGTCAAACTAATCAGAGCCTTGTAAGCCGTACGATACGCCCATAAATCCTCATCTAGCTTAAGAGACCAATTCTTTCGCAAACTTGACACGATTTTTTCCAAAATTCTTTTAATTCCCTATTCAAAACTTCCACTTGACCATTTTCCAGCGGATGGTAAGGAGTTTCCACTTTATGCTTTACACTGTAATTTTCCAAAACTTTTTCAAGAGGTGCATTGTAAAAGTGTGATCCACATCACTGGTTAACAATTGCGGTGTGCCAAAATGGGAAAAATGTTTTTCTTTAGAAATTTAATTACCGTTTTTACATCCTCTTTTTGACAAGCTATCGCTTCCACCCATTTACAAACATAATCAACCACAACAAGAATATACTCATTCAAAAAAGACGGGGGAAATGGTCCTACGAAATTGATGCCCCAACAATCAATAACTTCTACTTCCAACATGATATTCAAGGGCATCTCATCCCATTTTTCAATCTCCACTTCTTTGGCAATTATCATAATTCTTAGCATGCAAGTAAGCATCTTTCAACAAAGAAGGCCAATGAAAGCTCGTTTGAAGTACTTTTATTTCCATACGTAAACCGTTAAAATGACCTCCATACGGAGAAGTGTGACAATGCCAAAGTATGCTTTTAGACTCTTCCATTGACATACACCTTCTTAAAAAATTATCACTTCCTAGCCTAAAAAGATATGATTCATCCCAAACACAAAAAATTTCATCCGCCAAGAATATCCTCTTTTGGTCCCAAGTTAGGACCTCCGGTATCAATCTGGATACCTTTTGATTCATAAAATCAGCAAACCACGGTCTAACTTGTACCATAAATAATTTTTCATCAAGAAATTCCTCTATAAATTCACTTTCTTGGTTTGTGACTTCTACATTGACCAAGCAGGATAGGTGATTCACTACCAAATTCTCAGAACCTTTCTCGTCACGAATTTCTATATCAAATTCTTACAACAAAAGGATCCAACGAATAAGTCTTTGCTTAGAATCCTATTTGGTAAGCAAATACTTTATCGCCGCTTGGTCAATCTACACCACAACCTTTGAACCAATGAGGTAAGACCTAAATTTTTCCAATGCATACACTATAGCTAACAATTATTTTTTAGATGTGGCATAATTAATTTGTGCCTCATTAAGAACCTTGCTAGCATAATGTATCGCATGAAATTTTTTCCTTTTCTTTGACCAAGAATCGCACCAACAACTAATCTCTAGCATCACACATTAGTTCAAAATAAATTTTCCAATTTGGTGTTACAATTATTGGTGCGTTTATCAAATTTTGTTTCCATTCATTAAAAGCTATCAAGTAATCATCATCGAAAATAAAAGACTTATCTTTGTTGAGCAAGTTTCTCAATGGACTTGCAATTTTGGAAAAGTCTTTGACAAATCTTCGATAGAAGCCCACATGACCTAACAAACTTTGGATCCCATTCACGTTCAATGGTGGTGGCAACTTCTCAATAACCTCGACTTTGGCTTTGTCAACTTCAAGCCCCTGGATAAAACTTTGTGACCAAGAACAATGCCCTCGGTAACCATGAAGTTACATTTATCCCAATTAAGTACTAATTTGGTGTCCACACACCTCTTCAATACGGTATCCAAAATTTTCAAACATAAATCAAAAGACTCCTCAGAAACAGAGAATTCGTCCATGAAGACTTCCATAGTCTTCTCAATAAGATCAGAAAATATGGCTTGCATACTCCTTTGAAATGTAGCAGGTGCATTTCACAAACCAAAGGGCATCATCCTATACGCAAAAATTCCAAACGGACAAGTAAAAGTAATTTTTTCATGGTATTCTGGATTAACCATAATTTGGTTATACCCGAAATACCATCTAAAACACAATAGAACTACTGACCTGATAACCTTTCAAGCATTTGATCTATAAAAGGAAGAGGAAAGTGATTTTTGTTAGTTGCATGTTTAAGCCTCCGGTAATCAATACACATCCTCCAACCCGTTACAGTCCTTTTCGGAATAAATTCATTCTTCATATTTCTTGTCACGATCGTTCCACCTTTCTTTGGCACCATATGTACCGGAATCACCCATGTACTATCGAAAATCGGATAAATTATCCAGGCTTCCAATAATTTCACTACTTCCTTTCTCATAACCTCTTTCATTGTAGGATTTAAGCGGCGTTGAGGTTGAGCTACCGACTTGAAATCCTCTTCCATCATAATCTTCTGCGTATAATAGGCCAGGGTAATGCCTTTCAAATCCAATAAGACCCAACCTATTGCTCTTTGATTTTTCTTTAAAACTTGAACTAAATAATGTTCATGTTTTTCTAACAAAGCATTACTTATGATTAGCGGTTTGTTACAACCATCATCAAGAAACAGGTAGTTTAAGTGAGAAGGCAATATATTCAAATCAAGTTTGGACTCTCCTTCTTTCGCTTCCTTTTTCAAGATTTCAACTTCTTCCTCCCAAGGTTGAACTCTTCTAACGTCTCAAGTTCCTTTAAACATTCTTCGATTTCTTTTTCTTCATTGGTATCAAGAAATTGAAGTACATTATTCAATATTTACTCAAGGGGTGTTGAAATATGAACATCACTAGTAACATCCCAAATAGCTTCTTCGATAGAATCAACTCTAAAACAAGCCTCTTTATCATTCGAATTCTTCATTGCTTCAAAAACATTAAAACTCACTTCTTCATATAGAACACGAACCTTCATCAAGCCATAGTGGATGCCAATCATCATTATTGCGGTATTCATGAATGGTCGGCCAAGAAACAAAGGGGAATCATTATCCTCCTCCATTTCTATCACAATGAAATCAATTGGGAAGAAAATTTTGTCCACCTTCACTAACACATCTTGAGCTACACTGTAAGGATGGGTAATGGATTTGTTGGTTAGTTGAAGTGTAATCTTTGTTGTTTTCTTCTTGATACTTCCCAATCTCTTCAAAATAGATAAAGGAATAAAATTTATGCTAGAACCCAAATCAATCAACCCCTTACCGACAAATACATCGGCAATGGTAATCGGTAAAGTAACCCTTCCCGGATCACTTTCCTTCTTCATTAGAGTTTTTTGAATTATGGCACTACAACTCACATCAACAACGATAGTTTCTTGATTCGTAGATCTTCTCTTCTTTGTAAGGATGTCCTTCATGAACGTCTCATATGTAGGCATATGTTCTATAACTTAAGAAAATTGAATATTGATTTGAAGTTGCTTAAATATATCCATAAAAAGAGTATAGTTCCTTGCATTGTCCTTCTTGGAAGGATCATGAGGATAAGGAAAATTTTGAACCAGAATAGTATTCGATTTCTCCTTCCCCTTCTTACTCTTTCTCATTTTTTCTTATTTATTTTTCTTTTCTAGTTCTTCTTTCTCCATTTCTCCTTTTCAACTAAGTTCTCCTCAACATTTTTCTACTATTATCTCATCTTCTAACTCCTTTTCTATCACAATATCCTCCTCAACAATCTCATCATCCTTGTTTTCATTTTTTTCTCCACCACCAAGCTTTCTTCCACTCCTATTTACAATTGCCTTGGAATGCTCAGTCGGGTTGGCTTGAGTGTTAGCAGAAAAGGATGGCCCCATTTTTTGTTCGGCTAATTGATTCACAAGTTTCCCAACTTGGCTTTCAATATTTTTGATAGCCACTTCATTGGTCTTTTGGTTAGCCATCGAAACTTTCATGAATTGAGTGAGAGTTTGTTCTAACTTTGAACTTCCACTTTGAGGTTGTGGAGGTTGAGTGGTGTTTTGATACGGATTTTGATGGTTAGAATTTTCAGCATCTTGTCTCCAACCTTGTTGATAACCTTGACTACCCCTTTATTGGTAACCTTGGTTATTTTGAAAATTTTATTATCTTGGTTGATAAGCTTGATTCTAGTTTTGATTTCCCATGTAATTCTCTTCTTCTCCAACCGGGGGACAAAATCCAGTTTGACGATCTCCTTGACATAACTCACAAGAAGCTACTTGTTGTATTTGCTTGCACGAAATTTATTGCATCTCTTTGATTTGTTTAGGTAGTTTAGCCATTTGCTTTGTAAATTCCTCCACTTGCTGAGAAAGTAATATGTTTTGAGCTAAGAGAGCATCAATTTTCCCCGATTCAAGAACCTCAGGTTTCCTTTGTGAATCCCCTCGGTCCTGCTGAACTTGATGATCATTCCTTGCCATCTTCTCAATGATTTAAATTTCTTCCTCCGAAGTCTTTTCATTTAACGAACCACCCGCGATATCATCCAACAATAGTTTTGGTTGAGGTTGAAGACCATTTAGAAAGTGTTTATTTGTATAGTTTCATCAAAACCATCTCTCAAACACTTTCCCAACATTGACTTATACCTCTCCCAAGCTTCATTAAGGGACTCATTCCCACCTTGAGAAAACACAAAAATTGCAGTTTTTGCCTCCATAAACCTTGATTGTGAAAAGAATATTCCTGAAAATTTCTCTTCTAAAACATTCCACTCCTTCATAGTTTGAGTGGGTTGGTCAAGATATCAACCATTGGCCTTCCCAACCAAAGAATGAGGGAACGGTCTCTTGAAGACTTTCTCTTGTTCAGATTCTGGAGCTCCCATAAAACCGACAATCTCATAGAATTTCATGAGATGAGTATACAGATCTTCATGGTCTAGGAATGTGAATGGATTTGCATACAAGAGTTGTAGTATTCCACTTTTCATCTCAGAATGCCTCGCGTTAGCATGGTGAGCACACTGAGCGTTTAATCTTAGACTATTTGTGATCAAACCTCTAGGTGGTGGTACTAGATCTCCCATAACTTCTTCTAGATTTTGAATTGGTGAAGAAGTAGATAGTTCCTGTATTTCTTTCCTTTCCTTAACTAGATCTCTCCTCCTTCTTGTCTTGCTATTAAGTCTTATGCAAGTCCTTTCGATTTCAGGGTAAAAAATAAGTTGATCTTCAAAAACACTTCCTAGCATAAACAAAAGTCTAAAAGCAATAGCCAAACTAGTGAAAAAAAAGACATATTATAATGTAACAAATTAACTTAAAACAATAAAACAAGGATTTTCACTCTATATTTATCATCAACTTGTTCACATATAAAATATCAAGAGAAATACATACAAAAGTGAAGATTATCTACCTCTAATGTTGACTCAAAGAAGGATTTAGCTACCCAACACCATGGTAGCTTGATCAACAAGTAAAGTAGAAATCTTGATGAACATTAACTAGAAGGTATCAAATATTTAAGTTCAAAATCTTTGATTTTGGATTACAAATGAAGAAAAGTTGTTCTTTGACCTAAATATCCTAGTTTGGTGTCTTTTGAAAAATTAGAATGATCAAAACATCACAAAATTCTACTTATAAAAGTGCCTAAAACTGAGTCCCGCTAAGCGGGCTGACAACGCTTAGCTCGCCTAAAAAACATGCTTCTGTCAAATAGAAATTACGGTAGCCTAATTAATTCTTCAAATTTTGACTTTTTTCACATCATTCTTGGCTCTCACTTTCCCAAAGCTCCAATGCTTCAATCACCTCATCAAAACCTACAAAATTGGTATAAAAGCGAACAAATTAGGCTATTTACAACATAAACTAGATAATTGCTTATTTACACTAATTTACCAACCTAAACACTACTAGTCATTAAAATAGAGTGCAAAGGACCACAAAATTATCTATAAATATGTCAACATTTTGGTCCTTAACAATGATCCCGATGGTGAACAATTGTGGCTTAAGGGGATTGAGAATATTTTTCGAGTGGTGATTTGCTTGGAGGATAAGAAGGTGTAGATTAGTGCTCATATGTTGGAAGAAGAAGCTAAATAATGATGGGGGAATACACGCCAGGGGATGGAAATTCTAGGTAAATAGATTACTTGGGCTGTATTCAAAGCTACTTTTCTGGAAAATTACTTTCCTGACGACGTGCGTGGTAAAAAAGAGATTGAATTCCTTTACCTGGAGCAAGGAAGTTCAATTATTGTTGAGTATGCTGCTAGTTTTGAGGAAGTAGTGAAGTATTGTCCATGTTATAATAATTCAGCAGCTAAGGTGTCTAAGTGCATTAAATTTGAAAATGGATTGCACCCTAAGATTAAACTAGGACTTGGATATCTTGATATTCGCCGGTTTCCTATGCTTGTGAATAAGTGTAGGATCTTCAATCAAGATATTAGGGACAACTCTTCTTATTATAAGAGTCTTATTGAGAAGAAAGGGAATAACAAAGATCGTGGTAAACCATATAGTGCTTCTGATGACAAAGGGAAGTTGAAAGTTTTTGCAGAGAAGAAGCCAGGTAGGGGAGGAGTTCCCGCTTATGTCAAGTGTTTGAAGTGTTGAGAGCAAGGACACCACACTGATAATTGTAATAATAAGGTGTTGAGATATTACAAATATGGTAAGGCATGTCATCATGCTTCAGAGTGAAAGAATGAAGGTCCAACTTGTTTCAATTATGGTGAACAAGGTTATATCAGTACCCAGTTTTAGAAGCCGAAGAAGACGACTATTGTTGTTCAAGTTAATGGCAGAGTGTTTGCATTGAGTGGATTTGAGGTTCTGAAGAAGGATAACTTGATTCGAGGTACTTGTTTTATTAATAGTATTTACTTGATTCGTATTATTGATACTGGTGTTACTCATTCGTTTGTTTCGCTTGGATGTGCTACTATGTTGGGTTTGAAATTATATTCCATAAGTGGGAGTATGGGGATCAATACTCTGGCTAATGGTTATGTGACTATTGTGTTAGTCTTCTTGAGTTTCCCTTTAACCATTTATGGTAATAGCTTCATAGTTGATTTGGTATGTCTACCTTGCACCAAATTGATGTTATTCTTGGAATGAATTTGTTGGAGTTCAACTATGTTCAAATCAATTTTTATAGTAAGACTAAGAGGTTACCTAAGTTTGATGATAGTGGATAGCTTATGCTCTTGTTTTCTAAGCAAGTGGAAGAACTTTTAGAAGATGAAGCTTTGATGTTTGCAATGTTTGCATCATTACAAGTTGATCCTAAAGCTGCAAGTGTCGAATTATCTGTTGTTAGTGAATTTCCAGAGGGGTTTAAGATGAAATCAGTGATTTAGCTCCGGATTGTGAGGTGGAGTTTTCTGTAGAGTTGGTACCAGGAACAAGTTCAGTGTCGATGGCTCCTTATAGGATGTCAGCTTCATAGTTAATTAAGTTGAAGAAACAATTGGAAGAATTACTGGAGAAGAATTTTCTTCGATCAAGTTTTTCTCCATGGGGTGCTCTTGTGTTGTTGGTTAAGAAGAAAGATGGTAGTATGAGGTTATGTGAGGACTATATAAAGTTAAATTAAGTGACTATTAAGAATAAGTACCAACTTCCGAGGATCGATGATTTGATAGATTAGTTGGTAGGTGCTTCTGTTTTTAGCAAGATTAATTTAAGGTCGGGTTATCATCAAATTCGTGTTAAACCAGATGATATTTCGAAGAGAGCGTTCACAATAAGGTATAGTCATTATTAGTACATTGTGATGCTATTTGGTGTATCCAATGCATCATGTGTTTTCATGGAGTATCTAAATCAAACTTTCCATTCGTATCTTGGTAAGCTTGTTGTGGTCTTCATTGATGATGTTCTGATCTATTCTAAATCATAAGAAGAACATGATGAGCATTTGCGAATTATGTTGCAAGTGTTAAAAGAGAAGAAGCTGTATGCAAAATTATCGAAGTTTGAGTTCTAGTTGAAGGAAGTAATTTTCCTTGTCCATGTGGTTTATAGTGGTAGAATTGTTGTTGATCCTTCTAAAGTTGATGCGGTGATGAAATTGGAAACTCTGAAGTCTGCGACTGAGATTCGAAGTTTTCTTGGTTTAGCAGGTTATTATCATAGGTTTGTTAAAGGTTTTTCAAAATTAGCATTACCTTTGACTCAGTTGAATCAAAAGGGCCTAGCTTATGTGTGGGATGTTGCATGTGAATAAAGTTTTGTAGAATTGCAGAAGAAGTTGACAACATCTTCGGTATTGGTTTTTCCTAACCCAAATGAATCTTTTGTGGTGTATTGTGATGCGTCGAAGATGGTTCTTGGTGGTATGTTGATGCATAATGGCTAAGTTGTTACATATACTTCTAGACAACTTAAGGTTCATGAAAGGAACTATCCTACGCATGACTTAGACTTGGCAGTTGTATGTATGTCTTAAAGATTTAGAGACATTATCTATTTGGCTCTAAATTTGAGGTGTTCAGTGATCATAAAAGTATAAAGTACTTATTTGATCAGAAAGAGTTGAATATGAGGCAGAGAAGATGGCTTGAGTTATTGAAAGATTTTTATTTTGATTTGAGGTATCATCTTGGTAAAGTAAATGTTATGGTAGATGCTTTGATTAAGAAGTCGCGGCATATGTCGATGCTTATGGTACACGAGTTAGAATTGATTGAATAATGAGTTTAGTGTGTGAAGAGACTTCAACAGTGTGAAGTTAGGGATGTTGAAGCTAACTAGTGGTATTCTTGAAGTGATTAGAGAAAGTGAGAAACATGATCTGTGTTTGGTTGACTAGTTGTTCCTAATTAACCAAGATAACATAGGTAAATTTTGAATTGATTAAAATGGTGTAATGAGGTTAGGTAATAGGGTGTGTGTTCCATATGATCCAGAGCTTAAGAAGAGTATTCTTGAAGAAGGACATCGAAGTGTTCAGATTATTCATCTCGGTGCTACGAAGATGTATCAAGACTTGAAGAAATTGTTTTGGTCGTCTGGTATGAAAAAGGAAGTTGTTGAATTTATTTATGCGTGTTTGACTTGTCAAAATTCGAAGATTGAACATCAGAAGCATATGGGTTTGATGCAACCATTGAGTATTCCGAAGTGAAAATTGGATAGTATTTCCATGGATTTTGTGTCGGGTTTGCCGAAGACCACTAAGGGTAATGATTCGATTTGAGTGATAGTGGATAGATTGACTAATTCTTCTCATATCCTGTCGAGGAAGATCAACCATTCCATGCAAAAGTCAGTTGAGATGTATATCAAACAGATTATGATATTGCATGGTATACCTTCGAATATTGTGTCGGATAAAGATCTGAGGTTTACGTTAAAGTTCTGGGAAGGTTTGTAGAAAGCTTTTGGTACTAAATTGAGGTTGAGTTTTGCATATCATTCGTAGACGGAAGGTTAGACAGAGAGGACTATCCAGTCTTTAGAGGATTTGCTGAGGGCTTCTATGTTAGAATAAGGGGGAGCTTGGGATAGCCACTTTTCGTTGATTGAGTGTACATACAACAACAATTTCTATGCTAGTATTGGAATGTAACCATATGAAACATTGTATGGTAGGAGGTGTAGGACTCCATTGTGTTGGTATGAGTCAGGCAAGTATGTTGTTCTCGGACCTGAGATTGTGTAGGAGATGTGTGATAAGACCAAGATGATCCAGGAGAGGATGTAAGCTTCACAAAGTCGATTGTTATACCATAATTTTTCCCCTAAGATTTCTCATCATCTCACTTTTATCAGTACATCAAGATCACACATTAGGGTTGGTTCTCTCTTTAAGTTTTCCCCTAAGGCATCACCAAGCATCTTGAAATGTCTACCTTGCACACGTGTTGTATTAAATAACATCAATATGTGTATATATGTTTCTTTGAATGTTCATATGGTAGGTGACCACAATTGCACTCATCTCACCATTTAACCTAGGGTTTTGAGGGGTGGTTCTCAGTCAAATGATGCTTCAATAGATTTCAAGAGGTCAATCTTCAAGGTCATGTCTAATACATCAAATATTTGTGGTTAAAGGATCTCTCTCACTTTATTTAGTTCAAGACCTCCTCAAAGTTGGTGTTGGCATTCATAAATAAGATTCAAATGTTCATGTGTTTATTTTCATGCCTTCTTCAACAAGCTTCATTGAGACTTAAGCTCCATCTTTGAGTATGCTTCAAGACAACATCATTTCAAGGCCTCTTATGACTTATCATGCTTTATTTTACCAAGAAATATCAAAGAGATTCAAGATTGGCTCAACAAGTTTGACCTAATTGAGCAAATGCTTGATTCAGTGATCACAAGTGCATAGCCCTCTCAATTTTCAAAATTTGGAGTTGGTTATTTTTTATATGGGTTCTTATCATCATCAACCACAACTTCTCTTTACCTGACAAGATCCAATTATGCAAAAAAAATCATCAAAAGTTGAAAGGGGTTTCAAGTTATTTTGACACTCTCTGAGCTAGGGTTTGTTGACTTCTAAGGACCATATCATGCTCATTGTTTGAGATTTTTGATTGGTTCCGAAGCCATGATTCTCTTTAAAGGGTCCTTAACAACCTCTTAATTATGCAACTTTGAATTTGGTTTTAAAGTATCTTTCAGTCCAATTTCTTTGTTGATTCTTCATCCTTCAACTTCCCTGAAGCTAACAGAAGAAGAACCAAGCCTTGAGGTGTCCTAAATCATGCTAGTGAAGTCCGTTTTCAGAGCAAATTCATTTGACTTCATTCAGGTAGTTTAAAGCATCAAATCTTCTAACTCTAATTAATGGAATGGTTTTTAATGTTTAATGATGCTTACTATTAACTCAATTTTGGTGAATCAATGCATTTGATGTTTCTGTTTTTTCATTTCAAAACTTTCAAAACTCTCTGGTTTTTTCCAAATCGAGTAAGTTGTGTTTTTTATAAATTTTTCGCGGGGGTAGGATTAGGATTGTCTTGAAGAGATAAATCCAATGATACCACTATGAGTTTTTGATTTTTCCATTTGAAGAAACTCACAAAAATCCAACGTGCAGGCGTCTGAAGGTTGAAGACAACCTACGTGTTGTTCTTCAACCAATGATGGTGTGACATTTGTTTTAATTTCATTGGCCCGGTTTTAATTGATTGTGTGTGTTTCTCACTAAGGTCCATATCAACCACAGCACGTCAGGTCCTTTGAATTTGTTTACTAACGCGTTTTGACTATGATCGGGTGGCCCACATTATTTTGACATTATTTTTATTTTCTGATTTTTTATTTAATTGTTTTAAATTTAAAAAATTCATTTCAACTACTAGAATTCTGAAAAAAGTTCTCAAAAATACTTTTGATTTTCCTCTTTGTGATTCTCATTCTTTCACAAATTTATTTTATGATTTGGTATTTTTGATGATTTTTCACTTTATTTGAATTATTTAATTGTTTAAAAATACCTATCTTGATTTTTAAATTCTGGAAAAAATATGGAAGGATCCAATAACCTCTTGACAAATATTGGTGACCTTATTTTATTTATATTTCTAATTTTACTTTTTTTTATAGTTTTTGGTTTATTTTGATTATTTCTTTGAATTTTAAAAAATAGTTTATGACTTTAAAAAAATTTGAAATTTTTTGTCAACACTTATTGACTCATATTTGAACTCTGACTATTTTTTTAACATTTTTATTTGGTGTTTTAATATACTTTGTGTATTTTACCAATTATTTCCCTTTTATTAATCATTTAAATATTGTTTTATCGAATATTATTTTATTTTATTTTTTGGTTCTGATTTGGGTGTTATTTTGGGACAAGTTTCTCGACCTCGTTAGATCTCTGGTGTTGATAGGTTGAAAAACCCAATCCACTAAAATGGATAAATGATTTTGATCAAGGTTTGAAGTATTATTCATCATTTGATCAAGGTTTGATCATGATTCCTCAAGGATTGCTCACAATTCATCAAAACCCAAAAGTTGCTAAATTAGGGTTTTGTAGGAAAAGTCAACTCAACTTTGACCAAGCATAACTTTCTCATACTTTATCAAAAATGATCCATCCAAAGCTAATTTTGAAGAGGATGTAATTCCCTATAATCCATCTTCATCTCCCAAGTTCAAAATATGCACTCACAAGAAGATATAAATTTGGACATTATAGGTCATTTTGAAGAGTCAACAAAAGCACCTTTTAGGTCAAGGCTTCGTACATGAACATGGAAGACTCAATTGATATGAGACCAAAAGGGTTGCTTAGAGGACATCCTAAGATTTCTAAAAATTCCAAGAACAACTCTCTAGGGTCAAAATTGAGAGAGTTATACATTGGCAAAGTTGACCCTTTTTGCAAAATTGCCAAAAGTCAAAAGTGTCCAAAATTGCATTTTTTGCTAAATGGGCCCAACTTTTTATGCTTGCACTGAGTTTGTAATGTGACCCACGACCCATGAGCCCTTTCACTTGTCATTCTTTTATTTTTGTCATTTATTTTGATTTTATTTCATTTAAATCAAATAAAATAACGAAAATATCAAAAACTAATTAAATCTTGAGATTTTATGCAAGTTTAGGTTCATTACACAGCTGGAAACAAGATCAAATCGTGCAATGTGAAAAATGGACAAAAAAAGATTGGATTTTCTTAATTCGGAAAGATTTTGTACAAGGATCAAATCATGAATCAATATTCATAATTGGAGAAGATTTGAAACAAATGGCGACCCTAATTCATTCTTGGGTACATAAGGAACAAGTGCAGACCAAAAAACAAGAGGTTGGAGGCGTGCAAGAGAGAGAACGAATTACAAAAAAATTCAAGAAAAACTGTAAACTGATTTTCAAGTTTCAGGCCCTCTCAAGCCATTCTAGTCACACCAATCGTTTGCTGGACATCCAAGGATCTTGTTTCAATCGCTAGAAAGCTTCCCCACGCCTTGAAACACCCTGTAAGAGTCACACGGTTTCCATATTTTTTTTAAATTCGAATACGTTAATTCAGGTACATTTAGCATGTTTAATTTATATATTCATAATCCTTGAGTTGTTTGCAAGCTAATGGTTACATTTAATTGTGTTTTTACTGACTGAACATGAAAGGGCCATGGCTAGGGTTCGTGCTTTGTTTTTAGGGGTTTTGCATACAGGAACAATTGGCCATTAATAATGGTAACATGATGCTCGTGAGGTTGTAACGAGTTGATTGGTACCATTGGTTGTCATTTATCATGCTTGTATGAGATTTTGGAGAAGCACATGGTTGTACCTACACTCAGATGTCCGTAGGTAAAAACTTCCAGGGCTAACATGACGGTGGGAGGAAGAAGATGGTCATGTGGCACTCCCTGACTTGCCCATTTGAATTTCGCGCGTTTCAGAATTTGACTTTTTTTTATCATATAATATTTATTTGTTATCATTTATACAACTAACACAACCAGCCCAACTGGCTAGCATGCAGCGTGAGAATGCCTAAGGGCCTGGATTCGATCCCCAGGTCCCAACATTGCTTCATATTATTTTTCTTGGCATAATCAGGTGTACTAGTGTCCCACGAGTCTACCATGCATCATCAGCATCCAACCATCCAAACCACCAATGCTTCAGATCCAAAGCTATCCCTTGAAGGTCCACAATATGCCCCAGTCAAGCGTACACACAGGATTTGAAAAAGATAAAAAGGGCCTGAGCTTGTTGGGCTTGAATTTGCAAACAGCACCCCCTTTTTTTCCCTAAGCAATCAGGCCCATCCTCTTCCTTTTATTTATTTCTTTTAATTATTTAATTTGTTTAATTATTTTTGTTAACCAAAATCAATTTCTTTTTTCACAAAAAACCATAAAATCAAGTTTCACAAAATTTAGAATTAGATTTTTTTTATTTTATCAAATTTAATTTAATACTAGTTTTAATTTAATCTAGGGTAATTCTAACTTTTTATATAATTAAAATCAATTAGAAAAAAATTAGGGTTAACTTTTGATTTAATTTTTATTTCTTTCTCAAATAAAATAAAATACAAAAATAGGTTAATTTAATTATTTTTCTTAAATTTAAATTAATTTGTAATTATGTTTTTTTTAATTATTCAATTAAACTTTATTTTCTCAAAATAGCACAAAAATGACAAAAAAATAATTTTTCTTTTAAAATTACAATTAGGTTTAGATGGGGTCAAAACCCTAATTCCCTTGTTTTCGATTCATCGCGCGCGTTTATTATTTTTACAATATTAATGTAATTGCTCACGGTATGTAATAGCTTAATTAGGATTTTCCTTTATTTATCGTCTTCTACAGTTTTTTTTGGCTATGTAATTAATCCCCACCCCGAAGCCTTGTAATAGCGTAGTTTTATTTCTCGCATTTTAATTCTCGCAAATATTAACTGTTTAGATGTATGTTAATAGGATGTATGACAAGATTGCATGATAATTTAAAATGGCTAGAAAACCCTAATGTGCAAAGATAATAACTGAAATCAAATCACTCGCACATGCGCACTCCTAGGGTATACTCTCACTTCGGTTGCCTTCGATAAATGATAATTAAGTATAGGGTGTCTTAGTGGTTGCCGTCCTATCTAAACAAAGATCAAAAGTCCTGTTCGGAAATTTTGCCTCGGAAACGTCGCCTCGGAAATCTTGCCTCGAATATGATCTTAAGACTTTAGGGCTATTACTAAGACGTCCTAACATTGCTTTAGTGATCGTACGTCCCTTACGAATTGACCTTTACAACTCCAACGATGGTGCCACCTATTTCTCAATAGTAGGATAGCATTGTCTAAAGGAAACGAGAATAGAAACAATTCTTTTTCGAGTAGGTAGATACTAGTAGGTACTTGCTCAAAACAAACTTCTTCATACCAAACACTTTTCAAACAAAGTTTTCAAAACAACTTCGTAACACTCTCGAGGACAGAAATAAGGGTTAAAACGAAGTAAAACAAAACTTTTCAAAACAAACACACACAAGCAATTTTTAAAGATGAGCAAGTACCTAAGAGCCCATGGAAAACCATGGATAGAAAGGGTGCTAACACCTTTCCTTTCTATAATCTACCCCTCATACTCAAAATCTCGAAAAAGGAATTTTTTTGTGCTTTTTTCCTTTCCATTTGGATAAAATAAAAGTCGGTGGCGAATCTTGCTTACCGCGACATTTTGCGAATACAAAACACAAACCAGCATTTTTTCAAAACAGTCGGTTCTGCCACCGTATCACAGAACTGGCGACTCTGCTGAGGACAGTAAATAAGTGAGGTATACCTTAGGATCCAGTTCATCATATTTGCTTCTCTTGTTTGTTTTGGTTGCTTTCCTTTTAAAGGTTGTTTGGGAGTTACTATAGATCCTAACTCGGATATGGGGACACCTTTTAGGTAAGTAGAAATAAACTATGAGGGAACTGTACGGCGTAGACCGACACGGTTGAAGCAGTGGCTATGTTGATGTGGTACATTGGTTGTTACTGGTATCCCTTGTGGAGAAACGAGGAGAATACGGGGCCGCTACGTGTGTCATTAAGCATCAACTGACCTTAGAACCTTTAATCTACCAACTTGGCCATTAGAAAGTAGTGAGATAGCAAGCCTCGGTGTAAAGTTGAGAACTGGTTGATACTCGATGCTACACTCATTGAGACCGTACTCTCGAGATAGTTCCGACTGCAAGAAAAGATTGCGTGAGTTGAAACCATGACCGATGGAGGATTGTTAGTGATATTGAGAACCTCTAGAACCCGGTTACTTTTGCTAAGACAGGTTGAAACCAACTGAACTTCAAGAGGGTAATACCTTAGACACCATCCAAGCCTTAAACTTAAGGGCTATTGTGTGACCTGTTTGCCTTTGACATGCCTGTTATCTGCTATACCTTTTGTTTGTTTTATCATGACATCATACATCATAACATGGCATGCATACTTCATTATACTGACCATTTTAAAGACCGAGGGAATTTATCTTTGTTCTGTGTTGTAGATTATGGCTTCTGTACGCAGAAATACCATTCGAGTTAACTTCGTGCAAATACCTTCTCAACTTAAAGAGTTAGCCTCAAGAGTTTCTGAGACTTCTATGTTCATTAAAATACATGGTCAGCTTCTTAGCCTGGTCACCTCAAAACTTGATGAGCAGATGATGAGTGTGCTTTTCCAATTCTTCGATCCTGTGCATCATTGCTTCATCTTTCCAGATTACCAGCTGGTTCCCACTTTGGAAGAGTTCTCTCACTTATTGGGTATATCCATCCTAGAGCAGGTTCCTTTCACAGGTGTGGAAGAGACTCCTAGACCAGAAGACATTGCTTTAGCTCTACATCTGAAACGGGCTGATGTAGTATCCAATTGGGAAACACGAAGCGGGGTCGAAGGTTTCTTAGCCAAATATATGATGGATCAGGCTCATCTGCTCTGGGATAATTTGGATTTTCAGGCTTCCGAAGATATCTTGGCACTCCTTATCTACGATTTGGTTCTCTTCTTGAATCCGGATTCCTTCGTGGATGTGAATGCAGTCAAGATTTTTCTTTCTCGTAATCTTGTGCCTACTCTACTGGGTGATATCTTGCATGCCCTCTACACTCGTATTGTACGAAGAAGAGGGACTCTCATGTGTTGCGTATCGCTGCTGTCGAGGTGGTTTATTTTGCACCTCCCTAAGTCTTTGTTAAAGAATGAAGAAGGTTTGGGATGGTCTTACAGGATAATGTCACTTGCCCATACGGACATTCTTTGGAGCTCCCGGATTATGGAAGACACTGATGTCATTGATTGTTGTAGGGGATACCCTAATGTCCCGTTGCTTGGAATCATAGGGGGTATAACCTACAATCCCTGTCTAGCTTTGCGATAATTTGGTCGTGCTTGGAGAGATGGTCCTCATGAGCTACTTCTTGAGGATATTGCATTTGACTATAAGGAAGACATTGACGAGCACTGTTGGAGGTTTATACGAGCTTGGGGCATGGTGAACAGATCTGACCCCCAAGAGCTGGGACCAAAGACTTCTCTCCCTATGCAGCCTTATCTCCAGTGGGTCCAAGCTCGTGCTCAGAAGCTTGGGATGCCTTATGAAGCTGTGTTGACAGTGATTGTGGAGCCCACCAACAAAGAGGGTGTTCCTTACACAGTTCTTTATCCTTACATGCCCACTGATCCTGGGGAATTGCAAAGGTCCTGGATTCAGTTGAAAGAGGAGAGGGACACTTACCGGGAAATATACCACGAGCAAGAAAGGAAGATCTTAAAGCTCACCAGGCAGCTCGAGGAAGAACGAGTGATCAATGACTACGTCAGCACAAAGAGGAAACGTCCATGGGATTTCTGATTTGGCTTTTTTTAATTTAGATTTGTTTTCCATTTATTTCTTTGTAACGCCTCAAAGGCATTGTTGAACCTTTTACAAGTTAATCTAATAAAGATTGTTTTATTTTTTGGTTTGAAAATTTAAATCTCCCCAAAGTATTTGAAATCATTGCATGCGCATCCCATTATCATGCACAACATTGCAGGTATCATTACAGGTTTCTCATCTTCTTCGTTGTTTATTTCAGCAGAAATGTCTTCTGATCAAGCCATCAAAGATCTTCGGGCACAAAACTCCCAATTCCAACATATGTTCTTAAGCTTGGCCAAAGGGCAAGAAGATTTGAAGACTATGATTCTGAAAGAAAAGAAGAAGAAGAAGAAGGTTGGTATTCTGAACATGGGTAGAAGATTCGGAGAAAGGATAAGACAATTAGCTGATCTGACCTCCTCATCCAAGGACGGGGAGAACCAAGAAAGGACAAAGGACCCTAGTCCATCCGCTTCTGATAATGATACAGATTACAACGGGGAATAATATCGTCCTGCTGAGGATAGGTACAAGCAACTAGAAGACCGTCTGAGTGCTATGGAGATTCAGAAGATCCCTGGTTTGGATTTTGGAGAACTGGGATTGGTATCGGGAGTGGTGATCCCTCATAAGTTCAAAGCTCCGGTTTTTGCCAAGTACGATGGAGTGTCTTGTCCAAAACTCCATCTCCGCTCGTATGTCAGGAAAATCCAACCCCACACTGCTGATAGAAATTTGTGGGTACACTTCTTTCAAGATAGTCTGTCAGGGACTCAACTTGAATGGTTTTATCAGTTGGAAGGGGCCAATGTTCGAAACTGGGAAGACCTTGCTGCTGCTTTTTATAGGCAGTATCAGTATAACACCGACCTTGCTCCCACTCGTACTCAGCTCTAGGGTATGTCTATAGGTTCAAGTGAAGGTTTTAACGACTATGCTCAAAAGTGGAGAGACTTGGCTAGAAGAGTCCAACCCCCATTGTCTGATAGGGAGTTGGTTGACATGTTTCTAGGGACGCTATTTGGTCCATTTTTCAATCATCTAATCGGAAGTTCATCATCTTGGTTTACTGAGTTGATTTTGACTGGAGAAAGAGTAGAAGCTGGAATTCGAAGTGGTAAAATACAGAAGGATACTTCATCAAGTACAGTAAAGAAGCCTTTCACCGGTAAGAAAGAAGCTAGTGCAGTCTATGGCTCGAGGGGCCAAAGCAGACCTGAACACTGTCAAGCAGTAAATGCGGTAGTGATATAAAGACCCACAGTTGCTCCACAATGCAACAATCAACAAAGGGTGGAAAGACCACAGAGGAAGTTCACTCGGCTCAATATGGCATTGTCTCAAATTCTACCATAATTATTGAAGACCAATCTGGTAACTCTGAGGGAAGCCCCGAAGAACCCCAACACCACATCTCCCCATTATAACCCGAATGACCGATGCGCCTATCACTCCGAAAGTCCAGGTCATGATACAAACAACTGTTGGGCCTTGAAAAAAAAAGTGCAAGATTTGATCGAAGCCAAAGAGATCGACTTTGATGCTCTGGAGAAGCCCAACGTCATAACCTCTCCCATGCCCAAACATGGTCATGGAGTAAATGTTGTGGACGATGATTTATTTGTGACCTCTGTGGAAGAAATTTCTACTCCTTTGATGACAGTTAAGAAGAATTTTTTGTTGGTCGGATTATTTCCGGGTTGTGGTGAAGGTTGCCACATGTGTTTAATGCTTCCTGCTGGTTGCCACTTATTGAAATCAGGTGTTCAACGCCTGATGGATAATAGAGAGATCCTGTTCTAAAAGACTATGATTCTGTTGGTTCCAATTCAAGATGTTGCCATCATAACCATTTCCGCCAATCCTTCCAAGGTTTCCTCGAGAAAGCCTGTTAGGATTACACCCGTCCCAAGAATTGCTCCGTTAATAATTATTGTCCCTGGTCCTATCCCATACACTTTAGATAAAATTGTCCCTTGGCACTATGGTGCTGACGTGTATTACAATGGAGTTAAACAAGACTTAAAAAGTGAGGAAGCTTATGGTGATGTCAGCAATATTGTTGGGGCTAGCAAGGTTCACCAGAAGTGGAAGACTCTTTTCTCCCGAGATTTCCCCTCTGACTATCCACAAACTTGTTGTCATTCCATCTGCTAGTACATCAACTGTTATCTCAGTTCATATTCCAGTCATCACCCCTGCCGCCGAACCATCTGGGACTCGGGGCAAAGAAATCATAGGTGAGCCTGCCCGGACGGAGGCACCTAAGAAAATCTTTGTAGAAACCTCAAAACAAGAGATAGAAGAAATTTTGAAGATTATCAAGAAGAGCGACTACAACATAGTCGAGCAGCTAGGGCAGACCCCATCAAAAATTTCCATGTTGTCCTTGTTGTTGTGTTCTGAAGCCCATGCAAAGGCTCTAATTGCATTCCTTAAGACTGTGCATGTGCCGCATGAAACTTCAGTCGATCAATTCAAAGATTGTGTAGCTAGCCTGACTGCCGACAATGGGTTGGGTTTCTTAGATGAAAATCTGACTGCTAAAGGGAGAAATCATAATGATGCTTTGCACGTCTCGATCGAGTGCAGGGGCACTACTATGGCCCATGTAATGGTGGATACCGGGTCCTCATTGAATGTTTTTCCAAAGAAAGCTTTAGACCGTCTGGACTGTGAAGGTTTGATTCTAAAGCCGAGCAATATTGTGGTCAGGGCTTTTGACGGGTCCAAAAGGATGGTGCATGGGAAGGTGGACATCCCTGTCAAAGTTGGCTCTCAAACTTTTGCATCCACCTTTTATGTGATGGATATCAGACCCTCATATTCTTGCTTTCTGGGTCATCCTTGGATTCATAAGGCTGGGGCAGTGACTTCCACGCTCCATCAAATGCTGAAGTATCTGGTAAAGGGGAAGATTGTCACGGTACAAGGTGAAGAGGAGTATATGGTGAGTCATCTCAACTCCTTCCGCTACATGGAGATGGATGGGGAATTCATCGAAACCCCTTGTCAGAACTTTGAAGAGGTCCCCCAGACCTTGGCGTCAATTGAAGTTTCTACTGACAAACCTCGGATGAAGATGGATTCTCTCAAGGATGCCAGGGCTGTAATTGAAGAAGGTGGTGTACCAATTGGGGTCAGCTCCCTGATTTCACGCACAAAACTGACAAATTTGGTTTGGGCTTTACTACAGGGGCTCAAAGGGCTGTTAGGCGTGCACGGATTGGAAGACCTCCTCTGCGCATCAGCAATTAGGGAGTTAATGTGGTTGAAGGCAATGAAGAAGATTCAGTCATCGACAGCTGGATCTACCCTACAACCAATGGTTGATTGAACAACTGGATGGCGAAGGACTTTATACCTGTTTCTTTTATTCCACAGTAATTGACTTTTGTCTTAAGAGTTGTAATAAATAGTTTGAAACTTTTACGGCCCGGTGCCTTGCCCGAGGCATCTTGGCTTTGCTTGTGAGGGCTTATTATTTGTCATTTCATATATCATTAATAAAACATTGGACGTTTCTTGCATTACAAATTTTGCGCTCCTTGTTTTTCTTTTCTTTGTCTTTCGCTTTATCATAAACAACTATTCTCTTACACACACTCACGTATCATAATGCAGATCCATATCCACTCTGGATCTCATTGATAACAACTCTGCTACTGCCAGTTATGACTTTGAAAATTCTATCAACCAAGCCAAGGACGAAGGTGAGGATGATTGTGAGGTGCCTGGAGAACTTGCTAGACTGTTACAGCAGGAAGAAAGGGCCATACAGAATCATGA
Organism: Vicia faba; assembly: GCA_948472305.1. Taxonomy (NCBI): domain Eukaryota; kingdom Viridiplantae; phylum Streptophyta; class Magnoliopsida; order Fabales; family Fabaceae; genus Vicia; species Vicia faba. The sequence continues at coordinate 1,263,317,633 of OX451738.1, forward strand.
AGATCCAGTTGAGCCATTGAATTTGGGTACAGAGGAAGACAGGAAAGAGGTCAAGATAGGTGTGAATCTGGATCCTAGTGTCAAACAACGATTGATACAGATGCTACGCGACTGTGTTGAGATATTCGCCTGGTCTTACGAAGATATGCCTGGTTTGGACACCGATATTGTGGTTTATCGCCTTCCGACTAAAGAAGAATGTCCTCCGGTAAAGCAGAAGGTTCACAGTATGCGCCCTGAGATGTCTGAGAAAATAAAAGCTGGAGTCATGAAACAGTTCGACGTGGGATTTTTAGTTGTCACTTCTTATCCACAGTGGGTTGCCAACGTTGTTCTGGTGCCTAAGAAGGACGGTAAGGTGTGGATGTGTGTGGATTATAGAGATCTGAACAAGGCAAGCCCCAAGGATGATTTCCCACTTCCTCACATCGATGTTCTGGTCGACAACACCGCGCAGCATAAGATCTTCTCCTTCATGGATGGTTTCTCTGGATACAATCAGATCAAGATGGCTCCCGAGGACATGGAGAAGACAACCTTCGTTACACAGTGGGGCACCTTTTGCTACAAGGTCATGCCTTTCGGGTTGAAGAATGCTGGGGCAACTTATCAGCGCGCCCTGGTCGCTTTGTTCCACGACATGATTCACCATGAGATTAAGGTTTATGTTGATGACATGATAGAAAGGTCCCAGACTGAAGAAGAGCACCTTGACCATCTCTAGAAACTGTTCGATAGGTTGAAAATGTATAAGCTAAAGTTGAACCCGAACAAGTGCACCTTCGGGGTAAGGTCTGGTAAGTTATTGGGTTTCGTCGTCAATGATAAAGGTATTCAGGTGGATCCTGCAAAGGTGAAAGCTATACAAGAGATGCCAGCTCCCCGCACAGAAAAGGAAGTTAGAGGCTTTTTGGGACGTCTGAACAACATCGCCCGGTTCATCTCACATCTGACTGCTACTTGTGAGCCCATCTTCAAGCTGCTGAAGAAAGATCAAGTGGTAAAGTGTAATGACGAATTCCAGACCGCTTTCAAAAGAATCAAAGAGTACCTCCAAGAGCCACCAATTATGATGCCTCCAATTGAAGGAAAACCTTTGATCTTATACTTGACAGTACTAGACAGTTCAATGGGGTGCGTGCTGGGGCAGCATGACGAGTCTGGCCGAAAAGAGCACGCTATTTACTACCTTAGCAAAAAATTTATCGACTGAGACCCGATACTCATTGCTCGAGAAAACTTGTTGTGCTTTAGCATGGGCTGCTCACTGGCTGAGACACTATATGCTAACTCACACCACCTTATTGATATCAAAAATGGATCCAATCAAGTATATCTTCGAAAATCCTGCCTTGTCTGGAAGAATAGCAAGATGGCAGATGATCTTAACCGAGTACGACATCCAATACACAACCCAAAAAGCCATCAAGGGGAGTGTATTGGAGGATCATTTGGCGCATCAGGCCGTGGATGACTATCAATCCATGAATTTCGAGTTCCCGGATGAGAACATCATGTTGGTGACCGACTATGAAGTACCTGGACCGCATGAAGGACCTGAAGAAGGATCCCGATGGTCTATGTATTTCGATGGAGCCTCTAACGTGTTGGGTAATGGCATCGGGGCTGTAATTATATCTCCTGAGGGCTGTCATACTCCGTTCACCGCCCAATTATGTTTTAATTGCACCAACAACATGGCGGAGTATGAAGCATGTATCCTGGGTCTTCGATCCGCTATTGACCTGAGGATTAAGTTCTTGAGTGTATTCTGAGATTCTGCTCTAGTGATCAGTCAGATCAAAGGCGAGTGGGATACGAAGCACCCAAATCTTATTCCGTATAAAGAGTATGTATTGACGTTTCTCCCACACTTTGAGGAGATAACCTTTGAACACTTCCCAAGAGAGGAGAATCAGTTAGCGGATGCGCTAGCTACCATGTCTTCTATGTTCAAAGTCAGGTGGGACAATGAAGCTCCCCAGATTACCATTGAGAGGTTGGACGAACCCGCACATTGCTGTGACATTGAGACGGGAGAGGTAGCAGATAAACCCTGGTTTCACGAAGTAAAGAGGTATCTTGAGGCTCAAGAATGCCCTGACGGTGCGTCTGTTAATGATAAGAAGTTCTTGAGAAGGTTCGTTGTGAAGTTCTTCATTAGCAATGGTATCCTTTATAAACGCAGCAATGATTCGACATTACTGCGATGTATGGACAAAAGCGAGGCAAAAAGGATCACGACAGAGTTACATGAAGGTACCTTCGGAACTTATTCTAGCAGACATACCATGGAGAAGAAAATCCTATGGGAAGGATATTACTGGTCCACTAAGGAAGTCGACTGTTATCAGCATTCTCAAACCTGTCATAAGTGCCAAGTCTATGCTGATAAGGTGCATGTACCTCTGGTTCCTCTGAATGTTTTGACGGCTCCTTGGCCTTTCGCAATGTGGGGCATCGACATGATAGGTGAGGTCAGACCTACTGCGTCTAACGGGCATCATTTCATTCTGGTAGCTATTGATTACTTTACAAAGTGGGTCAAGGCTGCTTCCTTTGCTACAGTAACCAAGAACATCGTGGCGCGGTTTATCCGACATAATCTGATCTGTCGATATGGTGTACCAGAGAAGATCATCACAGACAATGGTACAAATCTCAACAATGCAATGATCACCGAGCTCTGCAAACAGTTCAAGATACAGCATCACAACTCTTCTCCCTACCGGCCGAAGATGAATGGGGTTGTTGAAGCAGCTAACAAGAACATCAAGAAGATTGTGCAGAAGATGACAGTGACCTACAAAGACTGGAATGAGATGTTACCATTCACTCTTCATGGGTACCGTACCTCAGCAAGGACGTCAACAGGGGCAACACCCTACTCTTTGGTATATGGCATGGAGGCAGTCTTACCCATCGAAGTCCAGATACCCTCTCTCCAGATTATGAAGGATTCGGGTTTGAGCAAAGACGATTGGATCCAAACTCGGCTTGATCAGCTGAATTTAATCAATGAAAAGAGGCTTACTACTATTTGTCATGGTCAGACGTATCAGAAGCGAATGATCAAGAATTTTAACAAGAAAGTCAGACGTCAAGAATATCGAGTCAGGGATCTGGTGATCAAACGCATCATATTGCCACAAGGTGATCCCAGGGGAAAATGGACCCCCACATATGAAGGGCCATTTGTGGTTAAGAACATTTTCTCGGGAGGAGCTATGATTCTAACCACCATGGATGGTGACGACCTTCCTCACCCCATCAATGCAGACATAGTGAAAAATACTACGCATAATCGAAGACCCGGTAGGTTGACTGGCCTAGGCAAAAATAAGGGCTTCCCGGCGAACAAAAAGGGTTTGAGCATAAGTAAGGGATGAAAATGAAAAAAAATTGTACACCCAGCAAGTCGAAAACCTGAAAAGGCGGCTTGGGCAAAAAAGGGTATCCTGGTGGATTGAAAACCCGAAAGGGCAGTCCAGGCAAAAATTAGGGATCAAGGTGTAACGCTATGTCTCATCGAATCACCTCGCATCCAGACTTCAGTATCAACTATCAAGCTCGGACGGCGCCAATCAATCTGATCCACCTTCGACCAAGTAGCAAAGTTATGAGACACTTGAAGATATAAGGGCAATAGCAAAGTTGGAACCCAATAGGATTGTCTCACATAACTGTTTTTCTTTCTTTTTCACAAATTGTATAATTTCTATCGTTCGGAGGCGTTCTCTTACTAGGACGTCAGACTCTTGTACAAAAACGCCTATTACGGGCTGTGATCGGTGGATCTGGAACTGACTGTTTAACGCTGGTTCGCGAAATGTCGCGGAAGCAAGAGTCGCCACCGTCTTTTATTTTCTCCAAATGGAAAGGACAAAAGCACAGAAAAATTCCTTATAGAGATTGCTCTCGGTTCGGGAGGTAGGTTATAGAAAGGGAAGGTGTTAGCACCCTTTCTATCCATGGTTATCCATGGGCTCTTAGATACTTGCTCACTTGTGTTTTCAAAAGGTTTGTTTGCTTCTCAACTGTGGGTTTTTAAAAATAGTTTCTTTGAAAATTTCAGTTCGACTCTTGTATCGGTCCTCAAGAGTGTTTGAAAAATTGCTTTCGAAAGCTTTTTGAAAAGGTGTCGGTGTGAAAAGTATTTTTTTGAATTTGTTTGAAATTTAGAGCAAGTATCTACGAGAACCTACCTACCCTAAGGAATTTGTCTGTGTAAATGTCCTTTAAAGTAGTGTCATCCCACCATTGAGAGGTAGGTAGCACCACCGTTGGAGGTGTTCGGGTCAATTCGAGGTTCGGGACATGGTGATCACCAGAGCAATGGGAAGACACCTTAGAAGCTACCCTCATGCCAGGTTCCCAGATCATGAGGACTTACTAAGACATCCTCTACTTGACGATCACCTTTCGAGGCAAGGCAACAGTGAGGCGTACCCTAGGGGTGGTGCGTGAATTGTATGTCATGTTCATTTGCATTTATCTTGTCATGGTATTGGTGTTCTACGCTTGTTTTTATTTTTCATTCATTCTTGCATGCCTTGATTAACATTTAAAAGTGCGAGGAAAGTAAAGTTCTAAACTATTACAAAAGGCGCGGGTCCACATCGCCAAAATTTCTTGAACCCGATTTGACAGAAAATAAAGAAATAAAGAAGAGTAAAGTGCGAAAAATTAATTTACAAGGCCTTGGGAGAGATACATAAATATTAAACGAAAAAGAAGTAAACACGCGAATTAAATAAGAATTAAAAACGAGGGCGTTGGACCCTTTTTGCAAAATTAAATTAAATGATGAAATTAATTAATTAAAAAAAATAGAAAAGAAATTGTTTTTTTTTTTGGTATTTTTTGGTATTTTATGATTTTAATGGGAAAAAGGAATTAAATGCAATTAAACCTAATTCTACAATTTTTATTTTATTATGAAAATATGTTAAAGTTTAACCTAAAATTAACCCTAATTAATTTACATGTAATTTAATTACAAAAATAAATAATAGGATATTGAATTATTATGGAAGAAAAATAAAAAGGAATAAAAAATTAATTAAATCCTAATTCTACCAATTTTTAGATTTTTATTAAAAAATATTACCATTAAACCCTAAATTAAAACTAAGTGAATTAATGCAATTTTTACAAAAAATACTAAAATAAAAATATTTATTATTTTTTATCTTTTCTGATTTTTTTGTGTTTTTTATATTATTATGAAAACATTAAATTAATTAATAAAACAATAATTAAAAGAAAGAGAAAAAAAAATAAAGAAAGTAAAAATTTGCAAACCTAAGGGGGTATGCCCCTAATTTTGGAGGTTTTCCTTTAGCAATCTGGGCCCATTTACTCTTTGGCCTGGTTGACTATTGTGTTGGCATGGATCTCCGTTGACTAGAGTGCATCATGTTATTCAATTCTTGGCCTTCTGATCGCTCCATTGGGCACGTGGATGGCAAGATTTCATGGACGTATGGTGCACCACTACGTTGACGCTGCATATGAATGTTAAATGAAGAAAAATATGTAAGGGGGTGAGGACCTGGGGCTCGAACCCAGGTCCTGAACATTACCACTCAAGCGCTTCACCAACTGTGCTATTTTGTTTATCTGTAAATAATATAACAAATAAATAAAATAAAACAAAAACACGTTAATGCTTTGTTTTCCGCGCGAAAGTTTAAACCAACCAATTGTCCCTTGCCACCTAGTCATCTTCTCCATTGTTTATTTTTTTTCTGAAAACGTCAAGAACATAGGCCACGGTTTTTACATCGTTCCCTTAGGCACCCTATTAAAAAATAGCGATTAGCCCAGGGATGCTCATAAATTGAGCGCGAGGGTGGCCTTGTGATGGTCTAAACGCACTGAGTTGAATGGCCTTGGTTTCAAGCTCCAATTTTTCCATATTCAAAAACCCCCAATTCGGAGCTTCATGAACCCTAATATGCTCACATGGTGGAATCGTGTACAATGCTCAAAAACACAATTAATTCACATGGTTAGCATTAGAATCTTATAATGAACACAAATCATATATTAAAAATTGCTAAATGCGCATGAATTGGGATGCAAGAGTTTCAAGTATTTTCGGTACAGGGTGAGGTCGTGTTACTAATTTAGGGCGTTAGAGTGAATGATTTTGATTGGAAATCCTTCCTTGAAGCTTCAGGAAGGTGATGGGATAAAAATCTTGCCTTGAATCGTCCTAGAACTAGGTTTTCAGATTTGGATTTTCAAGCAAAAATTTCAAGTTTGTGTAAGGATTTCTGGCGCAGCTTCTTGGTCGTGTGCACTAGGGTTGCATTCTGTACTTATGTATGAGTGATCTAGGTCAAAGAAATCAAACAAAAAGCTTGGCATTCATGACTTGCAAGATTTGATTTTCAAAGATCTTTTTCAATATTTTTCATGCTATTTTGACCCTAATCATATCCAATCAATTCAATTCCTTCCATATCTGATCATGCACGAATTATTGAGTATATATCATGCACAAAAAGATTGAAAAACTTAGGTTAAGTATTTTTCATGTATTTAATTGATTTAAATGAATTATTATTAATAAAAATTCAAATAAATAAATAAAAAATGAAGAAAAACTTCCCTTTGGGCCAAGTGGTCGTGCACATGTCTTGGATGATGAATTGTGGAAGAAAAAGAGGCCCATTAGCAATTTTAGGTCATTTGAATCAATGTTGACTTTTCAAAATATCCAAAAATTTCCCAACTTCCACAAGGCATAACTTGCTCAATTTTTAAGCTTTGCTCATGTTCTTGGACATTTTGGAAAGGTCTTTGAGTCCTCTAACCAATGTATTTTGTCCCATGTCATTTTGATTTAGCAATCTCAAGTTATGGCTTTTGACTTAAAGTCCCTTTTTGTTGACTTTTGAAAATGACCTATAATGTTGAAATTGATAACTTTTTATGAGAGCATTTCTTGGACTTGAAGTGTGAAGAGGAATTGTTGTAAATGTCTTTCACTTCAAAATGAGCTTTGGATGGAATTTTTCTGATAATCCATGTGAAAGTTATGCCCTGGTCAATTTACAGTTGACTTTTTCAACTGTCCAAATAAGGAAACTTTTGCATCTTGATGATTTTTGAGCCAAGCTTTGAGAATCATGATCAAGCATTGATCAAATGATGTTTGTGGCTTCAAAATGAGATGTTGACCAAAAATTTGGACTTTTGACTGTCAAATGACCATTTTGCCCCTACAGTTGACTGTAGTGCAATTAGGGTTTTGACTGTGCAATTTTATGCTGAAAGTCTTGAAACTTGATATGAGGATGATTGACCATATTTATAGGCATGTGGGACTTGATTGGACCCTTGGAAACTTCATTTTCTTGATCAGAACCAAAACCCTAATTTTGACTGTTTAGGAGGCTCTTACACTGTGCAACCCTTAGGGAATTTTGAAGCATGATTTGGCAATTTCTTGAAGAATATGGGAGGGCAAATTTTGGGGTGCACCAGTTGCCCCTGTTCAATCTTCTTAGACCTGAGGATGCAGATTGGCTGACGTGCCTTTCGTAATCTGAGGGTGGAAGATGATTGAACACTAGAGTGCCCAGAAATTTGCGCTCACATAGTAGCAGTGATGGTGGAAATGGGCTTATAGATGCCATTTAGAGATTGATGAATAGGATGATGGGCTTATAGATTCCATCTGGATGTTGATCGCGTAAGAGATTCCTTAGCGAGAACTTGCGTACCTGCAAAAGAAAAATGAGTACCTGACATGTTGCAGGAGCTGGTCTTCAGATGCTTGGTATAGATGTGTCCTGACTGGTTACAGGAGCTGAGTCTGGATCTTCAAGCGGTGATGAATGAACCAGGGATGGTTACTACCTCAACAGGAACGGTGAGAGAACCTTGGGCGACTTCAACTTCAACAGCAATTGCTGAGATAATCTTGGTGGGAATTACCATCTCCGCAGCATTGGGGAGAGAACCATAGGAAATTATAATCTCAAAAGCAATCATTGAGAAAAACCTGGAATGGAATTATCGTCTCCGCATAATTGGGGAGAGAACCATAGGAAATTATAATCTCGAAAGCAAACATTGAGAAAAACCTGGAATGGAATTATCGTCTCCACAGCATTGGGGAGAGAACCATAGGAAATTATAATCTCAAAAGCAAACATTGAGAAAAACCTGGAATGGAATTATCGTCTCCGCAGCATTGGGGAGAGAACCATAGGAAATTATAATCTCAAAAGCAAACATTGAGAAAAACTTGGAATGGAATTATCGTCTCCGCAACATTGGGGAGAGAACCATAGGAAATTATAATCTCGAAAGCAATCATTGAGAAAAACCTGGAATGGAATTATCGTCTCCGCAGCATTGGGGAGAGAACCATAGGAAATTATAATCTCAAAAGCAAACATTGAGAAAAACCTGGAATGGAATTATCGTCTCCGCAGCATTGGGGAGAGAACCATAGGAAATTATAATCTCAAAAGAAATCATTGAGAAAAACCTGGAATGGAATTATCGTCTCCGCAGCATTGGGGAGAGAACCATAGGAAATTATAATCTCAAAAGCAATCACTGAGAAAAACCTGGATAACTTCTACTGAGTCTTTATCAGAAAAATCTGTTTGGGGTCGATTTAGCTGGACTAGAGAAGGCCTTGGACTGGATAAGAAATCTTTGGAGTCGATTAACTGAACCAGATAAGGTCTTAGAGTCTTGAAATATGATTGAGAATTTAGCTGAATCTTTCCTGAAAGGTAAAGGTCAGTCATATGCAATGCATGATATGGATCAAGCAATGATGTTCTCAACATAAATGAGATTTGTAAGATATGATGCGTATATGCATGCTATAATGATGTATGCGATGTTTACGAATGTATGTTTTTCGTCTAGGAAAGTAAATCCTTGACGGGTGCCGGGAAGTTACTCCTGGGCTGATGTTGGAGAATAGTTCTCGCTTTCGCTGGGGATGATAATTGCAAGAATACCGGTAGGAGAAGATAACTCCGTTGGGGAATAAACTTGGCGAATAGAATTACCCTGCGGGGAGAAAAGTACTCTAATGATTTTTGCTGTGAAACAAAACTCTGTGGGGAGAGAGGTACTTTGCTGAGGTGTTGATGGTAACTTGTTGGGGATACCCTTGTTGCGTTGGAAGTGTTAATAGACTTCGCTGGGGGTAAGAAAACTTCGTCGAAGACGCTCTTTCCATGGCTTTTGGCTGAGGATAACCCAGTTATATCCTGGTAAGGAAATAACTCTTGAATAAAGCCGGGAGACGCGTTCGTGCTCTGCGTGGATAAGCTTCCAGAATCTACTGGGGATAAGCTTACTGCTTGGGGAGATGAATTCCAACTTTCCTGGGGAAACTGGATTGGGCTCTCTTGGGGAAGTTTTGAATTGCGGGGGAAGTGATTCCTGTGGATGTTTGATACGCCGCCGGGGAACAATCTTTAGACCAAGACTGCCGGGGATGCTTGTTATGAATACGTATGCTGCTGGGGAGATGTTGAGGTCCACTGGAGGATACCCAACTTCCTTAAGGCCTGATAATATAACTTGGAGAGAGTGTACTGACTGCTTACTCTCTGGGGAATTAAGGTGTCTGGTTATGTTCTTTAGCTGAACCTACCTTGGTACCTTGGAGGACAGAACGATTAGATTGCTTAGACAACTCTTTATTGCCCCTGTTCCTAATGTTACCTGTAATTAATCCTTTGTTTCGTATGCAAATATTCATGAGTTAGCAAATTATTGTCAATGCATATATCACAAATTGAACCTTGGACGTTCTTCGCAAAACAAAACAGAAAAAGAAAAATAATTGGCACTTTTAACTGAAAAATATATTCGTATTGATTTTGAATGGCCTGAAAATAGGCGTTTTGTGTACAAGAGGCTGATGTCCTAGTAAGAGAACGCCGCCGAGCGAAAGAGTTTATACAAATTTTGTACAAAAGAAAATAAAACAGCTGTGTGAAATGAATGATCCCACTGGGTTTCAACTCTGCTATTGCCTTTATAACTCCGAGCGTCTCATCACTTGATGACCTAAACGAAGATGAAGCTGACTGATCGATGCCGTCTGAGCTTGATGTAGATACCGGATTCTGGATGCAAAGTGATCCAATGAGACATAGTATTACGCTTTTATCCCTAATTTTTGCCTGGACCGCCCTTTCGGGTTTTCAGTCCACCGGGATACCCATTTTTGCCCAAGCCGCCTTTTCAGGTTTTCGACTTGCCGGGTGTACAGATTTTTTTTCATTTCATCCCTTTATTTTGCCCGAACCCTTTTGGTTCGCCGGGAAGCCCTAATTTTTTCCTAGGCATGTCAGCCTAGCGGGTCTTTTTTCATGCGTAGTATCTTTTTACTATGTCTGCATTAGCGGGGTGAGGAAGGTCGTCACCATCCATGTTGGTCAATATCATTGCTCCTCCTGAGAACACATGGTTAACCACAAATGGCCCTTCGTACGTAGGGGTCCATTTGCCCCTTGGATCACTCTGAGGAAGGATGATTCGCTTGATTACCAGATCCCCAACTTGATATTCCTGTGGTCTGACCTTTTTATTAAATGCCCTGATCATCCGTTTCTGATACGTCTGACCGTGACAGATAGCAGCAAGTCTCTTTTCATCAATAAGGTTTAGCTCATCAAGTCGTGTCTGGATCCAATCATCTTCGTTCAGATTTGCATCCTTCATTATCCAGAGAGAGGGTATTTGCACTTCGATCGGTAAGACTGCCTCCATACCATAAACCAAAGAGAAAGGAGTTGCCCCGGTTGACGTCCTGGCTGAGGTACGGTACCCATGTAGAGCGAACGGTAACATCTCGTGCCAATCTTTATAAGTCACTGTCATCTTCTGCACGATTTTCTTAATGTTCTTATTTGCTGCCTCTACAGCCCCATTCATCTTCGGTCTGTAAGGAGAAGAATTATGGTGCTGTATTTTGAACTGCTCGCAGAGCTCAGCGATCATCTTGTTATTCAGATTGGTACCGTTGTCTGTAATAATTCTCTCTGGGACGCCGTATCGACAAATCAGATTATGCCGAATGAACCGTGCCACAACAGTCTTGGTTACCGTAGCGTAGGATGCTGCTTCGACCCACTTCGTAAAATAATCAATCGCCACTAGGATGAAGCGATGCCCGTTAGATGCCGTAGGTTTAATCTCGCCAATCATGTCTATGCCCCAAATTGCAAACGGCCAAGGCGCAGTCAGAACATTCAGAGGAACTGGAGGAACATGCACCTTGTCTGCATAAATCTGGCACTTATGGCATGTCCTAGAATGTTGGTAGCAGTCAGCTTCCATTGTGGACCAATAATACCCTGCCCGAAGGATCTTCTTAGCCATAGTGTGTCCACTGGAATGTGTACCAAAGGTCCCTTCATGTAGCTCTTCCATGATCCTTTCTGCTTCAGTTTTATCCACACAACGCAGTAAGGTTGAATCATGGTTTCGCTTGTACAAGATGCCGTTGCTAAGGAAGAACTTTGCTACGAACCTTCTCAGGAACTTCTTATCATTGATAGAGGAACCCTCCGGATATTCCTGTGCTTCCAGATATCTCTTCACCTCATGGTACCAAGGCTTCTCAGTTACCAATTCAGTCTCGAGATCGCAACAGTATGTCGGTTCGTCCAGTTTCCAGATGATGATCCGGGGAGCCTCATTATCCCATTTGACCTTGAACATAGAAGACATTGTAGCTAACGCGTCCGCCAGCTGATTCTCTTCTCTTGGAAAGTGTTCAAAGGTTATCTCTGTGAAGTGGGGGATCAAGGTCAACACACATTCTCTGTAAGGAATCAGGTTTGGATGTTTCGTATCCCACTCTCCTTTGATCTGATTGATCACAAGTGCGGAATCTCCGAAGACACTCAGAAACTTGATCCTTAGGTCGATCGCAGCTTGAAGGCCCATGATGCACGCCTCATACTCTGCCATGTTGTTGGTACAGTTGAAACATAGCCGGGCAGTGAGTGGAGTATGAGTGCCTTGAGGTGATATGATTATGGCGCTGATACCGTTACCCAAAGCATTGGAGGCTCCGTCAAAGTGCATAGACCATCAGGATCCTTCCTCAGGTCCTTCATCCAGTCCAGGTACTTCACAATCAGTCACTATCATGATGCTCTCGTCTGGAAACTCGAAGTTCATTGACTGATAATCATCTACGGCCTGATGTGCCAAGTGGTCTGCCAATACACTTCCCTTGATGGCCTTCTGGGTTGTGTACTGAATGTTGTATTCCGTCAAGATCATTTGCCATCTTGCAATTCTCCCAGACAGAGCAGGCTTTTCGAATATGTACTTTATAGGATCCATCCTTGAGATCAACAAGGTGGTATGAGTCAGCATATACTGTCTCAGCCGGCGAGCAGCCCATACCAAAGCGCAGCAAGTTTTCTCAAGCAGTGAGTATCGGGTCTCACAGTCGGTAAACTTTTTGCTAAGGTAATAAATGGCATGCTCTTTTCGGCCAGACTCGTCATGCTGTCCCAGCACACACCCCATTGAATTGTCAAGTACTGTCAGATATAATATCAGAGGTCTCCCTTCAACCGGTGGCATAAGGATGGGTGGTTCTTGGAGATACTCTTTGATTCTGTCAAAAGCAGCCTGACATTCATCATTCCAACGTACTACCTGATCTTTCTTCAGCAGCTTGAAGATTGGCTCACGGGTAGTAGTCAGATGTGAGATGAATCGAGCAATGTAATTCAGGCGTCCTAAAAAGCCTCTGACTTCCTTCTCTGTCCTAGGAACTGGCATCTCTTGAATAGCTTTAACCTTGGCAGGGTCCACTTGAATGCCCTTGTCACTTACAACGAAGCCTAGCAACTTTCCAGACCTTACCCCGAAGGTGCACTTGTTCGGGTTCAACCTCAGCTTGTATAGTTTCAACCGGTCAAATAACTTCTGCAGATGATCTAGGTGCTCTTCCTCAGTCTGGGACCTTGCGATCATGTCGTCAACATACACTTCTATCTCATGATGGATCATATCATGAAATAAAGCAACCATGGCACGTTGGTAGGTTGCCCCAGCGTTCTTTAGTCCAAAAGGCATGACCTTGTAGCAGAAGGTGCCCCACTGAGTAACAAATGTGGTATTTTCCATGTCTTCAGGTGCCATCTTGATCTGATTGTAACCTGAAAAGCCATCCATGAAAGAGAATACCTTGTGCTGAGCTGTATTATCAACAAGGACATCAATGTGAGGTAGGGGGAAGTCATCCTTGGGGCTGGCCCTGTTCAGATCCCTGTAGTCGACGCACATTCTGACCTTACCGTCTTTCTTTGGTACCGGCACCACATTAGCAACCCACTGAGGGTAAGAAGTCACTGCAAGGAACCCAACGTCAAACTGTTTCATAACCTCGGCTTTGATCTTCTCAGACATCTCTGGACGCATACGGCGGACCTTTTGCTTAACCGGAGGGCAATCTTCCTTAGTTGGCAGGTGATGGACCACAATATCGGTATCCAACCCGGGCATGTCTTCGTAGGACCAGGCAAAGATCTCCATATAATCATGCAGAATTTGAGTCAACCGTTGCTTCACGCTGAGCTCTAGGTTGGCACCAATCTTTACCTCTTTCCTGTCTGCTTCAGTACCCAAGTTTATTGTTTCCACTGGCTCTTCATGTGGTTGAATTTCCCTCTCTTCCTGAAGCAACAGTCTTGCAAGCTCGCTAGGCACTTCGCAATCATCTTCACCTTCGTCTTCGGCTAAGTTGATCGGATTTTCGAAGTCATAATTGACAGTAGCAGAGTCGTTATCAGTGAGATCCAGAGTGGATTGGAACCTGTATGAGTGAGTGTGTGTGTAAATACAGCTGTTTTGAAATATATGTAAAGGAAAGAAAGACAGAAAAGGAGTATAAGATTTGTAGTGCGAGAAAACGTCCAAGATCTTCATTTATGATATATGAAATGACAATTTATATGCCCTCACAAATGAAACCACGGTGCCTCGGGTAAGACACCGGGCCATAGAGTTTATTTATTGTTTATTACAAATAATAAAACAAAGAAATTTATTACTGCGTAACGAAAGTAACAGGAGTATGGTCCTTAGCAATCCAATTGGTCAATCCGCCTTCGGTCGTCGGGTAGATCCAGCTATTGAATTCTGCTTCATCCACTTCATTGTCTTCCCCAACAGCATTCACTCCTGGATTTGTAATGAACACAGGAGGTCTTCTGGTCTTCGCCTTCCGCATAGCTTTCTGACCCTCTGCAGTAAAACCCAGCCCAAATTTGTCAGTTTTCTGTGTAAAGTCTGGAAGCCTGCCCCAGTTAGCACATTCACCTTTCTGAACCACAGCCCGGGCATCCTTCAGGGAAGCCATCTTCAAAGGAACATTCTCTTCTACTGCTGTTTCTGCTGCTGCTGCAATTGGAAGCACCTCCTCGAAATGCTGAAAGGGGGTTTCAATAAACTCCCCGTCCATCTCAATGTATCTGAAGGAATTCAGATGGCTTACCATATACTCCTCCTCTCCTTGCACAGTGACGATCTTCCCTCTGACGGGGTACTTCAGCTTCTGGTGCAAGGTAGAGGTCACTGCCCCAACCTTATGTATCCAAGGTCGACCCAGTAGACAAGAATACGATGGACGGATATCCATCACATAAAACGTAGAGTCAAACACCTGAGAGCCCACACGAATAGGAATGTCAACCTCTCCATGAACCATCCTTTTTGAACCGTCAAAGGCCCTGACGATGATATTGCTGGGTTTCAATTCCAGGCCTTCACAATCTAAACGGTCTAAAGCCTTCTTGGGTAGCACATTCAAGGACGAACCAGTATCCACCAATACATGTGCCAGAGTGGTGCCCCTGCATTCGATAGAGACATGCAGGGCATCATTGTGGTCTCTTCCTTTCGCAGTCAGGTCAGCATCTGAGAAACCCAAGCCATTGTCTGCTGTCAGATTTGCTATGCAATCAGTGAACTGGACTGCAGATGTCTCCTGTGGCACATGGGTCGTCTTGAGAAACGAGATCAGGGCCTTAGCATGGGCCTCGGAGCACAGCAATAAAGAGAGCATGGAGATTTTGGAGGGCGTGTGCCCCAGTTGTCCCACAACATTGAAGTCACTCTTCTTTATAATTTTCAAGATTTCCTCCATCTCTTGTTGGGAGGCCTCAGCAGTTATAGGTATAGGTGCCTCCATCTGGGCAGGCTCAACTTCAATTCCTTTGCCCCGAGCATTGGATGGCTCGGCAGCAGGAGAAACAGCTTGATCAGCAACAGGAACAGGTACACTTGTAGGAGTTATAAGGAGTGGTCTTCGAGCAGCAGGCGGTGCAATGTCAGGCGAGAAGAGCCTGCCACTGCGGGTAACCTTGGCTGGGCCAGTGATATCACAGATGCTGGCGCCGGTGTTGAATTCTTGTTTGATCCCATTCACATACACATCTTCCCCGTAATGCCAGGGGACAGCTTTATCCGATACATAGGGAAGAGGCCCCGGAACAGTGATAACCACAGGTGCAACAGTCATGATTTGAACAGGTTTCTTCGGGAGAGCCTTGATTGGATTATTGAAGATGGTAACCACAGAAACTTCTTCCACCGGAACCAACTGAACAGCAGACTTCTTAAACAGAATCTCCTTGCTATCCATTAGGCTTTGGATGCCTATCTTCAGCAAGGGACAACCAGATAGGGAAACAGCACAGAACAGGCAACCCTCACTGCAACCCGGAAATAAACCGGCCAGCAGTAGGTTCCTCTTGATGGTCTTCAAAGGAGTAGCTAGATCATCCACAGAAACAGCATAAACATCTTCGTCAACAGCATTTACTCCATGCTGGGGCATAGGAGCAGTAACCACATTCGGCCTCTCAAGCGCTTCGAACTGTATTTCCTTCGCGTCAATAAGGTCTTGCACCTTACTCCTTAGTGCCCAACAGTCATCAGTGGAATGCCCCGGGCTATCAGAGTGATAAGCACAGCGGGCATTCGGATTGTACTTAGGAGATGTAGTATTTGGAAACTTCGGAGCCTCTCTGACGGTTAATAAGTTGGTTGAGAGTAACTGTGGTAAGATCTGCGATAAAGTCATGCTCAAACGGGTAAATTCTCTCCGTGGTCTTTCAGCCCTTTGAGGATTGGTTGGCCGAGGAGCGGCAGCAGGCTTAGCAATCATTACCACACTGACAGATTGGCGGCGCTCAGATCTCTCTGGTCTCTTGGAACCATATACAGCACTAGCCTCCTTCTTGAAGGGTTTCTTCTCAGAACTAGACGATGTACCCTTCGGAATCTTTCCAGACTTCAACCCCGCCTCAATTCTCTCTCCAGTCAGAATCAGATCAGTGAACCCTGCAGACGAATTCCCAATAAGATGGTTGAAAAATGGCCCAGATAGGGTCCCCAAGAACATGTCTACCAATTCCCGATCAGTCAACAGTGGCTGCACCCTGCCAGCCAGGTCTCTCCACTTCTGAGCGTACTCCTTAAAACCTTCACTTGAACCTAACGACATACCCTGGAGTTGGGTACGTGTAGGGGCAAGGTCGGCATTATATTGATACTGCTTATAGAAAGAAGTAGCCAACTCCTCCCAGTTACGAACCTTGGTCCCATCCAGCTGATAGAACCATTCGAGATGAGTCCCTGAAAGACTCTCCTGGAAGAAGTGGATCCACAAATTCTTATCCGCGGAGTACGGTTGAATTTTCCGAACATAGGACCTGAGATGTAGCTTAGGACAAGACGCCCCGTCGTACTTAGTGAAAGATGGTGCTTTGAACTACCGAGGAATAATCACACCAGTAGAAAAACCCAGATCTCCAAAATCCAGCCCAGGCACCTGTTGTATTTCCATAGCATTCAGCCTATCCTCCAGCTGCTTGTAACGGTCTTCTGCCGGAGGATACTGCTCTTCATCAAAATCAGTCTCGTTGTCGGAGACTACCGGACTAGGACCTTTTTCCGCCTGAGGAGTACTCTTGCCAATGGAAGAACCAGCCTCTTCATTCTGCAAAGTTTTGCCAAACCTTCGGCCCGAGCTGAACAGAACAGTCCTTCTCTTCTTTTTCTTTTCCTTTTTCAGAAGCAGAGCCTTCAACTCTTCTTGGCCTTGAGCCAAACCCTTGATTAATTCCTGAAATTGCGCATTCTGCGCCTGAAGAGCTTTGATGGATGTCTCAGTTGATGACGAGTCAGGATTCATGATGCTGAAATAAACAGCGAAGAACTGTAAGCAACCTGAAAAGAGGAAAAACCTGCTATGCACATGATGGATGATATGTGTTTATGCAATGCATTCAAGGGTTCGAAAGTTCAAATTTGTTGTAGACAAAAAGGAACACGTTATTATTAAGGAAATAATTGTTTAGTACATCAAAGCCTCATGGGCAAAATAATACAAAAGCAAATCAATCCCAAAATACACTGCGCATCCTCTTTGGAGCTATGTAAGTGTTGAGATTCCTCTCCTCATGCAACAGACGAGTGAGCTCCAAGACCTTCTTTTCACTGGCATGTAGATTGGTCTCAAGAGAATTCCGTTCTTCCTTAAGCTGGATCCAGCTCTTCTGCATCTCTTCCCAGGATGTGGGCATATCAGGGTGCTGAATAGTGCAGGACACTTCTCCTTCCAAGACTGGTTCTTTGATTATTGGGAGCATATGAGGATAAGGCATTACCAACTTCTGGGAGCGGGCTCGTACCCACTTGAGATAAGGTTCCAACGGGATGGAATTCCTGTACCCCAGTGTCTTGCTGTCTATCCTACTGGGCATCCTCCAAGCTTTGATAAATCTCTGGCGAAGTCCTTGAGTATCATTGTCAAAGTCAAAAACTATGTCAGGAATTAACATGTCATGAGGACCATCCCTCCGAGCATAACCAAACTGTCTCCAAGCCAGGCATGGGCTGTAAGTAATACCTCCTCTGATTCCAAGTAAAGGAACATTAGGGTACTCCCCGCAACAATCAATGATAGTGACATCTTCCCTGGACCTAGGGAACCAATGTATATCCGCATGTGTAAGAGTCATCAACCGTTGTGACCATCTCAAACCCCGCTCATTCTTCAAAACTGATTGTGGAAGGTGCGAAATAAACCACCTTCCCAGGAGAGGAGTGCAACACATAAGGACACCTCTTTTTCTCATGGTTCGAGTGTAACATGAGTGAAGGATGTCCCCCAGCAACGTAGGTATAGGATTCCTGGACATAAAGATCTGGATAGCACTGATATCAATAAGCTGATCTGGGTTAGGGAACAACACCAAACCATAGACAAGGAAGGCCACAACTTCTTCAAAAGCTTGTAGGTCAAGGGAGTTCCAACATTCATGGGCCTTTTCAAACAGAAACCTGGCTAAGAACCCCTTGATACCACTTCTAACTTCCCAATGTCCCTTGAGGTCAGATGACTGTAGGTGCAAGGCTTTAGCAATCTCTTCAAGCTTAGGTTCCTTTTCCGTACTGTTGTAGGGTAGCTGATCAAGGATAGGGATCTTCAGGAGCCAGGAGAACTCCTCCAATGTAGGTACCAGCTGATAATCCAAGAAGGTGAAACAGTGATGCAGAGGGTCAAAGAACTGGAACAGGACCTTTATCATATCTTCCTCAATGTTGGTATTGACCAAGCTGATGAGACTTCCGTGTCTTTCACTGAATGAAGAGTTCTCGGGAATCCTGGATATAAGCTCCTTAAGCTGAGGAGGGATCCTTACGAGACTGACTTGAATTGTCTCCCTGCGAACAGTTTCCATGTCCTACAAAACAAGAACAAAGATGAAAATTCGAACCCCTGAAATGGTTAGTCAATGCATATGATGCTGGATGATGTCATGATGCTATGATTAAACACACCACAGATATTTACAAAGACAAACATGTAAGGCACACAAGGCACACAAGACAAGCCCTTAGGGTTTAAGGCCAGCATGGGGTCTGGGTAGTACCCTCTTGAAGTTGGTGGGTTCATCCTGTCCTATCAAAGTAACCGGGTTCTAAGGGTCCCAATATCACGGGATTGCTTTCATTGTTCATCGTTTCGATTTAGCCACTGAACTGGCGACCGAAATATTCCAGGAAAGAAACCCTCAATTGAGTGTAGTATCGAGTATCAACCAACCTCGGATTGCACCAAAGTCAGTTATCTCACTACCCTAAAGAGGCCAAGATAGTTCAACTAAGGTTCCTAAGGTCTGTTGATGCTTCACGACACCACGCGGAGGCCCCGTACTCTCCTCGACTGAACTCAAGGGTTACCGGTACACACCAAAGTGCCACATCAACGTAGCAGACTGTTTCAACCATGTCGGTATACCCCGCACAGTTCCCTCACAGTCTTGTTGCTACTTTCTAAGAAGGTATCCCCCAGATCCGGGTTAGGATCTATAGAACTCCCAAGACAGTCCCACAATTTAAAGCAAGCAAAGAAAGCAATTGAAAACACAGTTATGAACTAACCCTAAGGTACACCTCACTTTAAGTTTAATATCCCCAGCAGAGTCGCCAGTTCTGTGATCGGTGGATCTGGAACTGACTGTTTAACGCTGGTTCGCGAAATGTCGCGGAAGCAAGATTCACCACCGTCTTTTATTTTCTCCAAATGGAAAGGACAAAAGCACAGTAAAATTCCTTATAGAGATTGCTCTCGGTTCGGGAGGTAGGTTATAGAAAGGGAAGGTGTTAGCACCCTTTCTATCCATGGTTATCCATGGGCTCTTATATACTTGCTCACTTGTGTTTTCAAAAGGTTTGTTTGCTTTTCAACTGTGGGTTTTTAAAAAAAGTTTCTTTGAAAATTTCAGTTCGACTCTTGTATCGGTCCTCAAGAGTGTTTGAAAAATTGCTTTCGAAAGCTTTTTGAAAAGGTGTCGGTGTGAAAAGTATTTTTTTGAATTTGTTTGAAATTTAGAGCAAGTATCTACGAGAACCTACCTACCCTAAGGAATTTGTCTGTGTAAATGTCCTTTAAAGTAGTGCCATCCCACCATTGAGAGGTAGGTAGCACCACCGTTGGAGGTGTTCGGGTCAATTCGAGGTTCGAGACATGGTGATCACCAGAGCAATGGGAAGACACCTTAGAAGCTACCCTCATGCCAGGTTCCCGGATCATGAGGACTTACTAAGACATCCTCTACTCGACGATCACCTTTCGAGGCAAGGCAACAGTGAGGCGTACCCTAAGGGTGGTGCGTGAATTGTATGTCATGTTCATTTGCATTTATCTTGTCATGGTATTGGTGTTCTACTCTTGTTTTTATTTTTCATTCATTCTTGCATGCCTTGATTAACATTTAAAAGTGCGAGGAAAGTAAAGTTCTAAACTATTACAAAAGGCGCGGGTCCACATCGCCAAAATTTCTTGAACCCGATTTGACAGAAAATAAAGAAATAAAGAAGAGTAAAGTGCGAAAAATTAATTTACAAGGCCTTGGGGGAGATACATAAATATTAAATGAAAAAGAAGTAAACACGCGAATTAAATAAGAATTAAAAACGAGGGCGTTGGACCCTTTTTGCAAAATTAAATTAAATGATGAAATTAATTAATTAAAAAAAATAGAAAAGAAATTGTTTTTTTTTTGGTATTTTTTGGTATTTTATGATTTTAATGGGAAAAAGGAATTAAATGCAATTAAACCTAATTCTACAAATTTTAGTTTATTATGAAAATATGTTAAAGTTTAACCTAAAATTAACCCTAATTAATTTACATGTAATTTAATTACAAAAATAAATAATAGGATATTGAATTATTATGGAAGAAAAATAAAAAGGAATAAAAAATTAATTAAATCCTAATTCTACCAATTTTTAGATTTTTATTAAAAAATATTACCATTAAACCCTAAATTAAAACTAAGTGAATTAATGCAATTTTTACAAAAAATACTAAAATAAAAATATTTATTATTTTTTATCTTTTCTGATTTTTTTGTGTTTTTTATATTATTATGAAAACATTAAATTAATTAATAAAACAATAATTAAAAGAAAGAGAAAAAAAAATAAAGAAAGTAAAAATTTGCAAACCTAAGGGGGTCTGCCCCTAATTTTGGAGGTTTTCCTTTAGCAATCTGGGCCCATTTACTCTTTGGCCTGGTTGACTATTGTGTTGGCATGGATCTCCGTTGACTAGAGTGCATCATGTTATTCAATTCTTGGCCTTCTGATCGCTCCATTGGGCACGTGGATGGCAAGATTTCATGGACGTATGGTGCACCACTACGTTGACGCTGCATATGAATGTTAAATGAAGAAAAATATGAAAGGGGGTGAGGACCTGGGGCTTGAACCCAGGTCCTGAACATTACCACTCAAGCGCTTCACCAACTGTGCTATTTTGTTTATCTGTAAATAATATAACAAATAAATAAAATAAAACAAAAACGCGTTAATGCTTTGTTTTCCGCGCGAAAGTTTAAACCAACCAATTGTCCCTTGCCACCTAGTCATCTTCTCCATTGTTTATTTTTTTTCTGAAAACGTCAAGAACATAGGCCACGGTTTTTACATCGTTCCCTTAGGCACCCTATTAAAAAATAGCGATTAGCCCAGGGATGCTCATAAATTGAGCGCGAGGGTGGCCTTGTGATCGTCTAAACGCACTGAGTTGAATGGCCTTGGTTTCAAGCTCCAATTTTTCCATATTCAAAAACCCCCAATTCGGAGCTTCATGAACCCTAATATGCTCACATGGTGGAATCGTGTACAATGCTCAAAAACACAATTAATTCACATGGTTAGCATTAGAATCTTATAATGAACACAAATCATATATTAAAAATTGCTAAATGCGCATGAATTGGGATGCAAGAGTTTCAAGTATTTTCGGTACAGGGTGAGGTCGTGTTACTAATTTAGGGCGTTAGAGTGAATGATTTTTATTGGAAATCCTTCCTTGAAGCTTCAGGAAGGTGATGGGATAAAAATCTTTCCTTGAATCGTCTTAGAACTAGGTTTTCAGATTTGGATTTTCAAGCAAAAATTTCAAGTTTGTGTAAGGATTTCTGGCGCAGCTTCTTGGTCGTGTGCACTAGGGTTGCATTCTATACTTATGTATGAGTGATCTAGGTCAAAGAAATCAAACAAAAAGCTTGGCATTCATGACTTGCAAGATTTGATTTTCAAAGATCTTTTTCAATATTTTTCATGCTATTTTGACCCTAATCATATCCAATCAATTCAATTCCTTCCATATCTGATCATGCACGAATTATTGAGTATATATCATGCACAAAAAGATAGAAAAACTTAGGTTAAGTATTTTTCATGTATTTAATTGATTTAAATGAATTATTATTAATAAAAATTCAAATAAATAAATAAAAAATGAAGAAAAACTTCCCTTTGGGCCAAGTGGTCGTGCACATGTCTTGGATGATGAATTGTGGAAGAAAAAGAGGCCCATTAGCAATTTTAGGTCATTTGAATCAATGTTGACTTTTCAAAATATCCAAAAATTGCCCAACTTCCACAAGGCATAACTTGCTCAATTTTTAAGCTTTGCTCATGTTCTTGGACATTTTGGAAAGGTCTTTGAGTCCTCTAACCAATGTCTTTGGTCCCATGTCATTTTGATTTACCAATATCAAGTTATGGCTTTTGACTTAAAGTCCCTTTTTGTTGACTTTTGAAAATGACCTATAATGTTGAAATTGATAACTTTTTATGAGAGCATTTCTTGGACTTGAAGTGTGAAGAGGAATTGTTGGAAATGTCTTTCTATTCAAAATGAGCTTTGGATGGAATTTTTCTGATAATCCATGTGAAAGTTATGCCCTGGTCAATTTACAGTTGACTTTTTCAGCTGTCCAAATAAGGAAACTTTTGCATCTTGATGATTTTTGAGCCAAGCTTTGAGAATCATGATCAAGCATTGATCAAATGATGTTTGTGGCTTCAAAATGAGATGTTGACCAAAAATTTGGACTTTTGACTGTCAAATGACCATTTTGCCCCTACAGTTGACTGTAGTGCAATTAGGGTTTTGACTGTGCAATTTTGTGCTGAAAGTCTTGAAACTTGATATGAGGATGCTTGACCATATTTATAGGCATGTGGGACTTGATTGGACCCTTGGAAACTTCATTTTCTTGATCA
Organism: Vicia faba; assembly: GCA_948472305.1. Lineage (NCBI taxonomy): Eukaryota > Viridiplantae > Streptophyta > Magnoliopsida > Fabales > Fabaceae > Vicia > Vicia faba. The sequence goes on from OX451738.1 coordinate 1,263,340,748, forward strand.
GAACCAAAACCCTAATTTTGACTGTTTAGGAGGCTCTTACACTGTGCAACCCTTGGGGAATTTTGAAGCATGATTTGGCAATTTCTTGAAGAATATGGAAGGGCAAATTTTGGGGTGCAACACGGGCCAACCTCAAAATCAATACAATTCGTTTTTACAAGAAATTTCAAATTGTTTTTCTTTTTCTATTTTGTTTTGCAAAGAACGTCCAATGATTCATTTTTTATATATGCATTTGAAAATAATTGTTGCTCGTAAATTTTTACATGAAAAAAAAAGACAATTACTCGTAATTCCAGGAACAGGGGCAAACAAGAAATGGCCAAACCTTACAATTGCTCTACCCACCAGGTACATGGATAGAGCCAGCTTGAGAATATAACTAAAGGTACAGACACTCCCTGCAGAGTAGGAAGTATCCAAAGACAGTGGTGTTAGCTCTCCCCAGCCAAGGTTCATAATCACGAATGAGTCGGCAAAATTTTCCCCAAGCAGAGTTTACCCATCACCAGCAATAGAAGCTTACCACCAACTGAGTTTATTTCTCCAAATAAGCAGATCGTCCAAAAGAGTATCTCTCTTCCCCACAAAGTCATTCCCCTACAGAATTATTCTCAAAAAGAGTCTCTCCTGGCCGAGTATTCTCAAGCAGAACAGACGCAAGTCTCCAGCTACTCTGTCCACAAGAACGTTTCATATCCATACATCGTAGCATGCGCATATGTGTCATACAGCACAATCTAATTTATTTTGAGAACATCATTACTCAATACATTTCATACATCATGATATTGCATACGAATAACTCTTTACCTTTCAGGGAAAGATGCAATCAAGTTCTCACAAGTTTTCTCTGGTCCAGTCAAATCGATACTAAGATTTTTATTCCAGTTCAAGCTATGAAGCCCGGAAATCGACCGGATAATATTTTGATTTCTCCAAAATACTACAAAGCCTGGAATTGACCAGATAGTGGTACATCTTAAATTCAAGCTATGAATCTTGGAAATCGGCCAGATAATATATTGAATTCTCTAAAATACTACGAATCCTGGAATCGACCAGATAGTGGTATATCTTAAATACAAGCTTTGAAGCCCAGAAATTGACCGGAAAATAGCTTAAATCCCCAGCATGTTACTGTGAAGCCTGGAAATCGACCGGATAACAGTACAAAACACTGTGAAACCTGGAGCACGACCAAATAACAGTATGAGGTACTATGAAGCTTGGAATTCGACCAAATAGCAGTTTACTTGGCCAATTACTATAACGCTCAAAAATAGACCGGATATTAGCCTTAAATTCAAGTTGAAACCCGGATGCGACCGGATAACCACTTAATTCCTTCTGAAGCCTGGAGCATGACCAGATAACAGTTTTTGAGATTGCAAAGCCTAGAGAACGACCAGATAGCAATTTTAATCTCATCTCCTCAGTAAGTCGCTGTAAAACCTGGAGCACGACCAGATAGCAGTCGGTCTTATTTTCCTCAGCAAATCACTGTAAAACCTGGAGCACGACCAAATATCAGTTCATTTTCACCTCCTCGACTAAGAGATGATTCCCCAGTAGAATAACGGACAACTGAAGCTCCTAAAATTCTATTTCTCCCAAGACAAAGACCAGCATTCCCCAGCGAAGTCCTCCTCAACAGCAGGTATATGGGTTCTCACAAAAGGAATCTCTTATGCGATCAACACTTCGTCGGATGGCATATTTAAGCCCATCTTCCTTCATTTACTTCCAAATGTCATCTATAAGCCCATTCCCTATATCGCAAGACCAGTACCACTTCATGCGAGTGCAAATTTCTGGGCACTCTAGTGTTCAATCATCTTCCACCTTTGGATCACGAAAGGCAGACAAGCCAATCTACATCCTCAGGTTTAAGAAGATTGAACAGGGGCAGATGTTGTACCCAAAAATTTTCCCTCCCACGTTTCTCAATACATGTCAAGTAAGGTCTTCAAATTGCTCAAGGAAGTCCAAGGGTTGACCAGACAAACTCTCTCCTAAGGCAGTCTACCCCAAATTAGGGTTTCACTTTGCATCAAGATGTTTGAGTCCAAAGGATCCCAAGTGCTCACCATTGTCCTAATATGTTCTTAAGATCATCCATGACAAGTTCCAAGCCTTGCAGAGGAAATTTGCTCAGTCAATTGCTCAAAAGACTGAAAATCGACTGTGTTAGGGCAAAAGTCAACTGTGGCCCACATACAGTCAACCTTCAAGATTTTTGGTCAAAATTCTCATTTTGAAGTATTATTTATCATTTTATCAAGGTTTGATCATGATTCCTCAATGATTGCTCACAATTCATCAAAACCCAAAAGGTGTTAAATTAGGGTTTTGTAGGAAAAGTCAACTCAACTTTGACCAAACATAACTTTCTCATACTTTATCAAAAATGACCCATCCAAAGCTCATTTTGAATAGGCTGTAATTACCTACAATTCATCTTCATCTCCCAAGTTCAAGATATGAACTCACAAGAATATATAAATTTGGACATTATAGGTCATTTTGAAGAGTCAACAAAAGCACCTTTTGGGTCAAGGCTTCATACATGAACATGGAAGACTCAATTGAGATGAGACCAAAAGGTTTGCTTAGAGGACATCCTAAGATTTCTAAAAAGTCGAAGAACACCTCTCTAGGGTCAAAATTGAGAGAGTTATGCATTGGCAAAGTTGACCCTTTTTGCAAAATTTCCAAAAGTCAAAAGTGTCCAAAATTGCATTTTTTGCTAAATGGGCCCAACTTTTTATGCTTGCACTGAGTTTGTAATGTGACCCACGATCCATGAGCCCTTCCACTTGTCATTCTTTTATTTTTGTCATTTATTTTGATTTTATTTCATTTAAATCAAATAAAATCAAAATAAAATAATGAAAATATCAAAAACTAATTAAATCTTGAGATTTTGTGCATGTTTAGGTTCATTACACAACTGGAAACAAGATCAAATTGTTCAAGGTGAAAATGGACACAAAAATATTGGATTTGCTTGATTTGGAAAGATTTTGTACAAGGATCAAATCATGAATCAATATTCATAATTGGAAAAGATTTGAAACAAATGGAAACCCTAATTCATTCTTGGATACCTAAGGAACAAGTGCAGACCAAAAAAAAGAGGTTGGAGGCGTGCAAGAAAGAGAACGAATTCCAAAAAAAATCAAGAAAAATTGTAAACTGATTTTCAAGTTTCAGGCCCTTTCAAGCCATTCTAGTCACACCAATCGTTTGCTGGACATCCAAGGATCTTGTTTCAATCGCTAGCAAGCTTCCCCATGCCTTGAAACACCCTGTAAGAGTCACACGGTTTCCATATTTTCTTGAATTTGAATACGTTAATTTTGGCACATTTAGCATGTTTAATTGATATATTCATAATCCTTGAGTTGTTTGCAAGCTAATGGTTACATTTAATTGTGTTTTTATTGACTGAACGTGAAAGCTCCATGGCTAGGGTTCGTGCTTTGTTTTTAGGGGTTTTGCATACAGGAACAATTTGCCATTAATAATGATACCATGATGCTCGTGAGGTTGCAACAAGTTGATTGGTACCATTGGTTGTCATTTATCATGCTTGTATGAGATTTTGGAGAAGCACAGGGTTGTACCTACACTCAGATGTCCGTAGGTAAAAACTTCCAGGGCTAACACAACGGTGGCAGGAAGGAGATGGTCACATGGCACTCCCTGACTTACCCATTTGAATTTCGCGCATTTCAGAATTTGGCTTTTTTTTTATCATATAATATTTATTTGTTATCATTTATATAACTAGCACAACCAGCCCAGTTGGCTAGCGTGCAGCGCGAGAATGCCTAAGGGCCTGGGTTCGATCCCCAGGTCCCAACATTGCTTCATATTATTTTTCTTGGCATAATCAGGTGTACTAGTGTCCCACGAGTCTACCATGCATCATCAGCATCCAACCATCCAAACCACCAAGGCTTCAGATCCAAGGCTATCCCTTGAAGGTCCACAATACGCCTCAGTCAAGCGTACACACAGGATTTGAAAAAGGTCAAAAGGGCCTGAGCTTGTTGGGCTTGAATTTGCAAACAGCACCCCCCCTTTTTTTGCTAAGCAATCAGGCCCATCCTCTTCCTTTTATTTATTTCTTTTATTTATTTAATTTGTTTAATTATTTTTGTTAACCAAAATCAATTTCTTTTTTCACAAAAAATCATAAAATCAAGTTTCACAAAATTTAGAATTAGTTTTTTTTTTATTTTATAAATTTTAATTTAATATTAGTTTTAATTTAATCTAGGGTAATTCTAACTTTTTATAAAATTAAAATAAATTAGAAAAAAATTAGGGTTAACTTTTAATTTAATTTTTATTTCTTTCTCAAATAAAATAAAATTCAAAAATAGGTTAATTTAATTATTTTTCTTAAATTTAAATTAATTAGTAATTAGGTTTTTTTTTAATTATTCAATTAAACTTTATTTTCTCAAAATAGCACAAAAACGACAAAATATAATTTTTCTTTTAAAATTACAATTAGGTTTAAATGGGGCCAAAACCCTAATTGCCTTGTTTTCGATTCATCGCGCGCGTTTATTATTTTTACAATATTAATGTAACTGCTCACGGTATGTAATAGCTTAATTAGGATTTTCCTTTATTTATCGTCTTCTACGGTTTTTTTTTGCTATGTAATTAATCCCTACCCTGAAGCCTTGTAATAGCGTAGTTTTTATTTCTCGCATTTTAATTCTCGCAAATATTAACTGTTTAGATGTATGTTAATAGGATTGTATGACAAGATTGCATGATAATTTAAAATGGCTAGAAAACCCTAATGTGCAAAGATAATAACTGAAATAAAATCACTCGCACATGCGCACTCCTAGGGTATACTCTCACTTCGGTTACCTTCGGTAAACGATCATTAAGTATAGGGTATCTTAGTGGTTACCCTCCTGTCTAAACAAAGATCAAAAGTCCCGTTCGGAAATGTTACCTCGGAAATGTTGCCTCGGAAACATCGCCTTGAAAATGTTGCCTCGAATATGATCTTAAGACTTTAGGGCTATTACTAAGACATCCTAACATTGCTTTAGTGATCGTACGTTCCTTACGAATTGACCCTTACAACTCCAACGACGGTGCTACCTATTTGTCATTAGTAGGATAACATTGTCTAAAGGAAACGAGAATAGAAACAATTCTTTTTCGAGTAGGTAGATGCTAGTATGTACTTGCTCAAAACAAACTTCTTCATACCAAACACTTTTCAAACAAAGTTTTCAAAACAACTTCGTAATAATCTCGAGGACAAAAACAAGGGTTAAAACGAAGTAAAACAAAACTTTTCAAAACAAACACACACAAGAGATTTTTAAAGATGAGCAAGTACCTAAGAGCCCACGGAAAACCATGGATAGAAACGGTGCTAACACCTTCCATTTCTATAATATACCCCCCGTACTCAAAATCTCAAAAAAGGAATTTTTCTGTGCTTTTTTCCTTTCCAGTTGGATAAAATAAAAGTCGGTGGCGACTCTTGCTTACCACGACATTTTGCGAATACAAAATGTGAAATACAAACCAGCATTTTTTCAAAACAGTCGATTATGTCACTGTATCACAATAACCAACTCCAACATTAAAAAAATTTAAGGTTACTTGGACTATTTGGTTACTATCCTTGGCATTATGGAGTTGTGGGCCTCTTGGACTTAGGATGAGAAGCCTTGATACCCTTGGGACCTTGTGACTCTGTTGTTATTTTTTATGAATTTCTTGGGGTTTACTCCAAGACATTTGGTTGATTTTCTTTATGTTCAAGTTATTCTGATTATATGCTCTGTCTATGATTGAGAATTCCTATGTATACAGCTGTTACTCTACCCAATTTTTGTGAAGACTTAATGCATTTGAAGGTTGGTATTCTTTAGAGGTTTTGTGGATTTTCTGGGAATTCTACATTGACTTCCTTATGTCAAGTGTTGGCTTCTTGTTGGTTAGATGGTTATTTTCCTTAGATTTTACTTTATTCTTTAGGATAGTCCCTTCATCTCCTCCTATCTTCTTTAATTTCAAAAAATCTTCCCCCTCATGTTCAAAACTCTCCTTGTTTTCTAACTGGAACCGCTTTCATAATAAACTTGGACTTAGGTCCATGCATTTTCAAAAAAGCTTTTCTTAGTCAAACTTTAACCAACTTAATCATACTTTGACATTTTTTTGTAAGAATACTAAAATTCAATCTAACTCATTAAAACCATTTTTCCGCTTTGGCTTTTTACTTTAAAACTTATTCTCAAAAGAATATACTCTTGTTGGTTCTTTTAATGATACGAGATACTATACTTCTATGATATGTAGTAAAGCGAGATATTTTCCACTTGGGTGTTGAGTGAGGCTTTATTGATTTTAAAATCTAAGTTATATCCTCCACTTTGAGATGACGAAAATTCCCCTTTCTCGTAATCATTGGTAGTAAGTATGTTTTCCACTCAGATATGACGATGATGTCTCTTTTGTTAAAATTAACCAACGTGCATGTGTTTTAAAACTTTTTAGGTGAACTATGAGTATCCTGATCCCCTATTACATATAAGGTGGTACTTAGGCACTAAAGATTCACAATCGTGGCAGGTGCAAAAATTGTAAAAAATACTTCTCTTCTCATCTCCACCATTTATTGTTGTATACACATTTTATAGCCAAAATACACAAATTTTCAAAGAGGTTCCTGCGGCGTACCATAGATGTTTATGGTTCTAATACCTTCCCTTTGCATAACCAACCCCCATACTTAGGTTCTCTCCCCTCGTTTTGATTGTATTCGCTCTTTCCCCATTCCTCTAAAAACAATAAAGAGCGATGGTGATTTTTATTTGATTTATGTGAGTAAAGTCAATCAAATTGCTTAGTCTCAACATTTATATCGCTACATCGATAGAAAAGTTATCATGATAAGAAGATGAAAGCACTTGAATTCTAGCAGGAGATCACATGTTCTTGAGGGTTACTCCGGTAACTAGTGTTGGTAGTGCTCTAAAGTGGCTAAAGCTTACACCACTTTTTATTGGTCCATATCATATTTCAGAGAGGATATGTAAGGTGGCCTATTAGATTACTTTACCGTCATCACTTGAGAATCTTCATGATATGTTTCATGTATCTTAGTTAAGGAAATACATTATGGATCTTTCGCATATGATCCAAATGGGTGATGTACAAGTGAGAGATAACTTGTCAGTTGTAGCATCACCTGTACGGGTAGTAGGTTAGGAAGTGAAGCAGTTACGGGGTAAAGAGATTGTCTTGGTGAAAGTATTGTGGGCTAGACCATCTGATGGAAGTTTGACTTAGGAGTGTGAGGATCAGATGAGAGAGTCGTATTCGATCCTGTTTTCCTTAGATAACTTTCGGGGACGAAAATTATTTAAGTAGGAGAGAGTTATAACACCCAAAATTTAGAGTCTATTGTTATTATAATTAATTTGTAAATTTTTTATTACTTATGTGGTTAGGGGTATTAGATATTGGTGGAAATAGTAATGAGAATGATATTTAATTAGAATGATTTAAATAATAGTCCTATATAGTTTATTAATAAAATATGAGGTAAATAGGATAATTAGGTGTGTAGAGATATTAGGGGCATGGTTGTCATTGTATAAGGATAAATGAGGGCATAAAGGGAAGAACATGTGAAAGGTCTGAAACAACTATCCGAAAATCATCGAGAGAAAATCAATGAAGTCGCCATCAAATGTTTTTTATTCCACAGGAAGGGAAAGATAAACATCGAGTAAACTTGAGAAGGGTGAAATCATGATCATATGACTAAGAGATACGGGTAAGGGAGTTGATTATGCAAGGGGGAGGTATTAGCACCCCTCACATCCGTGGTACTCCACGAGATCCACTCTTGTTGTTCTAATCAAAGGGTGTGTTCAAATCTAAAGCTTATGAGCCAAAGGAAAAATGTATAGAGGGAATGCATGCAAAAGAAAACACAGGGAAAAATTCCTACGTATCTCTTTTAAGGAATCAAAGCATCATAATTCGGCTCAAAGTTTTCCGTTTGTTTTTTGTTTTTTATGAATAATATTAATTTCGCATTCTACCGTAACTCGACCTTTGGAGACTCACGTGTTGACATAGGAAGGAATTAACATGTTATTACCTGAAGAGGTGTTTTCAAAAGAAAACTTCTCGAAGACGGATAGTTCTATATTCATGCACTAGAAAGTAGACATGGTGCCACCCAATATTTGTGGATTTACGTGTCATATTGCACATAGTAGAATAAACACATCCCTTTAAGAGTTTCAAAGAAAGGCCCGAAGGAAAAAGAGTTTGAATTGGTTGATGTTTTTTACCTTGTGTGATCGGTGAGAATGAGAACTGACTATTCTTGAATGCTGGTTCGCGTTTGCGTTTCGCAAAATGTCGCGGTAAGCAAGAGTCGACACCGTCTTTTATTTTCTCCAACAAGGAAAGGACAAAAGCACAGCAAAATTCCTTTTCGAGATGCTTCTCGGGTTCGGGAGGTAGATTATAGAAAGGGAAGGTGTTAGCACCCTTTCTATCTGTGGTTATCCACGGGCTCTTAGGCTTGCTCACTATGTTTTCAAAAAGGTTTTGCTTTTCTTGTGTTTGTGGGTTTTGAAAAAAAGTTTGTTTGAAAACTTCGATTTAACTCTTGTATCTGTCCTCAAGAGTGTATCAAGTGTTTGATTGAAAACTTTGTTTGAAAAAAGTGTAAGTGCGAAAAGTTGTTTTGTTTTGAAAGAGCAAGTACCTGAGAACCTCTACCTACTCAAAATAAATTAAGTTGTGTAAATGTCCTTTAGACAGTTCCATCCCACTATTGAAAAGTAGGTAGCCCCGTCGTTTGGAGTTTTCGGGTCAATTCGATTATGGGACATGTATGGTCACTAAAGAAATAGTAGGACGCCTTAGCGGTAACCCTAATGTCTTAGATCATTTTTTATCGAGGCAACCATTTCGAGGCAACTTTGATCTTTAGACAGGAGGGCGACCTCTAAAACACCCTATACTCAATGACCATGTCGAGGCAACCAAGTGAGGCGTACCCTAGGAGTGGCATGTGCGAGTGTGTCAAGTTTCAGTTATGTTATCTTTGTACATGCTATGGTAAGCTACGATTGATTTTAACTTAAGAGAGATCTTGTCATGCATAGCCTAGTTAGCATACATCTAGCAATTAATAGTTGCGGAAAGTAAAACTAAGATATTACAAGGCGTCGGGTATTTACAGTTCTGTGATCGGTGGAAATAGAACTGACTGTTTTGGAATGCTGGTTCGCGTTTGCGTTTGTTTTTGCAAAATGTTGCGGTAAGCAAGAGTCGCCACCGTCTTTTATTTTATCCAACAAGGAAAGGACAAAAGCACAGAAAAATTCCTTTTCGAGATGTTTCTCGAGTTCCGGAGGTAGATTATAGAAAGGGAAGGTGTTAGCACCCTTTCTATCCGTGGTTATCCACGGGCTCTTAGGTACTTGCTCACTATGTTTTCAAAAAGGTTTTTCTTTTCTTGTGTTTGTGGGTTTTGAAAAAAAGTTTGTTTGAAAACTTCGATTTAACTGTTGTATCTGTCCTCAAGAGTGTATGAAGTGTTGGTTTGAAAACTTTGTTTGAAAAAAGTGTAAGTGCGAAAAGTTGTTTTGTTTTGAAAGAGCAAGTACCTGAGAACCTCTACCTACTCAAAAGAAATTAAGCTGTGTAAATTTCCTTTAGACAGTGCCATCCCACTATTGAGAAGTAGGTAGCACCGTCGTTTGGAGTTTTCGGGTCAATTCGATTATGGGACATGTATGGTCACTAAAGCAATAGTAGGACGCCTTAGCGGTAACCCTAATGTCTTAGATCATTTTTTATCGAGGCAACCGTTTCGAGGCAACTTTGATCTTTAGACAGGAGGGAGACCTCTAAAACACCCTATACTCAATGACCACGTCGAGGCAACCAAGTGAGGCGTACCCTAGGAGTGGCATGTGCGAGTGTGTCAAGTTTCAGTTATGTTATCTTTGTACATGCTATGGTGAGCTACGATTGATTTTAATTTAAGAGAGATCTTGTCATGCATAGCCTAATTAGCATACATCTAGCAATTAATAGTTGCGGAAAGTAAAACTAAGCTATTACAAGGCGTCGGGTATTTACATCGCCAAAAACAAACCCTTGAAAAAGTAAATTGCGGAAAATAAATAAAAGCGATAAAAAGTCCTAATTAAAGTTATTACATCCTCGGATCAATTACATAATATGGATCAAAACATGAATAAAATAAACATACGCGCGAGAGAAAAATTGAATCGGAGAAATTTTTTAGGGTTTTGACCCTTTTGAAGAAAGAAAGAGATTTTTTATTATTTTTCATTTAATCAAATTAAACCTAGACTAATTAATTAATTAAAAGAAATATTTTTGGTTTCTTAATGTTTTAATGAAATAAAAAATAAAAAAATAAAATGGTTAAAAGTTAAAGTTAAAAAAAAACAAATTCTACATTGATTTTAAATTATTGCAAAAATATTAAAATTAACCTAATTAAAACTAAACTAATTAATTATTTATTTACAAAAATAATGAAAGGGTGAAATTAATTTTAATAAATAATAATAAAAAAATATTATATTTTTTAGTTTCCTGATTTTATTATGAAAAAATTAATTTGTTAGTGAAAATAATAATTATAATAAATAATTAAAATGAAAGAAATAAAAAAGAAAAGAAAAGAAATAAACTTGTGGGGGGTGATGGGCCTGATTTATGGTGGAAAGAGCAATTCTTGGCCCACTAACATTCCAGCCTGTTTGACTTTTCTGGGCTTGCTATGCATGCGCTGACCAGGGAGCATGGTGGTCCTTCAACTTTGGCCACTGGATCTGAGTTTGGAGACACATGGCGTGCTGAGATTTGAAGCATATGGTGGTCTTCATACCTGGAAATCTATTGGAATAGGCACAAGAAAATAATAATAAGAATTTTGGGAGACCTTGGATTCGAACCCAGGTCCCAATGTTCACATGCCAACGCCTTTTCCATCCAACCAAACTGCTTCAATTGATATTAAAATAAGGAGCAATTATTATATGGGGAAACTAATTAATATGTTGTAAAATAAAAAATAACGTGCGCTTTTCAAATAAGCCAATGAGGTATCAACACATCATCATCTTCTTCGTTCGTCCTGCATAATTAGAATCAGATAGCGGGGGTTTTTAACCCCCACTACTTCCTGCAAGGAAAAATAGCTATTAGACATACAGTGAATATAAATATTTCGCGAGGTATGGGTCTTGTTCGTCTTGGTCTCACGATTTCAGTCATGTATCTCACTAGTCCCAATTTTTCCTGGTTCAGAAAGCCCTAATTTAAAGCTCAAGAACCCTAGAAATTTGATCATGGCATCTCACGATTCAGGGCATTACAATTCAATTCAATTATGCCATTAGCTTCGTATGGTCTCTAGCAATGCAAAACAATCACAAAAACATGTTAAATGTGCATGAATCAAGAGATACAATTATGAAATATAAGGGCAAACTGTGGGACTGGGTATCGTGATTCCTTGAGCTTTAGTGTCTGAGTTTGATTGCAAAACACTCCTGGGACCTCCTGCAATGTATTTGAATGAACAAAAACCCTTGAATCGACCTAGAATGCAAGAACATGTTTTTAATTTTCTTGGAAATTCTTGAATTTGACACGGTTGTTTCTGCAGCTTTCAATCGTGTGCTAGGGTATGGTTAGCTTGCATACATATAGGAGAATCAAATTAGGTCAAAGTTTTGGATCCAATCCATGTGCATTGATGTTTAAATCTTTGATTGAAAATCAAATATTCTTGATTTTTCATGATTGAACAATGTTGCCAAAATTGGATTTTTTTTTGTATCTCTGACTTGTGCACGAATTTGCCAGCATGTTTTGATCATATTTGCTTCACAAATTGATTTAAAAAATAAATCTTTTATTTTCTTATGATTTAAATTAATTAAATGGATAAATATTAATTAAAAATCCAATTAATCAATAAAAATAAGAAAATAAATCCAATTAATCTTGATGGGTCGTGCATAGGTCATGGGTGAAGTTTCAAGAAGAGATTTGAGGCCCATTAGCAAAAAGAAGGTGTTTTGAGCAAAGTTGACTTTTGCAAATTCATGAAAATTTCCCAACTTCTCCAATTCACAACTTGCTCAATTTTGATCATATGACCATGTTCTTGGACATTTTGGAAAGCTATTGAAGTCCTCTAACCAATTCCTTTCGTTCCATGTCATTTAGATTTACCAATCTCAAGTTATGGCCTTTGACTCAAAGTGTACATTTGTTGACTTTTGAAATTGACCTATAATGTAAAAATTGGTAACTTCTTGTGAGAGCATTTCTTGAACTTGGAGTGTGAAGATGGATTATAGGAAATTGCATCCTATTCAAAATGAGCTTTGGATGGAATTTTTCTGATAAACCATGAAAAAGTTATACCCTTGTCAAAGTACAGTTGACTTTTTTACTGTCCAAAAATAGTACATTTTGCATCTTGATGATTTTTGAGCTATTCTTGTGGAATCATGATCAAGACTTGATCAAATGATGATTGTGGACTCAAAATAAGATGTTGACCAAAAATTTTGACTTTTAACTGCAAAATGACCATTTTGCCCTTGCAGTTGACTGTGGGTTAAATGAAGCTTTTGACTGTGCAAATTGGCACTGTGAGTCTTGAAACTTGGCATGTAGATGCTTGAGAATGTATATAGGCCTATGAGACTTGATTGAACCATTGAAAACCCAAAATTCCTTGAGAGAACCAAAACCCTAATTTCAGCTGTCTTAGGAGATGGTTTGACTGTCTACCTCTTGAGCAATCTTGAGTAATTTGAAGATCATTCTTGACATATCTTGAGGAATATGGGAGGGAAAATTTTGGGGTACAACAGTTTCCCCTGTTCAATCTTCTTAAACCTGAGGATGTAGATTGGCTTGTGTGCCTTTCGTGATCCGAAGGTGGAAGATGATTGAACACTAAAGTGCCCAGAAATTTGCACTCGCATGGTGTAGTATCAGCAATGTGACATCGGGAATGGGCTTACAGATGCCATTTGGAGAGATGATGGATAGGAGGATGGGCTTATAGATGCCACCTGGAGATTGTTGGTAGGTAGTTTTGTCTTTGTTGACGGGTTGTCTTCATTGACGGGTGGTCTCCATTGACGGGTTGTCTCTATTGAGAGGTGGTCTCCATTGACGGGTTGTCTTTATTGACAGGTTGTCTCTATTGACGGGTTGTCTCCATTGACGGGTTTAGCATCAGAAAAATCTTTAGGAATCGATTTAGCTGGGTTTTGTCTCCATTGACTGGCTTTGCCTCAGAAAAATCTTTAGGAATCGATTTAACTGATTTTGTCTCCATTGACTGGCTTTGCCTCAAAAAAATCTTTAGGAATCGATTTAACTGGTTTTGTCTCCATTGACTAGCTTCAGAAAAATCTTTAGGAATCGATTTAACTGGGTTTGTCTCCATTGACTGGCTTAGCATCAGAAAAATCTTTAGGAATCGATTTAACTGGTTTTGTCTCCATTGACTGGCTTCAGAAAAATCTTTAGGAATCAATTTAACTGGTTTTGTCTCCATCGACTGGCTTTGCCTCAGAAAAATCTTTAGGAATCGATTTAACTGATTTTGTCTCCATTGACTGGCTTTGCCTCAGAAAAATCTTTAGGAATCGATTTAACTGGTTTTGTCTCCATTGACGTAGTTGAGAATTTGACAGCATCTTTCCTGAAAGGTAAAGGTCAGTCATATGCAATGCATGATATGGATCGAGCAATGATGTTCTCAACATAAGTGAGATCATATGATATGATGTGTTATATGCATGTATCATGATGTATGAAAATGTGATGTTTTAGCTGGGGAAAATAAATCCCGGATAGCTGCTGGAGAAAGGAATTGGATTCTTCGTTTCCACTGGGGATGATGAACGAAGATGATAAACTTGCAAGAGAGGATGACTCCGTTGGGGAATAAGATGGTGAAGAGATTACTCTACGGGGAATTACTCTGTGGGGAGGAGATGATTTGCTGAGAATTTAATGATAAACTCCGCTGGGGGTTCCGTTGATAAGCTCTATTGGGGATTTTGATGATAAACTCTGCTGGGGATAGAAAGAACTTCGCTGAGGATGATCTTTCAGTTGCAACTTGCTGAGGATAACCCAGTTAGACTCTTGCGGGGATAACCTTTTGAATATGGCCGGGGAGATTTACTTGTACTCTGCAGGGGACAAGCTTCCAGAATCTACTGGGGAAGATGATTCAACTCTGGCGGGGAAGCTTTTTAGACTGCACTGGGGAATGGCTCCACTGGGGGTATCTTGTATTCCGCCGGGGAACATTCTTATATTCCGTCGAGGAATATTAAGACTGCTGGGGATGCTTGTTGGGGAATATATGTACTCCGCTGGGAAATGTTAAGACTTACTGGGGATACCCAACTTTTCGGGACTGACGGTAGACCAACTCTGCTTGGGGGAGAGTATTGCTGATTTGCTCGTAGTTGCAAGTCTCAGTAGGGAGAGCTACCATTATTGTCTTACTCTTGGGGAGTGAAGGTATCTTGGTCATATTCTTCAGCCGAACCTACCTTGGTACCTTGGTGGACAGAGCAACTAGATCGTTTAGACAATTCTTATTGCCCCTACTTCCGATGTCACCCGTAATTAGTCCTTTGTTTCGCATATAAATATTTATGAGAGGCAATTAATGTCAAATGCATATATCAAAAATGAACATTGGACGTTCTTTGCAAAACAAAACAGATAAAGGAAAAACAATTTGCAATTTGTCTGAAAAATAAACTTGTATTGATTTTGAAATTTGCCTGTAAATAGGTGTTTTTGTACAAGAGGCTGGCGTCCTAGTAAGAGAACACCGCCGAGCAAATAGGATTTATACATTTTGTAAAAAGAAAACAAAATAGCTATGTGAAAAATCCCACTGGGTTCCAACTCTGCTATCGCCTTTATGTCTTCAAGCATCTCATCACTTTGCTGCTTAACTGGAGATGAAGCTGATTGACTGGTGCCGTCTGAGCCAGATAGTTGATACCAACGTCTGGATGCAGGGTGATCCAATGAGACATAGTGTTACGCTTATCCCTAACTTTTGCATGGACTGCCCTTTCGGGTTTTCAGTCCACCGGGATACCCATTTTTGCCCAAGCCTCCTTTTCAGGTTTTCGACTTGCCGGGTGTACAGATTTTTTTTATTTTCATCCCTTATTTTTGCCCGAACCCTTTTGGTTCGCCGGGAAGCCCTTATTTTTGCCTAGGCCAGTCGACCTAGTGGGTCTTTAATCATGTGTAATATCTTTTTACTATGTCTGCATTGACGGGGTGAGGAAGGCCGTCGCCATCCATGGTGGTTAGAATCATTGCTCCTCCTGAGAAGATGTTCTTAACCACAAATGGCCCTTCGTACGTAGGGGTCCATTTTCCCCTGGGATCACCTTGAGGTAGAATGATGCGCTTGATTACCAGGTTCCCGACTTGATACTCTTATCGTCTAACTTTTTTGTTAAATTTCTTGATCATCCGCTTTTGGTACGTCTGACCATGACAAATAGCAGTGAGTATCTTTTCGTCGATTAGGTTCAGTTGATCAAGTCGGGTCTAGATCCAATCGTCTTCACTCAAACATGCATCCTTCATGATCCAGAGAGAGGGTATCTGAACTTCAATGAGCAGGACTGCCTCCATGCCATATACCAAGGAATAGGGTGTTGCCCCTGTTGATGTCCGTGCTGAGGTACGGTATCCATGAAGAGAAAATGGTAACATCTCGTGCCAATATTTGTAGGTCATTGTCATCTTCTGCACAATCTTCTTAATGTTTTTATTAGCTGCTTCTACAGCCTCATTCATCTTCGGCCGGTAGGGAGAAGAGTTGTGGTGTTGTATCTTGAATTGCTCGTAGAGCTCAGTGATCATTTTATTGTTAATATTGGTACCATTATCCGTAATGATCCTCTCTGGTACACCGTATCGACAGATCAGGTTATGCCGAATGAATCGTGCCACGACGTTCTTGGTTACGGTAGCAAAGGAAGCTGCTTCAACCCACTTTGTAAAGTAATCAATTGCTACCAGGATGAAGCGATGCCCGTTGGATGCCGTAGGTCTGATCTCGCCGATCATATCAATGCCCCACATTGCAAAAGGCCAAGGTGTTGTCAATACGTTCAAAGGAACTAGAGGAATGTGCACCTTATCAGCATAGATCTGGCACTTGTGACATGTCTGAGAATGCTGGTAACAGTCGGCTTCCATTGTGGACCAGTAATATCCTGCCCGAAGGATTTTCTTTGCCATGGTATGTCCACTGGAGTGAGTCCCGAAGGTACCTTCATGCAGCTCTGCCATGATCCTTTCTGCTTCAATCTTGTCCACACAACGCAGTAAGGTTGAATCATGGTTTCGTTTGTACAGAATGTCATTGCTGAGGAAGAACTTTGCCGCGAATCTTCTCAGAAACTTCTTGTCATTAACAGACGCGCCCTCGGGGTATTCTTGAGCTTCAAGGTACCTCTTTACTTCATGATACCAAGGCTTTTCTGTTACCTCTTTGGTCTCAAGATCACAGCAATGTGCAGGTTCATCCAATTTCCAAATAATGATCCGGGGAGCCTCGTTGTCCCATTTGACTTTGAACATAGAAGACATCGTAGCTAACGCGTCCGCCAACTGATTCTCCTCTCTTGGGAAGTGTTCGAAGGTTATCTCCTCGAAATATGGAAGCAACGTCAATACATACTCCTTGTAAGGAATAAGATTTGGGTGTTTCGTATCCCACTCGCCTTTGATCTGACTGATCATGAGAGAAGAATCTCCGAAGACACTCAGAAACTTGATCCTTAGGTCAATTGCAGCTCGAAGACCCATGATGCATGCTTCATACTCCGCCATGTTGTTGGTGCAGTTGAAACATAGTCGGGCGGTAAGTGGAGTATGAGAGCCTTTGGGCGATATGATCACAGCGCCAATGTCGTTACCCAGAGCATTTGAGGCTCCACCAAAGTGCATAGACCATCGGGATCCTTCCTCTAGTCCTTCATCCGGTCCAGGTATTTCACAATCAGTCACTACCATGATATTCTCGTCTGGAAATTAAAAGTTCATAGACTGGTAATCATCCACTGCTTGATGTGCCAAATGGTCTGCCAATACACTTCCCTTGATTGATTTTTGAGTCGTGTACTGGATGTCATATTCAGTCAAGATCATCTGCCATCTTGCTATTCTTCCGGACAATACAGGCTTTTCGAAGATATACTTGATTGGATCCATTTTTGAAATCAATAGAGTAGTATGAGTCAACATATACTGTCTTAGCCGGCGAGCAGCCCATACCAAAGCGCAGCAAGTTTTCTCGAGCAGTGAGTATCGGGTCTCACAGTCGGTAAACTTTTTGCTAAGGTAATAAATAATGTGCTCTTTTCGGCCAGACTCGTCATGCTGACCCAGCACACATCCCATTGAGTTGTCAAGTACTGTCAAGTATAAGATTAGAGGTCTCCCTTCAACCGGTGGCATAAGAATGGGTGGCTCTTGGAGATACTCTTTGATTCTTTCGAAAGCGGCCTGGCATTCATCATTCCAACGTACTACTTGATCTTTCTTCAGTAGCTTGAAGATGGGTTCACAAGTAGCAGTTTGGTGCGAGATGAATTAGGCAATGTAGTTCAACCGTCCTAGAAAGCCTCTGACTTCTTTCTCTGTCTTGGGAACTGGCATCTCTTGTATGGCTTTCACTTTGGCAGGGTCCACTTGAATACCTTTGTCGCTTATGACGAAACCTAGTAGTTTTCCAGATCTCACCCCGAAGGTGCACTTGTTCGGGTTTAATCTCAGCTTGTACAACTTCAACCGGTCAAACAGTTTCTGTATATGGTCAAGGTGTTCCTCCTCAGTTTGGGACCTTGCAATCATATCGTTGACGTATACTTCAATCTCATGGTGGATCATATCATGAAACAGAGCAACCATGGCACGCTGATACGTTGCCCCAGCATTTTCCAACCCAAAAGGCATGACCTTGTAACAAAAGGTGCCCCACTGAGTAACGAAAGTGGTCTTCTCCATGTCTTCGGGAGCCATCTTTATCTGATTATAACCGGAGAAACCGTCCATGAAGGAGAATACCTTATGCTGAGCAGTGTTGTCAACCAGAACATCAATGTGAGGCAGAGGGAAGTCATCCTTAGGGATCGCCCTGTTCAAATCCATGTAGTCAACACACATTATGACCTTGCCATCTTTCTTCGTCACTGGAACCACATTGGCAACCCACTGAGGGTAAGAAGTGACTGCTAGAAAACCGGCGTCAAATTGTTTCATAACCTCAGCTTTGATTTTCTCGGACATCTCTGGACGCATACGGAGGACCTTCTGTTTTATCGGAGGGCATTCTTCCTTGGTAGGCAGGTGATGAACCACAATGTCGGTATCCAACCCAGGCATATCTTCGTAAGACCAGGCAAAGATTTCCACGTAGTCATGCAACATCTGAATCAACCGTTGTTTCACACTAAGCTCCAGATTTGCATCAATCTTGACTTCCTTCCTGTCTGTCTCAGTACCCAGATTCACTGTTTCCACTGGCTCCTCATGTGGCTGAATGGCCCTCTCTTCCTGGAGTAGCAATCTTGCAAGCTCACCAGGCACTTCGCAATCATCTTCACCTTCGTCTTCGGCTAAGTTGATCGAATTTTCGAAGTCATAACTGGCAGTAGTAGAGTCGTTACCAGTGAGATCCAGAGTGGATTGAGACCTGTATATGTGAGTGTATGTAAATAGCTGTTTTGCAATATATAATCAAGAAAGACAATGAGCGCAAGATTTGAAATGCAAAAAACGTCCAATGCTTTTATTAATGATATATGAAAATGACACACAAAAGCCCTCACAAATGAAGCCACAGTGCCCCGGGTAAGACACTGGGCCCTAAAGTTTCACAATATTGTCTATTACAAATTCAACACAAAGGAGTTCATTACTGAGTAACAAAAGTAATAGGGACAAAGTCCTTTGTCGTCCAGTTGTTTGGTCCACCGTTGGTCGTAGGGTAGATCCAGCTGTCGAATTCAGATTCCTCCACGTCATCTTTGATGGCATTTACTCCCGAATTGCTGATGAACACAGGAGGTCTTCCAATCCTTGCACTACGAACAGCCCTTTGAGCTTCTGCAGTGAAACCCAAACCAAACTTGTCAGTCTTCTGAGTGAAATCAGGAAGTCGGCCCTAGTTTGCATACTCACCCTTCTCAATAACAGCTCGGGCATCCTTTAAGGAAGCCATCTTCAAAGGAGAATCTTCGACCACAGTTTCAGCTGATGCCAGTGTCTGAGGAACCTCTTCAAAGTGTTGAAATGGAGTCTCAATGAACTCCCCATCCATCTCTATGTACCGGAACGAGTTGAGGTGGCTGACCATATACTCTTCCTCCCCTTGAACTGTCACAATCTTCCCTCTGACCGGGTATTTTAGCTTTTGATGGAGTGTTGAGGTCACCGCTCCAGCTTTCTGGATCCATGGACGACCCAGCAAACAAGAATAGGATGGTCGAATGTCCATCACGTAGAATGTAGAATCTAATACCTGAGAACCAACTCTGATTGGAATATCGACTTCACCATGCACCATCCTTTTAGACCCATCAAAGGCCCGGACAACAATGTTACTTGGCTTTAGCTCCAACCCTTCGCAATCCAACCTGTCTAGAGCTTTCTTGGGCAAGACGTTCAGTGAGGAACTAGTGTCAACCAACATATGTGCAAGAGTAGTGCCCCTGCATTCAATGGAGACATGCAGGGCATCGTTATGGTTCTTCCCTTTAGCAGTCAGATCAGCGTCGGAGAAACCCAAACCATTATCAGCAGTTAAGTTGGCCACACAATCGGTAAAATGATCAGCTGATGTCTCTTGTGGCACGTGGGCCGTCTTCAGGAAGGTAATCAGGGCCTTGGCATGGGCCTCTGAACACAACAACAGTGATAACATAGAAATCTTGGAGGGGGTTTGCCCCAGCTGCTCAACTACATTATAATCACTCTTCTTCATGATCTTCAGAATCTCTTCTATCTCCTGTTTGGAAGCTTCAACATTGATGGTCTTTGGTGCCTCCGTCTGGGCAGGCATATCAGTGGCTATCCCTTTGCCCCGAGCGTCAGATGACTCGGCGACAGGGGTAGGACTAAGAACTTGATCAGGAATGGCATTAGGTGCACTTGCAGGTGTGATGACAACAGGTCTTCGGACAGTTGGTGGCGCAATATCTGGTGAGAAAAGTCTACCGCTGCGGGTGACTTTGGCAGGCTCGGTGATGTTGATGGCGCCGGTACTAGTATCAAACTCTTGTTTAACTCCAAGAACATAAACATCCGCCCCATAGTGCCACGGGACAGCTTTGTCAGATGTATAGGGGATGGGCCCCGGAATAGTGATGATTATAGGTGCAATCTTCTGAGCAGGCATAATTTTGACAGGCTTCCTCGAGGGAGCCTTGGGAGAATTGTTGAAAATGGTAACAATGTACACTTCTTTAGTAGGGGTAGCAGGAACAACAATCTTCTCAAACAGGATTTCTTTATTATCCATCAGGTTTTGGATGCCTGACTTCAAAGATGGACAACCAATAGGTGAAACAGAACATAAATGACAACCTTTACTACATCCCGGAAATAAACCGGCTAGCAATAGGTTCCTTTTGACAGTCAACAGCGGGGTGACAATATCATCCACAGAGGCTACAAACAAGTCTTCCTCTACAGCATTTACTCCATGTTTGGGCATGGGAGCAGTCACAACATTGGGCCTCTCGGGCGCCTCAAACTCAATCTCTTTTGCATCAATCAGGTCTTGGACCTTATTCTTCAAAGTCCAGCAATCATCCGTATTATGCCTCGGGCTCTCAGAATGATAAGCACAGCGGGCGTTGGGGTTATACTTTGGGGATGTAGTGTTGGGATTCTTAGGAGCTTCCCTTAGAGTCACCAAATTGGTCTTCAGCAACTACGGCAATATCTGGGACAAGGTCATGCTAAGTCGAGTGAATTTCCTTCTAGGTCTCTCACCCCTTTGCTGGTTGTGATGCTGAGGAGCATTGGCAGGTTTTGAAATAACCACCGCGTTGACAGCTTGGCGGTGTTCCGGTCTATTTTGTCTCCTTGAACCGTAGACAGCACTGGATTCTTTCTTGAAGGGTTTCTTCTCGGTGCTCGATGAAGCACCCTTTTGTATCTTCCCAGACTTGATACCAGCTTCAATTCTCTCACCAGTCAAGATAAGGTCTGTAAACCCGGCTGAAGAATTTCCAATCAAATGGTTCAAAAACGGACCAGACAGGGTCCCCAAGAACATATCAACAAGTTCTCGATCAGTTAAAGGTGGTTGCACCCTTCCAGCCAGATCTCTCCATTTCTGAGCATACTCTTTAAATCCTTCACCCGTCCCTATTGACATACCCTGGAGTTGGGTACGCGTAGGAGCAAGGTCGGAATTATACTGATACTACTTATAGAACGCAGTAGCCAAATCCTCCCAGTTACGGATACTGGCCCATCCAGCTGATAGAACCACTCGAGTTGAGTCCCTGAAAGACTGTCCTGAAAGAAATGGATCCACAAATTCTTGTCAGCAGTGTAAGGTTGGATCTTCCTTACATACGACCGGAGGTGCAGCTTTGGGAAGGAGGCTCCGTCATATTTGGCAAAAGCAGGTGCCTTGAACTTATAGGGAATCACCACCCCAGAGGATAAGCCTAGGTCTCCAAAGTCCAACCCGGGCACATTCTGTATCTCCATGGCGCTCAGGCGGTCCTCCAACTATTTATACCTATCCTCAGTAGGAGGATACTGTTCCTCATCATAATCCGTCTCGTTGTCGGAGACCACGGGGCTAGGAACTCTTCTCTCTTGGGGGCTGTCTTTCCCTACATATGAGGTAGTCAGCTCAACCTCATTCTGCAGTCCATTCCCAAATCTGCGTCCAGTGTTAAACAAGACGGTCCTCTTCTTCTTCTTCTTCCTCTCTTTCAGAATCAGAGTCTTCAAATCCTGTTTACCCTGGGCTAGGCTCATGACCAACTCTTGGAACTGGGCATTCTGGGCCTGGAGGGCCTTGATAGCTTGTTCAGTGGAAGGTTCAGTAGACATGATGATTGTTGAAATAAACAGCGAAGAAGATAAGTGACCTGTAAAAGGGGTACCTGTTATGCATATGATGAAATGAAATGCGTATGATTTATGTTTTCAAAGACAATCGGGATTCAAATTTGTAGACAAGAAAGGAAACACACTTTATTAGATTTAACTTTGGAATTTAAATTGTTTAACAAATTGCCCTTAGGCGTTACAAGAATGGAAATACTAAAAAGTAAATAAAAACTGTAAAAGAAATCCTTAAAGGTTCATCAATGTTCCCATGGCCTCTTCTTCTCAGTGTGGATATAATCATTCAGGATCCGCTCGTTCTCCAATTTCTTAGTCAGCTTCTGGATCTTCAGTTCTTGCTCGTTGAACTTCTCCCGATAAGAATCCCGTTCTTCCTGCAGTTGCGCCCAAGACCTCTTCAGTGTGCCAACATCAGTGGGCGTATGAGGATGGAGAATAGTTGGAGGAACCCCGTCTTTATCAGCAACTTCAAGAGTAATAGGCATGACAGCTTCGTAGTGCATACCTAACTTCTGAGCATGGATGCGGACCCATTCGAAATATGACTCCATTGGCAGAGAATTTTTTGGTCCCAACTCATGTGGGTCAGATTTGTGAACCCTATCCCAAGCCTTGATGAATCTACGATGCAGCTCGTCGCTATCTACCTGAAAATCAGAGACAATATGAGGTATCAACATCTCATGAGGCCCTTCTCTTCTGGCTCTTCCAAACTGACGGAGAGCTAAGCATGGGTTATAAGAGATTCCTCCATGGGTTCCGATCAATGGAATATTAGGATACTCTCCACAACGATCATTGACGACCACTTCATCTAAGCCTCTGAGAGTCCAAATAATGTCTTTATCAGTAAGAGACATTATCCTATGAGCCCATCCCCTTCCTTCTTTGTTCTTCAGCACGAACTTAGGGAGGTGCGAAATAAACCACCTCTCCAATAAAGGAGCACAACACAACAAAGTTCCCCATCTTCGGGCGGTACGAGTATAGAGTTGATAAAGGATATCACCCAAGAGAGTGGGTACAGGGTTCCGAGAGATGAAGATCCTTATGGCATTAACATCAATAAAGGTATCAGGATTTGGAAACAATACCAGACCATAGATTAAGAGAGCCAGAATGTCTTCGTACGCTTTGAAGTCTAAGTCATCCCAAAAGCAGTTAGCTTTGCCAACCAGAAACTTAGCCAAAAAACCCTTAACTCCACTTCTAGTCTCCCAATTAGCCATTACTTCTTCTTTGATCAAGTGAAGGGCTGCAGCAATCTCTTCAGGCCTAAGAGTCTTTTCCCAACCAGTGAATGGAGTCTTCTCCAAAACAGGGATACCAAGCAACTCAGAGAATTCTTCCAGGGTAGGGACCAGTTGGAAGTCTTGAAAGGTGAAGCAATGGTATAGCGGATCATAAAACTGGATCAGGACACTCATCAACTGTTGGTCCCACTTTGAGGTGACTAAACCGAGAAGAGAACCATGCCTCTTGATGAAGTAAGTAGTGTCTGGAATCTTGTCAACCAATTCCTTAAGCAAAGTAGGTGGTTGAACAAAGTTGAGCCGGATAGTATTCCTACGCATGGGCATCATGATGTCCTACAAAACAGAGCAAAGATGAAACCCTCTTGTCTTTGAAATGGGTTAGTCCTTATGCAGGATGTATGCAATGTTATGATGTTATGATGTTATGATAAAGGCACACCACAAGTATTCACAAAAGGCAAACATGGCCAAGGCACACAAAAGAGCCCTTAGATTTCAGGCTGGCATGAAGTTTAGGTACTACCCTCTTTCAGTTTCAGTTGGTTAAGACCTGTCCTAAAAATAGTAACCGTGTTCTAGAGGATCTCAATATCACTGACTACCCTCAATCGGTCATAATTCCAGTTTGGCAACCTTTTCTTGCAGCCGGAACCATCGCGAGAGTTTAGTCTCAATGAGTGTAGCATACTGCTACTGTTCTATGGCCAAGTTGGTCAATTTAAGGTTCTAAGGTCAGTTGGTGCTTAATGACTCCTCAGAAGACCCATATTCTCCTCGTTCCAACACAAGGGATATCGGTACAGACCAAGGTGTCACACCAATGTAGCTACTGCTTCACCCGTGTCGGTCTACGCCGGACAGGTCCCTCACAGTTTATTGCTACTTACCTAAAGGGTATCCCCATATCCGGGTTAGGATCTATAGAACTCCGATACAAGCCCACAAAATTAAAGCACACAAAGCATACAATTGAAAACATGGTGATCTAATACTAAGGTACACCTCACTTATATAATATCCCCAGCAGAGTCTCCAGTTCTGTGATCGGTGGGAATTAGAACTGACTGTTTTTGAATGCTGGTTCGCGTTTGCATTTCTCAAAATGTCGCGGTAAGCAAGAGTCGCCACCGTCTTTTATTTTCTCCAACAAGGAAAGGACAAAAGCACAGCAAAATTCCTTTTGGAGATGCTTCTCAGGTTCGGGAGGTAGATTATAGAAAGGGAAGGTGTTAGCACCCTTTCTATCCGTGGTTATCCACGGGCTCTTAGGTACTTGCTCACTATGTTTTCAAAAAGGTTTTGCTTTTCTTGTGTTTGTGGGTTTTGAAAAAAAGTTTGTTTGAAAACTTCGATTTAACTCTTGTATATGTCCTCAAGAGTGTATGAAGTGTTTGTTTGAAAACTTTGTTTGAAAAAAGTGTAAATGCGAAAAGTTGTTTTGTTTTGAAAGAGCGAGTACCTGAGAACCTCTACCTACTCAAAAGAAATTAAGCTGTGTAAATGTCCTTTAGACAGTGCCATCCCACTATTGAGAAGTAGGTAGCACCGTCGTTTGGAGTTTTCGGGTCAATTCGATTATGGGACATGTATGGTCACTAAAGCAATAGTAGGAAGCCTTAGTGGTAACCCTAATGTCTTAGATCATTTTTTATCGAGGCAACCGTTTCGAGGCAACTTTAATCTTTAGAAAGGAGGGCGACCTCTAAAACACCCTATACTCAATGACCACGTCGAGGCAACCAAGTGAGGCATACCCTAGGAGTGGCATGTGCGAGTGTGTCAAGTTTCAGTTATGTTATCTTTGTACATGCTATGGTAAGCTACGATTAATTTTAATTTAAGAGAGATCTTGTCATGCATAGCCTAGTTAGCATACATCTAGCAATTAATAGTTGCGGAAAGTAAAACTAAGCTATTACAAGGCGTCGGGTATTTACAGTTCTGTGATCGGTAGAAATAGAACTGACTGTTTTGGAATGCTGGTTCGCGTTTGTGTTTGTTTTTGCAAAATGTCGCGGTAAGCAAGAGTCGCCACCATCTTTTATTTTATCCAACAAGGAAAGGACAAAAGCACAGAAAAATTCCTTTTCGAGATGTTTCTCGAGTTCGGGAGGTAGATTATAGAAAGGGAAGGTGTTAGCACCCTTTCTATCCGTGGTTATCCACGGGCTCTTAGGTACTTGCTCACTATGTTTTCAAAAAGGTTTTTCTTTTCTTGTGTTTGTGGGTTTTGAAAAAAAGTTTGTTTGAAAACTTCGATTTAACTGTTGTATCTGTCCTCAAGAGTGTATGAAGTGTTGGTTTGAAAACTTTGTTTGAAAAAAGTGTAAGTGCGAAAAGTTGTTTTGTTTTGAAAGAGCAAGTACCTGAGAACCTCTACCTACTCAAAAGAAATTAAGCTGTGTAAATGTCCTTTAGACAGTGCCATCCCACTATTGAGAAGTAGGTAGCACCGTCGTTTGGAGTTTTCGGGTCAATTCGATTATGGGACATGTATGGTCACTAAAGCAATAGTAGGACGCCTTAGCGGTAACCCTAATGTCTTAGATCATTTTTTATCGAGGCAACCGTTTCGAGGCAACTTTGATCTTTAGACAGGAGGGAGACCTCTAAAACACCCTATACTCAATGACCACGTCGAGGCAACCAAGTGAGGCGTACCCTAGGAGTGGCATGTGCGAGTGTGTCAAGTTTCAGTTATGTTATCTTTGTACATGCTATGGTGAGCTACGATTGATTTTAATTTAAGAGAGATCTTGTCATGCATAGCCTAGTTAGCATACATCTAGCAATTAATAGTTGCGGAAAGTAAAACTAAGCTATTACAAGGCGTCGAGTATTTACATCGCCAAAAACAAACCCTTGAAAAATTAAATTGCGGAAAATAAATAAAAGCGATAAAAAGTCCTAATTAAAGCTATTACATCCTCGGAACAATTACATAATATGGATCAAAACATGAATAAAATAAACATACGCGCGAGAGAAAAATTGAATCGGAGAAATTTT
Organism: Vicia faba; assembly: GCA_948472305.1. Classification (NCBI taxonomy): domain Eukaryota; kingdom Viridiplantae; phylum Streptophyta; class Magnoliopsida; order Fabales; family Fabaceae; genus Vicia; species Vicia faba. Next base: position 1,263,367,261 of record OX451738.1, read on the forward strand.
TTAGGGTTTTGACCCTTTTGAAGAAAGAAAGAGATTTTTTATTATTTTGCATTTAATCAAATTAAACCTAGACTAATTAATTAATTAAAAGAAATATTTTTGGTTTCTTAATGTTTTAAGAAAATAAAAAATAAAAAAATAAAATGGTTAAAAGTTAAAGTTAAAAAAAAAACTAATTCTACATTGATTTTAAATTATTGCAAAAATATTAAAATTAACCTAATTAAAACTAAACTAATTAATTATTTATTTACAAAAACAATGAAAGGGTGAAATTAATTTTAATTAATAATAATAAAAAAATATTATATTTTTTAGTTTCCTGATTTTATTATGAAAAAATTAATTTGTTAGTGAAAATAATAACTATAATAAATAATTAAAATGAAAGAAATAAAAAAGAAAAGAAAAGAAATAAACTTGTGGGGGGTGCTGGGCCTGATTTGTGGTGGAAAGAGCAATTCTTGGCCCACTAACATTCCAGCCTGTTTGACTTTTCTGGGCTTGCTATGCATGCGCTGACCAGGGAGCATGGTGGTCCTTCAACTTTGGCCACTGGATCTGAGTTTGGAGACACATGGCGTGCTGAGATTTGAAGCATATGGTGGTCTTCATACCTGGAAATCTATTGGAATAGGCACAAGAAAATAATAATAAGAATTTTGGGGGACCTGGGATCCGAACCCAGGTTCCAATGTTCACATGCCAACGCCTTTGCCATCCAACCAAACTGCTTCAATTGATATTAAAATAAGGAGCAATTATTATATGGGGAAACTAATCAATATGCTGTAAAATAAAAAATAACGCGCGCTTTTCAAATAAGCCAATGAGGTATCAACACATCATCATCTTCTTCGTTCGTCCTGCATAATTAGAATCAGATATCGGGGGTTTTTAACCCCCACTACTTCCTGCAAGAAAAAATAGCGATTAGACATACAGTGAATATAAATATTTCGCGAGGTATGGGTCTTGTTCGTCTTGGTCTCACGATTTCAGTCATGTATCTCACTAGTCCCAATTTTTCCTGGTTCAGAAAGCCCTAATTTAAAGCTCAAGAACCCTAGAAATTTGATCATGGCATATCACGATTCAGGGCATTACAGTTCAATTCAATTATGCCATTAGCTTCGTATGGTCTCTAGCAATGCAAAACAATCACAAAAACATGTTAAATGCGCATGAATCAAGAGATACAATTATGAAATATAAGGGCAAACTGTGGGACTGGGTATCGTGATTCCTTGAGCTTTAGTGTCTGAGTTTGATTGCAAAACACTCCTGGGACCTCCTGCAATGTATTTGAATGAACAAAAACCCTTGAATCGACCTAGAATGCAAGAACAGGTTTTTAATTTTCTTGGAAATTCTTGAATTTGACAGGGTTGTTTCTGCAGCTTTCAATCGTGTGCTAGGGTATGGTTAGCTTGCATACATATAGGAGAATCAAATTAGGTCAAAGTTTTGGATCCAATCCATGTGCATTGATGTTTAAATCTTTGATTGAAAATCAAATATTCTTGATTTTTCATGATTGAACAATGTTGCCAAAATAGGATTTTTTTTTTGTATCTCTGACTTGTGCACGAATTTTCCAGCATGTTTTGATCATATTTGCTTCACAAATTGATTTAAAAAACAAATCTTCTATTTTCTTATGATTTAAATTAATTAAATGGATTAATATTAATTAAAAATCCAATTAATCAATAAAAATAAGAATATAAATCCAATTAATCTTGATGGGTCGTGCATAGGTCATGGGTGAAGTTTCAAGAAGAGATTTGAGGCCCATTAGCAAAAAGAAGGTGTTTTGAGCAAAGTTGACTTTTGCAAATTCATGAAAATTTCCCAACTTCTCCAATTCACAACTTGCTCAATTTTGATCATATGACCATGTTCTTGGACATTTTAGAAAGCTCTTGAAGTCCTCTAACCAATGCATTTGGTCCCATGTCATTTGGATTTACCAATCTCAAGTTATGGCCTTTGACTCAAAGTGTACATTTGTTGACTTTTGAAATTGACCTATAATGTAAAAATTGGTAACTTCTTGTAAGAGAATTTCTTGAACTTGTAGTGTGAAGATGGATTATATGAAATTGCATCCTCTTCAAAATGAGCTTTGGATGGAATTTTTCTGATAAACCATGAAAAAGTTATGCCCTTGTCAAAGTACAGTTGACTTTTCTACTGTCCAAAAATAGTACCTTTTGCATCTTGATGATTTTTGAGCTATTCTTGTGGAATCATGATCAAGACTTGATCAAATGATGATTGTGGACTCAAAATAAGATGTTGACCAAAAATTCTGACTTTTAACTGCAAAATGACCATTTTGCCCTTGCAGTTGACTGTGGGTCAAATGAAGCTTTTGACTGTGCAAATTGGCACTGTGAGTCTTGAAACTTGGCATGTAGATGCTTGAGAATGTATATAGGCCTATGAGACTTGATTGAACCATTTAAAACCCCAAATTCCTTGAGAGAACCAAAACCCTAATTTCAGTTGTCTTAGGAGATGGTTTGACTGTCTATCTCTTGAGCCATCTTGAGTAATTTGAAGATCATTCTTGACATATCTTGAGGAATATGGGAGGGCAAATTTTGGGGTACAACACCTTGAAAAAGGATTTAAGAAGTGTTAGAGTGTTTTATGAATTTTCCAAGAAAAATAATTTAGTCTTAATCATTCAAAAGAAAAGGAAAAAAACATCTAAAGGAAACTAGATATCTTTATCCCTAATGTTTATCATACAATGATTGATCCTATAGTTGAGTTTGAAAGGGAAACTTGTACCTATGTTAGCATGCATAGATTACAATCCTAATGTCTAACTTGCATAGGAAACAAAACAAGCGAATTCTAAGGAAACATACAAAGGTTACAACCTAATGAGAAGAACAAACATAAGTGCAATCAAACAAAGCCGCGCCAAAAACAGAAACAAAATTGAATGCGAGCTAGGAACAAATAAATGAATTCAATGGATCTCAAAGTGGGAGTAAGGAACTATTTCCACTTGATTTGCTTGAGCACCGGCATCGAGTAACAACTCAGAGCATCAATGTTAAGCGACATGAGCTAACATCATCGAAACGAATGACAAAGTGTAGGGGTTGGTTACGAACCTCTTTCCACTTGACCGACTTGATGGACAAGAATAAGAATAATTCAAAGCATCAACGTATAATGCTAGCAATGAACGAAATGGACTAAAAAGCGTGGGGCCGATTGCGGGCCCTCTGTTTCACTTATTAACTCGATAACAGGCACAAAGTAAATGGGGGGGGGGGGGGGGGGGTAATTGCCTTCTTTGAGGATTTTACACAAATGCCTCCTTTTGAGGTCTTTAAACAAACAACAAGAAATCGCCCCTTTTGAGGTCTTTTGCAAACACAAACATTGTCTCATTTTAAGGTCTTTAAACAAACACAAACATCACCTCCTTTGAGGACTTTAAACAGAACTTCCCACCTAAAGTAGGGACTCCCAGTCATGCATCTCTATTTCTACTTCTCATGGAAAAGAAAAGAAAATACAATATGGAAAATTAAACCGGAATCAGAGTAATACCAAACAAACAAGAGTTCGTAATAAGCAAGCAAAAGCAGAGAAACCCAGAAAACTTCAAGCAAGCTAGAATCAACAAACAAAAAAGTCAGAAATCGGGTGCTCGGAATAGATGCCAAAGAGTCGACAATATGAAAATAAGTCACATGTAAAATGCGCATCAGACACATCCGCATAACAAACAGTACACCTGCATAAAAATTCATATCCAGACAAAAACACAAGTAGTGTATATATCTCATCAAATGAGAATCAAAATCAATTCTGTCAGAAGCAAACTCAAATAAAAAAATAAAGTGGAATATAAATACTTTTCAATCGAATAAAATAATTTATTAAACGATTGAAAGCTCTCTTGAAATATCATGCACAAGTCAATAAATATGTTAGTAATAAAAGGAGGCATAATCAGAATCAAATATCTGCAACATAAATTAAAACAAGATTAAAAAGTGTAGAACAGTCATCTAAACAAGCATTGGAACGTTAACATCAAACACCGGGCAGCATAGCACCAATACACGACATCACACAAAGTATCGGTCTGAAACCATAAAAAAATTGACATAGATGTCGTCCATGTACCAAAATAAACTCCCTTGAGCATTAACCATCAATTAAATCATGCCTTAAGCTCAATTTACATAAATCTGGAAGCATTGCACCGTATCACAAAATCAAGCGAAAAACCATGTCGAAAATGGTAAAACTCGAAATCAACGATCCATAAACGCACAAACATGCTCAAGTAATCCTCAAAAAACTTTTGAAAAACAATTTGCAATGCGTTATTATTTTTCGGGAAGTAACACATTAACACATGAAAGTGTATGAAAAGTTGGAATAAAATCAATCCACTTCGGTATCGGTAACCACCAAACATACCAACAAGCTTAAATAAGCATCAAACATGAATTAAATCACCATGAAAGCACCACTTACCCTCTTCGGGCAGAAACTTTGCATCTTACAGAATGCACGAAAAGTCGGCTCAAAAAGAACCGAACTTGATACCGGTATCAACCAAATATGCTAACAAGTTCAAGTATGCATTAATCATGAATTAAATCACAATGTGGATGGAAAAATCATTTCCCGAACAATATTTAATTAACAAATGAAATGCACAAAAAGTTGATTTAAGATCATGCAAATTTGATACCGATATTCACCAATTATCCTCTTAAGCTTAATAATGCATTGTTCAAGAATTAATTCTCAATGTCTATGCAAAAATCATTTCCGGACAGCATTATACCACTTGATGAGATGCACAGAAAAGTCAAATTAAAATCGATCGAAACCACCGCAAATGTCAAGCAATTAATAAGTGAAAACCAATCATGCAAGATGCAACAATTAAATCCAAATTTATGTCACATTTGTGAATTCCGAAAAACATTACATCAAGTGTCGATACTTGACAAAAGTTGGTTTGAAATCATTATTTTAGTGCAAAAAAGTCAATGTACCGACATATGAAAACTTTACCGAAATTCACAAACAAATTCTGTGCATTAAAATCAGCACCGGTAGCCCAATTATCAAGCAATTATAACAAAAATTATCTATGCGTTGAAAGTGAATAAACACCTCAAAATTTGATTCTGATACATGAGTTTAAACAAATTATGAACAGATATCGAATCAGAATCAAATTGCGACATATAGAATTTATCAAATATGAATGGTTATCAATTTCGATGCGTAAACCACAATCAATTAACAAACTACCGCGTCAAAATTCAAGATTCAAACAATTGAATACAAAAATCAACCAATTTAACACTTGTTCATGATTAAATTTCAAGAATCAAGTATTTGCATAAGTTCAAGATTCAATTCAAATCATCAATACAAATGCAATTTAATCAACAATTAAAATCAATGCACAAATTAAAATCAAGAAGAATTCAAGAATCCTTACCAAAAGAAATCAGAGAAATCAAATTTGAGGAGGTGAAGATGAACTCCAGCGAAGCAATCGGTGGCGGAGAAATTATTAAAACCATAAGAAAGAAGGTGGCATCAAAAAACACGCGACGGAGGAAGTTGGAGGCGGAGGAAAATGATGCGGTTAGCATGGACGGATGGAGGTAGCGCTGGAAGCGGACCGGTGGTGGTTCGCCGAAAGGTTGGCCGGAGCTACGGGGAGAGGCGGTTGTCAGAGGTGGAGGAAAGGGTGGCGCAAGTGAGAGAGGGAGGAGGAGTGGAGGTTTTTTTATGAATTTTCCTCTTTGTGTTCTTGAGGTTTATGAGAGAAAGTAGAGAGAAAATGGAGTTTGATTTTGTGGGATTTAAAAAACTGAATGTAGTTGTGTTAAAATTTAAATTTCAAACTTATATAGAAAACGCTCCAAAGCCTTGTTTGGCTTGCATATTTTTGACAAATGCTGAATTTTAAACTTATTTCATGTACCAGTCGAGATCGAACCACCAAACTCATGAAATTTGGTTCATATCCAACGCAAACCCTGAAACAAAATTGTTGATGACAAAATTTGTGATGCAGTGCCGAAAGAATCCTCCTAATCCAATAAAAATTAAGCAAGTTACGATGCTCTGAACAGCGAGAATTTGGTGTAAAAATTCATAGTGCAAATTTTTCCAGCTTATTTTGTGTTTAGCGCGCGAATAAACCACAAGCTCGTGACTTTCGGTTCAGAAACTCAAAATGAACCCTGAAACAAAATCGTAGATGACAAAAATTTTGACAACGTGCTAAAAGAATCACCCTAATATGATAAAAATCAAGAAAGTTATGATTTTTCAAATGGCGAGAAATAGTGGACTTATTTTACTGCATTGAAAATTTCAGCTTATTTTCATGCCACTTTGGAAAGCGAGCCATAAACCCAAGCCTTCGGAGCATAATCTAAACTTCGGCCCAAAAAAAAAGTTGGAGCTAACACAATTTTTGATCTCACGCTTCAAGAATCGTCCCGGTACGATAAAAATGAGAGAGTTAGGATTTTTACAATATCGAGAAACAATCATGTATAAATCCATTTCGAAGTGCAATTTTCTTTGGTAATTTCCACTTTTGGAGATCTTCCTCAATGAATTGGCTTCTGACCTAAACATATGAATTGAAGACAATATCAAGACGCATTTATGCCCAGAGAACCATCTAAAAACGTCGAACAAGGCAAAAGTTATGAATTTTTGAACATCCAAAAAATAACGGCAAATCCAAATGCTCCAAGATTCACCCAAAGATAATTCTCCAGTCAAAAGTTACGAATAGTTAAGCATCCGAAAAAGAGCGAACCAGCAAATCCACTGTATAACATATTTCAGTTATTTGGCGCTTTTGGAAATCTTCCTCACAGAATTAGCCTTCGATCTAAAAATATGAATTGGAGAAGATCTCAAGACGGTTATAAAGATTGAAAAACTAATCCTAAACCATTTTCTAGCCTCAAGTTATGAATTTTTGAACTCGCACCGCAAAATACCAAATTTTTTTCTACACTGTCTTGAATTAATTGAAACACTTGATTTTCTGTGCATTTCAAAGACTTCCGAGACATATAAGAGCTTGATATGATGATGACTTTATTGATCATAGATTGGATATCTTGGAACACGTACAGTTTGCATTAAAAATATGAAAACTCGGAGTTTCACTTCACAATGTTGTTTAACAGAATAATCGTTTCTTGCAGCTCTTTTCACAAAGAAACCCCTTTATCCCATGAGTATAATCCCAATGACATGTATGTATGCATATGATGATGAAGTATAAGCCAATTAGGGTTAAAATTAAGACGTTTAATTTTGGGGTGCAACAGGGTCTAAAGGGCCAAATAAAAAGAAAATTTAGGAAAAAGTGAGAACATTTTTGCATCATACGTGAAATAGAGAAAAACTGAGGAAAAATGAGAAGGAGGTTAGGCATAGAAAAACAAGGAGGAATCCATCCATAGAGTTAGATGAAAAAAATTCTAGGATAATTCTAAGGTAAGGGGGTAATCACGGTTAATTATAGATTGTATAATGGACGGGTAGAGATAGGTTTGGTTATTCTGTGTTGAATTAATGATGCATTGTTGTGTCTTGATCTTGATGATTTATATCTATGATGATGATTTTAAGTGTTGATACTGATGAGTTGGGGATTTGATGTTATTATTGTGTTATGTTGTTAATCTATGATTCTGTAACATGATAAGTGACTTTTAGAATGCTAGGATAGCAGAAAATTGGGTTTGTAATGATGTATGTTCGTAACAGAGGTTCTGTCATGATAAGTCTTTGAAAAGTAGTTTCAAAAAGTGTTTTTGTGCCATAGGTAGCAGCATGTGTCGGCCTGTATGTTGTATGTGCCAACACATGAGTCTTTGTAAAATTGATTTTTTAAAAATATAACAGTATGAGCCGACCTAAAACTCGCATGGGCTGACACATAAACTATTAGAAAAATAATTTTTTTTTAAAGTTACAAAATATGCCGAAACATAAGGTTGTCTGAGTCGAGACATACAAGACAGAAACAACAGGCCTAAATACTTTAGTACATGTGCCAACCTCGAACTCACATGAGTCGGCACATGAACTCAGACTTTACCCAAAAATGTTATTTTTCCATACAATTTTGATGGTAACTTTTTAATCGTATATATAAGTGATGAATCGTTTGAAGCGTTGAAAAGCTAATAAATATAACTTTAATATGGTATAAATAGGTGAATGGTTTTCCCCAGTATTTCTATGTCTAATATGTTTAGGAATGTGATTATTACTTGTCGTGTATGCTATGAAGTCTTGTTGTAAATGACGAACCTTATGTGTTATTGCAATGACGTTGATGTGATGTTAATGAATGTATTATGATGATATGAAGTTTACGTAATGTTCATGATGGTATGATGATAATGCTTTAGTGACATGCATGTTTAAATATGTAATACATGCTATGTGAAGATGATTATGTAATGAATATGTGAATGATGATCCAATTGACTAGTTGTGTTCGAATTTATATGTGACATTCTTGAGCATCATGCATTCATAGAATTTTGGACGATGCTCCTCTTATGAAGAGCCTCAATCCCATTGTATGGATTGTGTACATTTATGATGTTCTCCGGTTCCAAGAGGGAATCGATCCTATGATGGGGATCTTTGGAGGGTGATGAACCATATGTTCATAAATTTTGGTACCACATGCATTGAGTCAGTGTTGTTGCATTAACATTCTACGTGACATTGTATGAGTTTGTTGATGATATGTGTGGTGATGATACTTATGATTGTTATGTGATGTTTTAATGACGAATATGGAAGTGTGAGTATATGATGTGTTGTTGCTATTTGAGTCGTAGATGATAACCTTAAAGATTACTTTTCTATTATACTTTTATATTTGATTATGATTACTCACCCTTTATGTTTGAATGTTGCCTCCACGTGGGTAACACTCAGGTGACCAGGAGTAGTTCCTAGAAGATTTGAGGATATCATTAGAGTTTTATATTTAGTTTTTGTTTATTAGAGGTGTATTTCTCTAATATGTAACATCGGGTTAGGAACGTTATGTTTTGCGAATATTACGTTACTTTTGTTAACATGTTTTATGAGATTTCTTTTGGTTGTAAAAGTGGTATTAAGTATAACTTTTGATGAGATTATAATACTTGAGTTTTGGAAGATGACTGAAGTTTATATTATGACTATGATTTCCGCTACGAAGTTTTAAATGATGTGATAAACTATGAACAAATTCATGTTTCAAATTGATGTAACCTGTGTTACGGAGCAAGATTGTTGTTATGATGTTTTCTATGAAGTGTGACACCCTTGAGTGGTGATTCTGTTTTATTTAATTAGTAAGTTATGTGATTAATTCTCGTGGGGTTAGAAGGGTGTTACACCGTTCGTCAAGTGTTGAAGAACCTTGACCTGGTGGGAAGAATGGTATCTAAGTTTGTAGATCTCTCGAAATATGATATAAAGTGTGTTATAAGGGGGAGAATCAAGTTTCAAGCCCTGGCCAATTTTGTAGCCGAACTTAGCTCCCTTGTCGAAGAAGATCCACCTTCAGAATGGGAGGTACCCATGGAGGGTGTCTCCAACGTAAAAAGAAGTGGTGCAGGAATAATGCTTGAAGGAATGGGCGATATAGTTATAGAGCAGGCGTTGAAGTTTGAGTTCACCTCTACCAAAAACAAATCAGAATACAAGGCGATCATCGTCGATATTATCCTCACCCTAGAAATGGGAGCTACCAGATTAAATGCCAAAGGTGACTCTCAGCTGGTAGCCAACTAGGTCTTGGGACAATATTAGGCTAAGGAGCCCATGTTGATAAAATATATGTCGAAGGTTTAAAATATGTCATCACATTTATTTTCTTTTGAAGTAGAGCACATCTCTCATGAATAAAACTTTAGGGGGGGCTCTTGTCAAGGCTAGCCACCTCGAAGGTCGCGGGGTTCAATAGGATAGTCATACATATGACTCTCGCCTCCCCCAGCATCTAGACATATGAAATATACTCTATGGAATTTGTTCTCAAGTCCAGTTGTATGTCACTCATACCGCCCTACCTGCAGTCTGGCGAACAGCCACCTTACGAAGGAGAAACGAGGAATATCATAATAAAAGTTGACAAGTACACCCTACTCTCTGGGAAACATTATAGAATTGGTAGGACTACTTCCATGTTGATATGCCTTGACGAGAGAAACATCGCTTTAGTTATCTCAAAAGTCCATATCGGTGGAAAAGCTCTCACCAAAAAGCTATTAACAGTGGGTTATTACCGACCCACATTAATGAAAGACATCATTACCTTTGTCAATAAATATGATCAATTCCAGAGACACGCTGACCTTCACCATGCCTTGATAGAGTTCCTCCAATCGATGACATCACCCTGGCCATTCTACCAGTGGCGACTGGATATCATGGGCCATTACCTCTGGGCACCAGGTCAGCTGAAACTCTTGATAGTAAGAGTGTACTACTTCACTAAATGGATATAGGCAGAGGTAGTGGCAAAAATCATGACAAAAATATTCAAGCGCTTCACCTAGAAGAGGATCATGTGTCGATATGGCCTCCCCAACTTAGTTTTCTCGACAATGGAACCCAATTCGCCAGCATCGTGGTCACTAAATTCTCCAAGGATTTGGGCATGTAGACAAAGTTTGTATATGTGGTACACCATCAAGCCAACAGACACTGAATCTACAAACAAGGTAATCCTTAAAGGACTTAATAATAAATTTGATGATGCCAAAGGTCTATGGGCGGAGTTGATCCACGAGATATTATGGTCGTACCACACCATGCCATAGTTCACCATCAAGGAAACCTCGTTTTCCATGGTTTATGGAGCGGACACGGTGTTTCACGTAGAAATTGAGACTCTGTTATATCGATGATCCCATTTCAACAAATAAGCAAACAAGATAGGATTGAAATGTGTGGCGGACCTGGTTGACGAGGTATGAGAAGCCACCCACATCTGAGAGTTTTTGACGAAACATGGAGCCACAAGGGGTACAACTTCAAAGTAAAGTCGAGGGAGATACAGGAGGGCGACCTAGTACTAAAGGAAGTATTCATACATGCACATCTAGGAAGCTACGACCTAACTGGGAAGGACCATATCGCATATACTAAAAACTTCTGCACAGAGCATATAAACTTCAGGAGCTTGAAGGACCGCTCCTACCCAGGACTTGAAACGCACTCCACCTTCGCTATTGTTATAGTTAAAGTTATTTGTAACTTCCCAGTAAACTTTATGCCTATGTAACTTTGAAAAATCATTCAAATGCTTTGTTTCACTAGGGACTTCCTCTTTAAAATATCTTTTATGGTGGACCTTCACGAAAGAATTCTTTCCACCCCTTGAGGAAATTATACACTAGCCCTTCATGAAATGATATTTTTCGTCCCTCGAGGTAATTAAATGTTGCGCCTTCATGAAAGAATCCTTGTCGCCCCTCGAGGAAATTAAATGTTGGACCTTTACGAAAGGATCATTGCCTCTCTTTGAGGCAATTATATGTTGGACCTTAACAAAAGGATCACTTTCGCATCTTATGGAAATATAAATAAGTTGGACTTCCAAGGGAAGATCCTTGCCGCCTATTGTACCCCAAAAGTTCAAATTTTCACAAGTACAAGTGGGCTCTCAAGCATCAAATCGAAGAAGAGCATGCCTGTTTCAATTTCACATCCTTCGATTGGGCTTTTGGCCTCTTTCGATGCAAGCTTGGCTTACATCCTTCGATTGAGCATTGGCCCTTGACATGTCTGCTTCGATTCACATGGCAATGGCCTCCTGCAGCCTCCCTTGATTCAAAAGGGAAGGGTCTCCTGTTGGTTTCCTTCAATTCAGAAGTTGGTGGCTTCCTACTGGAGTCCTTCGATTCAGAAGACAAGTAAGTGCCTTCTCTATGCTTGCCTTCAATTCACAAGGCATAGACCTCCTGCATGCAAGCTTCGATTGAACCATTAGCCTTACATGTTTGCTTGATTCATAATGCAATGGTTACATGCATGCCTACTTCGATTGAGCAAGGGCCTCTGCAGGTTTGTCTTGATGACTACCTACATGAAAGCTTGATTCCTGCTTCAATTGGGCATTTGATTTCTTTGGAGCAAGCCTGATTCCTGCTTCGACTGGACAGTATCTCCCTTGGAAAGTTTGTTTCGACACTCATAGTTTTTACACTATGGTGGCCCATTCGAAGGACCTGCAACACATACCTGGATGTTCCATTCGAAGGACATATTTGGTGGCCCATTCGAAGGACATATTTGGTGGCCCATCCAAAGAACATAAATATGTTGCATTCGAAGGAACATGTAAAAGGCCCATTCAAAGAACACAATTAATGTTTGGTCTCTTGATGAGTCTAGTCAAAGGCTTGCTGACTAAAGTCCAATGTGTTGCCAAGTCCAAGCCTACTATAATGACCACTGTAACACCCCAATTCTACCCCAGCAATTATATAAATAAATCAGAGTTATAAAGTCATTTCATGCAAATGAATCGGGATGCTACAAATTCTTCTATCAAAATTCATTGCATTCATCGTGGATATATAACACCTTTAAAACATTGGACGAACCATCATCATAACATCTTTGATTAAATAATTCAACATCTATGCAGCGGAATTCTTAATAACATCTTTATCATCAATACAACAACTTCGAAACAACACAATTTAATAATAATCAACTTAAAGTTCAACGATGGAATTTAATCAACAGTCTAAAGCAACGAGCGTTCATCCCCCTGAGTGTTACATATCAGAGCAATGACACCGACTCGAACTATTGAAGGTATACAGCCTTCACTCTCGAATACCTGCACGTTACCAACATAAGGGCAACATTCAAACAGAAGGGGTGAGATATCTAACAATATGATAAAGCGCATGATAATTAATATGTTAAATTATATCACATAACATCACCACTGCTCATCTCAAAATCAACAATAATAATACACATTCACCATATCAATACACACTTCTTTATGCAGTCATATAATGCGACTCAATACTATGCAAATGCATGTGGTACCATTGGAGCAGAACTCCCATCTCAAAAAATTTCCAATTAATAGAGGCATCAACAAGGCATAAGCCTCCATCTCAATATTTTCCAAATCCAGGCCATCTCAACGAGCATAAGCTTCATCTCAAAATGCAATGTATGCGACACAATCATGAATATATTAACAACACCATAATTAACAACAATAACAATACAACATCATCGTTGGCCAAAGGCTTACATCTCAAAAGAATCTCAACATCTCTTCATCAACATCTCATATCATCATAATAATTCACCAAACATCATTTATTCATCAAACATCATTTATTCGTCAAACATCATTTATATATCAAACATCATTTATTCATCATAAATTATCGACACAACATTATTAATAACATCTCATCAACAACTCATATGTACGTTAATAAGACAGTAATTCACACTGCTATTCTGTAATCTTACATCATTACTATCATTACTCCTACTGTTACAAATCAAACAGCAGCCTATAAACATATCATCCTCATCATTCTGCATAAAAACCAACATAACGATCAACACGGAACTAACTCTAAATCCTAAATTGGCTACTAGTATTACACTTCATATTATTCATTTTAATCCTCTAGAATAAAGTTCATCGCGTTAGCTATTCAACGCTTCGAACAGTATCTCAAACGGCATCCTAAAACTCAAGTTACAGCATTTTCAAACTGAATCTGCCAAAAACCAGACAACATGGGTCGACGTATAACTCCTTGGATCGACGCGTACTGCACTGAATTCGCAACATGAGTCGATGCATTCTCTCATGTATCGACTCATCCTGAGTCAATTGCACAACATGTATCGATACATATACCTACGTATCAACTCATCCTGAGTCTAAAAGTCCTCATGTATCGATGCAAGACCTCTTCGTGTCGACTCATCCTGAGTCTCTAAACCTTCATGTATCGACACATAGCACTTGGGGTCAACGCATCCTGTTACATCCTGCATAAATTCTGCAATTTTCTCTGCATTTTCACTACGGGTTCTATACTTTAAGCCCTAAAAACTTAATCTAATCATGGATAATCATCACTTACAATTACCTTATAATTCTACATCAATTAAACTGCATCAGGACTTCATTATTCATCCATAAATCTTCAATTTCATCATACAACAATCATACACATTCAAATCATGAAAAAGACATCAATCACCTCTAACCCCACATACCAATCATCATGAACCCAATTATAGAGTCAGAATCCCACTCTTACCTTGGATTGAAGTTCGCTCTATAACTTGAGGTTGAATTCCCGTTCTGTCGTCTTTCCTCTTTTTCCAGCAACTTCACATTCTTCTTCTCAATCCTTATTCTTTTACTTTCTCCTCTTTTCTATTCTTTCTAGCAACAATAAAATAACCTATTATTCTCTATTTCTTATTGGGCTTAAAACTAATACACCCCCTTATTACTTCTATTCCTTAAAAATAAGCCCATATCAATAATATTATACTTGTAATATTATTTCTCCACTTAAAAAAATACTTAAATCCGATTAATCACAACACATCTTCTCAAATATTCCAAAAATAATTTAATTAAATAATTAATTAAATTATGGGCGTTACAACTCTCCCCCAGTTAGAATATTTTCGTCCTCGAAAATTTACCTTAATCAAACAACTCAGGGTAAGAGTCTTGCATCTTGCCCTCCAACTCCCAAGTCATGCTTTCTCCGGAAGCTCCTAGCCAAACCACCTTAACCAAAACAATCTCTTTGCCCCTCAGAGTCTTTATTTCAAGATTCGTGATTTGTACAGGCATCGTCTCCACCGCAATATTGTCCCGTACTTGCACATCATCCACATGAATCATATGAGATGGATCTGAAATATACTTCCAGAGTTGCGACACATGAAACACATCATGCAAATTCGAAAGATTAGGCGGTAAAGCCACTCTATAAGAAAAATTCCCCACTCTCTCCAAAATTTGATATGGTCCAATAAAACGAGAAGTGAGCTTCTTAGACTTTAATGCTCGCCCAACACTCGTCACAGGTGTAACTCTTAAAAACACATGCTCACCAGCTTGAAATTCTAAATCCTTCCTTCGCTTGTCATGATAACTCTTTTGTCTACTTTTGGAAGCTTTCATCTTTTCTCGAATCAACTTCACCTTCTCAGTAGTTTCACGAAAAAGTTGAGGTCCAAGTACTACACTTTCACCAGATTCATGCCAACATAACAGAGTTCTACATCTTCGACCATACAACGCCTCAAAAGGTGTCATCCCAATACTAGAATGGTAACTGTTATTATAAGTGAACTCTATCAATGGAAGATAAGTATCCCACGAACCTCCCTGCTCAAGAACACACGCCCTTAACAAGTCTTCCAACGATTGAATCGGCCGTTCAGTTTGACCATCTGTCTGAGGATGATACGCTGAACTCAACCTCAACTTAGAACCCAACGCTTCTTGTAAACTTTTCCAAAAATCAAAAGTAAATCTTGGATCTCTATCTGACACAATGCACAAAGGAACACCATGTAACTTCACAATTACACTAGTGTAAATCTCATCCAACTTCGACACTGGAAAGCTGATGTTAATAGGAATAAAATGAGTCGACTTTGTAAGCCTGTCAACAATTACCAAAATTGAATCATGCCCTCTTAAAGTATTAGGCAACCTCGTCACAAAGTCCATTGAAATGCTATTCCATTTCCATTCTGGAACTTCTAACGGTTGCATCAACCCTGCAGGCTTCTGATGTTCAACTTTCAATTTCTGACAAGTTAAACATGCATACACAAATCGAGCCACATCACTCTTCATTCCAGGCCACCAAAACAAACCTTTAAAATCTTGATACATCTTTGTAGCTCCTGGATGAATATTTAACTTACTTTTATGGCTCTCTTCCAGTATCACTTTCTTCATCTCAGCATCATCAGGAATACAAATTCGGTTACAGAATCTCAACACACCTTACGCATTTAGCTTAAAATCATTATTCTCAGACTGATCGATTCCAACCATCAAATCTACCAGTTTAACATCCAACTTCTGAGCTTCTCTGATACTGTCTAGAAATTCATTATTAATCTTCAACATACCCAACATAACACTATGCGGAGTAACCTCGCAAACTAAGCTCATATCTATGAACTGTTCAATTAATTCCAACTCTTTAACCATCATTTCCTACATATGTAAAGTCTTTCAACTCAACGCATCAGCCACCACATTTGCTTTTCCTTGATGATAATTCAAATCGAAATCATAATCCTTTAATAATTCCAACCATCTTCGTTGCCTCATATTCAACTCCTTCTGATCGAATAAATACTTTAAGCTCTTATGGTCACTAAACACTTCAAATCTAGAACCATAAAGATAATGCCTCCAAATCTTCAGCACAAAAACAACTGCAGCAAGTTCTAAATCATGCGTAGGATAGTTCTTCTCATGAGTCCTCAACTGCCTTGACGCATAATCAATTACCTTACCATTCTGCATAAGCACACCTCCTAAACCCATCTTATAGGCATCACAATATACCATAAAAGGCTCTCCTGGATTAGGCAACATCAAAATCTGAGCCAACGTCAACCTCTTCTTCAATTTTGCAAAACTTTCTTCACACTGAACATCTCATACAAAAGCTTTACCCTTACAAGTCAACTTAGTCAACGAAAGTGCCAACTTAGAAAAACCTTCGATAAACCTTATATAGTAACCAACCAATCCCAAAAAGCTTCTAATCTCAGTAGCTGACTTCGGAGTCTCCCATTTCAACACAGCATCAACCTTCGATGGATCTATACTAATGCCACTACCTGAAATCACATGACCAAGAAAACTAACCTCCTTTAACCAGAATTCACACTTGGGAAACTTTGCATACAACTTCTTCTCTTTCAAAACCTGCAACACTACTCTTAATGTTCTGCATGCTCTTCTTATGAATTAGAGTAAATCAAAATATCATCAATGAACCCCACTACAAACTGATCCAAATAAGTATGAAAGATACGATTCATATATTCCATGAATACTCCTGGCGCATTAGTAACACTGAAAGGCATCACCGGATACTCATAATGTCCATAACCCATTCTGAAAGTCGTCTTCTGGATATCTTCATCCTTCACTTTGATCTGATGGTAACCCGACCTCAAATCAATCTTACTAAACACACGAGCATCCACCAATTGGTCCATCAAGTCATCTATTCTTGGAAGCAGATACTTGTTCTTAATCGTCACTTTATTCAACTGTCTATAATAAACACAAAGCCTCATACTTCCATCTCTCTTCATTACTAACAACACTGGAGCTCCCCACAGCGATACACTTGGTTTTACAAACTTCTTCTCAAGCAACTCTTCCAATTGCTTCTTTAACTCTGACAATTCAGATGTAGACATCTTGTATGGTGCCATAAACACAGGTCTAGTACCAGGTACAAGATCAATAAAAAATTTAACTTCCCTCTCTGGCGGTACATCAGGAATCTCATCAGGGAAAACTATAGGAAATTCACACATCACCTGCAATTCCTTAATTATAGCTTGAGTCTCTACAAATAGCGACGCCATCAATGAGAACATATGTGCTTCCTCTTGCATCAACTTCCTCAACTGTTTATCCGACAACAGACCATCTTCCTCTTCTTCAGGAGTAGAAAATCTCAGACTTGTCATAACAGTTAATATGAACACGGTTATGCTCTAACCAGTTCATACCCAAAATCACATCCAAACCTCTTAACGGTAAACAAACCAAATCAACATCAAAGTCTCTGTCGAATATCGACAAGGGAAACTTTAAACACACAAAAGAAGTAGTCACCGACCCCTTGGTTGGAGTATCGATGACCATTTCCCCATTCATAGAAGACAACATAAGACCCAATCTTTCAACACAATCAGCAGCAATAAAACAATGCGTAGCACCAGTATTAATAATAGTAATTAAAGGAGTACTATTAATGAAACATGTACCTCTGATAAGTCTGTCCTCAGCAGCTGTCTGATCCTCCACCAACACAAACACTTTACCACTTGTTTGAGCCCTCTTCGGTTTCGGACACTGACTACCAATGTGCCCTTCTTCTCTACAATTAAAACAAATCACATCCTTATGTTCACACTCAGACACAACATGTCTGTTCTTACCACAACGGAAACACCTCTTCACTTCAGTAGTACACACATTACTCTTGTGCCCAGATTTTCCACACTTAAAACAAACCACACCAGCAGGAGCATCTCCCTCACTAGTCCTCTAACTCTGAGCAGCTTTCTGTTTACCTTTACTAGCTGGGGTATCATAAGGCTTACCACGATTCTGCTGGTGCTTACCCATCTTCTCACTGATAATCTTGTAATGAGCATTATTATCCTCCTCGTAAATCCTGCAACTATCAACCAAATCAGCAAAGACACAGATCTTCTGGTATCCAACTGCCTTCTTGATCTTCAGGCATAACCCGTTCTCAAACTTGATACACTTTGAAAATTCAGCATCTGCCTTAGCATAGTGGGGATAAAACTTAGCCAACTCAACAAACTTGGCAGCATACTCAACAACTGACATATTCCCTTGCTTCAGCTCAAGGAATTCAATTTCCTTCTTACCACGAACATCTTCAGGAAAGTACTTCTTCAAAAATTCCCTACGGAACACAGCCCAAGTGACATTCTCACCTGCAGATTCCAACTCCTGACAAGTCTCTAGCCACTAGTCATCAGCCTCGACTGCTAGCATATGAGTACCATATTGAACCTTCTACGCTGGAGTGCAGTCCATCACACGAAAGATTATCTTAATCTCTTTCAACCACTCCAATGCTCCGTCGGGATCATATTTTCCCTTGAACTTAGGCGGATTCTCTCTCTAGAAAGTCGTCAAGCTACAAGATCCAGCATTCCCGACAGCATTCGGCTGATTTTCTATCGCATGAGTCATTGCTTCTAAAGCAGCAGCAAGTGCAGCATCATTCCTTCCATCCATCTCAACTTATCACTACAACATAAACAACGGTTAGAACTCAAATTAACAATACTCGATTGTTGCACAACTACGACTCAACGACAAGGTCGGCCAACCTTTTACTCTGATACAAACTTTGTAACACCCCAATTCTACCCCAGCAATTATATAAATAAATCAGAGTTATAAAATCATATCGAGCAAACGAATTGGGATGCCACAAATTCTTCTATCAAAATTCATTTCATTCATCGTGGATATATAACACCTTTAAAACATCGGATGAACCATCATCATAACATCTTTGATTAAATAATTCAACATCTACACGGTGAAATTATTAATAACATCTTTATCATCAATACAACGACTTCGAAACAACACAATTTAATAATAATCAACTTAAAGTTCAACGATGGAATTTAATCAACAGTCTAAAGCAACGGGCGTTCATCCCCCCGAGTGTTACATATCAGAGCAATGACATCGACTCGAACTATTGAAGGTATACAACCTTCACTTTTGATTACCTACATGTTACCAACATAAGGGCAACATTCAAACAGAAGGGGTGAGATATCTAACAATATGATAAAGCGCGTGATAATTAATATATTGAATTAGATCACATAACATCACCACTACTTATCTCAAAATCAACAATAATAATACACATTCACCACATCAATACACACTTCTTTATGCAGTCATATAATGTGACTCAATACTATGCAAATGCATGTGGTACCTATGGAACAGAACTCCCATCTCAAAAAAATTCCAATTAATAGAGGCATCAACAAGGCATAAGCCTCCATCTCAATATTCGCCAAATTCAGGCCATCTAAACGAGCATAAGCTCCATCTCAAAATGCAATGTATGCAACACAATCATGAATGTATTAACAACACCATAATTAACAACAATCATAATACAACATCATCGTTGGCCAAAGGCCTACATCTCAAAATCATCTCAACATCTCTTCATCAACATCTCATATCATCATAATAATTCACCATACATCATTTATTCATCAAACATCATTTATTCGTCAAACATCATTTATTCATCAAACATCACTTATTCATCATAAATTAGCGACACAACATTATGAAAAAACAAATCATCAACAACTTAGTTTTACGTTAATATGACAGTAATTCACACCGTTATTCTGTAATCTTACATCATTATTATCATTACTCCTACTATTACAAATCAAATAGCAGCCTATAAACATTTCATCCTCATCATTCTGCATAAAAACTAACATAACGATCAACACGGGAACTAACTCTAAATCCTAAATTTGCTATTAGGATTACACTTCCTATTCTTCATTTTAATCCTCTAGAATAATGTTCAGCGCGTTAGCTATTCAACGCTTTGAACGACATCTCAAACGGCATCCTAAAACTCAAGTTACAGCATTTTCAAACTGAATCTGCCAAAAACCAGACAACACGGGTCGATGCATAACTCCTTGGATCGATGCGTACTGCACTGAATTTGCAACATGAGTCGACGCATTCCCTCATGTATCGACTCATCCTGAGTCAAACACACAGCATGTATCGACACATGCACCTATGTATCGACTCATTCTGAGTCTAAAAGTCCTCATGTATCGATGCAAGACCTCTTCGTGTCGACTCATCTTGAGTCTCTAAACCTTCATGTATCGACACATAGCATTTGGGGTCGATGCATCCTGTTACATCCTGCATAAATTCTGCGATTTTCTCTACGTTTTCACTACGGGTTCTATACTTTAAGCCCTAAAAACTTAATCTAATCATGGATAATCATCACTTACAATTACCCTATAATTCTACATCAATTAAACCGCATTGGGACTTCATTATTCATCCAGAAATCATCAATTTCATCATACAACAATCATACACATTCAATTCATGAAAATGACAACAATCACCTCTAACCCCATATACCAATCATCATGAACCCAATTATAGAGTCAGAACCCCACCCTTACCTTGTGTTGTACCCCAAAATTTTCCCTCCCATATTTCTCAATACATTTCAAGTGAGGTCTTCAAATTGCTCAAGGAAGTCCAAGGGTTGACCAGACAAACTCTCTCCTAAGGCAGTCTACCTAAAATTAGGGTTTCAATTTGCATCAAGTTACTTGAGTCCAAAGGATCCAAAATTCTCACCATTGTCCTAATATGTTCTCAATATCATCCATGTCAAGTTTCAAGCCTTGCATAAGAAGTTTGCTCAGTCAATTGCTTAAAGGCCTGAAAATCGACTGTGCTAGGGCAAAAGTCAACTGTGTCCTACATACTGTCAAACTTCAAGATTTTTGGTCAACATTCTCATTTTGAAGTATTATTCATCATTTTATCAATGGTTGATCATTATTCCTCAAGGATTTCTCACAATTTATCAAAACCCAAAAGTTGCTAAATTAGGGTTTTGCAGGAAAAGTCAACTCAACTTTGACTAAGCATAACTTTCTCATACTTTATCAAAAATGACCCATCCAAATCTCATTTTGAAGAGGACGTAATTCCCTACAATTCATCTTCATCTCCAAAGTTAAAAATATGCACTCAAAAGAAGATATGAATTTGGACATTATAGGTCATTTTGAAAAGTCAACAAAAACACCTTTTATGTCAAAGCTTAATACATGAAAATGGAAGAATCAATTTAGATGATACCAAAGGGGTTGCTTAGAGGACATCTTAAGCTTTCTAAAAAGTCCAAGAACACCTCTCTAGGATCAAAATTGAGGGAGTTATGCATTGGCAAAGTTGACCCTTTTTGCAAAATTGCCAAAAGTCAAATATGTCCAAAATTGCAATTTTTGCCAAATGGGCCCAACTTTTTATGCTTGCATTGAGTTTGTAACATGGTTCACGACCTCTAAGCCCACCCATACATTTTTATACTATTTATGATATTTATTTTGATATTTTATTCATTAAAATTCAGAATTAAATAAATAAATAATAAAAATAATGTAAATTTTGATGTGAATCTATTTTGGGCAAGTTTTATGCTGGTTTATGTCAATTAATTTCGTGAAATAACCTTTCAAATATGTCTAGGTTCATCCACATGTGAAAATGGCATAAAATCATCAAATATGGCATTTTTTCAAATTTTGATCATGGTCTTAAAACACAACATTATGAGGTGCAAGTCATAAAAGCTCTCAAAAATCTCTTCAAAAATCTCTCTAAAAGCTCTTCAAAAATCTCTCTAAAATCTCTCTAAAAGCTCTTCAAAAATCTCTCTAAAAAGCTCTCAAAAAGCTCTTCAAAAATCTCTCTAAAAGCTCTTCAAAAAGCTCTCCAGAAATCAAAGAATTGGTGCAAGTCATATCTCGAGGTTCCGGTCTCTCTCAATTGACATCAAGCCTCAAACCATCCTCTTGAAGTCCTCAGGAGTCTTACAAGGCCCAAGAGCAATCCATCACACGCCTAGCACGCCCCCATTTGACAACACCGGTTTGGTAAAATTTTAAACTTCGAATCTCTAATTTTAATCATATTTTATGGTATGCTAACGTTTGTTTGAGTTTATATAAAACAGTTATGGATGGTTGAATCATAGGTTCCACGCAAGAATAAAAAAAAACTGTAGTTAGAGCATGAAGCTTTCGAAGATTCGGGCCTAGGGGTTTCTGATGATTGCACCCCCTATTTACTTTTGCTACTAGGCCCATCTTTATTTTCTTGTTTTATTCATTTCATTTATTTCTTTTAATCCCTTTTTTATTTTTATCAATAAACAAATATAAAAATCACATAAAAATAGATTTAGGATATTTTCTTAATTAAATTTTAATTTTGGTAAATTAATTAACTAATCACTTTAATTTATTTTTAAATTAAAATTAATAGAACTTAGGTTTAATTTCATTTTAATTCATTTTCCTTTTCGTAACAAAAATACCAAAAAACATAGAATTAATTTCTTTTATTTAAATTTCATGTTTCTTTAATAATTATCTTTTTTTAATATAGATCTAGATCAATTATTTTTTTAACTTAAACCATTTTTATAAATTAAAACAAAAACAACAACAAAAAGATTTTTTTTATATCTTAGGATTTTTAGACGTCTTTTTAAATTTGCACGTTATTATTCTTTCGCAGTTCATTTTATTATTGTAACTGTATATTGGGATGTAATAGATGATTAGTAGGACATTTACCGTTTTTATTTATTTTTTCCCCCAGTTTTGGATATGTACATAATCCCCCTCTCCGAAGCCTTGTAATAGCTAGGTTTTATATTTCTGCACTTTTAAATTACTGCAATTATTAACTGCTAGATGTATGACTAATAGGATTGTATGGCAAGAATAATCAAACATTAGCAAACTTAACACAAGACTAAAATAACTGAATATAACACACCTTACACATATGCACTCTTAGGGTATGCCTCACTTGGTTGCCTCAGAAAACAATGGTCATGTCCCTCAAATGTAGGGATACCCTTAGCAAAGACCCTCGGTTAAAATCATCATAAAGATCAAGGTCCCTCGATGTCCCTCGAAGTTGCCTACGGTATATGATCTTGTCCCTCGATGTTGCCTACGAATATATGATGACAGTCCCTTCGAAATGCTAAAGTATCCTTACATGTTGCCTTCAATGACCATTACGTCCCTTTCGATAGTCCCTCAAACTCCAACGACGGTTCTACCTACTCCTTAATAGTAGGATAGCACTGTCTAAAGGAAACAAGAATAGAAATAGTCCTTTTTCGAGTAGGTAGATGCTAGTAGGTACTTGCTCAAAATCAAACTTTCACACTTACACTTTTTTTTAAACAAAGTTTTCAAAACGACTTCGTAACACTCTTGAGGACTGATACAAGGGTTAAAACGAAGTAAAACAAAAACTTTTCAAAACGCACAAACACGGAAGCAATTTTTAAAATGATGAGCAAGTACCTAAGAGCCCGTAGAAAACTACGGATAGAAAGGGTGCTAATACCTTCCCTTTCTATAATCTACCCCCCCGTACTCAAAATCTCGAAAAAGGAATTTTCTGTGATTTTGTCCTTTCCAGTTGGATAAAATAAAAGTCGGTGGCGACTCTTGCTTACTGCAACATTTTGTGAATACAAACGCAAAACGCAAACCAGAATTTTCCTAAAACAGTCTGGTTCTGCCACCGTATCACACCTTGGTTTGAAGGTCGCTCTATAACTTCCCGTTGAATTCCAGTTTTGCCGTCTTTCCTCTTTTTCTAGCAGCTTCACGTTCTTCTTCTCAATCCTTATTCTTCTACTGCCTCCTCTTTTCTATTCTTTCTAGCAACAATAAGATAACCTATTATTCTCTATTCCTTATTGGACTTAAAACTAATACACCCCCTTATTACTTCTATTCCTTAAAAACAACCCCACATCAATAATATTATACTTCTAATATTATTTCTCCATTTAAAAAAATACTTAAATCTGATTAATTACAAGACATCTTCTCAAATATTACAAAAATAATTTAATTAAATAATTAATTAAGTTACGGGCATTACAACCACAACACTCCATAACTGCTGCACAACAGTCCTGCTATGCTGCTCCTATACTTGCACCAAATTGGCATACAAATACTACACCTCGAAGACTACAAGAACAGTATACCCAATTTGTTCAAATTTCTTTTGTTTTCCCTCCTAAACCTCAGCCAACTTCATCTATAAATAAGAGGCTCCATAACACATCTAAGGGGATGGACAACACATCCAGAGGGCTTTTGGTAGTTGGAGAAGCTTTGATTGTGTGAAAATCATCAAACACTTAACACACTCTTAAACACAGAATCAAAAGAAACACTACACTTGTTCTTTTCCTTCGAATCCAGAAACAACAAATACAACTCCACTCTTCTTGGCCTTCGAATCCAGTAAAAGAAACACCACACTTGTTTCTTTCCTTCGAATCTAGGAGTACTTAGGGGAGCCACTCAAGGTGCAACACATACACTCCAGTGTCAAGCAAGGTAAGTCACTCTGACCTTAACCCTTTCATTTCAAGCATGTAAATAACATTTGTTCACTTTTCATTTCTGTCCTTTCGATTTCATGCTTTTTGTGTCCAAGTATACGTTAAAACTAACCTGTACAGACCCCCAAACGAAAGAAAAAGTTTTCTGTGAAATGAAGCCTTAGGCTTCTTCCCTTACTGCTTCACAATCCTAAACGAAAGACAAAGAGGGCGTGAACGGAGGATGCGCACTCATGCTACTTTGCAGGCCCATATTGCTTTACAGTCTAAACAAATGAGCAAGAAGGGAGAAACGAAGGGTGCTCACACTAATTCCCAGCCCCAATCGAAAGAAGCTAAATAAGTGTGAATCGAAGGAGCCTACTTCCTGGATCGAAGGACTCACTTTTTCTCTCTTTTTATGTTATTTATGCTTTTCTTTATATTTTCTTGCTATTCAATATGGTTGTAATAGTGTAGGATATTTATTTATCTGCATTTTTATTTCTTTATACAAATGTTAGTAATTAGGGTTTATGGAAAGATAAAATCAACAAGTAGACCACCCTAATCAAAGACTAAATGCATGCAATCAAACACACTTTTCACACATGCACCTCTAGGGTAATCTCACTTGTTTCCTCGGAAAACAGTCATGTCCCTCGAATATGGGCGTTTTAGCAAAGACCCTCGATAAAAAGATCGTAGTCCCTTGATGACCCTCGATGTTGCCTTCAATAAATAATCTAGTCCGTAACGAAATTGATAAAATGTCTCATAGGTTTCCTTCTATGACTATACAAACTGCCCACATTTGTCTCTTCACATCCAACGATGGGGCTTCTTATCAATCAATGGTAAGATAGCATCATCTAAAGGAGGAGGAAAAGAACAAAGACCCTTTGAGTAGGTAGGACGCTCATAGTTGCTTGCTTGCTCACAACTAAAAACCCATTTTTACACCAACACCATCAATTGAAACATTTTCAAAAGTCATAAATATTTGTACGCATTCTTATAGAGACGAGAATCATTACAAAGGCGCTTTTCAAATCACTTTCAAAAAACATCTTCCATAACAAACACCTTTTTGAACTATTTTCAAAATCAACACTTTGTACGCATTCTTATAGAAACGAGAATCATTACAAAGGCGTTTTCAAAATATTTTCAAACCCACACCACAAAGCACACTTTCAAACAAAGCAAGTGATCTAGCAAGAAACTAAGAGATTGTAGATAACTACGAATGAAAAGGGTGTTAACACCTTCCCTTTTCATAATTTTCCCCCGAACTCAAGAAAATATCTCTAAAGGTCTTTCCTGTTCTTTTCACCCTTTCCTTTGTTGGATAAAAGAAAATTCGGTGGCGACTCTTGCTATTCGCAACAATTGAGATTAAACACAAAACACCCAAGTCAGTTCTCTCACCGCATCACACCGCCTATCATAGAAATATGAATATGTTAGACTTCCACGAAAAGATCATTGTCGTCACTCGAGGAAATCACACGATTGAACTTCCACTGGGAGATTTCGAACGCCCTCTCAGGCTATACCTGATTAGCTAAGATTGAGTTCTCACCTGAGGGGATCATCATCTCCCATGGCGATATTGTTTCCAAAAATCAACCATAAAGGATGTGACTTACTGATCGGAAAAATAACAGGTGTACTATTTTTCCTCTGTAGTAATAACGAGGAAAGTTCCCCGAATGTTGATCTCAAGGACTGCGTACAAATATGGAGTTTGAATTGTTGTTCAATTAAACAAAGTTAGAGTTTGAGTTTTGTTTACTAAAATAAAATAGTTGCGAATAAAATAAATAGATGCTAAGGACTATTTTTAGAGATATGAGTAACATGCTAAGGAAGGTGTGTGATTTATTCTTGTAACAACTCTGAATTAATATTGCAACAACTTATTTTAAATAATCAATTATCGATTCTTAAGGGTGTTTACTCCTAAGTCCTTAGTGAGAAAACCTTTAATCATTCATCTTAAGCCCTAAGTCCAAAGAATCTTACCGATGAAATTTAGTGTTTTTATTATCAAGAATATATGGTTTCTATAGGGTATCCCTAGTCCTAGGTGATATCTACTATAATATAATCTCATAAAAGCATTAACAATGGCGGTCCAGCCTAATTGCTAATCATAAATCAGACCCTGTTTTTTCGACAGAGAAGGAACTAGAAACATTATGAGATTAAATCTATTATGAAAATAAACATTGTTATTGCAATTATCAAATTAAATTCATTACAAATGTAAATCAGGGATACCCCCTAGCATTGGTAGTTTAGCTACTCATAGTATTCAAAGAAAACAAAAGATAAATCATAGACATTACAATTATTGGGGAGAAATTTGATCTTCAATCGCTTTCCTCCATGAAAATCTCCTTCCACAGAGACCCTTGTCTTCTCCAATCTTTTCTCGTGTAATTATTCCTTTCTTAAAAAGTCCCCTAATTCCTCTTCAAAAACTCATCTAAATAGAAAACATTCACCAAGGTCGGTTGGAAATACCCAAAACACCCTCATAACTCAACACAAGGAAGAAAATTCAGGAAATCAGCGTCACAAGCTAACACAACCGTGTCAACCAACACGGGCACCCGTGTTGCTCATTTGCCATTAAATTTTGGTTTTTTTTGTCCCAGGCATCCTGTCACGGGCAGTGTCAGGCAGATATAGGGAGTGTCAGACCCCAGGCATCTTCACATGGGGGTGACTCAGCCCTTGTGTCAGACCTCTAATTTTTGCTTTACCTTTGCTGCTTGCTTGAGACGGGTGGCCGTGTCAGACCTTTTGGAGTTCACAGAAAACTTTTCTAAATTATTGCAATTTTTCCTGGTTTTTGCTCTGATTCTTCTTGAATGCTTACCTGAACCTAAAAACATTAAAGAGACACGACCAAAGCATAAAATATGGGGAAATGGAAATAAAGCGCTTAAAAAAATGACACAATTAACTAGATTTAACGGTAAACAAAGGTATAAAAACCACTGATCAAACTCCAACAAACTTAGATCATTGCTTGACCTCAAGATACGAAGAAAAGAGCTAATAAAATGCAGAGTATATCAGTACTCATACGCGAGACTTTTGGTCACATTGGTCAAGAGGTAGTTCATCTAGTATTCACATGACACGAAGAGTTTTTGTGAGAACATTTTAAACCTGAGCTTTCCTTTCAGATACCTCTCTAACTATGCTTTGTAATTAAGCCTTTTTTTATTTTCCTCCTTTTTCATTCGGATAATAAAATTAAGGTAATGAGAATTATGATGATCATCACATGCACAAGCCTAATCAAGAATTTTTTGTTTAGGCACCAAATAAGCAACACTTGCTACTTTTAATTACCAATGAAATTTTCAAAACTTTTCAGTTTATATATTGTCCTTATTTGGACGACGTTTGGGGATCAACCTCCTTTGGGATGAATAATCATTGAGGGTTACCCAACTTAGCAAGCTAGTTGCCTTTTACCGCATTTTTATCATTTGGTACCAAAATTATTTATTTCCCAACCAATCATACATGCATGTGAATCTAGATTATGCCAGATTGTCAAGATAAACTACTCAAAGAGTACTTCTCAAGATTCAAGAACTATGGTACAAATCTACATGTTAGACTCGTATCACTCTTTAGGGAACCTAGGGTGTTCAAACAAACCCATATTTGTCACGTTATTATGAACTTCCTACCCTCAAACAATTATCCTTTTATCTCTATATATTATTCCCGATCTCTTTGAAATAAAATCTCTCGTTAAAAACAAAAAAAATTGGTTAAAATTTGGAAAGAACTTCAGTGTGTGGTTTTACAAAGCAAATAGCATAAAACAAACAAAAAATAAACATTAAATCTCCCCCCCCCCCTCCCAAACTTGAACTAAACATTGACCCTAATGTTTTAGAACAAGAGCGAGAAGGGTGACTCACAAAGAACCTTATTAAGGAGGTGGAAGGTAATGCAATACCAATTGTTTCCTCATAGCTTACACATGTAAGGAATTATTTATCACCTGAAGACGAAACAAAACAAAAAAAATTCTCAGTCACTAAAACCGTGGGTTTCCTCCCACAGAGCGCTTCGTTTAACGTCTCATGGCTTGACAGTTCATCACCCATGTTAGCGTGGCTTATATGACACATAGAAAACATCATCTTTTTTATTTCTTTTGTTTGGTAGCAATCCCATGAACTTAAAGTATTGATGATGTTTCTTCCAAACCATTTTCTGTTTGATTTTATTGAACAAGGCATAAAAGACATCCAATACTTTGTCAATTTCTTGTCTTTCATCTGCCTTGTTGTGAAAATAGTTTTTAGGGATACTCTTTTGTTAAAGATTTTCTTGTTGGATATCCACATATTCACAAATTGTTAAATTTGTAGTTTCATCCATAACTAGATCATCTTTAATCTCTTGTTTACCTCAAATTCTTCTATTCTTACTGCATCTTTTTCGTTTGATATTATGCATTCTTCTTCTGGTTTCACATATTCTTCTTCCAACTTTAACTCTCTCCAAATAAACCTATCTGGATAATAGTTAGCTTCCTTTTCTTACATTCATTCATAATAATTCTTACCTCCCTCTTATATGCTTTAAAAATTTTAGTCGCCTCTTCCAAAGTGAATCCCGAATCAGGCGACCAACATGCAGGAGATACAGGTAGCACGAATCAGGCGACCAACATGCAGGAGATACAGGTAGCAATGTACTGAAATAATACATGACTATAAAACGCAAACACTTTATTAGTAGCAAAGTATAGAAGAATTCATGAAGCAAACATAATCTGACTCTTTTTTTCTTTTTTATAATAAAATAAAATTCAAATTAAAAAAATTGAAACAAAATTTTAGTTGACGAGTAACAAGATTTCAATTGAACTAAATTTAGAACTCTATATTTTGGCAGTCCTCAGCAACGGCACCAAAAAATTGATCGGAAAAATAGCAAGTATACTATTTTTCCTTTGTAGTAATAACGAGGAAAGTTCCCTGAATGTCTATCTCAAGGACTGCGTACAAATGTGGAGTTCAAATTTTTGTTAAACTAAACAAAAACTAGAGTCTGGGTTTGATTTGTTAAAATAAAATAATTGCGAATAAAAATAAATAGATGCGAAGGACTATTTTGACAAATATGAGTAACATGCTAAGGAAGGTGTGTGATTTATTCCTGTAACAACTCTGAATTAATATTGTAATAACTTATTTTAAATAATTAATTACCGGTTCTTAAGATTGTTTACTCCCAAGTCCTTAGTGAGAAAACATTTAATCATTCATCCTAAGCCCTAAGTCTAAAGAAACTTACCGATGAAATTTAGTGTTTTTATTATCAAGAATGTCAGGTTGCTATAGGGTATCCCTAGTCCTAGGTGATATATACTATAACATTATCTCATAAAAGCATTAACAATGGCGGTCCAACCTAATTGCTAATCATAAATCAAACCCTCTTTGATTGACAGAGAAGGCACTAGAAACATTATGAGATTAAATCTATTATGTAAATAAACATTGTAATTGTAATTATCAAATCAAAGTCATTACAAATATAAATCAGGGACACCCCCTAGCATTTGGGGGTTTAGTTGCTCATAGTATTCATAGAAAAACAAAAGATAAATTATAGACATTACAAATATTAAGGAGAAATTTGATCTTCAATCGCTTTTGTTCATGAAAATCTCCTTCCATCGGAATCCTTGTCTTCTCCAATCTTTTCTCGTGTAATTATTCCTTTCCCAAAAAGTACCCCAATTCCTCTTCAAAAACTCATCTAAATAGAAAAAATTCACTAAGGTCAGTTGGAAATACCCAAAACACCCCTACAACTAAACAAATGAAAGAAAATACAAAAAATCGGGAAATCAACGTCATAAGCTGACAAGGCCGTGTCAGCCAACGCGGGTACCCATGTTGCTCTTCTTCCATTAAATTTTTTTTTGTCCTAAGTGTCCTGGCACGGCCATTGTCAAGCTTACACGGGTAGTGTCACACCCTAGGCATCCTAACATGGGTAATGTCAACTGACACGGCCCCCGTGTCAGACCTGATTTTTTCTTTGCCTTTGCTGCTTGCTTGACACGGCTAGTGTCAGCTAACACACGTGGTTGTGTCAGACCTCCTGGAATATGCAGAAAACTTTTTTGAATTATTGCGATTTTTCTTGGTTTTCGCTCTGATTCTTCTTGAATGCTTACCTGAACCTAAAACATTACAGAGACATAGCCAAAGCATAAAATGCGGGAAAAGGGAAATAAAATGCTTAAAAACAATGACATAATTAACTAGAATTAATGGTAAACAACGGTGTAAAAACCATTGATCACCTACATAAAGCCCCAAAGACTTGGTGTCAAGTATTGCTAAAGGGCACGATAGAAGTTCCACCTGAAAGGCTGAACACCTCGCCTAAGGGATTTAGCTTCTCCCCTAGTTGGGCTATGTTATACAATCTTTGGGGGACTTAGAATCCCCAGAGTTGATAAAACTCTTAATTGAGTGACTCAGTATCTCCCAGGGCGAGATGTTTCCAAAAATTATGCTTAAGGGGTGTGACCTACATCAAGCCTCAGACACTTGGTGTCAAGTCTTACTAGAAGGATCATTGTAAGTTTCATCTTAAAGGTTGAACACCCCGCCTAAAGAACTCAGTGTCTCCATCTTTTGGGTTATGTTATACAATGTTTAGGGGACTTGGAATCCCCAAAGATGATAAAAACTCTTGATTGATGGACTCAGTATCTCCCAAAGCGAGATTGTTTCTAAAAATCACCCTTAAGGGGAGTTACCTACATCAAGCCCCAAAGAATTGGTGTCAAGTATTACTAGAGGGATCGATGGAAGACCCGTCCGAAAGGCTCAACATCTCGTCCGAGAGCCTTAGCGCCTCATCGGCCAAGTCGCGTAAAGGTAAGACTATAAAGGCCTGAATTCCTAAAGGACGACTAGAGATTTACAAGGGAATACATCATCCCTAGAGAGACTCCCATTAGCCGCGGGAAAAAGACGTTCCACCCTCCATAAAAAGACTCATGCCTGAGAGACTTTGTAGTGTTATATTTGCAAATAACCTTACCTAGGGCGACAATTTTTATACCTCCGTAGAAAAAGGCGACATCACGATGTCGCCATAAGGGATGTTTTACCTCACCTTTAAGTTATACTCACCCAAGGGAGGGAAAAATATGAGATAACACGTGTCTTGGATAAAGAGAAAGTCATAGTCATCACTGACCCAGAACTCCCTAGAGAATAGGGATTCAATTGTCCACCTTCTAACTAGGTGGGTGACGACCTTTCCCAAGAAAACCCTAGGTACCAAGGACTCCTATAAATACACTATCCCTCAAGAGGATAATGTGACTCTTAAGCCATACATGCTTAACACCATCCAATACTACTTAGAGAGTACTTCGCTCCTACAAGCCCTAACATCGTCAATCTAACCGCCCGCCTGTAACCTAGCAACCTCGTCATCCTACAAGGCCTCTCACCTCATGTTAGTTGGTCCATTAAACAACCTCAAAAATCACTATACAAGGTTATTAACTGTCGTGAGGTAGCCCTCACTCTCATACGTGTAATATACCTACTAGGGCCTTTGAGTCTCTTGCCCTTGTAGGGGAAACACACCTCTACTTTTTAGACAATAATAATAATAATAATAATAATAATAATAATAATAAAATTAATAATATTAATTATACTGAAAAATTATTAAAATTTATTTTATTTTATTTGTTTATTAAAATAAAACATACTGGGTGATCCTCTGATTAATATGTAGCATAAACTACATTTATGAATTTTTCATATATGCATCAATTTTTTTAATATAAATTATAATATTTAAAAATAGTTAATATTAAAAAAATATTACTTTCTAGTTTATATATATATATATATATTATTTTGATCCTGTCCAGTTAAAATTTGTTTTAATTTTAAATCAAATTTTAAATAGTAACTCTTTTCAGAAAAAAAAAATTATTATTATTATTATTATTATTGTTGTTGTTGTTGTTGTTGTTGTTGTTGTTGTTGTTGTTGTTGTTGTTGTTGTTGTTGTTGTTGTTGTTGTTGTTGTTGTTGTTGTTGTTGTTGTTGTTGTTGTTGTTGTTGTTGTTGTTGTTGTTGTTGTTGTTGTTGTTGTTGTTGTTGTTGTTGTTGTTGTTGTTGTTGTTGTTGTTGTTGTTGTTGTTGTTGTTGTTGTTGTTGTTGTTGTTGTTGTTGTTGTTGTTGTTGTTGTTGTTGTTGTTGTTGTTGTTGTTGTTGTTGTTGTTGTTGTTGTTGTTGTTGTTGTTGTTGTTGTTGTTGTTGTTGTTGTTGTTGTTGTTGTTGTTGTTGTTGTTGTTGTTGTTGTTGTTGTTGTTGTTGTTGTTGTTGTTGTTGTTGTTGTTGTTGTTGTTGTTGTTGTTGTTGTTGTTGTTGTTGTTGTTGTTGTTGTTGTTGTTGTTGTTGTTGTTGTTGTTGTTGTTGTTGTTGTTGTTGTTGTTGTTGTTGTTGTTGTTGTTGTTGTTGTTGTTGTTGTTGTTGTTGTTGTTGTTGTTGTTGTTGTTGTTGTTGTTGTTGTTGTTGTTGTTGTTGTTGTTGTTGTTGTTGTTGTTGTTGTTGTTGTTGTTGTTGTTGTTGTTGTTGTTGTTGTTGTTGTTGTTGTTGTTGTTGTTGTTGTTGTTGTTGTTGTTGTTGTTGTTGTTGTTGTTGTTGTTGTTGTTGTTGTTGTTGTTGTTGTTGTTGTTGTTGTTGTTGTTGTTGTTGTTGTTGTTGTTGTTGTTGTTGTTGTTGTTGTTGTTGTTGTTGTTGTTGTTGTTGTTGTTGTTGTTGTTGTTGTTGTTGTTGTTGTTGTTGTTGTTGTTGTTGTTGTTGTTGTTGTTGTTGTTGTTGTTGTTGTTGTTGTTGTTGTTGTTGTTGTTGTTGTTGTTGTTGTTGTTGTTGTTGTTGTTGTTGTTGTTGTTGTTGTTGTTGTTGTTGTTGTTGTTGTTGTTGTTGTTGTTGTTGTTGTTGTTGTTGTTGTTGTTGTTGTTGTTGTTGTTGTTGTTGTTGTTGTTGTTGTTGTTGTTGTTGTTGTTGTTGTTGTTGTTGTTGTTGTTGTTGTTGTTGTTGTTGTTGTTGTTGTTGTTGTTGTTGTTGTTGTTGTTGTTGTTGTTGTTGTTGTTGTTGTTGTTGTTGTTGTTGTTGTTGTTGTTGTTGTTGTTGTTGTTGTTGTTGTTGTTGTTGTTGTTGTTGTTGTTGTTGTTGTTGTTGTTGTTGTTGTTGTTGTTGTTGTTGTTGTTGTTGTTGTTGTTGTTGTTGTTGTTGTTGTTGTTGTTGTTGTTGTTGTTGTTGTTGTTGTTGTTGTTGTTGTTGTTGTTGTTGTTGTTGTTGTTGTTGTTGTTGTTGTTGTTGTTGTTGTTGTTGTTGTTGTTGTTGTTGTTGTTGTTGTTGTTGTTGTTGTTGTTGTTGTTGTTGTTGTTGTTGTTGTTGTTGTTGTTGTTGTTGTTGTTGTTGTTGTTGTTGTTGTTGTTGTTGTTGTTGTTGTTGTTGTTGTTGTTGTTGTTGTTGTTGTTGTTGTTGTTGTTGTTGTTGTTGTTGTTGTTGTTGTTGTTGTTGTTGTTGTTGTTGTTGTTGTTGTTGTTGTTGTTGTTGTTGTTGTTGTTGTTGTTGTTGTTGTTGTTGTTGTTGTTGTTGTTGTTGTTGTTGTTGTTGTTGTTGTTGTTGTTGTTGTTGTTGTTGTTGTTGTTGTTGTTGTTGTTGTTGTTGTTGTTGTTGTTGTTGTTGTTGTTGTTGTTGTTGTTGTTGTTGTTGTTGTTGTTGTTGTTGTTGTTGTTGTTGTTGTTGTTGTTGTTGTTGTTGTTGTTGTTGTTGTTGTTGTTGTTGTTGTTGTTGTTGTTGTTGTTGTTGTTGTTGTTGTTGTTGTTGTTGTTGTTGTTGTTGTTGTTGTTGTTGTTGTTGTTGTTGTTGTTGTTGTTGTTGTTGTTGTTGTTGTTGTTGTTGTTGTTGTTGTTGTTGTTGTTGTTGTTGTTGTTGTTGTTGTTGTTGTTGTTGTTGTTGTTGTTGTTGTTGTTGTTGTTGTTGTTGTTGTTGTTGTTGTTGTTGTTGTTGTTGTTGTTGTTGTTGTTGTTGTTGTTGTTGTTGTTGTTGTTGTTGTTGTTGTTGTTGTTGTTGTTGTTGTTGTTGTTGTTGTTGTTGTTGTTGTTGTTGTTGTTGTTGTTGTTGTTGTTGTTGTTGTTGTTGTTGTTGTTGTTGTTGTTGTTGTTGTTGTTGTTGTTGTTGTTGTTGTTGTTGTTGTTGTTGTTGTTGTTGTTGTTGTTGTTGTTGTTGTTGTTGTTGTTGTTGTTGTTGTTGTTGTTGTTGTTGTTGTTGTTGTTGTTGTTGTTGTTGTTGTTGTTGTTGTTGTTGTTGTTGTTGTTGTTGTTGTTGTTGTTGTTGTTGTTGTTGTTGTTGTTGTTGTTGTTGTTGTTGTTGTTGTTGTTGTTGTTGTTGTTGTTGTTGTTGTTGTTGTTGTTGTTGTTGTTGTTGTTGTTGTTGTTGTTGTTGTTGTTGTTGTTGTTGTTGTTGTTGTTGTTGTTGTTGTTGTTGTTGTTGTTGTTGTTGTTGTTGTTGTTGTTGTTGTTGTTGTTGTTGTTGTTGTTGTTGTTGTTGTTGTTGTTGTTGTTGTTGTTGTTGTTGTTGTTGTTGTTGTTGTTGTTGTTGTTGTTGTTGTTGTTGTTGTTGTTGTTGTTGTTGTTGTTGTTGTTGTTGTTGTTGTTGTTGTTGTTGTTGTTGTTGTTGTTGTTGTTGTTGTTGTTGTTGTTGTTGTTGTTGTTGTTGTTGTTGTTGTTGTTGTTGTTGTTGTTGTTGTTGTTGTTGTTGTTGTTGTTGTTGTTGTTGTTGTTGTTGTTGTTGTTGTTGTTGTTGTTGTTGTTGTTGTTGTTGTTGTTGTTGTTGTTGTTGTTGTTGTTGTTGTTGTTGTTGTTGTTGTTGTTGTTGTTGTTGTTGTTGTTGTTGTTGTTGTTGTTGTTGTTGTTGTTGTTGTTGTTGTTGTTGTTGTTGTTGTTGTTGTTGTTGTTGTTGTTGTTGTTGTTGTTGTTGTTGTTGTTGTTGTTGTTGTTGTTGTTGTTGTTGTTGTTGTTGTTGTTGTTGTTGTTGTTGTTGTTGTTGTTGTTGTTGTTGTTGTTGTTGTTGTTGTTGTTGTTGTTGTTGTTGTTGTTGTTGTTGTTGTTGTTGTTGTTGTTGTTGTTGTTGTTGTTGTTGTTGTTGTTGTTGTTGTTGTTGTTGTTGTTGTTGTTGTTGTTGTTATTATTATTTTTATTATTGTTGTTAACCATTTATTTGTGAGGTTTTTCAAATAATTCTTAGAAGAGAATGATCGAATATTATTTCCATATAAATAAAATATGAATAATTTCTCCCCTTAACGTAAATTAGAATAATTTTATTTTAAATTATAATTGCATAATTATCATATTAGTGAAATTTTTATTTAAATTAAACTTTTAATATCGAAAACAAAAGAAAATAATGACTTCATAATAATATTAAAAATAAAAAATATGTTATTATTTTTATTATTATTAGTCAACAAATAACTGATGAATTTTTTTCAAAAATCTTTGAAGAGAATAGTCAAATATTTTTTTTTCCCATAAAAATATAGCCTTCAGTATTATACATATCATGTTAATATATAGATAATTTTTTCTCATAATATAAATTAAAATATTTTTGTTTTAAAACATAAACTCATACTTATTAATTAGCCAAATTGTGATTTAAATTTAATTTTTTATTATAAAAAATGAAAAAAATAACGGTAGAGGGAAATGGTGTTTTCAAAAAATATTTCATTTGAAAATAGATCGTATTTAATAGTAAACTATAAATAAATTTTATTGATTATACATATTAGTATCTTACTTTTTATTTTACAGCAAAAAAATCAAATCATACTATTAAGCAAATGGTGTTCAATACATCGAGGAACCATATGAAAAGAGTTACGCCTAAATCAAGAATTGGTCGCCTTCGTAAGGGAGTGAGCAACCGAATTCGCTTGACGCTTAACGAACATGACCTCAAAGTTCTGAAAAGACTGTAGCAAAGATTTAATAGTCAAAATAATAAAACAAAACTCAGAACCACCACTAGTATTGAAATGGGTGGCTTGTACTACTCGTTGAGAGTCGCTCTCGAAAATAATATTATCCAGGTGCAAGGCTATAGACCCTTGAATCGCCTCTTTTAGAGCAACAACTTCAACTTCTAAGATGGGGAGGGAACAATTATCCCAAGCTGCACTTGCATAAGAGAAATTATTGGAACTATCACAAATACACCACCCACGGTTAGTAGTGCAACAATGAGAATTAGAACTCACGTCGAAGTTTCACTTAAGCCATCCGTTGAAGGGGGCTTCCACAGGAGCTCACTAGAATTACCGCCCACCGATTGTTGTTCCTGTTGAGCCAGTTTTCAATTGTTCAACGCTTTGGTTGCAAGCAGATAAAGTTTAGAGGCCTCTTTCCCTTCATTATTCCTCGTGACATCGTTTCTATTCTTCCATAACACGTCAATCATAACCGCAATCTTACCCACCACCTCACTATCCTCATTGATGCACAAGTTGAAAATGAGTGATATAACATCATTAAAAAATGCAATCGAGACTCAATATAGGGATACAAGCCTGCTGCACTCCAGCTTTGTTTCGTAGCAGGGAAATCAAAAAGAACACGTCAATCTTCCTCATAGCCATCTTCGCAAATCTGACACCCAGAAGGACAAGAAACATAGTTTTAGCGGAGTTTCATTCTAGTCGGTAAACAATCCTTGCAAATCTTCCATATGAGGCGTTTAACACTAGGGATGCCTTAATTTTCCACAAACTATTCCAATTCTCATTCGAATCCCCACTCGACCTAGACTTTAAGGAATTCCGCCAAATTCTATAACCTGATCGAACCGTGTAACAACCAGTTTTCTCTTCCTTCCAAACAATTTTATCTTCCTTTGTATCCTCCACTAGTGGAACCTACACTATCTCCTCCGACACTTGTCTTTGAGGTCCCATCATTCAACCTTCTCGTCCTCCTCGAATCCAAGGTTCGTTCATTATCGTAATACGGCTACCATCGCCTACACTCCACCTGCAGCCTAAAGTTAGAACACTCCTAGCTTTCCAAAGACGTGTCCACACAAAACTTGGAGTATAGCCAATACCGACAGCAATAAAAGAGGTTCTAGGATAATACCTTGCTTTAAAGATCGGGATACTAGAGCTTGGGGCTTATCTACCAAAAACCAACTTTGTTTAGCCACCATAGCCATATTGAAAGTTTTAAAGTCTCAGAAACCTAATCCTCCTTCATCCTTCGGACAATCTAGCTTTTCCTACGATAACCATCTATACCACTATTGTTATTTCCACCACCCCACCAAAAATAATTGAGCATCCTCTCAACATCCTTTGCAATACCATCTGAGAGAATAAATAAACTCATAATATAAGCGGGGATCGCCTGTAGCATCGACTTTTTCATTACTTCTTTACATGCTTTTGATAAGGACCTCCCTCTTCAAGAATTAATTTTCTTCCATATGCGGTCTTTGATAAACGAGAATGTATTCTTCTTACTTCTACCAATCATTGATGGTAGGCCCAAGTACTTTCCTGTTCCCATGACGTGACACACTCCCATAATACTGGCAATATCTTCTTGAGCTGGTTTACTCAAGTTACAGCTGAAAAACACCTCAGATTTAGATAAGTTAATTTCCTGTCCCGATGCCTCAGCATAATATTAAGTAACTTTATGAGATGCCTATAAAAAACAATTTTCAGCAAAAAGTAGATGAGACGCACTAGGTGCCCCTCTGCAAATCTGTATTCCGTGGATATCACTGCTAGCAACCGACCCCTTTATAAGGGATGAAAGACCCCACGATATGAGAATAAAGAGGTAAGGGGATAATGGGTCCCCTTTCCATAAGTGTTGTACCCCAGTTTTTGCCCCTAAGATTCCTCTATCATCTTATATTAACTCAATCATATTAAGATCACATTAGGGTTTGGTTTTTCTCCCTATCTTTAGGTTTGGCTCACGAGGGATCACCAAGCACCTTGATTTGTATATTGTGATTATATATGTTTATATTGATTAGCTTTTAACTAAGAAATACAATGAATGTTTGCTCTAAATGATGATATTATAGGTGAGGACACAACACATTTCATCAGGTCAATTCATAAGTTCATGAGTTTATTTCCATGTCTTCTTCAACAAAGCTTCATTGAGGTTCAAGCTTCATCAATGAGGATGCTTTAAAATAATATCATGACAAGGTCTACTATGATTCACCATGCCTCAATTTGTCAAAGAAAGTCAAAAGGTGCAAGGATTGATTGAAGAAGTTTGACCTAATTGGACAAGTTCTTGATTTCTTGATCACAAGTGCATAACTCTCTCAATTCTTAATGTTAGAAAGTGGTTATTGTTGCTATGGTTTCTTATTAACATCCACAACAACTTCTATTCACATTGAAAAAGTAATTGTGCAATAAATTTTGTCAAAATTGAAAGGGGTTCCAAGCCATTTTGGTGCTTGAGGAGCTAGGGTTTTGAACTTCTAAGGGCTATATCTTGTTCATCTTTTGAGATTTTTGAATGACTCCAAATATATGCTTCTCTCTAAATGGTTATAAACAAATAACTTCAAGAGTTTCAATAAAATGTTATGTGGAAGATGCCTAATGATGAAGAAAGATTACAAGTCCTCTAGATAGGCCATCAAATTTCTTTATTTGACTTCAAAAGATCATAACTTGGCCAATTTTTCTCTCCTTGAGCTAATTATTTTTCCATAATTATCTCAAGGATGTGAACTTCAACTTTTATTTTAAGTGAAAAGCTTGAAAATGAGTGAAAGATGCCCTAAGAATTCAAAAGAATATAAGTCACGTCATGAATATTCACCAATTTTACAAGGCTATAACTTTTTCAATACTTGGTATTTTTGAGTGATTCAAGTTTCAAAATTATCTTTGGGAAGTATAATTCAAGCTAGCATCAATGATAAAAGCTCAATTTTGGAGGAAGACCTTGTTTGAACTCAAAACATTATAGATCACTTTTGAAGAAAAACTTAGAATTTTTCTAAATACAAAAAGTCAGCATCTTTTTCTCAACTTTGACTCATTACAACTCCTAGCTCAAGCATCCATTTGATCTCATTATTGGAAAATTGCAAACATGTTGGCCTTATCTTTCAAATTCATCAAGAATCAGATCTTAAGGTTCCCTAAATTGTGCACATCGTGAATTCAAAGTTATCCACTTGAAGTTGAGTTTTCCTTCCAAGTAAGAACTTGAAATCCATATTGTGTCTTCTAAACACAAACTTTACACGCGTTTTTGCTTCTAATCGTGTTTAGAAACATTCCAAAAGAATTTAGCATCATAAAATGCATGATTTTGTTGAATTTTGATGCTAAACAAGTCACACATTTCTCATGCTTCAGGTTCACACGAATTCACTCAACTACACTCTCATTCGCATGCTTAAGCATTGCCTCATCCTCTCCTCGGATACCATGATGATGTCTCATTTCTTAAAATTAACCAACACACTTGTGTTTTATAATTTTTAAAGGTGAACTACAAGTACCTTGATCCCCTATTGCACGAAAGATGGTACATAGGCACTAAAGGTTCGCAACCGCGGCGGGTGCAAAAATTGTAAAAAATATTTCTTTTCCCATCTCCACCATCTATTTTTGTATACAACACTTATAGTCAAAATACACAAATTTTCAAAGAGGTTCATGCGTAGTACCATAGATACTTAGGGTGCTAATACATTCCCTTTGCGTAACCAACCCCTGAACTTAGATTCCCCCTCTTTTTGGGTTATTCGCTTTTTTCCCATTCCTTTGGAAACAATAAAGCATTGTGGCGAATTTTATTTGATTTATGCGAGTCAAGTCATTCTAATGGCTTAGTATCAACATTTCTACCGCTACAATAAGCCTCTTCTTGGTTCAATAGGACCAACACTGTCAGAGTTTACAAGATTGTAATAGTGCACTGAAGTAATGCACATCTTAACCCAATGTATCCATCTATCATCAAAATCCATCTAATTCAGTGTAACTTTAAGAAACCCCCAATCAACTCTATCATAAGCCTTACTTATGTCAATCTTCAGAACCAGATGAGCTTTATTTCCTCGAGTCTTTCTCTTAAGCTCATGAAATATCTCTATAGCTATCATGGCATTATTCAAAATAGAACTCCCCTTAACAAATATGGGCTATTCTTCCGACACACACTTATCAAGCAAAAACTTCATTCTATTGGCCAGAATGACACAATCATGTATAACACATTACAAATCGAGATAGGGCAGAAATCTTTCATATTATCTGGTTTCACAGTCTTGGATATGAGACAAATGTTGGTCGCATTTAGAGTTGCTGGAAAAAAACCTATGTTTAACCAATTAGACACCGCAATAAAAATATCATTGCCGCATAAATCACAATAGTTATGAAAGAAGTATGGATTGAAATTGTCTGGGCCAAGTGATTTATCCGAGTGCATCTCAAAAAGTGCAGCATGAACTCCGTCCTTAACAACAGGTAGGAGAAGTTTATCATTATCAGTTGAAGAAACCATAGGCTGAATACGCGAAATAACTGGATGGTACTTGGTTGGTTTTGGTGTGAGCAATGTTTCAAAGTAATTCTTTGTTATGTCACATAACCCCTGCTGATCGCATATTTCCCCCATTCTCATGACACAACTTATCAATCCGTTTAAAATTCTTTCGAGCAGTAGCTGATAAGTGGAAGAATCTCGTGTTAGGATCGCCGTCGTGCAACCAGTGCATCTTGGCCCTTTGCTTCCAATAAGTATCCTCCCTAATCAAAGCTTTATTATACTCTCTTTGAGCTTCAAAATACATTTCTACTGAGCCCGGGTCAGTGTTATTTCTAAGACTTTCCATAATTTCAAAACTGTGTTTTAAAGAAATAGGAAGAGAATGAGAGTGGACTATGAACTTTCTTTTCTTTATAAATTTTGTCCAACTAACTTTCAATATGAGATATAATGTGATTTATATAGGATCACAATATAGAATATGAAGAGTTTACAACAATAACTATGTCTAGGTCCCTAAGGAATAAATTTCCCACTGCCCAAGGAAATCTGGCTTTTGACTTACCCAAGACTGATTTGAATTTAACCAACAAAACTCCCCCCATAAATTCATATATTCCTTCGATTCATCATGCCTAGCATTTTCTTGCCTCTGTAGAAAAGCTCCTTCGACAATGGTTTTATGAGAATGTCTCTTGCTTGATCTTTGCTTGCAACGTGCTTCAGTTTGATGCTTCCATCCTTCACATGTTCTCGAATGAAATGAAATTGAACATCAATGTGCTTGCTTCGTTCGTGGTTGACTGGATTCTTCGCCAGTTTGATTGCAGATCTTTTGTCAACTCGAATCATTGTTGCAGCTTCCTGCTTCGATTCCATCTTGCTCAGCAATCTTCTAATCTATATTGCATGGCATGCGCACCAGGATGCTGCTACATACTTTGCTTCACGGGTCGAAAGAGTTACAATGAGTTGCTTCCTTGACAACTAGGTGAAAGTAGTGTTTCCCATGAAGAATATATATCCTGAAAGTGCTCTTTAGATCATCAATGTCACCATACCAATCGCTGTCAGAGTAGCAAGTCAGCTTGTATTCTTCTACTTTCGAATAGAACATTTCAAGTGA
Organism: Vicia faba; assembly: GCA_948472305.1. Taxonomy (NCBI): domain Eukaryota; kingdom Viridiplantae; phylum Streptophyta; class Magnoliopsida; order Fabales; family Fabaceae; genus Vicia; species Vicia faba. Next base: position 1,263,410,129 of record OX451738.1, read on the forward strand.
CACAGTTCCTTGGACATATCGAAGGATTCTCTTCAAAGCTTTCCAGTGTGCAACAACTGGTTCTTCCATGAAGAGACTCACAATTCCAACACTCAACTAAAGATCTGGCCTTGTGCATGTGAGGTATCGAAGATATCCCACCAAGCTTCAAAATATGTTTGCTTCGACACACTCTCCCCCATTAAATTTCGAAATCTTTGCTCCTGGATCCATTGGTGTCGAAATAGGATTGCAACTATCCATCTTAAATCTTTTCAGGATATCTTTCGCATACTTTTCTTGTGAGATGAAGATTCCTGTTTCTTCATGTTGAACCTCCAGACCAAGAAAGTATTTCATCAGGCCTAGGTTAGTCATCTCAAATTCTTTTGTCATTATGCCTTTGAACTCTTCGATCATTTGATTGTTGTTTCCCAAGAAAATCAAATCATCAACTTAGAGAGCAACAAGCAATATTTTCTCTTTTTTTCTTTTTCACATACAAGGTATGTTCGGATAGACATTGCTGAAATCCATTTTCCTTGAAGTATGTATCAATTCGAGTATTCCATGCTCGTGGTGCCTGCTTCAGCCCATAAAGTTCCTTCTTTAGCTTTAGCACCTTTCCTTCATTTTCGATTTTCATGAATCCAGGGGGTTTTTCAATGAAAACTTCTTCTTTGAGCATGCCACTCAGAAAAGCTGACTTGACATCCATCTGATGTATTTTCCATTTGTATTGAGCAACTTGAGATATGAGCAGTCAAATTGTCTCCATTCTCACAACAGGTGCCAAAAATTCATCATAATCGATTCCTGCTTTATGCCTGTATTCTTTCTCCACAAGTCGCACCTTGTATCTTTTGATTTCACCTTGTGCATGCATCTTTTTCTTAAACACCCACCTTACACCAATTGTTTGACTTCCATTTGGTAACTCTGTTAGTACCCAAGTATCATTGCGTTTGATGGCCTTAATTTCTTCATTCATAGCATCCTTCCAATTTTTGTTTCTTATTGCTTGTTCGAAACTGACATCTTCAGTGTCTGCCAATAAACGTACAAGATGAACTTCTTCTGTGTTTTCATACAAGTCTTGTAAGCTTCGCAATCTGGGCTGTGAGGGTCCTTCTTCATCATCAGAGTCTTCTAGATCTGTCGAAGTGTCTTTCTATATAGCATTTGGTACTTCGACCACAACCTTATTCGAATTGTCCCGGTCCCACTTGCTTCCTTCGTTTACTCAAACATCTCTACTGACTATCACTTTTTGTTTATTGGACCGAAGAGTCTGTAACCATTCGTTTTTTCATCATACCCAATGAGTATGTATTTCTGACTCTTATCTTCCAGCTTTGTTCTTCTTTGATCAGACACATGTGCATAAGCCACACTTCTAAATACTTTGAAGTGAGACACAGTTGGATTTCGACCACTCCAAACTTCTTGAGGTGTTAAATCTCCCAGCTTCGAATATGGACATCTATTTTGAACGTAGATTGCACACTGTACAACTTCTACCCAAAACTCCTTCGACATGTTTTTAATCTTCAGCATTGATTGAACCATGTCAAGGACTGTTCAATTCTTCCTTTCTGCTACACCATTTTGTTGGGGTGAGTAAGCTGCAGTTAGAAATCTTCTTATGCCTTGCTCTTCACAATACTTCATAAGGGCTGTTGGAATATATTCCCCACCTCTGTCTGATCGAAGGGCTTTGATGTGTTTGTTTGTTGCTTTTTCAACCATTATCTTAAACTTCTTGAATACTTCGAAGGCTTCAGACTTTTCTTTCAGAAAATACACCCAAGTTTTACTTGAAAAATCATCAATGAAGGATATGAAGTACCTTTTTCCACTGAAGGATTCTGGGGTAATTGGTCCACATATGTCAGTGTGGATCAATTCGATAATTTGTTTGGCCTGATATTCTTCCTTCCTTGGGAAAGAAGTTTTCGTCTGTTTTCCAAACACACATTCTTCACAGAATTTTCCTTCGAATTCTACATCTGGCAGTCCATGCACCATATTTTTCTTTGCTAACCTCCTTAGTCCAACCTGGTGTAGATGACCAAATCGAAGATGCCACAGGGATGCTTGGTCTTCTATATTGACATGCAGACACTTTTCTCAAATGCTTCTCAAATTCAACTTATACATTCGATTCCTCCCCATTTCGACTTGAGCAACCAGATGTCCTGACTTGTCTTTTAAATGCAGGCTTCGATCTTCCATGAGAATCGAATAACCCTTTTCAATAAGTTGTTCCAGACTCAAAATATTTGCTTTGAGGTTTAGTACATAGTACACGTCTTGGATTGATCCTATCAAATCATTCTTTTGTTAGAAATTGATTGTTCCTTTTCCTTCGACTCTTACTTTCGAAGCATCTCCAAACGAAACATGACCTTCTTCAATTTTCTTTATGTCTTTGAACAAATGCTTATGACCACACATATGGTTGCTTGCTCCTGAGTCCAGGTAGTCATTTTCTGCATCTGCTTCCTTTTGAGTCATTAACAGAAATCCTTCATTCGATTCTGTTTCTAGGGAAAGATTTGTTGTTTCTTCTACCTTTCTTCTGGATCGGTAGTCTTTTGCAAGATGTCCCATTTTACCACAGTTGTAGCAACTGTAGGAGTTGCAATTTTTTGCACAGTGCCCCTGTTTATTGCATTTGTAACATTCGACGTTGTTGTAATTCAATCTACCACTTCTATGGCCACGTCATCTGCCATGCCCATTTTGTTGGCTTGATTCTCCTCTGTCGAAGTTGTTACTTTGGTAACTTCGACCACCATTACGTCCTCCACGACCATGTCCTCTCCCACGCCACTTTTGAGAGAAAAGTGAATTTTCATCTCTGTTGGATTCTGCATCCTCAAGTGCCTCCTCCTTCTTCTTTATTTTGCGTTGTTCATGTGCCTCAAGCGAACCAGTGACTTCTTCGACAGTGATTGTTGAAAGGTCCTCCGTCTCTTCTATTACGCATACTATGTTTTCAAACTTGTCTGTCAAAGATCTCAAAATCTTTTCGACAATACGAGCATCAGATATTGCTTCTCCATTTCGATTGAGTTGATTTTCCATCGTCTGCACACAAGTAATGTAGTCCGATGCGAAATCTGTCTCCTTCATCTTCATTCTCTCCATTTCTCCTCGAAGAGTTTGCAAGCGAACTTGCTTGACTCTATCTGGCATTTTCTAGCGTGTCCCACGCCTCCTTTGATGTAGTCGAACCAACAATCTTTTCGAAGGCTGATTCATCAACTGCTCTGAACAGCATGTACAATGCTGTTTTATCCCTTGCTCGTGTTTCTTTCAACGCATTGTTCTGAGCAACTGTGTATGCCGTCGTATTTGATAGTTCTTCAAACCCATCGTTAGTTACTTCCCATACATCTAACGATCCCAACAGCACCTTCATCTGGATACTTCAGTTTTCATATTTCGACTTTGAAAGTCGTGACAGTGGCATCTGACCCATCATATTTGTCATGCGCTCTGATACCAATTTAAAGAAATATGAAGAGAATGAGAGTGGACTATGAACTTTCTTTTCTTTATAAATTTTGTCCAACTAACTTCCAATATGAGATACAATGTGATTTATATAGAATCATAATATAGAATATGAAGAGTTTATAGCAATAACTATGTCTAGGTCCATAAAGAATAAATTTTTCACTACCCAAAAAAATATGACTTTTGACTTACCCAAGATTAATTTGAATTTAACAACATGTTTCAGTTAATCTTTATGCATCTTATGATTTCCACGGTTCCATCTGAACAAGACACGATACGAATAAGTATTTCAACATCTTCATTATACCTCCAACCTTTCTTCACTACGTCTTCTATTCCTTCCTCTTTCAACCAACAATTCTCTAATCGGAACAACTGTTTTTTATGATAATGTTGATGAGGATCACAAATAAGGATTATCGAACTGTGGTCAGAATGTGATGCACAGAGGTTCATCAATTTAGCATTTGAGAGAACATTCAGCCAATCAGTTTACATTGTATTAAAAAAATAAAGGGACAAAATTGGGTGTAACTTTGACACCTAATGTGAATTAATTCTAATTTAATTGAGTTAAAGGTGTCAAAATATATTTTATCACCGAATTCAGTTCCTTTATTTATTTTTTAATTTAAAGGTATATGTTAATTAAATTAAATATATATTTAATAAATACAATTTATTTCTTTTTTAGTATTATAATTTATTTTTAATGGGTCATCTTTCAAAAACACTCATCATCATCATCATCATCATCATCATCATCATCATCATCATCATCATCATCATCATGATTACTATGATTATTATTATGATTATTATTATTATTATTATTATTATTTTGTCTCTCCTATTTAATATTATTATCAAATATATATATATATATATATATATATATATATATATATATATATATATATATATATATATATATATATATATATATATATATATATATATATATATATATATATATATATATATATATATATATATATATATATATATATATATATATATATATATATATATATATATATATATATATATATATATATATATATATATATATATATATATATATATATATATATATATATATATATATATATATATATATATATATATACTTATTTGATAATATATGTTTTACTTGTTTTACTTTGAATTTATTCATTTTAATTTATTTCCTTTTTTAAAAGTTAAATACAATTTATTTCTTAAAATAAAATTATTTGTTTTTGTAATATTCTATCTTGCTAATTCTCTCTTTTTGATAATAATAATAATAACAATAATGAATAGTTTTGAAAAATATATATAATAGGACCAAATGAACTAAGATTATAATCAAATTAACATAAGATGGATACACAATATTGCTTTTGGATTTCTGCTACTTTGTTTAGTTTGTTTGCAAGCTATTTTTGTGTAAACAATTTTGTATGGAGATTGAATGAGTGGTATTATAATCTCAAACAAAGAAACAAAGAGTACCCTCTACCTCCTGGTGATTTGGGATGGCCATTTATAGGGAATATGTTGACCTTTGTTAAACACTTCTCATCTGGTCATCCTGATTCATTCATCAACAACATTGTTTCTAAGTAATCTTTTTAATCTTTTTCTTTTTCTTTCATTGATTCTTCACAAGCATCATTATCATTAGGGTTTTAAAGAACTGTATACGCAAAAACAGATTTAACTAAAGATATCGATATTGATATTATTATTTACCGTTTTTACTATGAAAAATAAATTTTAATTAATTCAAACCGTGATAACTATAATCTGTATCGTAACCGTTATTTAAAACCTTGATTATTGTTATTAAACGAGAAATCTCACTAACTTGTTTATTTTACAGGTACGGACGAACCGGTATCTACAAGTCACACTTGTTTGGAAGTCCAAGCGCCATCATTTGTGATGCTGATTTAATTATGAGTGTGCTAACAGATGATGAAACATATAAGTTTAGTTATCCAAAATCAACCGTAGAAGTGCTTAAATATAAACGCTATTGGAATTTCTCTCGAAAAGAACACATGCTCTTTCGACGTATAATCTCTTCGCTTACTATGAACAACAATTCTTTAGAAAATTACCTATCAAGTATAGAGGACATCATGATCGAATTCTTGGAGGATTTTTCTAGCATGAATCATCCGATTGAGTTATTGAAAGAGATGAAGAATATTTCCTTTAAAGTTATCGTTGGTATTTTCATGGGTTCTAGTGATCAACAATTCATCACCAAGATAGGGAATTCTTTTACTCATATGCATAGTGCTTTGTTTTGTATGCCAATTAACCTTCCTGGGTTTGCTTTCCGTAGAGGACTCATTGTAAGTATTTCCAATATCTTCATATTATTATTGTTATTAACCATGAATTTAATAAAAATATGTACTATGAACATAAATAGTTTTAAACATACACCTAATAATTTATAAATATTTAATATCGATAATTGAATGAGTTTTTCAAAAGAGAGTAGTTATTATGCACTGTCAATGTAGAGTAAATTTTTTTACATAGTCCATGCATCAACCATTCACAAATATTAAATTATAAATAATTAAAATAAAACTTAAAATTCAAAAAAAAAATTTAATGATCACGAATTATTCTATCGGTATATATCAATTAAATTCTTTTCAAAATAGGTGCAAACTAGGATATATTAGCGGCGGTTATTTTCACACTAAATTTTTTCCTTCATATTTTTTAATCTAAATATTCATGGTTATTCATTTGATTTTGAATTTGTTCATTTTAATCATTATATATAGTTTATTTCCTTTTTAAAATTAAATACAATTTATTTCCTAAAATGAATCTTTTTTTTGAAATATGTCTCTTTCTTTTTATTTTTTCATTTTTTATATTAAGAGTTTTAATTTATATTATATTTTACTAATTTTATAATTATAAATTTATTTTCAAAACAAAAATTACTATAATTTTCATTTTGAAGAGAAGTTCATCCTACTTGGTCATAGTACATATAATAACAAAAATAAATAAATAAATAAATAAATAAAAGACTAATTGTTTTTTACAAAAATAATATTTTACCATTATCTTAAAAAAATTACAAAAATATTTATCAAGAAACTTATGATTTTAGCCCTCAGGGACAATACCGTTTAAACTAGTGTC